>OX451215.1:174527618-175250816 GCA_949628195.1 Phasia obesa | reverse complement strand
GCTCCAATAGTTCATTTAATTTGATTATAATGTAAAGGGTGTCCCAATAGTTCATGTAATTGATGTATATGGCCATACTTTTGAACAGTTGTACACAGACCGCTGAAGTTTACAAAGAACCTGTAGTGCTAAGTCATCTATAACAAAAAGTATAAAATTTGAATTTGGAACTAAAAGGGTGTCCCAATAGTTAATGTAATTCTATGTGTGTGGCCAAACTTTTGAACTGTTGAGACAGACAGCTGAAATTTACAAGGAACATGTATTGCAAAGTTCACTATAGCAAGTATACAATTTGAATTTAAAAATTAACGGGTGTCCCCATAAATTATGTAATTTGATCTATATGGCCCTATCTTTTGAACCGTTAAACACAAACACTTGAAAATTAGGCAGACTGTCCACTACTATCTCTGGTATGATAACAAGTATAAATATTTGGAATTATAATGTAAAGGGTGTCCCAATAGTTCATGTAGTTTGATATATATGGTTAAACTTTTTAACCGTTATAGACAGATAGTTGAAATTTACAAAGAATCTTTGTGGCCAAGTCCCGTATAACAACAGGTCTTTAATTTAACATTGTAAATTAAGGGTGTCCGAATATGTGATGTTATTTGATCTGTGTGCCCCTATCTGTGCAACCGTAGACAGAGGCTTGAATGGTGCCCCTATAAAAGACGGATGCTGATGAAAAGAGGAGAGGTTTGACATTCAAATAGTCTTCATTTTTTCCCTATAAGTTTGGCGCATCTTTTATTTGATTCAAATCTAATTTTTACAGATTACTTCTTACATTTTTTAGTTTAGAATTGGTGCCCTTCTATCTGTTTTGAAGTCGGTTTTTTTTTGCAAGAATTATTATAAGATCATAATAGCTAAATAATTTATCAATAATTCTTGCAAAAAAACCGACTTCAAAACAGATTAAATAAAAATGTAAGAAATAATCTGTAAGAATTAGATTTAAACCAAATAAAAGATGCGCCAAAATTAGAGGGAAAAAGGAAAAGACTATGTGAATGTCAGCCTCTCCCTATTACTGTTCAAAAGTTAAGCTATTTTGACCAGTATCCTTATTTTATGGGGACACCGTTCAAGCCTCTGTCTATAACGGTTTCAAAGATAGGGTTACATAGATCAAATAACATCACCTTTTGGGACACCCTTTAATTTGCAATTTTAAATTAAAGACCTTGTAGAGGACTTGGCCACAAAGATTCTTTGTAAATTTCAACTATCTTTCTATAACGGTTCAAAAGTTTGGCCATATATATCAAATTACATGAACTATTGGGACACCCTTTACATTATAATTCCAAATATTTATACTTGTTATTATATCAGCAAAAGTAGTGGACATTCTGCCTAATTTGCAAGGGTTTGTGTTTAACGGTTCAAAAGATAGGGCCATATAGATCAAATTATATAATTTATGGGGACACCCTTTAGTTTCTAAATTCAAATTGTATACTTGCTATAGTGGACTTTGCAATACAGGTTCCTTGTATATTTCAGCTGTCTGTCTATAACATTTCAAAAGTTTGTCCACATCCATAGAATTAGATTAACTATTGGGACACCCTTTTATTTCCAAATTCAAATTTTATACTTTTTGTTATAGGGGACTTAGTAATACAGGTTCTTTGTAAATTTCTGCGGACTGTGTATAACTGTTTAAGAGTATGGCCATATAAATCAAATTAAATGAACTATTGGAGCACCCTTTAATTTAAAATTTCGTGTACACAAATTGTCCTGTTGCAGTTTTATTATATGTATTAATTTATTAAACGTTACAATACAATTACAAATTAATTAATTTCAACTTAATTTATCCAGAATGGTAACGAAGACCATCAGTCGTAGTTGTGAAACATCCAGAAATATTGTAATTCAAAATACGGCAGTAGTTCAGTAATAGATAACAGTTAACGGTAGCAGTGTTAACATAGAAGTTATTATCGAAATGCCCGCCTAATTAAAAAAATACGCTTTTTTCATATTTTAGTTTAAGTGGGTACACCAAGGTATACCGAGAATTCCAAAACCACTTCAGAATTTTACAAGTTTCTATTTTTCGGAAAAACATTTCTTCGGTTACATCTTCTAAAATGTAATCTGGCGAATATTCGAGAAAAAATAGTCTTACTGTTTTCAAGTTTAGCTGTAAACGACGATCGTCATTAAATTTTATTTTTTTTAAATTTAAAACTCTTTTAAATAAATATAAAATTTTAATATTGCAATTAACACTCTATGGTTGTTGTTGTTGTTGCAACTTCTGATTAATACGATAATTTCCCATTTGTTGTAGATCATCGTAAAATATATGATCCTGATAAATTTCATCACGATGATACATATTTTGAAAGCCTTTAGTGCGAAATCCTTTTTTATAATCCTCTGCATTAGCAAAATACTTTTCCGATTTGTAAAGTGTTTGATTTGTGGCCAATGGATGTGGTAGTTGTTGTTGTTGTTGTCTTAGTTGTAATGCCTTTAAAGTATCTTGAACTCCTAAATATTTTAAAGGACTTGGCTCAGTATCATCCTCATCTAAGGGATCATCCAAAAAATCTGCTTCCGAAGTCGTTAAAGGTTTTGGAGATTGAATTAGTTTCTGGGGGTCTTTTGTGGAACTTGAGGCTAATGAATCGTTCATTTGTATTTTCTGCACCAAAGGTACAGAATACACAATCGTCGATTGATTTATTGGCATTTTGGAAAGTGGCACTAAATATTTTATGTTACTGGCTTCGTGGTTTTCTTTGTTAATTTCAGTTTTAGGTTTTTTGTGAATCACTTCTTTTTTGGTAACCGGTTTCAGTAGCATTGTATAGGGTTTTCCATTTTTTATTTTCACTAGTTTCACTAATTTTGGTGGCTTTAGAAGGCGATAGTCCACTTGGGTGTTTAAAGTTGAGCGAGGCTTAGCTGTTACAAACTCTTTCTGCTTCTGTTTATTATCGTTTTCTCTGTGTCTGCCCACAATAAGACATATCGGCATGTCCTGGGGCTTTGGTATATTTAGGGAGGCCTTAAAAGGACATTGCAGTATGTAATAATCTTCGGTGTTGTTGGAGGTTTTGACTGTTGTGGTGGGCAAACGATAGTACGAATATAGATTTCTTTCTACAATGACGGCTTGTATTATAAAATCCAAAAAAATATTTGATGCAATTAATGCTGTTAGTGTTTTAAACATGTTTGCCGGTGGAAATCTTAAAGTAAACTTGAAAACTTAGCATGAATGTAAATGATTTTATTATGGATGTTTTGTCTTAAGCTGGCTACAGCAGGTATGGAAATAATGCTTGAGTGATTTTCTTGATCGTGCTCTTACATAATAATGATTAAATTTTGTGGTTTTAGAAGAAAAATGTTTTATTAAGATGCTGGATTTTAATTTCAGATTTTTGTTACAGCGGCAGATATCGATTTACTATTAGCATTAAGTTTGTACTTTTTGTAAATTGTGTTAAAAGCAAACATTTTTGAACAGGGCAACACTAATTCTGGGGCACGAAATGTATTAGTATTATATACACACAAATTGATCTGACGAAAACTAGTCCTTTAAATTGTAAAAATCAAAAGATTAAATTTTAATCCATTTTTATATTCCATTTGGCCACCCTGGCAATTTAAGTCGAAGCGCATTCTGGACGTCCAATTTTACGCCACTTTTTCAAGAATAACATCTTGGCCTTCAAGTCATCAATTTTTCCTAGTTTATCATCAAACACCAGTGGTGTAATATAGTTCCATAGGAAATAATCGAGGGGCCAATTGACAGGTATATTTACGAAATCGACTTATCGCCTTATTTTGACTTCAATAAGTCAATGGTTGCGGTCGCCGAATGGCACTTAGCGTCATCGTGTTGAAACCTCATCTCGCCCGGATCAATGTCATTTATATTTTCAAACAAAGACTTATTAATCTAACTAAAGCGAGCTCCGGCTTCAATTTTGAAGAAATGAGGTGTAATAATGTCACCAGCGTGTAAACCGCACTAAATGGTATACTCTTCTGGATGTAATGGGGCCTGTTGGGTCTGTCAGGGATTAGTTTCACTCCATATGCGTAAAATGTTTAAATTAATTCATGTTTTTTGATTCTCAAAGCAATATCGGAAATTTTGATAAAAATTTTTATAAAATAAAAAAAATTAATGTTTTGATTATTATTATTATTAATTGAAGGAAGCAGACCACTTATTTAATAAGTCTTTTCCGTCCGTAATGATTGTAGGCAACCGATTTGTGATTTACAGCAAGCTTACTTTCATTGAGTGGCGCGCTACCACTAGCCTTTACTTATGACTTTAATTATTTCAGACTGTCGACTGGTAACTGTCCGCCTTCCTTATCATCACGGAGACTTGCTCAAGGCTTAGATCCTCCATCGCATCCACATTTAGCAAGTTTCTGTAAGTAAGTCTTATGCTACACAGAAAAATATATTTTTATCATTTAAAGGTTTTAATTGGTTTCATATAACAACTAATTAAATAATTAATTGATTCAATTATTTGTTTAATTATAATTTTTTTTGTTATTTTTTAAACAAATATATATTTGAATCAATTAAAAATTATTTGAAATTTTATTTAAAACTAATTAAAACCCTTAATTGGTGCAAGTTTTTCTGTGTAGCCAGGGCTGGATATTTAAAAACAATGTACGCTACCGACTTAGCGTGTTCTAGGCTCAATCTTCAAGCATCATCTTCATCGAAGTTCATCTGGGCTAGATTATAGTTGAAGTTTCCATGACCCTTCACTAAATCACTTATCCAGCTTAAAGTACTTCTATTAGATCTGAGAACCTTACTGGTTTTATTGTCAAGGGGCTCTTTGAGTACCATTCTGGCCTGTCTACATGTAGTTGCCTCCCTCCACGTTTTCAGGTTTAATGGGTTCACCCTTTGTAGGACTTTCGCTCACATTAGGCCATTTGCCAGTGCTACTCTGGGTTCTGGTCGACAGCAATTCACAGCAGATGCCCTTTTTGCTAGTTGGTCTGCTGCTTCATTCTCATTTAAGCCACATCAACGTTACCTAATTAACTACTGTTCAAATACCTTCCGGAAAATACTATCGTCACTGGCTGTTTCTTCGGTACGGTTCTATCTAAAACGTGGCTTGGTAATGTTGTTCTCGCTTCGGAAGCACTCGCTGACCGCAAGAAACGACGCACATAGGGGTATTTTGCCAATCTAGCCGGACATCACTTTTATTTTAGCTTATATTGGCTCTAAAAATGTACTGAGTACTCCTAGGTTAATGAAACTTTCAGAAAAATTTGTTGTGGTCATAAGCTGTCAAAGCTATAAAATAGGATCAAGGAGAAAAAAGTTTCCTTTGGAAGAACTAATCCTACCTCTGAAAAATGCAAGTTTTTTTTTGAATTTCCCGTCATTTTGTTTAGCAATTAAAACTTTTAAGGTCAAAGAATGTTCAAAAACTTAAAGTTGGACTCAAAAGATTCTTAAATTCCATTTTTAGCCCCGCCTCTTTTGTGGACGGTGAAATAAAAAATTATTTGAAAAAATAATGAAATTATTAAAAGAAATAGATTACATACTTTTAAAAACCATAAAAATTTATTTTTATAGGCAGGGGGAGGTATTCCTCCAAATCCACTCCCAAAACGTTCCTGTGAAAAATTTTTTTTTTATTTTTTTGCCAATTTCCCAAAAATATTCATTTTTAAGCTTTCCAATGCCTAACCAATCTCCGCCTCCCAAGAATATTATAAAAAAAATATTTTTGTAATTTGTTACTTAATAGTATTTTATTTATCGGAAAATAATTAATTTATTCCTAGTAATAACTTATTTATGATTGTAACGATAAATTTTATTTAAAATTATAACAATTACATACAATGAAATTTATAATCAAGCTTAAGTTCGTTTTTATTCTCTCTAAGAAAGAATTAATTAAATTACAAATTAGGTGATAATATTAAAGAAAAATTGGGAAAAGTTAATTTTTAGACACCAGCAACGAGTGGAATGCACATTTTCTAGACAGCCACGTCCGTCATCAGCACTACTTGTATCTAATCTACTTAGGGTAGTGTTTTAGTTGTAAGCATCATCTATTTAACCAACCAAACCAAGATAAAGGAATACGAGAAAACTTGTATTCAATTATCAATCGTCAATTGGTGAGAACGAAGTCTACCACTACCTTAAGCTTCCCTCTTGTTGAATATTTTTACTTTAATATTTACCACCCATATTTTGTTGTTCCTTCAGCGAACCTTCGGTTAGCAATGAAGTTACTTTTTGTTTATTTGTTTTACTTCCAACATTCGTTTTTAGTTACCACTAATCTAGTATCAAACCAAACTTTGTTGAATAAACAATTGACGATTGATAATTGAATACAAGTTTTCTCGTATTCCTTTATCTTGGTTTGGTTGGTTAAATAGATGATGCTTACAACTAAAACACTACCCTAAGTAGATTAGATACAAGTAGTGCTGATGACGGACGTGGCTGTCTAGAAAATGTGCAAGTGGAAGCATATAAAAAATTGCTTCTCTCGTAAAAGGTAATGACCTTTTTTGAAGTGGGTCTAGAAAGAGTGGGTCAGAACTTAGCAAAAGCCTATGAATAATATCTATGGTACACTGAATCCTTGAAAACTCTCTGGCAAAATTCTGCCTGTAAAGCCGGAAATGTTTGTTTCGTGCCTCAGCCGCTTCTTCTGAAGCCCAATAGGAAACAATGCCTCATTCATAACAGTTGCACATATATTAAAATCTTGTGTATTGTAGGTGCCATAGGATGTCACTCATACCGAGAAAAGTAAAGTTTTGCAGTATTTAAGCAATAATCGGCAAACTTGTGTATTTGGATTTTGTGACCACTTCATATTATTTCAATAATAACCTTGATTTTGTATATGAAAGCAATCTCAATTTCAGTTATTTCTGCAGCTAATTCAGTATTAGAAAAAATCTTCTCCTAGTGTGACCATCATTGGTGTTTCCAAATCCAGCTTTCGGTACACTCACTATTAGCCCTAATTCACTTCTAATTTTTTCTTGGATATTTTTTTCCTCGCGTTAACAATGGATTTGTCCGCATCAGATTTTATTTGCCATTTTTTCACTGTCAGTTTATATGACAGGCGTAAAATGCTCTCAAAAAGGCGAATTCTGGCGTGTAAAGTAGATAGTCCGAAAGAAAGGGCATCTACGTTTATATCTCTTTTGATATTTTAATTATTTTTTGTACAGGTAATAACAGTGTTAGATGTAATCATTTAAATAAAAAACATCTACCTTCAGTTATTAAAAACCAAAATATTTTATGAATATACAAGGGTTTCTCACTCGTATTTACCTATCCAAGATAAGAAAAAACATAAAAAGGTAAAATTTTAAAAAAATCGCAAAAAAATGCGCAAAGTTTTTTTTTTTACAGAAAGTAGAGATCGCAGATTTTGTAGTGATATATAACATTTTTAGGATCCCGATGGAGATCACTCTAAAAAAGCTTTTCACTTTTTTTTTGACAAAAAATTTGACAAAAAAAAACTTTTTTTTTTAATTTTGAACGAAATTTTTGATCATTAAAAATTAAAAAAAAAAATTCTAAAAATTAACATAAGTAGCTACTAATAAACCCTTTCACAGAAACAAAAATCAATACAAAATCTTTATTCGTTTAGCCACCAAAAAATATATTGCAAACCTCTCAAAATCGTTTAAAGTCAATAAAAACGTATGCGATATATTCAACTTTCCTGACTTTAACAGTGTCCCAAAACGACAAATCTCAAGCAAAAGCCTTGAAAATTCACTATACGATGCAGAATTGTCTGTTGAGCTGCGTACTTAAATTTTTACATTTCTCAAAATTAATTTTTGGCCTAATGTCCGGCTAGATTGGCAAAATACCCCTCTGTGCGACGGTCTTCACCGCAAGGTATGACAAAAGCATTTCATTAACTTAATACCAGATTTTTAAAGCTTCATCCCCTCGCTATAAACTCCAAAAATAATTTAACAGCTCCATGGTTAACAAAGTTCTAAATAATTTTATGGAACATTTTTTTCTGTTTTAGGAATTTAGGTGTTAGAATATAAAATATTAAAATTTTGTATTACCGCTTCTTTAAAAGCTCTTTTAACTACTATATATTAGTTAAACATTTTGTATTGATAGTCTCAATCCTTTCAAATCCTATGAGAAAAAAACTATTTTATTCTCAATTTTATCAAGAGTCGATATCTTAAAATAACAATTCGATCATAAACAAGTCCACCACGTGCGAAAACTATGTTAAGGTCGGCAAAAAATTAAAAAAAAAATTTTTCTAAGGCGATTTTCTCCCAAACTAAAAAACACATCACAGCATATTTTTTGTAGATATTTTCTAGGATGATCTAAATTGAATTATAAATAATCTTTTTCCAACATTTTTAGTCTTTTTAGTCTCTAAACAATCGCACAGATTTTGCGAATTTGACTGCGATATAAAGAAATATTCGAATGCGAATATTTGTTACAACAATTTTTTTCCAGTTTATAAAATTCACTGTTTATATTTATTTTGGCTGACTATTTGCAATAAATAACAAGCATAAATATGTATATAAGTATATACAACTTGTTGCACTAGTAATCACCCTAAAATCTATAAATTTTTTATCAATAGTTTTTTTTATTTTTCGCGTGTTTGATTTTATTCAGACTGAAAAGGTGAACAACACGTAAATAAAAATTTGCATGTTAGCTACTAATTTAAATTTTTGTAAACAATTGTTAAAACAAACAAAGAAATGCACCCATTTTCAAGTTCAAGTTACTTAGTATCAAACATAATAAAAGTTGATAAGCAATAATAAACACTTGTTGATTGAATGCATAACAACTTGTTGACTTACCATATAAACAATGTTGCTAGGCAACATATTTAGGCGGCCCACAAAAAGCATAATGTGGATTAAATTTGTTTGCTAAAATCAAACTAATAAGTTAAATAAAAGAAGACAAATATGGTTAATTTATAAACTGTTAAATGAACATCTATAACAGTTATTAAAAAAAATAAAAAAATATAGTGAACACTCTCGATCAGTTAATTAGAAACACTTAAATTTATGTTTTTAGTAGGCCAATTCTTTTTATTTTTTTTTTTTCGAAAACTAAAATATTAATACCATCGGGAAGAGCAACTTTATCTTTATCTTTTCCAGAAAGAACAACAAATTTTAATTATTATTTCGTTGATATGATTAAAATCATTTGATTAAAATGGTTTTACACGGC
Source organism: Phasia obesa (assembly GCA_949628195.1). Classification (NCBI taxonomy): domain Eukaryota; kingdom Metazoa; phylum Arthropoda; class Insecta; order Diptera; family Tachinidae; genus Phasia; species Phasia obesa. The sequence goes on along the minus strand of OX451215.1, from coordinate 175,241,516 downwards.
GTGTGTTTGTCATATGACTTGTCATTTTGATAACCCATATGTAATTTCATGTGTTTGTCAAAATAGACATTTTACATACGGTTTATAATTTTTGCTTTCAAACGTACATGTGTAATTACATCCGACATAACCTACAATATAATGGGTGATTTTTTTGAGGTTAGGATTTTCATGCATTAGTATTTGACAGATCACGTGAGATTTCAGACATGGTGCCAAAGAGAAAGATGCTCAGTATGCTTTGACATTTCATCATGAATAGACTTACTAACGAGCAACGCTTGCAAAAAATTGAATTTTATTACCAAAATCAGTGTTCGGTTCGAAATGTTCGAAATCGACAAATTTTGTTCAGCGATGAGGCTCATTTCTGGTTGAATGGCTACGTAAATAAGCAAAATTGCCGCATTTGGAGTGAAGAGCAACCAGAAGCCGTTCAAGAACTGCCCATGCATCCCGAAAAATGCACTGTTTGGTGTGGTTTGTACGCTGGTGGAATCATTGGACCGTATTTTTTCAAAGATGCTGTTGGACGCAACGTTACGGTGAATGGCGATCGCTATCGTTCGATACTAACAAACTTTTTGTTGCCAAAAATGGAACAACTGAACTTGGTTGACATGTGGTTTCAACAAGATGGCGCTACATGCCACACAGCTCGCGATTCTATGGCCATTTTGAGGGAAAACTTCGGAGAACAATTCATCTCAAGAAATGGACCGGTAAGTTGGCCACCAAGATCATGCGATTTGACGCCTTTAGACTATTTTTTGTGGGGCTACGTCAAGTCTAAAGTCTACAGAAATAAGCCAGCAACTATTCCAGCTTTGGAAGACAACATTTCCGTAGAAATTCGGGCTATTCCGGCCGAAATGCTCGAAAAAGTTGCCCAAAATTGGACTTTCCGAATGGACCACCTAATTTCATGTGTTTGTCAAAATAGACATTTTACATACGGTTTATAATTTTTGCTTTCAAACGTACATGTGTAATTACATCCGACATAACCTACAATATAATGGGTGATTTTTTTGAGGTTAGGATTTTCATGCATTAGTATTTGACAGATCACGTGAGATTTCAGACATGGTGCCAAAGAGAAAGATGCTCAGTATGCTTTGACATTTCATCATGAATAGACTTACTAACGAGCAACGCTTGCAAAAAATTGAATTTTATTACCAAAATCAGTGTTCGGTTCGAAATGTTCGAAATCGACAAATTTTGTTCAGCGATGAGGCTCATTTCTGGTTGAATGGCTACGTAAATAAGCAAAATTGCCGCATTTGGAGTGAAGAGCAACCAGAAGCCGTTCAAGAACTGCCCATGCATCCCGAAAAATGCACTGTTTGGTGTGGTTTGTACGCTGGTGGAATCATTGGACCGTATTTTTTCAAAGATGCTGTTGGACGCAACGTTACGGTGAATGGCGATCGCTATCGTTCGATACTAACAAACTTTTTGTTGCCAAAAATGGAACAACTGAACTTGGTTGACATGTGGTTTCAACAAGATGGCGCTACATGCCACACAGCTCGCGATTCTATGGCCATTTTGAGGGAAAACTTCGGAGAACAATTCATCTCAAGAAATGGACCGGTAAGTTGGCCACCAAGATCATGCGATTTGACGCCTTTAGACTATTTTTTGTGGGGCTACGTCAAGTCTAAAGTCTACAGAAATAAGCCAGCAACTATTCCAGCTTTGGAAGACAACATTTCCGTAGAAATTCGGGCTATTCCGGCCGAAATGCTCGAAAAAGTTGCCCAAAATTGGACTTTCCGAATGGACCACCTAAGACGCAGCCGCGGTCAACATTTAAATGAAATTATCTTCAAAAAGTAAATGTCATGGACCAATCTAACGTTTCAAATAAAGAACCGATGAGATTTTGCAAATTTTATGCGTTTTTTTTAACATAACATTAACATTTTTTAAATACATATATTTCTCTGCTATATCTTTGTAGTGTAGCGAAATATCAAAACTTTTGTTTGGGACTTTTAAGCCCAGTACGCAGCTCTACGGAATTTCCGGTTTGATTTTATTGCCTTTATTTCTACAAAACGAAAATTCATCATGTATTCGTTTGTAGAAATAAAAATCATGACGTCGTGTATTTAAAATTTTATTGTATTTTGTACACAATAAATAATATAACAACACAGAAATGAAAAAAATTATATTTAAAAAGTGTAAAAAACATGAAATTTCATAAATTCCGTTACCAAACAATTGCCTGAACATTAATTTTTGTTAAAGGAAAAAGTCTACACTTTTTGTTTTAACATCCCTGTACTAGTCAAACTGAAAGTCGCTTGAAAAATCAAATCTAAATTTCGGGCGGTTTTTTTACACACACTTCTTACGGCAAACTGAAATTCAGTCGAGCTGCGTACCGTCCTTAAATCGTTAAATTCTGTCTTCCCAAATATTATGCTGGATAGTTTGGTTTGCAATTGCGTGACCTTCTGTAACTCGCATATCAAATCGAGTTTTTCTGAGCTTTTCTGCTTTTACTATTTCTCTGATTAAGAATGAAACAAAACGCAGTTGCATTTCATATTCTCTTACGTAATACGTTACAGCACCCTAGACCATAACTCCACTCGCTAAGCTCCTCTTTTTTCATATCGTGTAAATCATAATTGTAGCTATCTAGGCCATCCAAATTAAATTTATTTTTGTCGAAGATCTAAAGTTGCTCATAATAAGTAACAAAATTAATAAAAATATGTAAATGGATGTCCCTAGAAGTCCTGATTTTGACAAATTTGGCATTTTTTTAAACGCTAAAGCAGACACTTGAGTATTAAAATTAATTAAAAGTTAATGGATATTTCCCTAGAAGAATATTCCCATAGTAATCGTGACATACAGTGGTGGTAATATAATTAAAACATTCGTTAGAGCAGTAATTTATTTACTTTCTTTTCATATATAAAATGATATCAAAAATATTTCTTTTTCCTATATCTATGTCTGACAATTATACATATGTATTCCTCAAAACGGTATCATAAATATATTTATTAAAGGGCTTTCTTTCCGATTCAACGATTCAAATCTATGTGTAAGATAGTTTTTCCATTTTCGTTACAGGTAATACAAAGCTAAAAGTTGAGTATTTGTTTAATAACAAATGAGAAGGGTAAAAATAAAATTTTTTAACGTTAACAATAGACGTTAATTGTACCAAATTAGACATTGGTATACCGTTGTACTTTTTAGGTTTAAAATGTACCAAAAAAGTACAATTGTACCAACTTTACCAACCCTGATGTGTCCACTTTGCGAAACGTATTATTGTAAAATAGCGCATGATTTTATAAGATAAATTATTGATTGGTAAAGCTGCATAAGATATAAAACAGAAAATTCTTGTAGAAAAGTACAGTTAGATTTTCAAAGCAGTGATTAATAATTTGATGTTGCAAGAGATTGCAAATATGTTTTAATTATATGACCACCACTGTATAGGTATGTGCTTATCCTTTGAACCATACCAGCAGACTATAGGCATGAAAATATATTTTACGTTTAAAGTTTAACTTGTGTGAGTTTGACTCGCACTTGTTTGATTTATTTATTTTTCTCGTAAGCAAAAAGTTGCTCCAGACCCGTCTCAAGTTTCATTACATTTAAACAATTAAATAAAAAAATTGAAATTGTTTTAGTCATATTCAAGCCCACTGTTTATTTAAAAAGTGTTTTTTTTTTTCTTTTTATTTTCAAATTAAATATCAACAAGTCCTTAAGCAAAAGTTTTCTCAAACACTCATCTAATTCAATTAAGATATTAAACTTTTTGCAAATAGTTTGAAAATTATTTGCGTCTAATCATAATCGCACTAAGCCAAATAACACTCTATTAAAAAGTAATTGCAACAAAACACGCAACAATTTCAAAATCAAACTAAATAAATTCTTTCTCATACATGTTAAATGTGCAACTAAAGTTGAGCCAAAATATCCACATTCCACCCATAAAATATCAACAGTTGATAAACTACAAACAACCATATATTTCCTTCCTAACTTCCGTCCTTCCTTCCTTCCTTCCTTATGTTTTATTTCCTCGACAGAAATTAAAAAACTCTAGAGTTGCCGTTGCTTGGCAAAATAAATAAATGTCTTATTGCAAAAACCAAATGCTCGAAAATGCTTTCGCTGTAATTTATATTGTTTATTAACTAAAAAGGATATATCCTTTTGTACTGCAGTTATGTTGCGTGTCGCGATTTCATTTTGTCTGTACCAAGAGTGTCATCGATAAAATATTTTGTTGTCTGGGGTGAAGGAAAAAAATAACACAACTTGATTGTTTCACTTCTTCTTTATTAAACAGACTTCTTTCTGGTTTCCTTTCGTGACAATTGTTGTGCTATAAAAGACAAACGGAAACGAAAAATAATTCAGTTTAAGGAGAAACATACAAATCAAAGGTAAGAAATTATTAACATCTAGATGTAATTTGGAAATTATGTAATAATAAAGAAAAAATTATGAAAAATAGTGAAAAATGAAGTTATAAAGTGAAATAATAAAGAAATTTAAATAAAAATAAAAAAGGATTATTGACAACCAAATTTTATATAAAATTAAATAAAATTTTATTAAAAAAGTGCTATAAATTATGAAAAATGTTACAAAAATTGTTGGATATACTATATAAACAGAAAATAATGTGCTAAAATGAACTCAAAGTTAAAATTTTTAAAATATCAACAAAGGTGACATTAAATTGTAAAATTTACTGATTATTGTAAATCTGTGATATTTAAAAAAAATTTTAACAAAAAAATATTAGCAAAATTATGCAATACTATTGTGAAGAACTATTTACAGGTGTCCCTCTCAAGACACAGTAAGAAAGTATTTAAACAAGATAGAGCAAAATTTGCAAAGTGAAACATTTATAAACATATAAAGTGAAGACAAAAGCAGATAGTCAAATCGGCTTTAGGGTTGCCATTTGTGATTTTTTTAAATGCGAAAGAGAAAACCCATAAATAGAAGATATAATTCAAAACAGTACAAGAAATCCAGAAAAACTACAACCATTTAGCGAAAGAAAACCTCGAAGTAAATAATGTTTTCTTGTGCAATTTTGATAGCAAAAATAGTGTTCAGAAAGCTACTATAACTTCAGCAAAAGCATCCTAATATTGCTGAAAACAAAAGAAATCCTTAAAGTAGATAATGCTCGGATACCTACTTGTGCAATTTGGATAACAAAAACAGTGCACAGACAGCTACAATAATTTCAGCAATATCCAACTAAATATTATCGCATCAGGAGCTAATAAAAATTAAAGTAAATAGCTAGCCAATGCTAAAACTAAAACAACACAGTTTTTTCAAATGTTAAAGCAAAATAAACACACAGTATTTAGAATGTTACATTATCAGTTATCACAATTAGAAATTAAACATAAGTAGTACCAAGAGCAGCAGCAAGAGAATTTAAATCATTATTATTGAACAAAATAACTGAAGAAATCAAGAAAACTGATACCATTTAACAAAAAAATCCTCCAAGTATCCTTGGATACTTGAGCAATTTTGAAGGCAAAAACAGTGTTCAGAAAGCTAACTAATATAAACCAAAATAACACACACTTTTCAAATGTTAAAGCGTGATCCATTTCGAGGTTCCCTACTTTTTTAGGGAACCTTTGTTTATTATCATTTGAAAGAACATTCTTTGGCATTTATTTTTTGAAGATTATGTCTATCAAATGTCGCCGAGATTATGAGTTTCAATTTCAGGCATCAAATAGTCGGTTATTATGGCACGATAACGGAAATGGTTCATACTTTACTTTTTTGCATTAGCGGTTATTAAAACTAGAAATTCAACATAATCAGTGGCTAGAACAGCAGCAAAATATAACTCAAGAAAAGCCACTATTAACCAAAAATTAACATCCTTCAAATAGATAATGCTGGGATGCCTACTTGTGCAATTTTGGTAGCTATAACAGTGTTCACAAATAAATGTTCAGTAGCATTCTTTTGCATATCCTTTAATGGAGCATAAAATAAACTGCTTTTGCTAATCAGCTAAAAAAATGGGAATAGTACCATTACAAAAACAAACGTTAGCTGAATTTTTAAAATCTTTGATAGCAACAGAAAAATAGCCGTAATTAAAAAATAATTTTTGAATGCTGCTTTTCAAACACTGGCTTAACAAACTGGCTTTGAAAACGATTTATGTTGGACATATGTAATTCGGAATCTCATGAACCGCTGAAGATATCTTAATGCAATTTCACAAAGGCAAAGCAGAGGTGTTTTTGAGTCGAGCTTCGAACAGTCGGCTCCCTAGGGTACATTGGGGCTTATGGTTAAGCCCCCAAAATTGGGTACCTCGGGTAAATAATTTTTTGGAAATGTCATAAAAAGTCTAGTTTTAACTCAAATGTTAAGATTTTTTAATTTAAGTAGACCTTGAAAATATCTATAAAAAATATGCTTACATGTGTAGGTTATCTCTTTTAGTTTTGGAGAAAATTGGCTTACAATTTTTATTTTTTTTTTTAATTTTGGCCGACCTTAAGTTAGTATTTTTATCGTGATATACCTATTAATGATCGGATTATTATTTTAAGACATTGGCTATATTCTTGATAAAATTTTAAATAAATAGTTTTAAGTTTTGTTCTGATAGCGTTTTTCGTTAAAAAGTTACAAGCAACTGAATTGGAAAAATATAAAAAATATCGATTTTTCACGACTTACTTCGGTACTAGGAAATTTTTTAAACCATTTTAAAGTCAACCTATAGCAAATGCTAATAAAAGAATAAATTAGTCAAGTGCGAGTTAGACTCAGACACGTAGGGTTCCGTACTATGTTTAGTACAACTTTGAAAATTGAAGTTGTTAGTTTTTTCATGTCTTATGAGTCACCCTTTAATTTTAAATTTTAATAATTGCATCACTGTTGAAACACCCTTTAAATTTTAGCAATTTTTGTTATAGCGGCCATGGCAATACACTATCTATAAAAATATACATGCGCCTACCTATTGCGGTTCAAAAAATAAGATAATATACGTGAAAAACATGTCACTGATGGAACACCCTTTAGATATTAGTAATTGTTACAGCGGCCGAAGTACAACATCTACTGTAAACATTTAAGGAGTCTACATATTATGGTTCAAAAAATAAGGCTATTTACGTAGAAATCATGTCTTTGTCGGAACACCCTTTAATTTTGTTATTTGCTATGGCGCCCATGGCAATTCTCTTTCTATGAAAATATCAAGAGTCTACCTTTTACTATTAAAAAAAAAGTTACTATACCTGAAAAACATGTCACTGTCACCCTTTAATTTTTAGTATTTGTCATAACGGCCATGGCAACACATCTTCTATATAAATTGGAAAAGTCTACTTATTACGGTTCAAAAAATATGTCGTTTTACATGCAAAAGACGTCACTGTCCGAAAACCCTTTATATTTTTATTGTTTTTATAGGGGTCATAGTAATACTGGTTTTGTGAAAATTTCAAGAGTCTATCTATTATGGTTAAAAAATTAGTCAATGTTTATGCAAATCACGTCACTGTCGGCACACCCTTTAATTTTTACTATTCGTTATAGTGGCCATAGTAATACACTCCTAATAATACACTTCTGAAAAAACTGCAAGAGTCTACCTGTTATCGTTCAAAACTTAGGCCATATAAATACATGCAAATCACGTCACTATCGGATCACCCTTTAATGTTTAGGTTTAATATTGTATACTTGCTTATAACGCGAACATAGATTAAATTACTGTCTGCAAATTTTAAGTGGTTGCCTCCTATAGCTCAAAAAATAAAGACATAAAGGCAAATAACACGTCACTTTAGGAACATCCTGTAAGTTTTAGTATTTGTTGCTATAGTGGCTACAGTTACACATCTTCTGTGAAAATTTCAAGAGTCTACCTATTATGGTTCAAAACTTAGGCCTTATATATGCAAATCACATCACTATCGGAACACCCTTTAATTTTTATGTTTATTTTTTTAGACTTGATTATAAAGTGAACTAACTTTTAATTACTGTTTGTAAATTTTTTATGTATGCCTCCTACAGTGCAAGAAATAAACACATATTCATGAATAGCACCTCTCTATCGGAACACCCTATAAGTCTTAATTTTTGTCGCTATAGCGGCCACAGTTATTACGGTTCCAGAGATAAAAGGCGCTGACAGACGGACAGACATTGTAGCGAAAACAATAGGGTCACGTTTTTACACTTTGTGTACGGAACCCTAAAAATTAGCCCCATCGAAACATAGCCAATTTTGAAACAAAATTTATAAATTGTTGTTAAATTTCTCGGAGTGCAAAGCACAGATTTAAAAAACGTAAACGGATTTTTAAAGCCTCAATTGCTGGCTATATACTTCAAAAAGGATTTGACAGCTCCGTAATTAATAAAGGCAGGCTAGCCACTTTTGTAAAAAAAAACAATTTTAAAATAAAAATAAAAAAATTTCAAATTTTATTTTACCATTTGATTAAAAGCTCTTTTATATATATAATTCAAAATGTTGTAAGAATATCTAGATCCGTTTAGATTTTGTGGCAATTCCAACTCGATATTTTATTTCTCAAAAAACTCCTTGACTTAATTTTTCAGTTTTTAAGGTAAATATAATTTTTTTTCATTTCATTTTTATTTGCAATCTATTATACAAAAATAAAATAATAAGCAAAATACATAATTAATTTAAGTGACAAATATAAATACAAATTTATAGTAATAATACATTTTCCTATTTTTTGAAGGGTAGGTCAAGTACGTGGTATCTTTTTAGTCTTTGGATTTCATTGCTATCATCTAAAAGGTTGATTGCGAATACATTTGAATGATTGCTAAGTCTGCTAAGGTACCTTTGACAGAAATTAGAACTTTCTTCCATGACTTTTTTAATTTTGAGATCTCTGTGTATGTACTTGTTGTTCACAAACCAAGGTGCATTAGAACTGATATCTGTAAATATAATTTAAAAAATAAAACGCAATAAATATTATTATATTAATAAAAAATGATTATAATATTGTTAATCGAGAAGTCAGGAACATTCCTCTGATACTATTTACATGTATATCAAGCATATATTTAAGCTATAGGAGCTTCCTAAACCTCGCTTCCTCTTGATTTTTTCTCATTTTGTATGTAGGTCAGGTCATTGTCCAAATACGGCTGCAAATTTTTCAAGCATTTGGGTTCGAAAATTAGACTTCCAGAATATGCTACATCCAAGATTCTAAGCCACTGTGTATACATGACCGGTATTATATTGAGACACTTATGACTTAAAGCTGGGATTTTGTAACAATTCTTTTTCTTTTTAAAGAACTATTGTGCTTCTAAACGTCATATATACATATCATAAAACCTAACAGGGCCTTTTCTGTAAGGGTAGGGCAAAAAATATATTATTTCAAAGAGAAAATAGAAAAAAAGTGAAAGATCTAGTCAACAATAGAATTTTATATAAAACGTATGTTGCATCATCCCAGAGATGGGAATATTTGTATAAAGTTAGGCAAAAGAAAATATGAGCAAAATGATGTCAAGACGGAGTTTATGCTAAAATTACGTCACAAAACCTGTGTATTTTAATTCGCACAAACTGAGTCATCTAATGGGAAACTAGCGGATGATGTAATCTTGTTTTTATCGTTCTTGTTATAAGATTAGTAATTAGTAATTTTTGCACTTTATTCAATAATAAATTCGTTGAATAGCAATAGAATGCTGAAATTGAATACTTAGTGTTACATCCCAGCAAAAAAATATTGGGTTTTGGTAAGCAGTAAAATAAAACTCATGTCTTTCAAAAGCGGTTCTAATAAGCGCTTTGGAGAATGCTATAATTGTCAGACAATAATAACAAACCGCTTCCTCTCTCCCTTACGAGGACCCAGGTATGTAAGCGAATAAGTAGTCTTTATAAAATTTAGTGAAACAAATAGAGCTCTCTCGCTTACGCGGATGCAGGTAAGTAAGCAAATAAGTTTCTATAAAGAAGGTTGGAGGGGAGAGTCTATTTCTCTCTTTCTTACAAACCTGATTTCAAGTAAACGTGATTTTTTGATGGGATATAATAAAATTAATTTAATGCCTTAAAGTGCGATTGCAGTCGCTTAGGTTCTACGAAAAGCAAAAGCTGTGTTAGTATTATCAAAAAAGCATGTAAAATATTTAAATAATTAAAATTAAAACATGTTTTTAAAGGAATGACTGTGTTCATTTTATATGTGACATATTGCTACTTGGTACTAACAAACACATTTATAGCTTTTCTGTAATAGTTGTATCTTATTTATTTGGTTATCGATTAAATTATTATTTTGTTTTGTCGCTGGCGCCGATTGATCACACAAAACAAACTTAAAGGGACAAATAAATATTTCTTTAAGTTTTCCGTTCTAAAGACGATTACGTTTGGTTAAGTGTTGTGGTAGTTGTTAAACAAAACGGTTCGATATTCGAAAACAGATTAGCAGCTTTAAAACTAAATTTGCTAAAGGCTGATGTCAGGAATTTAACGTTGGTCTACCACTTCTTAAGCGACTGATAAAATTTTATTCTGTTAAATTAATCCTAATGTACCAAACTACACAATTAGGGGCGGTTTTCATAACTTGCCTTAAGGTTTACCGATAGTTAAAGGTAACTTTAGTTTAAGTGAATCATTTTCGGCTCAAAAAGTTTAAAAGTCGATGCTAAAGTATAAAAAAATCAAGCTACAGCAAAAAAATGTGGAAACATTAAACTACAGAAAAATATTAGAACTTCAGTAGAATAATCTTTATGTTAAGAGTTAATGTTAAGATAAGATCATCTGAATGAGAGCTCCTCTTCGTACACTTTAGGGCTTAACTTAAACTTATAAAACGTCACAAAGGTACCACTAGGGTGCAAGGTAATCGTTTTTTAAACACAAAACCGGTGAACTATGCAACCTAAACTTTTAATAACCAAAAGATAAAAATCTAATAACATCTTACGTTTAGCAATTGGTAAGTTGTGAAAACCGCCCTAACAAACGAACAAAATTTCCCAAAATTTGCAAAATTTAAAACGGCAATTTTTCAATATATTTTCAGCTGTAATATGGATCAACCATCCACCAGTGCTGAAGCTGCTGCGGCAGCAGCTGGCTTTGGTCCCGATCCAAGGCTTGAGTTAATGGGCTCCTTTGTCATCAAGTCGCTTAAATTAAAACCGGAAAAATGGACACGTGTTATTACCGTTGAAGAGCACAAGGGCATCATTAAGGAATTTCTTGATCGTCCTACACCCGTATTTCTTATAATTATTCTTACACAAGCTGCACAATTAGTTCCAACCACAACATTTCCCCTATCGCAACTTAAAAGTAAAGGTGTATATTTCATTAAAAAACATCCTTTGCCCATACCGAGAGAAGAATGCAATAGTTTTATAATCTGTGGTGATTTGGCAACACGGACTATTGATCAGCTGTCGGCTTTGGTAGAAGAGGTATTAGTACCGTTGCTTTCCAACAGAGATAACTATAAGACATGGCCATTTATGGTGGCGCAAGATGTACAAAAACATGTGCACAGCTTAAAGAGTACCGTGCATCAGGTTAAGGGACAAGTTAGTGGTGAAACCATACTGGCAATGCCGGTAGGCGTTGAGAAAATTGTTAAAGCAGCCGACAAAATTGGTGACAATCCTCACTTACAGATAGATTTATATTTAAAGAGTGCCATCGAGGGTGTGGTTATAAAATGGGCCACACAAGTGCATGAAGTTATTAAGGAAAATCCAGCAAATGCATTTCTTAACAACCAAAATCCCACACCACATGCAGGTACGGAGGGTCCAAAGGAGAGAAAAATAAATATAATTTTTTTAATAATTTCAATTTTTTTAACAGAATTAATATTTTGGAATAATCGTTTAAAGAATCTATCCTTTATATTCGAGCAATTGCGCAATGAACGTATAAGAGCCATGGCTTTAGTTTTAGAACATTCACGTAGTGCTTATTATCCAAGCTTTCAGAAATTATTCAAAAATGTAGTTACTGGTGAGCATTTATAAAATATTTTAAGAAAAAGTAATATTTAAATTTTAACTTGTCATTTTTAGCTTTGGCCGAGGCTAAAGACATCACTTTATATTTAAACCCCTTAAGGAAATGTGTACAACAATTAGAAGAAATTGACTTTGCCGAATGTAAGCCCTTGCTTATACCTCTAATGCATGTAGTTTGTAATATATGGAGCAATTCCCGATATTATAATCATTCTTCAAAAATAACAATATTACTGAGACAGCTCTGCAACTTAATTATACAACAGGTAAGATTATAAGAGGTTAAAAATTTAGATTAACTTTTAGACTGGAGCAACTGGAAGTTAAGGGGCTATTTTGAGCACTTTCGAATTTTTTACCTAGCCAAATAGGGCAAACCAATACCGAGTTGAGTTTGAATATAACAAGTGTATCTCGAATACCATTTTCAGTTGCTCTAGTCCCATTTTGCATAGTTGTGGTACGAGGGAAGTTTAATAATTCCATGACTTTTTAAATATATTTAAAGATATTTAATTCGGGATAAAAGCGTGCAATTGCGAATATAATTTAGGTTGATAAAACGCAATTAAATTCGCCACAGAAAATTTTATTATAAAAAGCATTTTAATTTTAAAACAATCTCGATAAATTACGTTTAGCGACCTTCCAGTTTTTTATTCCCTCCCAATAATAACTTGTCTCAAGACCTCAAAATAGAAACAGTAGTCGCAAGGGATAAAATTTGGAGATTGGTAGCATTCCTTAGCCCATTTCGCGGATGTTTGTTATAGAAACCAAAAACCCATAAAATGTCTTGATTGAACAGAACTTTTTTATTTGCTACATTATATCGTTTCTTGGTCTTATTTAGTGCATGTTTATCCAAAGAAACCTACTGTATCTCAGGTGGTCTACAATAACCACGTACAGATTATTCAATATTCTTTGGACATCAAAGGTCAAAGATAGATCGAAGGTACTACTGGCTATACCATATCGCTTCTATACAGTGCCCCAATAGGCCTTAATGGCCTCCGTGTGAACCTAATCTACCGTTCTTAATGTTATTTGGTCTTTGGTGTATAGTGATGCATCCATGTTTCATCTACAGATACAAAAACTAATTGGGATTGCGAATAAATATCGCCAAACACTCCTTTCGAGTGTGAGCAAAGCGGCAACCATTGTGAGATAGCTCTTGCTATTCACGCACTTTCACTCCGCGACAACGATATCGAATATGACTTTTGGACGACTTGAATTTTTGAGATACGTGTGCCGATACGATCACAGCACACGTTCCGTTTTTAACCATCTTTTTAACATTCTTTGATTTCGGTGACGTGCTTTTAACAAGCACTTGAAATTTTACTACCCATTTTCGTTAAAACTAATGTAGTTGTCTTCTTCAAAATCTCCTAAATATAAACTAATAGACGCAGCTTGCCTAAAATTCAACCATAGTCCATAGATAAGATGGATATATAGAGTTAATGAAAGCACTGTTTTGTTAAAAGTTACTCCGCTGGAAATACAATTACTTATGGAATTTTTAAACTGCCGTCGTATTAAGAAGCTTATTTAGCAAGTACAATTTTAAACTAAATTACTTTATTTCCCAGGCTAAACGCTATTTAGATCCTTCCTCAATATTTCATAGTGACATTGATGAAGCAATGCAACGCCTGACTTTGTCTATAGATATTACAAAATTCTTTCGAGCTTTGTTTGATTATTACAAAGAAATAATTGCGGATTTTTTTACTGAGCCTGAAGAAAGGCCGCCGATTAATTGGACCTTTCATCCAAATTCGGTTTTCAAACGCTTTAATGCTTTTCTAGAACGCTTGACTACCATACAGTGGTAAGTACAGATAGATAATATAGATTTTAAAACTTGAAACACCTTGCTAAAATAAGAGTGGTGATGGTACTGGCTGTGTTGGTAGGTTTTTCTTTACAGTGATTGAATTTCTGAAACTAGAGAAAGTTGAGATCGGTGGTCTGCGTGGTCGTCAACTGAGTACACGCATAACGGCTGTTTATGTTGAGTTCAATCAATACTTTACGGCCTTCGCTTCGAAGAGTTATGATGTGCTTGATCCCGATGATCTTGAATTCGAGCTGGATTTTGACAATTTTCAAGTGCGTATACTTGAGTTGGATATGAAATTGGCCGCCATATTATGCCAGGCATTCGATGATTGCTACAATTTGGAAAGTATATTTAAGGTTAGAAATAAATTGTAAGTGATCTATTAGTTTATAATCTTTATTGCACTCCGCTAGCTGATTAACATAGTGGGCAGTGTTTTGGAGAGACCCAAAATTAAAGAACAGTTTACTCAAAAATATACTGAAATTGTACGTATGCTGGATGAGGAGCTCAGCATATGCGAGAATATTTATGATCGCCAAATGTTTTTGAGATCAGATAATTTAACTTTGTATCCAGAATACAATTGTCCACCAGCTGCTGCCTTTATAAGATGGTGCAGCCAATTGGAGAGACGAATTACTCAGCCGGTCAAACAATTTCAAGCCTTGCAACACGAGTAAGATTTATTTCATAAAATTATTTATTTATTCTTTCTAATATTTTTTTTTCTAATTTCAGCATCGTTAAAACTGAAAAGTCTTTAGATATTATAAAACGTTATGATCGTTTGTTGTTAAAAATCGGCGCTAGTCGTTCATATGTGTTCGGCGAATGGGCTGACAATTTGGATGAACAAATCGAAACAAATTTAAAAAAATCTCTTATCACACGTAATCTCTCCACTAATCTTTTAACACTCAACTTTAGTTCCGAATTGTTTTGTATTTTGCGTGAAGTTCATTATTTCAAACAAATGGAAGTTGAGGACATACCTCAAGTGGCATTGGATTTTGCAGAAAATAGCGATATTTTCCGCACTTATACTTTAAACTTGGAGAAAACAATTGATTGGTATAATGCAATACACGAGAATAGTTCACCGGTAGAGTTGAAATTAATTGAATCGGAAATAAAGTTGATCGACGATTTGGTGGAGGTGGGCATTAACGATCTTGTTTGGAATTCGGAAGGTAAGTTTGTTAGCTGATGTTGAAAGGTGTTTCAATTTGTATTGCATAAAAGTAGCGAATAAGTTTTTATTCAAGCTACAAGTCAACATTAGTGTGATTTCATTTCCTATGTTTTGAAACCCAACCTCATAATTTAATCCGCAATCTCGATCCCCTCTAACCTCTAACCAATAACTGACTTCTTGACATAAATAGTCCCATTTTCACCACTAGCGAAGCATTCACGAGGCTAACCCAGTTATAGTAAATCTAAACAATTTCAAAAAGTTTTTTTTACAATGATGTAAGATATTGTCTTACACTGTTATATTTCCCCAATACACAAGAGTATATTTAACTATGGTTTTCGCAATACGTTCACTCTTAACGTTTAGCGAAACACTTTTACATCCAGAAAAACTCACTATTTGGTGCGCTTTGTTATTCGTTGTAATCTTTAGTCCTTGTGTTTTTACAAATTACGATGGTCAGAATGTTATAGTCAACGGTGAGAGGTGTAGAAATATATCTCAATTGGAAAGCATTATTAAGCAGATATGTGTTTTTAGGAGGTTATAATTTAAAAAAGTGGGCCTGTTATTATTTTCTCCCCAGGTCTAGGAGTATGCAGATAAACTAGAAACAATCAAGCACTCAATCAAGCAAGAAGTGAATATTTGCTTTTTGCTAAAATATATTCAGATTTAAGGTAAACGGTGTGTGGACTTGAACTTTCAGGTTAGGTCATGTACGCACAACGGTGCCGTCCAAATGCCCGAAAACATAGTGAAACATAAATGCCCTAACTAATTAGGCCAATCGGATGGATATCGAAAGCGTTTTTCTCAGCTTTATTTTTAAATTAAAGTTTTCCACCTCCATAAAAACACCCTTTAAAAATCTAATAACCTAAAATAAAATAGGTGTCAGTAAGAATGAGCTATACAAAAGATATAAAAATTGCCTAAACAAGTACAGGGTGCTGAAACTCATGTTGACTACTAAAGCACGGTCATGAGTTGGATATCCAGCCGTGACAGCATCGATTTTTCTGATATTTATTAATTCTACTTCCAATAGTACATATCAACGGTATAGCAGTAAATCGCCGGCCTAGTAAAATAATTAATAAAATTGCTGTACTATCTTTAAATTATTACACCTAAACACCAGAGCACTTGAACACTGTTCTAAAAATAAAAAAGAAAAAACGACAAATTGAAGTGTTGCGAAAGTGAAGCTTATACATCACTTTAACTAGCTGTCTTACCTACTCCTCTCCCATTCCAATGGAAGTAACACGATTAATATAGACATTAATTGCTTGATTAATTGCCCAAAAAACACTAATATTTTACA
Organism: Phasia obesa; assembly: GCA_949628195.1. Lineage (NCBI taxonomy): Eukaryota > Metazoa > Arthropoda > Insecta > Diptera > Tachinidae > Phasia > Phasia obesa. The sequence goes on along the minus strand of OX451215.1, from coordinate 175,225,034 downwards.
TAGACATATATCACATCTGGCATCATGTTCTTTCCTACCACGCGCTTTTCATGATTCCTGAGGAGATTTTAGTGAAAATAAATAAAGAAACTTATAAATTTCTTTTTAAAAATTAAACCTTTTTAATCGTTAAATTGTATATATATGTATGTATGTATGTATGTATGTATGTATGTATGTATGACGCAGTGACGCAGTAAACGAGTAGTAAAGTAAATACTAGAGATCTGCATTAGTTTAATTGTTTTTAATCATATTAAATCATTACACTAACACGAATAAACTCCTTTGTAAAAATATGTGTTGAGTGAATCAGCACAACATCTGTATCAGGAGAATCAAAACATGTTTCGTTTAGTTTTTTTAAACTTAAACATTGCAATGTTGCTAACGATTGTGTGTTAAAATGACCATTGTGCCAATAGAATGAATGAAATTACAGCTTTCAGTTGTTTGCATAAAGATAAACTGAATGGCAGGAATACCGATGGGCAGAACGGTCAGACATACAGTCAGACGGACCATCTTATAGTAAGACCGTCAGTCAGTCAGTTAAACCAGCAGACAGTCAGTGAGAACATCAGACAGTTCGTCAGATCGTCACACAGTCCTTCAGACAGTCAGTCAGTCAGACAAACAATCAGTTAATGAGTCAAATCACTCGCGATAATATGAACTAATTAAAACCAAGCCAGTTCATTTTTGCAAGATTGTTCATATTTACGAATGGCATTTAATTTTCCCTTTTCCCCAAAAAATAACAATTTATTAGGCGTATTGCAACAACTGAAGTTAGTAGACTATTTCTATAATAAAGTTTTGTAATCCTGATGGCGTCACATTTGGTGGCATAAACATCGCAAAAATACAGCCATCCTCAGTTTTAAGTTAATACTGAGATCGATGACATAAAGCGTTATCTATTAAGAGAATAGCTCTCAGCGGCAACTTTTTTGTTAAAAATTTTTTTAACCTAAATTATAGAAAATAAGTTGTGAGATGGTCGTTAGCTCGAGCTTATAAATTTTACTTCCGGAACAAATAAAAGATGAAACCAATTCTTAAAAATGGCTCCTGTCATCCAAGCTGATTTAGAATGTGGCAGAAATTTTCAAAACAATACGGATTCGTCAGTGTTATAAATCTGGTCATTGACCAATCCCAACTCTTCAATTTTACTTTTTAGCTTCATTTTGAAAGAATCCTTCAAGTGGGGTTGTGAAGAAAGTTTTTCTCCAGACATTTGAAGCAAGCGAACGCCGTATCTCTTTTTGAAGTTTTGAAGCCATCCATCGCAGGCATTGAACTTCAAAACATTTTCTTCACTTTTATTAGGAAGATCTTTGGCCTTTTCTTTTAACATAATTCCATTTATAGCAAACTTTTTGTCTCTCATATCCAGAAACCATCGGTATAAAGCATATTCCATTTTTGAGTACTCGGAAGGCCACATAGTCTTTCTTTTTCCAGGTCCACAGAAGGTATTGTTGACACATTTAATAATAGAATTTCTGTTTTTTTTTATTTCAGATATTGCAGATTTTTTCACCCCAAATTTATTCGCTAAACTGTTAACACTTGCTCCTTTTTGTAAATGCTCCAAAACTTAGATCGATGTAGATGTACATACATATATACAATATATGTAATGGGTGATTTTTTTGAGGTTAGGATTTTCATGCATTAGTATTTGACAGATCACGTGAGATTTCAGACATGGTGCCAAAGAGAAAGATGCTCAGTATGCTTTGACATTTCATCATGAATAGACTTACTAACGAGCAACGCTTGCAAATCATTGAAAATTATTACCAAAATCAGTGTTCGGTTCGAAATGTGTTTATCGACAAATTTTGTTCAGCGATGAGGCTCATTTCTGGTTGAATGGCTACGTAAATAAGCAAAATTGCCGCATTTAGTGTGAAGAGCAACCAGAAGCCGTTCAAGAACTGCCCATGCATCCCGAAAAATGCACTGTTTGGTGTGGTTTGTACGCTGGTGGAATCATTGGACCGTATTTTTTCAAAGATGCTGTTGGACGCAACGTTACGGTGAATGGCGATCGCTATCGTTCGATGCTAACAAACTTTTTGTTGCCAAAAATGGAACAACTGAACTTGGTTGACATGTGGTTTCAACAAGATGGCGCTACATGCCACACAGCTCGCGATTCTATGGCCATTTTGAGGGAAAACTTCGGAGAAAAATTCATCTCAAGAAATGGACCGGTAAGTTGGCCACCAAGATCATGCGATTTGACGCCTTTAGACTATTTTTTGTGGGGCTACGTCAAGTCTAAAGTCTACAGAAATAAGCCAGCAACTATTCCAGCTTTGGAAGACAACATTTCCGAAGAAATTCGTGCTATTCCGGCCGAAATGCTCGAAAAAGTTGCCCAAAATTGGACTTTCCGAATGGACCACCTAAGACGCAGCCGCGGTCAACATTTAAATGAAATTATCTTCAAAAAGTAAATGTCATGGACCAATCTAACGTTTCAAATAAAGAACCGATGAGATTTTGCAAATATTATGCGTTTTTTTTAAAAAAAAAAGTTCTCAAGCTCTTAAAAAATCACTCGTTACATACATATATACAAAAATTAATACAGCTGAATGTGAGCTCGAAGTAAAAGTGTATGTAAGAAATTTTCCCATAATTATTATGCAATTGAACCCGAATTTATTTACAACATTGTTTAGATAAAAGTCTGTTAAGAAATTCCAAAATAAATTGTTCATATTTTAAAGCTTTCACACTAAGTTCATATTTTAGAGTAATCAATGGAAGAAAAAAAATGTTCATATTTTGGGGTGTTCATATAATAGGGTATTCATATTATCGCGAGTGTACTGTACTAAGAAGATTCACAAGTTCACTCGAACTATCTGAAAATACAATTCAACACAGTCAGACATCGTTAAATCGCCTTTTAACAAGTATTGCCCTTTTTAATAAGTATTGTAGAAATTAAAAACGAAATACCAAACTTTAGATCCATGTTAGAACACTTTTTCTACAATAAAGAAATAAGTTTCTGTAAAATTTTTATAATTATATTTTAAATGAATTATATTTTTTTACTTTACCGTACGTAGTATAAGGTAACGTCTAGTAATCGTGAAAAAATGGAGGTCGGGATTCTAACTGTTTTATACGTTTTGAGGTCTCCTTAATCCATTTTGGCTATTTTCGCGATGATGTCTGGGTGGGTGGGTGGCTGTGTATGCCACTATTAATATGGACAGGTTTGCAATATCAAAATGAAATTTAGTTTGTGCTTTTGGTATATGGAGATGAAGAGCTGTGTAGTTTTTGGGCATAATCGGGATGGGAAAAGGGGTAGTTTACTTACTCCCAAATTCTGTGAACGCCATACAGGTAATACCATATGACTCCATTGGGTAGGGTAAAGTTGAGTGTAGGCCACTCCAGTTTTTTCAATCAGAAAACCTTTAATATTATACTTAACATAAGAAAAAAAGGGTCTTTCAAATTTTTTCTCCAATTTCAGATATTATGTCATATTTGGAGAAACTACGAAAGCCCGTAGCCGCTCTACAAAATCGCATGAATCATACGCAAGGCAATCTAAGACAAATACATAACATTATGTCGGTCTGGATAAAACATCCCCTTTTCGAGCGCAAAGATGGTAAAAAAGATACCGTTTTATCTATAGATGAAAGACCAGATCGTACGGCCAAAAGATATGCTGAAATTATAGCAGCTTCGGATGTTATACATCAACTTTTGCACGACAATATTAAACAATTTGATATGGAGGACAAGCAAGATGATGAAATGTGGTTAAATTATGTGGATTTTGTCGACAATATAGTCTATGAACATTTGTTGAAAACGGTGGGCGTAAGTGTTGGTTATTTAGTGGAAAATATGGATCCGGAAAATAATTATGCACCATTATTTGAGGCACGCCTGGAGTTGAGAGAACCCAATATGGTATTTGTGCCATCGCTAAACCCCGAAGATTCAATGGGCTTCAATAACATGTTGACGGAGTTGGTGAGAGATATTTTGAAAATGGCCAGTTTGATTAAGCGTTTGAAGAAGCATGAAAAGCGTAGTTATGGCGATATGGTAAAGGAAAATCAGGATATTATCGATATGAGAAGAGAGATTTTAAATGGTGTCGATCTGGTAATGGAAGAAGCCGCCATGTTCTGTAGACAATTCGAAAGATATTCCTACTTGTGGCTGGACGATCGTCATGAGTGTATGGAATATTTTTTGGAATATGGAAGAATGCTAGATGCTGACGAAATTGAATTGATACAACTAAACGATTTCAACGCCCCTACTGCTTGTCCGCCCACCATTGAAGCGTTTAGAGAGCAAATTGACAATTATGAGAGTTTATTCAATGAAATTGAAGATATTGCACCCTTTCAGGTGTTCAGTTCTTGGTTCCAGGTTGATGTAAGACCATTTAGGCAGGCTCTATTGAATACTGTATGCAAGTGGGGTAATATGTTTAAGACTCATTTAGTTACTACCGTTACCACCAGTTTAATGGACTTGAGTAATTTTATACGTAAAGCTGATGAAGGGCTACTGCAAGCAGTTAAAGAGGGAGACTATGAGGGTTTGGTTAATATCATGGCCTATTTGATGCATGTTAAAGAGCGAGCTCTTAAAACCGATGAAATGTTTGAGCCCATGCAAGAGACTATACAGCTGTTAAAATATTATGACATGGATATACCGGAAGAAGTTAATGTTTTACTGCAAGAGTTGCCCGAACAATGGGCCAATACTAAGAAAATTGCCTCTACTGTTAAGCAACAAGTATCGCCTCTGCAAGCCACCGAAGTAGTGAGCATACGCAACAAGGTGTCTGCTTTTGAAAACTATGTACAACAATTCCGTGATGTCTTCAAACATTATGACTTTTTTCGTTATGACTGCAATGATCCCTATTCGTTGGCAGATCGCATCAACGAGGACATGTATAGATTGGAATGTGAAATGGCAGAAATACAGGAATCGGGCAGTCTCTTTGAAGTTAATATACCTGAGTTTAAGCTACTCAAACAATGTCGTAAGGAATTAAGAATGCTGAAGGTAAGTTGGCAGCAACAAAAACACCACAATTTATGTTTGTGTGTGTATTTTTACATATAATCTATACTTTTTTTCTTGAGCTGGCCTTAGATTTTTGAATTTTGAATAAAGGATCAAGTGTTCTCAAAGTTGGATTCTTAAATCATTTTTAGAAATATATGATTACTGTTTTATTATTTTCCTTTTCCGCCTTAAAAATTCAGCAACTGTGGGATTACGTTTTCATAGTTCAAACCTGCATTGAGGATTGGAAGACTACACCCTGGCGCAAAGTCGATGTGGAAAATATGGATATTGAATGCAAGAAATTCGCTAAAGATATTCGACTTTTGGATAAAGAAATGCGTACTTGGGATACTTTCATTAATTTAGAATCTACTGTGAAAAATATGTTGACCTCCTTGAGGGCTGTGGGTGAATTACAAAACTCCGCTATAAGGGAGCGTCATTGGAATCAACTTATGAACTCGACCAAGGTTTCTTTTTTATTATTTTTCTTTAATTGTGTAAATATTTAACGTGTGTAAATTTATTTTAAGGTTTTATTTTTTATTTTATTTTTAAAAAGTTATTGTACTAATGTATGTGAAATCGATTTATAGACGACGATATGTTATGATTCGGAAAAATTTTCACACAGTTTGTTATTTATTTATTAATATATAGAAAAATGATCTATACATATAATAAAACAGTAACCTGTCTGTGTTCGCATCACGTAAAAGCTGCTAGATGAATTAAAAAAAAAATTAGTACCCTAATTCCAATAAATTATACTGCATACTTTAAGGCAACTTTTATTTTTGAAAGCGGGATATTTTAGACACGGTTGCACAACAGATGGCGCTGTTTTAAAATAATGACAAAATATGAATTACTTATTGCCAAAGAATTTTTATTTGATTTGTATTTTTACTTTGTGGAATTACAGAGCTTTACAATAATTTTTAGAATTTTATATAAATTTAAGAATTTTATCCACTGATGGGTGCTTTTATATATATGTAACAGCAAAATATTGACATTACGCAAACAACGTGTGTAGGTAGAGCTAGTATACTATAATTTGTATCGCGAATTTTAGAAAAGTTAATGAAAACGCAAGGATTATCTTTGAATAATAAATAAACTTTTGGTGACATTTGAAATAAATATGTATGCCCAAGGTACCCAACTTTGGGACCTTATCTATAAGTCTTCCTAGTGAGCCGACCGTGCGCCGCTTCACTTAAAAACTCTTTTGCTTCTGTTGTAAGACTCTTATGGTTATGGTTATGTATTTAATTTTTATAGAGGTACCCATCCCTGGGTAATTACTCAGGAACAATGGCTTGCATAAACAAAAGGTGCTGTCGAGTTTTCTCTATTTGGAAATGAGATATTTTTGCGGAAAAAAGTATTATATATTTGAACCGAGATACTAAGGTACCTTCCCACAAAATTTTATTAAAATTCATTTAGTAGTTTTTACGTGTTGCGATCGCAGACAGACGGGCAGATAGAGAGACACACAAAAATTCCAAAAGTTGCTGTTTTCTATTTCATTTTGATTACTATCTGCGCCTGAAACAAGATTATCAAAAAATATTTCATGAACAGGTAGTTTTATTATATGTACACACCTGATCAAAATAAGAGATACGCTAGTGGGTACTTATTTAAAGTTGTGATTATTATACTTCTGGTAACTTTAGCGTACTACACATAAAGAAATATTTTATGGAAACTAAGATGAATTTATTCGGTCGTTTTTAGGGCGTTTTACATTCCTTTCGGAGTCGTTTCCGAACAAACTAATCTTAATTTCATCACTCTATCAAATATTTCTCTATTTTCTTTCACCTTCACGTCCGGAGCAATTTCTCCAATTTTTTGTCGTTCAAGGAACTTTTCTAGCTATCCTTCCCGGAATATTAGCCTTCTGTAAGCATCACCGAACTGTTGGTGCGCTAACAGAATTTCCAATTTCGGCAGAAATCTGTATTGATGACTTGAATGGGTCTTTTGTTTGAAATTGAGGCCATGTAATGATCAAGTGTCGGGTTTTGAAGCCAAGCACGTCCATCTGTTGGTATATTGTTTCTTTACGCGTTTTGAACAAAATGACGTGATCTGTTGAGAAACTTAGCAAATTATCGTAAAGATTTTCCATTTTTACGCAGTTCAACGTGTATCTATTATTTTGATCAAACAAATTTTGACTTTGAACAATAAAAATATTTTGTTTTATAACGGTACTTAACATTTTTTTACGCTTGCCTGATTTAGTGTTGACGGACAGACTTCTAAAATATTAAGAAAGTGTAGTAAGCTAAAGTTACCAGAAGTATAAAAAATCACAGCGTATCTATTATTTTGACCAGGTGTGTATATACGTATGTATAAATAAAATGCATTCCTATTGGGTAAAAGATCGGCATTAAAAATAAATTTATTGTTGCGAAAATGTTATTATAAATCTCGCAATGAAAGATCATTTTATATAGCACAGGTAACAAACTGGAAAAAAATGTAACTCCTAGAAATTACCGAATCACAAACCCTATAAAGAAACAAATTTAGATTAAAAATTTAAACACCATATCGCTCACACTCAAACCCTTTATTGGTTAAAAACAAACACTTCTTTTTACATAAAGGGTTTCCTAAAATGTATAGTCGCACGATTTTTATTTAGCTTTAATTTAAAATGTATATAATTTTTTGTACAGCTATTGTAAATACATGTCTTTACAGAGTTTATCAGCTTTACCCAAGGAAATAACAGTAAGTTTAAAATATTGTTCATAACAAATAATACCAATCCGACCATATTCGTTTATTTTTTTTAAATTGAAAACACCTTAAACTAAGATTTTACCCACTGTGCACAAATATCTCTTACTAAGTTTTGCATTCTTTTATATGTTTAAGTAAATTGTGTTAATTGATTTTATATAAAAAAAAATATAAAAGCCTTTCTTCATATACAGGTTAAATTTATAATGGATCATGAAACAACATTGGCGGAACTGCTTGGCCTGAATCTGCATGAATGTGAAGAAGAGGTTAAGAACATTGTAGACAAGGCCGTTAAGGAAATGTCTATGGAAAAGATTTTGCGAGATTTGAATACAACATGGTCTGCGATGGAATTCGATCATGAACTCCATCCACGCACCGGATGTAATCTCCTCAGAGCCTCGGAAGAACTCATAGAGACTCTCGAAGATAATCAAGTTTGTCTACAGAATCTAATAACATCCAAGTACATCGCTCATTTCCTCGAAGAGGTATCAGCATGGCAAAATAAACTAATGATTGCCGATCAGGTGATAACCGTATGGTTTGAGGTGCAACGCACTTGGACACATCTCGAGAGTATCTTCATGAGTTCGGAAGATATTCGTAAACAGCTGCCAGTCGACTCAGATCGCTTCGATCGTATTGATACAGAGTTTCGTATTTTAATGAGCGAAATGGCCAAATCAAATAATGTTGTGGCATCGACCAATCGAGCCGGGTTGATTGAACGCTTGGAAACCTTGCAAAAGGAGCTTACACTCTGTGAAAAGGCTTTGGCAGAGTATTTGGAAACAAAACGTTTGGCTTTTCCTCGCTTTTATTTTGTGTCTTCAGCCGATTTGTTAGATATTTTGAGCAACGGCATACAACCGGAAATGGTGACCAAACACTTGACGAAGCTGTTTGATTCTATAGCACGTTTAAAATTCAATAGAGACGGACAAAATGAAATTGATACAGCTTCGGGTATGTATGCTAAGGATGGCGAATATGTGGAATTTAATGAACTGGCCAGTATGCGTGGACCTGTCGAAGTATGGCTCAATCGTATACAGGCCGCCATGAGAGCTTCATTGCGTTTTTATGTTTCTGAAGCTGTGGTGGCCTATGAGGAAAAGCAACGTGAACAATGGTTGTTCGACTATCCTGCCCAAGTTTCGCTCTGTGGTTCGCAAATTTGGTGGTCTACAGAAGTGAATATAGCCTTTAGCCGCCTGGAAGAGGGTTACGATAATGCCATCAAGGACTATTATAAAAAGCAGATCTCGCAATTGAGTTTGCTGATAACTCTTCTCTTGGGAGAACTCACCAAAGGAGATCGCCAAAAGATAATGACTATATGCACCATTGATGTACATTCACGTGACGTGGTGGCTAAAATGATTCAGGCCAAACTAGATTCCGGTTCGGCATTTATGTGGCAATCCCAGTTGCGTCATCGTTTTGATGATGAAGAAAAGGACTGTTTTGCTAATATATGTGATGCAGAGTTTCGTTATAATCATGAATATCTGGGCAATACACCACGACTGGTTATCACTCCTTTAACTGACCGTTGTTACATCACACTAACGCAGAGTCTTCATTTGATAATGGGCGGTGGACCTGCAGGTCCTGCTGGTACTGGCAAAACCGAAACAACTAAAGATTTGGGTAGAGCTATTGGCATTATGGTTTATGTATTTAACTGTTCCGAACAAATGGATTATCAATCGTGTGGAAACATCTATAAGGGTTTAGCTCAGACTGGAGCTTGGGGTTGTTTTGATGAATTCAATCGTATTACGGTAGAGGTTTTGTCTGTGGTGGCTGTGCAAGTTAAATCAGTACAAGATGCTATACGTGACAGGAAGGATACTTTTAATTTCATGGGCGAAATGATAACTTGTGTACCCACGGTGGGTATATTTATCACTATGAACCCTGGCTATGCTGGCCGTACAGAACTTCCAGAGAATTTGAAGGCTTTGTTTAGGCCGTGTGCTATGGTGGTACCAGATTTCGAATTAATTTGTGAAATTATGTTGGTGGCTGAAGGATTTCAAGATGCTCGAGTTCTAGCAAGAAAATTTATAACTTTATATACTTTATGCAAAGAGTTGCTGTCCAAGCAGGATCACTACGATTGGGGCTTAAGAGCTATTAAATCAGTTTTGGTGGTAGCGGGTTCTTTAAAGGTTAGCAGTTAATTTATATTATAATCAATTCTATTTTACTTGCAATATAATTTTAGCGTGGTGACCCTGGCCGACCTGAAGAGGAAGTTCTCATGAGGGCTTTGCGAGACTTTAACATACCCAAGGTTGTAACGGATGATATGCCAGTGTTTATGGGTTTGATTAGTGATCTGTTCCCTGCACTCGATGTACCGCGCAAAAGAGATCAAGATTTTGAACGCACTGTAAAACAAGCTGCTTCCGATTTACTTTTACAAACCGAAGATACCTTTATACTTAAAGTGGTACAACTAGAGGAATTATTGGAAGTAAGACATTCCGTTTTTATTGTTGGTAATGCAGGCACTGGGAAAACACAAGTATGGAAAACCCTGTTGCGCACCTACCAGAATATCAAACGGAAACCGATATTCAATGATTTAAACCCAAAAGCAGTGACCAATGACGAACTGTTCGGCATTATAAATCCCGCAACCCGTGAGTGGAAAGATGGTTTGTTCTCGGTAATAATGAGGGATCAAGCAAACATAACGGGCGATCAACCCAAGTGGATAGTGCTCGATGGTGATATAGATCCTATGTGGATCGAAAGCTTGAATACTGTAATGGATGACAACAAAGTTTTGACTTTGGCCAGCAATGAGCGCATTGCGTTGACGCCTTCGATGCGTTTGCTTTTTGAGATCTCCAACTTGAGAACAGCCACACCGGCTACAGTATCCAGAGCGGGTATTTTATATATTAATCCGCAGGATCTGGGATGGAACCCGTATGTTTAACAATGTATCTTCTCATTTTTATATATTTATTACTTAATTTATGTTTGTTTTTACTAGTTATGTGACCAGTTGGGTGGAAACACGTAAAATACCCTCCGAAAAGTCCAATTTAGTTATACTGTTTGATAAATATATACCAGCTTCATTGGAAACTATCAGAGTTCGTTTTAAGAAGATTACACCCATTGCAGAAATGGCTCACATACAAATGTTATGCCATCTGTTGGAATGTTTTTTGAACCCGGCTAACACACCAGCTGACTGTCCCAAAGAGTGGCATGAACTATATTTCGTTTTTGCCTGCATTTGGGCGTTCGGTTCGGCTATGTTCCAGGATCAAACCATCGATTATCGTGTCGAGTTTAGTAAATGGTGGGTAAATGAATTTAAAACTGTCAAATTTCCTCAGGGTGAGTTTATTATGAAAATAATCTTTATCTTAGTAATAAATTTATTTTACTTAATCTTAAATATGTGAAGGTGGCACTGTATTTGATTATTTTCTGGATTGTGAGACTAAACAATTCGTACCGTGGACCGAAAAAATACCGAAATTCGAATTGGATACTGATTCGCCACTGCAAGCTGTATTGGTTCATACTTCTGAATCTATAAGAATAAGATTCTTTTTAGATTTGCTAATGGATAAAAAGCATCCGGTTATGTTAGTGGGTACTGCAGGCTCTGGTAAAACTGTTTTGGTTAACGAAAAACTACAATCGTTATCAGAAAACTATGCCATTACTACCATACCCTTTAATTACTATACTACTTCGGAAATGTTACAAAAAATTTTAGAAAAGCCTTTGGAGAAAAAAGCTGGTCGCAATTATGGTCCACCTGGAAATAAAACACTTATCTATTTTATTGACGACATGAACATGCCTGAGGTGGATTGCTACGGTACAGTGCAACCTCATACTATAATGCGTCAACATCTAGACTACGGCCATTGGTACGATCGTAATAAGCTGAGCTTAAAAGATATACACAATTGCCAATATGTGGCCTGTATGAATCCCACTGCAGGCAGTTTCACCATTAATCCTCGTTTGCAGCGACACTTCTGTGTACTGGCACTAAGTTTTCCGGGATCTGAATCTATAACAACCATGTATACCTCGATTCTGTCGCAACATTTCACGAATGCCGAACAAAAGTTTAATCCCATAGTGCCAAGAATGTCGACAAATATTGTGGCAGCCACCTTAGCTCTACACAACAAGGTGTCGCAAATATTTTTGCCGACTGCCATTAAATCTCACTATATCTTTAATTTAAGAGATATGAGCAATGTTTTTCAGGCAAGTTTTGTAAAGTGTATTTATTTGGATTGCAACTTAACAAAGTATTTCTCCTTAAGGGTCTTCTTTTCAGCACAACCGACTGTTTACCCACTGCCACGGATTTGATACGTCTATGGCAACATGAAACCCAACGTGTATATGCCGATAAGCTAATCGATGAGAAGGATATTGATAGTTTTACTAAAATGCAACATGACATTGTGAAGAAATCCTTTGAAGAAATTGACGAATCTGTGATATTTGATAAACCAAATATTTATTGTCATTTCGCAGGAGGAATTGGTGAACCCAAGTACATGCCCATCAAGGGTTGGACTGAGCTTCACAAACTCCTCACGGAGGCAATGTCTTCATATAATGATCTTGTTGCGGCCATGAATTTAGTACTTTTTGAGGATGCCATGATGCATGTGTGTCGTATTAATCGTATTTTAGAGTCCCCTAGAGGTAGTGCTTTACTTGTGGGTGTAGGAGGAAGTGGTAAACAATCTTTGGCTCGTTTGGCAGCGTTTATATCGAGTTTGGAAGTGGTGCAGATTCAGTTAAAAAAAGGTTATAGTGTAAACGATTTAAAGGTTAGAAATTTAAAACTATTATTTATCCGATCTAATTCTAAATTTATATTTGTGATTTAGAATGAATTTTCAGGCTTATATTTGAAGGCGGGTTTAAAGAATGTGGGCATTATGTTCCTTATGACAGATGCTCAAATTCCGAATGAGGATTTTCTGGTCCTTATCAATGACATGTTGTCTACTGGCGAGATTCCAGATCTATTTCCCGACGACGAAATCGAAAATATTATAGCCGGTGTTCGTAATGAGGTCAAAGGCGCTGGGTTGGTGGACTCACGTGAAAACTGTTGGAAGTTTTTTATAGATCGTGTACGCAAACAGCTAAAAATAGTCCTGTGTTTCTCGCCTGTCGGTTCAACATTACGTGTTCGGTCTAGGAAATTCCCTGCCATTATCAATGCTACTTCAATCAACTGGTTTCATGAATGGCCCCAGGAAGCTCTTATCTCAGTGGCCATGAATTTTCTTTCCCAAAATAAAGTTCTTCCGGAAAATCATCAGGATTCAGTAGCTAAATTTATGGCTTATGTACACACCTCTGTAAATTCCATGTCTAAGGTGTATTTACAAAACGAAAGACGTTATAATTATACAACTCCTAAGAGTTATTTGGAGCAAATCAGTTTGTACTTAAAGCTGTTGAATAACAAACACCAGGACTTACAGAGACAAATCGTGCGCTTAGAAAATGGTTTAGAAAAATTACGTTCCACAGCTGTGCAAGTGGCCGATCTGAAAGTAAAATTGGCTGTACAAGAAATTGAGCTTAAAGAGAAAAACGAGGCTGCGGATGCTTTAATCGAAATAGTGGGCATAGAAACTGAAAAGGTACAAACCGAGAAGGGTCTGGCCGATGAAGAGGAGATGAAAGTGGCCTTCATAGCAGATGAAGTATCGAAAAAACAAAGAGATTGTGAAGAGGATTTACTGAAAGCCGAACCAGCTTTGGTGGCTGCACAGGAGGCTTTAAACACTTTGAATAAAGCAAATCTAACTGAGCTAAAATCCTTTGGTTCTCCTCCTGGAGCAGTAACTAATGTCACAGCAGCTGTTATGGTTTTACTAGCACCAGGCGGAAAGTTACCAAAAGATCGTTCTTGGAAGGCGGCTAAAATTTCTATGGCTAAAGTGGATACATTTTTGGATTCTCTCATTAATTATGACAAGGAAAATATTCATCCCGAAATTATTAAAGCTATTCATCCCTACTTGAAGGACCCGGAATTCGAACCAGAATTTGTCAGATCAAAGTCGGGGGCAGCAGCTGGTTTATGTGCTTGGGTCATAAATATTATTAGATTTTATGAGGTCTTTTGTGATGTAGAGCCCAAAAGAAAGGCTTTAGCAGCAGCAAATGCTGAACTGGCTGCAGCTCAGGAGAAACTAGCGGGTATTAAGAGAAAAGTTACGGTGAGTTTTGGATGGTGTGCAATAGTTGATTCCTAGTGTTTACTCTTTATTTTTTTTTTTAAGAGTTTGGAAGAACAATTGGCTAAACTGACAGCCGATTTTGAGCAGGCTACTGCTGATAAAGTACGCTGTCAACAGGAAGCAGATGCTACTCAGGCTACCATAGCTCTAGCTAATCGTTTAGTGGGAGGCCTGGCAAGTGAGAATGTGCGCTGGGCCGAAGCAGTTAATAAGTTAGTTTATTAAATATATAAAAGATATAAACGTGGAATCTGGCTTATTTGCATATTTCGTCGTAAATGATTGATACAGGAAGAGCCTCTCCTAAGCCAAAATTACAGACGTATTAGTATGAATGTCACAACTGAACTTTGACAGCTTTTTCAGGGTATTGTTTTCTTTTACATTTTAATTTTTTTTCAAAAGAACTTGATTTACGAATTACGCTTATCATCTCCCCAAAAAGGCAAGAGTTTTTAAGACTATTCTGAAGTTCTACTTGATGGAAATATTCGGGGGACAGTCGTCTTTTTTGTTGACAGTCATGCGGCTCTCCTGTCACTTAGATTACACAGTACATCTTAAATTCTAGTAAGACAATGTAAGGGTGCATTATTCCAGGCTGTTTCGTCAAGCTGATGTCACTCTAGTTTGGATACCAGCACATAGTCACTTTTTTGGGAATAAACAGGCTGATGTGCTAGCCAGGGCTGCCTCGCCCTGGATGTAACTAATGCAGTATCGGTCGCTATGCTGCTTAGCACTCCGAGGAACAATATTTTTGGGTACTACCTTCAGAGAACTAAGTAAAATGGCGCAAACTGAACATTTGCAATCTCCCAAGAAAAATATAGCCATATTATACTGACAAGCATTAGATCCAATAAAAACAGAAAGGATATCTCAAGATTGCCGGCAGTGATAACGGGTCTTTAGAGGATCTGTAACAGGCATTACCGTAGCTGTCAGTTACCGGGCAAAGAAGAAACGGCGAGTGCCCGGCACTACATTTCTCGCGACGAAAATTTCTTGGAGCAAACATAATAGATGACCCATCTGAGTTATCAGAAGCCAGTCAGGCCGACCTTAATAGATAGTTTAACGCAACAGGATGGATCTATCTATCCACTAGGATGCACATGAGGATCGGTTTTATTGTTAGAGGATTAGGGTGGTGGCTAAACGGAATTACATGATTCTGCTTAAATGCTTGTACGTAAGCCGTAAGCTGCCACGCAAACTAAACAACCAACCCATACTTATATACGTGTATTTTAATTAATTATATTTTTATTATCTAATTTTATTTTTCCTAGTAAGTTACGCCTAATTCCCATTCTCTTTATTTTTAGCTTTGTTAAACAAGGCATAACCCTGCCAGGAGACATTTTGTTAATAACCGCCTTCATATCATATGTGGGCTGTTTCACAAAACAATTTCGCATAGATTTGTTGCAAAAAATGTGGACACCATTTTTAAAAAATATCGATCCTCCCATACCAACTACTGAGAATTTGGATCCTCTGTTGCTGCTAACCGATGACACCACAATAGCCGTATGGACAAATGAGGGCTTACCATCGGATCGTATGTCAATTGAAAATGCTACTATACTTTCGAATTCTGATAGATGGCCATTAATGATAGATCCACAGGTAAGAACAAGAAATTTTAAACTTTAACTTAAAAAAATATTAACCAAAAAACAAATTATTAAAGCTGCAAGGTGTTAAATGGATCAAGCAAAAATATGGCGAAGACTTGATTGTAATACGTATGGGTCAGCGCAGCTATTTGGATGTGATTGAGAAGGCTATTACTAAAGGAAATACTGTTTTAATAGAAAATATTGATGAACAATTGGATCCAGTATTGGATTCTTTATTGGGTCGAAATTTAATTAAGAAGGGCCAGTAAGTATGATCGTCTCTTTAGTTATAAAAATATAATTGTGTTTATATGGAGTTTCACTAACATTTATCCAGGGCCATTAAAATCGGCGACAAAGAAGTTGAATTTAGTCCTAATTTCCGTTTGATATTGCACACGAAATTGGCTAATCCTCACTATAAACCGGAAATGCAAGCACAAACCACTTTGATTAATTTTACTGTTACACGTGATGGATTAGAAGATCAACTTTTAGCCGAAGTAGTTAAAGCCGAACGACCAGATTTGGAAGAACTTAAAGCCGAACTAACTAAGCAACAAAATGATTTCAAGATAATGCTTAAACAACTAGAAGATGATCTATTATCTAGGTTATCCTCGGCCGGAGCGAATATTTTGGGTGATACAGCTTTAGTAGAAAATTTGGAGACTACAAAAAGTACCGCTTCCGAAATTGAAGAGAAGGTTAAAGTTATTGAACAAAAAAAAAATTTAAAACTTTATTTATTATTTATTTACAGGTGGCTGAAGCAAAAATAACTTCCAAGGAAATTGATAAAGCCAGAGAATATTATCGCCCGGCAGCTGCTAGAGCCAGTCTCTTATATTTTATATTAAATGAGCTGAATACTATAAATCCGATATATCAGTTTTCTTTAAAGGTTTTTTACTATTTCTTCCATTTCTCTAGTTTTCAATTGTTAAAAAATTTTATGTTTTTTTTATCGTAAGGCTTTCAGTGTAGTTTTCCAAAAGGCCATTG
Source organism: Phasia obesa (assembly GCA_949628195.1). Classification (NCBI taxonomy): domain Eukaryota; kingdom Metazoa; phylum Arthropoda; class Insecta; order Diptera; family Tachinidae; genus Phasia; species Phasia obesa. Next base: position 175,208,263 of record OX451215.1, on the reverse strand, counting down.
CCAAGGCAGATCCAAGTGAATCTTTAAATCAAAGAGTTTTAAATCTTATAGATTGCATTACCTATTCCGTATTCCAATACACCTCGAGAGGTCTGTTTGAATGTGATAAATTAATATTTGCTTCACAAATGACTTTCCAGGTTAAAGCTTGATAAGATTTTATTTTTAACAATTTCAAATTAATTTTTCTTTAACTTTCCTTAGATTCTTCTTATGAATGAAGAGATAACTTCTGCAGAACTAGACTTCTTACTCCGCTTCCCGATTAAACCCCATGTCACCAGTCCAGTTGATTTTCTATCCAACCAATCGTGGGGCGGAATATGCAGTCTAGCTTCTAAAGATGAATTTAGAAACTTAGATCGTGACATAGAAACCTCTTCCAAAAGGTGGAAAAAATTGGTGGAATCGGAATTGCCAGAAAAAGAAAAGTTTCCTCAAGAATGGAAAAATAAAACAGCTTTACAGAGGTTATGCATGATAAGAGCTTTAAGGCCGGACCGAATGACTTATGCACTGGCGTAAGTGAAGTTTTTACCTTTAAAAGCGTATGTAGTTGAGATTTTTTTCTTTTTCCCTACCCTTAACTAGAGACTTCATTCAGGAAAAACTTGGCTCCAAGTACGTGGAAAACCGCGCCATGGAATTTGCTAAGTCCTTTGAAGAAGCCTCACCCTCTACACCCATATTTTTTATACTATCGCCGGGTGTTAATCCTCTTAAAGATGTAGAAGCTTTGGGAAAACTTTTAGGCTATTCACAGGATTTGGATAATTTTCACAATGTATCGTTGGGACAGGGCCAAGAGTCTATCGCTGAAGCGGCTATGGATACTGCAGCCAAAAACGGGCATTGGGTTGTTTTACAAAATATACATTTAGTAAGAAAATGGTTGCCTGTTTTGGAAAAGAAATTAGAATATTATGCAGAAGGTTCTCATCCGGACTACAGAATGTTTTTAAGTGCCGAACCAGCTTCTACGCCCTCAGCCCATATAATACCACAAGGCATTTTAGAATCTTCGATTAAAATCACCAACGAACCGCCAACTGGCATGTTGGCCAATCTCCATAAGGCTTTAGACAATTTCACCCAAGAGACTCTAGAAATGTCAGGAAAAGAAGCTGAATTCAAGGCTATTCTCTTTTCGCTTTGCTACTTTCATGCTGTTGTTGCAGAACGTCGTAAATTTGGGCCTCAGGGTTGGAATAAGGTCTATCCCTTTAATGTAGGAGATCTCAATATAAGTGTGTCGGTGTTGTACAATTATTTGGAGGGCAACGCCAAAGTGCCTTGGGAAGATTTGCGTTATTTGTTTGGTGAAATTATGTATGGTGGTCACATAACAGACGATTGGGATCGTAAGTTGTGCATTACGTATTTGGAGGAATATATGCAACCGGATTTGGTAGATGGTGAATTATTTTTGGCTCCTGCTTTTCCAGCTCCACCCAATACAGACTACTTGGGCTATCATGTTTATATCGACGAAAACATGCCAGCAGAGTCTCCTTATCTTTACGGTTTACATCCCAATGCAGAAATAGGCTTCCTGACTACACGAGCAGAAAATATTTTTCGCACTGTCTTTGAAATGCAGCCTCGAGATGCTGGTGCTAGTGGCGGTGCCACCGTGACACGCGAAGATAAAGTTAAACAAATAGTAGACGAAATTATAGAAAAATTACCTGAGGAATTTAACATGACAGAAATCATGAATAAGGTGGAGGAAAGAACTCCCTATGTTATTGTAGCCTTCCAGGAATGCGAGCGCATGAATTTTTTGACCAGTGAAATGAAACGAAGTCTCAAAGAATTAGATTTGGGCTTAAAAGGAGAACTTACCATCACATCCGACATGGAGATTTTGGAAAATGCTTTATTCTTAGATCAGGTGCCGCCCGTATGGACCCAACGAGCTTATCCTTCCCTTTTGGGTTTAAATAATTGGTTTATTGACTTGTGTCTTCGTCTGAGAGAATTGGAGACATGGTCTACAGATTTTGTGGTAAGTAAAAGTAAATTTCTGTTGCAAAAAAAGTCAATGTTACATTTCCTCATTTCAAACAAACAAAAACAGTTGCCCTCTTGTGTTTGGTTGGCTGGCTTTTTCAATCCTCAATCATTATTAACGGCAATTATGCAAAGTACTGCACGTCGCAATGAGCTGCCATTGGATAAAATGTGTCTGCAGTGTGATGTGACTAAAAAGCAAAAAGAAGATTTTACGTGAGTATTTAGCAGATGTGTAAAGGAATAAAATATTAATCATAACAAGGCGAAATATTTATAGATTAGGAATATGAAGTAAGCGTAGAGTTAGCCTATATTCGTAATAATTGTGTCTATTGGTTCTTAATAATAGACACAAAAAATAGGTCTAAATAAAGGTATTCGTATATTCGTTTGATATAATGGTGGCTTCTTTATTCCACCTAAATCTCTAACGCTAAGATATTTCTTCGGATTTGATAACAGGAAATAGTCGACGGGAGCTAAACCTGGAGAATATGTTGGTTGGATTAGCAATTCGTAGTCTAAATTGATTAATTTTTTTTTTAAATAATATTTATCGGTGATCTTTATACTATTCTTAATGAAATAACGAAATCTAATAGCATTACGTGCATCGCAAAAAACTGCCGAAATGACCCACAGACTGTTTGTAAATCTTTAGTCTATGCCTCCTACAGTTCAAGAAATAAACACATATACGTAAATAACACGTCTCTTTGGGAACACCCTATAAGTTTTAGTATTTGTTACTCTAGCGGCTACAGTTATACATATCCTGTGAAAATTTCAAGAGTCTACCCATTATGGTTCCAGAGATAAAAGGCGCTGACCGACGGCCGGACAGACATTATAGCGAAAACAATAGGGTTTCGTTTTTACCTTTTGGGTACGGAACTCTAAAAACGAGTACAATGTAAGGAAAGTGAAATCAGAACGGGAGCCGGTATATTAGCGGTTGGTTTAAACTTGTCTTTAACTATGTATTAGGATCCAGCGGTTACACGAAACTAGGCAATAAAAAGCCATCATTCTACAACCGAAAACCAATTTTAGAAAATTTTTCGTTGGGGTATTAGGTTGGAAAATCCGAATTATTTTAATGATTGTATTATTTTTCAGCTCTGGCGGGCAAAAAATAAAACCAAAACAATACAAATATAAGAATGATCAATTTCCCAGTCAATGTATTAGTTTTCAGTTTCACTTATTTTTTTTTTTTTCATTTTCATTCGTATAGTTGGTTTGATTGTTATTTAATTGACACTTTTTGTGACCTTTATTTTGTCAAAGAAATTTTTTGCATTTTGTTTCTTTTTTTATCTGATAATTTATCAATAAAAAATGAACAAAACTATTTTTGCCATGGGTCAGTGAAGTGTGTAATAATTGTAACATCGCGAAAAATACAGATAACTAATTAATTTAAAATCTTAAAAAGAGGACTTAGTTAAGCGGTAAGTGTTGATTTTCCTGAAACAATTTCGATTTCTTCTAAGATGGTTATAGGTTAATAATTTTTAGTGTTTTGACATTGACATTTTTGAGAGAGGACCCTTTTGCCTAGTCAAGCTCACATGAAAACTAACTATAAAATAAGAAATAGAAAAGTCAGTCGCTCGAAAGATGGACGCTATAACAAAACGCTGTACAAAACGGAAGCTTTTCACAAAATGTGTATCTGTAAAATTGCCACTTTCTATCTGGCAAATTTAAAATATCGGACCCTTGCCTTATAACTTTTATTCGAATCTATGATTTTTGCTTATCTTCTTCACCAACAGAACTTTCACTATTCGACTTAAAAAAACATCTTTAAATTTAATGAATTTAAATTATATAGGGATAATATTTATTTATTTGTATTTATCGATATCGTGTCTACGGCATTTTAACTCTTTTAAATGTCGAGGACGTATTAACGTTGCCATAATATGACATTGACTATGAAGTCGCCACAAAAACGTCGCACAGTGCTTCGTTCCCTTATAAGAGTTTTGGAACTTTGCGGTGCAATTATAATTATCCTAATTAAGAAAAATTTTAGTTTTTGAAAAAATCGGAAAAAGGACACACCTACCGCTCATGTTCCAAAAAGCAAATGTTTTTATATATGCTATGTTGCTATGATGGGTTTGTTAAACCCATCGATCTTGAAAACAGGACTCTTGATCCCGTCAAATATCCTTTAACAAAAAATGCAATAAGTCTTACAAAAATTATGCAAATTTCATGAAACTCATGAATGTCTATTAGTATACTCACGATGAGAAAAATTTTACTCACGCACGATCACGCTCAATTAATTTTAGAAAAAAATCCTTTCAAAGCTCATCGCCACTACTTGAAACGCTATAGGAATTATTCTAAACTATTATACAAACTCAATTTTTACTTCTTATAAATAAATTTTTTGCTATTATTTTTTTATTTTTTTTTTAAACAATAAAAAACTACAAAATTTGTGACTTCAGCGCCCCCTTGCAGCAAAAACGAAGACAATTTCAGTATTTTTTTCTTCAGCATTTTTTCGATTGTGGATTTTATTATTGGAGCCAAAACCAAAAAATGGATTTCAAACAAATTTAATTTTTTTCAAAGTTCCGCCGAAATTTTCTTTACTTTTTTTGATCATGCTGTTAGAAAATATGTTTAATATTCCATTGAACTTAAAAGTTATTTTAATTCTAATTTGAATAATATGACTCTTTACGAGCAATAAGGAGTCACTTTACCAAAATATTTGCAAAAACTTCTAATAACTTATTATTGCTTATAATGTTAGCTACTAGGAAAATCAAACTTTGATGTTCCGCTTCCAAAATTTAAAAGCAGCTATTTTTAAGAAAGAGTCAAGTTTTAGTTAAGTTTTATTTTTTATGAATTAAAGCACATAATAATTTGATTTTTGCGCCCTTTGGTGCCGTCAATAGAAAGTAAAACTTAAAAAAAAATTCACATGCACGCAAAGAAAAAACATGGTTGAGGTAAACATTATCTAAAAGCAACATGTTATGGTTGAATTATATGGTTATATTCAAACCATATTATTTTAAACCATAATTATAATATTGTTGTCATTGGAACATATTATAGCCTAACATAAAAATAACATTGGAAAATACAACCATAATTATGTTTATGATATAAACATACTATAATATAATGTGAAACATTTAAATGCTTTTTCTCTTGGAAATAAGATACTTTTGCAGAAAAAAGTATCCTATATGGGGATAAGGATACCAAGGTACCTCCTCACAAAATTTTGTGAATTTTTGTAGTTTTTACACGAATATTTTCATTTAGACTTATATCCTTTTTTTGATATTTTCTGCTTACCTTTTTATATGTTTGATATTTTTAATTTAAAAGTATCATTTATAATAAAAAATAAATTTATTGTTACAGAGGTGGTAGTAGTGTGGTTGCCGTGACCATATAATAACCATGTTTTTTCTTTGCATGTGAGATGGAATTATGGTGCTGTGTGTAATTCTTATACTATATAAACTAGAGGATCTAGAAACAACATTTGAGTACTTTACAAAGTTATAATTTACGAATTTTAATTTAACATTTAAAAAAAACTCCGGCTTCCTCCGAGATGTGGAAGGTCACTTTTCAAACTAGACGTGTTAAAGGTCAAGAAGAGTACAAAAATCTTTATCTGCCTATCCGATTACAACACCGCAACGAAAGGATAGTATTAGAGTACGCCTTTGATAACAGATAACAGTAACGAATTTTAAAAAATTTCTCTAATGTTATATATTTTTCTTATACGTATATAAATGTTGATGAGATAGTCTGCTACACACAAAAAAAAAAGATTCAGTCATTAACTTTCTTACGTGCAAAACTATGTGCTTTTAAATATGAGTATTCCCATATTTATCACACTTTTATCAGTTTATGTTACTGATTTATGTTATGCTACAGTTATGTTAACAGTACAAGTTTTAAATTTAAATTCGTCTAGTTTTTTTTTGAAAATTGTACTCCTTTTTTTGAAACAAACGGACCAGGGTATCGAAAAATCAAAAATTTTAATTTAAAATTGCTTCTAACTCGCTTATTTTAAAACATAATTTACATATTAATACATATATCAGTTTGTAGGTATAACCTAGACCTTTATGACCATATGTAAACTTAGGGGTTTGGAGACGATCCAAACTCCGTCTGTTGAGAGTGCAACAGCACACTTGATCGACCGTGCACCATACCTACATAAATCGATCTTAAACCACAACCACCACGTGTACCCCCGAAGGGGACCTCACCAATAACCGGTCACAGAGAGGATAGGCTCTCTGTGGGGCCACCGATTCCCGTGGTACCAGTCCTTTGGGCACTGGTCGGGCCTCGAAGAGGACCCGCAATGTTTATCGCAGAACTTTTCTTCCAGATTTAGGCTGTAGGAACCCTAGTGTCTGGTGCCCCTATTTTCCCCGAGTGAACCGCGTCAAAGCATTTGCCATTCCTGCAGTTTTTGAATTAATCGGCCTAGCCCTTTACAAATGGCTGAGTTATTTCCAAAATATTTGGATTCTGCCACTGTGCGTCGCCGCCTTACAAAATATGTAGGTGTGATTATTTCGTTTAGAATGTTTTTTTTTTAACAATAACGACTAAACTTTTACTCATTTGAAATAAGGTTTTTACCATTTCGATTAGTATTTAAAAGCAAAAAGCTTCCCGAAACGCCATTTTGTTTTTGCGTCCCTCTAAAACCGATATTAACTATTAGCACTGCAATCTGATTAAAACAACTGTTCAGCCGTAGGCTTAACGTGACCTAACCTCTAAATAAATTGTGAAAGTGAAACGCAAGACTTTCGAGTGCCAAAAATTAATATGTTTTTGCTTAAAAAATAATCAGCTGCCATATGACTCAATTTCTTATAAATATTGTAGGAATTCCCACGTCTCATCAAAAGACACAAACAATCAAAAACAAATCTTAGAATTAAATAATCCATTAAATTAAATTTATTTGAAAACAATTGCGCTTTTTAATTATGAAATTACCCGAATTAAAAAAGTAAATAAATAAAAATAAAAACAAGTAATTAAAATAAATTTATGCAAAATTATCATAAAATGTAAATAACGATTAGGACGCCGTCTGGTGGTAGCGGCGACGCTTTGACGTTAGCGAGAGAAAAAGAACGTCATCATGGTGGCACCACAATTTTTTTTTTAATGAACTCTACCGTCAAACTGAACGATGACTGATGACTACATATTTAGTCGGCAACAACGGCACTGGCAAGTGTTTATTGATGTGTTGAAGAATTGATGGCTAGAATTTGTTGATGCCCATTGATATTTTAGCTTAAACTGTTAATTAAGTTGTAGTCATAACTAATTAATCGGTGATTTATTTTCATTGTTATTTCTGCTATTTATAGTTTTAAAATTAATTGAATTTAATTTGTATTTTATTTGTTTTTTTGTCTACTGTATAATTTGTCTGTCTCTCTGATAGATCTGCGCCAAGAGAAGGCGCCTACGTTCATGGCATATTTATGGAAGGCGCCAGATGGGATATACAGCAGGGTATAATTATGGAGTCGCGTCTTAAAGAACTTTATCCCCCAATGCCAGTCATTAATATACGGGTAAGACAATACAAAAGTTATCTAGAATTTTTAATAAATTCAAATACAATTTAGCGAAAACAAAAATTAAAAAAAAAGAAAATTTACATAAACAAATCAAATCACTTTTAGAAAATAAATATTTAATTAAAAGCATGTTACTCCACGTTTGATAGATGTCTTTTCTTATTCTTATAAAAAAAATCAAACAATCTGAAATTCAGGTTTTAAATAAACCCTGCTCAATTGGCGTCGTATTTTTTATTTAACCAAATATACACTGACAGAAAAAAAACTAAATAAAACTTTACTAAAATTTCCTTTTCTTTTGTTTTCAACCGACAAAATTTTTAGGCCATCACTCAAGATAAACAAGATTTACGCAACATGTACGAGTGCCCCGTGTATAAGACACGAACTCGCGGTCCCACTTATGTCTGGACTTTTAATTTAAAAACCAAGGATAAACCGGGCAAATGGACTTTGGCTGGCGTTGCTTTATTGTTGCAGACATAAATGTTATTTTTTTAATCTAATCACTAGTTTTTTATTGCAATTTTAGCCAAAAATTATTATCGTTTTTTCTTAGCACTTCAGTTGAATAAAATTAGCCTTAGGCCTTATGCACTAAATATGTTTTGTTTTTATGTCAATCTAAGAATATATGTACTCCTAGGGATATAAAATTAACATGTGCTATTACACAATTTCAAGCCATTGACGGTACATTTAAAATGTTTTAAAATAATGTTATTCAAAACATACAGAGCCTTTGAGGCCAAAAAGTCATAACTTAAAATTTTAAATTTCTGAGTTGGTCACGCATATACTTATGTTCTTTAATTGATATCTCTATTTAAATAAATTAGTCAAGTGCGAGTTAGACTCACACACGTTGGGTTCCGTACTATGTTCAGCATAATTTAAAAATTCCAGTTGTTTATTTCTTTATGTCTTATTGGACACCCTTAAATTTTAAAAGTAAAGTAATATTTGCGAAAATTGCATCATAATTAGAACACCCTTTAAATTTTAATATGTAATTCATTTCATAGCGGCCATGGTAATACATTTTCTATTAAAATATCAGGAGCCTACCTATTGCGGTTGAAAAAAAAATAAGGTAATATTCGTGAAAAACACGTTACTAATGGACACACTTCAATTTTAAGTATTTGTTATAGCGGCCGAAGTAACACATCTACTGTAAACATTTCAAGAGGGTATCTATTACGGTTTATAAAATCATGTCACTGTCGGAACACCCTTTAATTTTATTATTCATTATAGTGGCAATGGCAACTTCCTTTCTATAAATATATTAAGAGTCTACTTATTGCGATTAAAAATAAGACACTATAAGTGAAAACATGTCACTATCGGAACACCCTTTAATTTTTAGTAATTGTCATATCGGCCATGGTAACACATCTTCTGTACAAAATTTCAAGAGTCTACCTCTTACGGTTCAAGAAATGAGGCTTTATACATGCAAATCACGTCACTTGCGGAAAACCCTTTAATTTTTATTATTTGTTATAGTGGACATAGTTATACACCTCCTGTAAAAATTTCAAGATTCCACCTATTCATTCAAAACTTAGGATATACACATGCAAATCACGTCACTATTGGAACACCCTTTAATATTTAAGTTCAATTTTGTATACTTGTTTATAAAACAAACATAGTTTTAATTACAGTCTGCAAATTGTAAGTGGTTTCCTCTTACAGCTCAAAGCAAAAGACATAAACGTAAATAGCACGTCTCTTTTGGAACACCCTACGTTTTAGTATTTTTTGCTATTGTGGCCGCAGTTATACACTTTTGGTAAAATTTTCAAATGTCTACCTATTATGGTTCAAAACTTAGGCCTTACACATACAATGCACACCACTATCGGAACACCCTTTAATTTAAAGGTTTATTTTTTTAGACTTGTTTATAAAGGGAACTAAGTTTTAATTACTGTTTGTAAGAAATAAACACATATTCGTAAATAACACCTCTCTATCGGAACACCCTATAAGTTTTTTTTTGCTATAGCGGCCATAGTTATACACCTTTGGTAAAATTTTCAAGAGTCTACCTATTATGGTTCAAAACTTACGCCTTATACATGCAAATCACTCCACTAGCGGAACACCCTTTAATTTTTAGGTTTATTTTTTAGACTTGTTTATATAGCGAACTAATTTTAATTTAGTGCTTGCATATTTTTAGTGAATTCCTCCTACAGTTCAAGAAATAAGCACATATTCGTGAATAACACCTCTCTATCGGAACACCCTATAAGTTTTAGTATTTGCTAGTATAGCGGTCACAGTTATATACTTTCTGTGAAAATTTCAAGCGCCTATCTATTACGGTTCAAAACTTAGGACTTATAAATGCAAATCACACTACTATCGGAACACCCTTTAATTTTTAGGTTTATTTTTTTATACTTGTTTATATAGCGAGCTAAGTTTTAAATACTGCTTACATATTTTTAGTGTATGCCTCCTACAGGTCAAGAAATAAACACATATTTTTGAATAACACCTCTCTATCGGAACACCCTATAAATTTTAATATTTGTTGCTATAGCGGCCAAAATTATACACCTTCTGTAAAAATTTCAAGATTCTACCTATTATGATTCAAAACTTAGGCCTTATAAATCAAAATAACACCACTATCGGAACACCCTTTAATTTTAGGTTTATTTTTTAGACTTGTATATAAGGCGAACTACGTTTTATTACAGTTTGTAAATTTTTAGTGTATGCCTCCTACAGTTCTAGAAATAAACACATATTCGTGAATAACACCTCTCTATCGGAACACCCTATAAGTTTTAAATTTTGTTGTTTTAGCGGCCATTGCTATACACCTTCTGTGAAAATTTCAAGAGTCTACCTATTATGGTTCAAAACTTATGCCTTATAAATGCATTTCACACCACTATCGGAACACCCTTTAATTTTTAGTTTTATTTTTTTATACTTGTTTATATAGTGAACTAAGTTTTAATAACTGTTTGTAAATTTCAACTGTATCCCTCCTACAGTTCAAGAAATAAACACATTTTCGTAAATAACACCTCTCTATTGGAACACCCTATAAGTTTTAGTATTTGTTGCTATAGCGGCAACAACTATACATCATCTGTGAAAATTTCAAGAGTCTACCTCTTACGGTTGCAGAGATAAAAGGCGCTGACAGACGGACAGACGGACAGACGGACAGACGGACAGACGGACAGACATTGTAGCGAAAACAATAGGGTTTCGTTTTTACACTTTGTGTACGGAACCCTAAAAATAATGATTTTATCTTTAGTAAAAAGGTCACGTCTCATTTATGACAAGAAGTCCATCAAAAACAAATAATATCGTGTTAGGTACTGTAAACTTTATTTAAATACTCTTAGGCCCATTATTATAACTTGCCTTTAAAGTACGTTTTAGTTAAATTTCACTTTTGCTCAAGTGAATGATAAAGTGAACAATAAATATTTTTCGTTATTACAACTTCATTGTAAAATAAAATTAATATTTTTGAAAATATGGTAGTACAAGAAGAAACACCGACTAATTTTGACAAAATAAAATAAACGTAGTGGCAACATCATACCTTTAATTTATTAGTTTACTTTCAACAAACCACAAATTAGTTATCGGTGCAAAAAACAAACGAAAATATTTTATATACAACAAACGAGATCTGTTTTCCATTCTTATTTTTCAATGCCAAATTAAATTAACATGAATTTATTTTTCTTCATAGATTAGAAAATACGGCAACTTTATAGATAACAAAACATGGCAACTTCAAACTCTTATATCTGATATATTTGATGTTAACAGTTAAAGGCAAGATGTTCTTCATTAGAACTGAAAATGATAAGGATGAAGAAATTTTTTTATTATAATCATGGCATATGTCTGCCGCTGTTGCGAGTTACATCGTCCAATCAATCAATCCAATTTTTACCAAGTTTTGCAATAAATCTTGCCGCATCACGTCAATAATGGCTTCTAATGCTGCTTCATCGGCATTAACCAATGACTTCACATAGTCCCATTAAAAGTAATCCAGAGGAGTTAAAGCGCACGTACGAGGGGGCCAGTGAACAGGACCACGTCTGGAAATAAAGTTGTAAAGATAAGCGCGCTGTAAAGCAAGTTTCGCCATCTTGGTGGAATGAAATGTTGATGTTTAGTCGATTAATTTTTTAAAACAAAAGTTCAGTCAGCATGGCTCGTTAGCGCTCGCCATTCACCATAACGGTAACCTTTAACATTTCGAAAAAAACAAGGAACGATGATGCAGCCAGCATGTATACCATATCAAACAATACATTTAAATGGATATAATGGCGATTCGTTAACTGCTTGAGAAATGTTTTCGTTCCAAATGCAGCAATGACGTAACCATTTCACTAGACATAAGTCTTATCACTAAATAGAAGCTGTATTTTATAGGCACTTAAGCGAAGTTTCTTCCGCAAAATTTTTCACGTATTCGAATAACAAAGGCCAACAAGTTGAGAACGACGATGAATCGACATTTCGGCGTCTTCTTGAATGCTTCGTGTCACAGCAGCAATTTTTTATCTTCGGTATAAACCTTTCTGTGCTATTTGATGACCTTGAATCACTTTTGTGATATGTGGTACAATTGTACAAAATTTGGTACAATCGACACATGAGTGGTACAGTCGTACACTTTAATAAATTTTTTTATTTACGCTTTCTTACAATAAGACAGGATTTAGACGATGATTTAAAAAAATGTTTTTCTACTCTGAACCAAATTTTGGTACAATTGATACTGATTTGATACAATTTAGTCATTGCGGAGGTACAATTTAAACATTATCAGATCCGAACACTGCTTTGAATCGAGAAGAGTAAAATTAGTGCGAGAACGATTATGTTGACCGCAAAAGGGACGATGTGCTCTATGAAGCACAATTTAGAATCGCTGTTCTGGTGATAAGAAATTCATGATGACTTGCCAAACTTTACTGAACTGTTTTTGTTATTTTGGTACACAAGTGTTATATATAAGAATGTTGGCATTAGCAGCCAATTTGGATTAGTAGCTTGTTGTTGACAACAGAAAAGCTTAGTCACGTTTGTGTGTTCTTCGATTTTTGACTTTTGAAAAAAATGATTCAAGGAATATATATTAAAATTTGCATTAAAAATGGCTCCAAGGCACTTGAAATGTTGTCTGTGGAATTTGGCGACTTGTGACTTTGTCTTATAAGTGGTACAAGCGCTTTACAGAAGAGCGAGAAGATGTTGATGACTAAGCGTCCTGGAGTTGCAACAACGTCAACAAGTGAAAAAAAAAACATTGAAACAGTGTAAAATAGTCGAATCACTATTAGGGAAGTTACAGAGGATGTTGGCATATCATGCCATGCAATTTTCTCGAATGTTTTGGGCATGAAACGTGTGGCAGCGAAGTTTGTTCCAAAATCGCTAAATTTTTAGCAAAAGCAATGTCGTATTAGTATCCATCAGAAGTTGTTGAATGACGTCAACAACGATCCAGAACACATACAAACATGACATACAAACTGTCAATAACAAACTACTAATCCAAATTGGCTGATAATACCGACATGTGACTAACACTTGTGTACCACTATAACAAAAAAAAAAAAAAAAAATTCACCTTTTCTTTTGAACAGACCTCGTACATATTTTTTATACAAGTAATTGGTATCAAAGAAAAGTGTGTGACTTCTGGATTAATGTTTCATAAAAAACTTTTTTTGTTCTGCGTTTTCCAAACGACATTTTTTGTTAAAACCATTAATTTTACTATTTAAAAAAAAAAGTTTACAAAATTGAATTAACGCAAAATTCAAACTTAAAGAAACTTTTAAACAAATTGTAACAATAATTTGTATTGAATTCTAAAAACGAAAAAAATATGTTTCCTTGTTAACCATGGTGCTGTTCAATCATTCTTTGAGTACGTAACCAAGGGATGAAGCTTAATAAGCCGGTTTATTTTTTCCTTATTTATTGATTTTGCAATTATTCAGGAATTTTATAATTATGTAGAAATAAAACCCAAGCCCACCTTTGCATTCAAACGATTAAATTTGTTCATTTGTACTCTAATTATTCACTTCTTGTTGGCTCAACAACGATTATTTTGAAGAAGATTATACTTTACCACAAAAATCAAACCAACGTGTATCCATTGTTGCATATGGTTGTGTAGGAGAGAGGGAGAATGTGTAAGAAAATTGCGTAAGCCCAAATGGTTGGTTGTCTGGCTTTCTTTTTTTTAAGGCTGTTTTTTCTTGCCGATGGGTTTTCGTTCAAACAACTTTATTCAAGTTATTCTTTAACTTTGATTTTATACATCGCTATCGATCCTGATTTTATTTCACACTCCAGTTTGGTTGATAATTACATGTGAAAAAGAATTTTTGTGTATGATGAAATCGAGCTAAATGTGACGTAAGAATGCGGCAACCACGAACAGCTGCTTTTATATACAGTCTGTCAAGGAAATGTATTTACATATTTTAAAAAGTTTTGATATTGACTTTTATAAGAGAAAATGCTGTTTCCTTTTTTATTTTTAACTAACGAGTGATTTTTTAAGAGCTTGAGAACTTTTTTTAAAAAAAAAACGCATAAAATTTGCAAAATCTCATCGGTTCTTTATTTGAAACGTTAGATTGGTCCATGACATTTACTTTTTGAAGATAATTTCATTTAAATGTTGACCGCGGCTGCGTCTTAGGTGGTCCATTCGGAAAGTCCAATTTTGGGCAACTTTTTCGAGCATTTCGGCCGGAATAGCCCGAATTTCTTCGGAAATGTTGTCTTCCAAAGCTGGAATAGTTGCTGGCTTATTTCTGTAGACTTTAGACTTGACGTAGCCCCACAAAAAATAGTCTAAAGGCGTCAAATCGCATGATCTTGGTGGCCAACTTACCGGTCCATTTCTTGAGATGAATTGTTCTCCGAAGTTTTCCCTCAAAATGGCCATAGAATCGCGAGCTGTGTGGCATGTAGCGCCATCTTGTTGAAACCACATGTCAACCAAGTTCAGTTGTTCCATTTTTGGCAACAAAAAGTTTGTTAGCATCGAACGATAGCGATCGCCATTCATCGTAAAGTTGCGTCCAACAGCATCTTTGAAAAAATACGGTCCAATGATTCCACCAGCGTACAAACCACACCAAACAGTGCATTTTTCGGGATGCATGGGCAGTTCTTGAACGGCTTCTGGTTGCTCTTCACTCCAAATGCGGCAATTTTGCTTATTTACGTAGCCATTCAACCAGAAATGAGCCTCATCGCTGAACAAAATTTGTCACATTTGAACATTTCGAACCGAACACTGATTTTGGTAATAAAATTCAATGATTTGCAAGCGTTGCTCGTTAGTAAGTCTATTCATGATGAAATGTCAAAGCATACTGAGCATCTTTCTCTTTGGCACCATGTCTGAAATCTCACGTGATCTGTCAAATACTAATGCATGAAAATCCTAACCTCAAAAAAATCACCCATTATTAATAACATCAAAAAAGACAACCTTGAAAAATTAGGAATAAAACTCAAGATTAAAAAGAGAAAAACTTCCGGAAATTTGTTCTCAAGAAAATGTTTTTACATACTAAGATAATATGAAAAAAAAATGTAAAACAATCAGTTATTTGTATGGTAACCATTTTCATCAATCTCGGTTTGCAGATAGAATAATCTAATTTTTGCACCCATTCCGTTAGAATTTTGTTCTATTCATCTAAAATTACCAATTACTTGTAATAGACTGTGCAGTGCAGTGCAGTGCGGTGCAGTGCAGTGCACAGTCTATTACAAGTAATTGGTTCAACTTACTAGTTATTACATATTTTATTACAAGTGTTCTAGTGCACTAAAAAGAGGAAACAATTTGGAGAAGCCTAAACTCAACATTACCATACCTCATGGAAACAATTGTTTTTTATGGATATATACATACATATATATGTATATAACATAAAGAATAAAAGTATATTCGAAGTGAAAAAAAATAATTATTTTCGGTTTTGAGGTGTCAAGAAAATTACTCCTCCCCCCTTCCCGATTATGACCAAAAATTATACAGCTCTTCATATCTACATATATACAAGAGGCACATATTGGATTTCATTTGGTATGTCAAACGGTATGACCTGTAGAAGATTCCCAAAAATAGTAGCATACTATACACTTCACCTATACTACATACGTATGGTAAAGTAAAATACAATTTACATTTTACTTCAACTTTACCATATTTTTGAAAAAAAGTTTTGTAGGTTAAGAAGTAAGGGTAATCAGGTGGACTAGTAGGTAGAGTGGTAGTCTATGAGAGTGGAGTTGTGGGTTCGATTCTCCCCAAAGACCCTGGTATTTGTCACTATAATTTGGAAGGAAGGACAGACCTGGGTACCTTACACTAGTTTACTTAATTACTGATTGGTTATGCAAACTTCAAGTACCATTTGGCCAAGATGAACATCAAGCAAAGACGTACTTGAAGCCTATGCCTAAAAGAGGCAGTGACGGTAGCGCACATTATATAGATCTTTGCAGCACACTGGCTAACATTTGGCTTTGGACCACTGCAAGGCACTATTTATTAATATGTCGACATATGACTTTATTTATACAAATGAATACACAAAACTCAATAAAAGTGAAACTGAGACTAATGTTTCTTTCTCAGATAATTATTTTTAATTGCTAGGTGTTAAGCAATTTATTTCATATTTTAGTAATTTTTTTAAGTGTATTTCTGTATTGACGCAAAAAAGCGTCAAAAGCGTTGTTTGTGCAAATAAATATTAGAAAGATCAAAAAATAAAAAAATCACCTATCCTAGAATAATTTTTAAAGCTTAATTTACACCTTGAATTAAAAGAATTTAAAAAATTAAAAAAAAAATTATTTAATTTTTTTTATATCGAAACATCACTTGAACATTGTTGCAAGCATGATATAATAATACAAGGTAGTTGCATTTCAAAAATGTTTAAAGTTTGCCGGAATTATTGAAGTATGTTTTTATGTAAACAGCATAAAAAGCGTTGCCACTAATAGAAACGAGTCATAATTATTTTGGAAATTATTTTAAAAAAATGTGTAATTTATATAAATAACATAAAATAAAAACGTACTTTGGTTTAATAATGAAACTCATGAGAAATAAATCTTGTTATAGATTATGATTTCGTTAAACTTTTATATCTGTATACTCTTCTGTATTGAGAAATAAAACAATTATTTTACAGCCTGGTTTAAGCTGCATGCTAATTGACCTTATGAAAAATCGATACAAAATAATAAATCGCCAAATTAATAAATACCGTAGAAAATAAAAAATTGGAAAAATGGAAATTTGGTCAAAAAATATAAAAAGGTCAATAGTGACATTTTTTTAATATTTTTTATTCCAATAAATCTTTAATGTTAACAATTCTGTAGTTTAAGGTAAACAACGTTACTACTTAGCTAGTTTTTGGGACTTAAACCGTTGTTTTTACACTCTTATTGATGAATTTCTTGATAATCACCTCTATTCCATTTGGCGTCGTCGAACCACAATACGACGACGTTTCACTTAATTAAGTTGGTATTCGTATTTGGTGTTTTGTAAGAATACGTGACGTTGACATTTTGTTGTATCGACGACGATTTCATCGTCTTGGTTTTTATAAACGAATGAAGTGCCAACAAAATTCAAAATGAAGAAGATTTAAATAACAAGTTAAACCAATTCGGAAAATTAGTTGAAGAAATGGAAAATTTCGACGTGATAGAAAAACTTAAAACAGATTCTTATTAAGCACTTTAAATCATTCCACAATATTAAATTTTTTTAAAAGAATATTTCTCTAGAGAACAGTGTTATCGATAAGCCGTCCACATCGTCATAAGAGCATTAGGGAATACAAAATTATAATCAAATTGATGTTGACGTCAATATAAAAAGATGTCGGCTTAAATGTGGTGATGATGACGCCGTCGCCAAATAGAATAAGAGTGAATATAAAATCACTTAAATATGGTGATAGTTAATTAAAACATTTTTGTTAATTGTTCATAAGAAATTTTTTCAAAAACGACAAAAAGCACACAATATTAATATATAATATTACCAAATTCTGTGTGCGCATTTCTTGGGTTATTTTTCATTTTTGCTTTTGAGCAGTTAAAAAAATAATTTCTTAAATAAATATAAAAGGGGTGCCTTTTGTAAGTTTTATTTAAAAAGAAAACGGGAACTTAGACACTTAGACAGATATAGGGAAATTAAAAAATCTTATTTGTGAATTCCTGCAAAAGTCTATTACTACCGTATGGAAAAGGACGAACATCTTTTTCAACTTTTTCAACAATACAATGAAATTTATAGTCAAGCTTAAGTTCGTTTTTGTTCTCTCTAAGAAAGAATTAATTAAATTACAAATTAGGTGATAATATTAAAGAAAAATTGGGAAAATTTAATTTTTAAACACCAGCAGGAGCGGAATGCACATTTTCTAGACACCCACATCCGTCATCAGCACTCTTGTATCTATCTACTTCGGGTAGTGTTTTAGTTGTAAGCATCATCTATTTAACCAACCAAATCCAGATAAAGGAATACGAGAAAACTTGTATTCAATTATCAATCGTCAGTTGGTGAGAACGAAGTCTACCACTACCTTAAGCTTCTCTCTTGTTGAATATTTTTAACTTTAATATTTACCACCTTATATTTGTTGTTCCTTCAGCCAACCTTTGGTTAGCAATGAAAGTTACTTTTTGTTTATTTGTTGAGTAAACATGATTGCGCGGTGCTTTGCGATTTTTAATTTTGAAAATTTTAATTATTATTAATCGAACTATTTTATGTATTACATACAATGAAATTTCGTTTGTTTATTTAGACACATAAACTTAAGGCTTGTTTCTTTTTTTAATTTTTAAAATTTAAAATAAAGGAAAACACGCAAAATGGGATTTCACAAAGTATGTGATATGGTAATACAAATTTAAATAATTCCCGCAAACGTCAGAACATTAATATGGCGACAAAAAGAGAGAATGGAATAACAACACATAGATAGTCAACTGAAACGTCAAAAACCTAAGTCTCTTGTCAAAAAACCTAAGTCTAAGAATGTATTGGTCGGCAAAATTGTATAAGTGTTGGGTTTTAAAAAAAATTCCCCACAGCACCTAAACTGCACATAGTTGTATAAAATATTTTGTAAAAACAGAATATATTTTTTTACATACAATTTTAGATGTTAAAATTAAATAATTCTTTTACTTTTTAATAAAAATATGAATTTTGTATTTTTTGCTAATATATTTATGTGCGAAAAACTTCACATTGAATGCTAATTTTAAATATTTATTATATTGATTTGAAAAGTTTCATCCCCTAAAAGACAAAAAAATACAATACTGTGTAGAAATAAATTTCACCAAAGAAATGTCAACAAAATTAAATTTATTTTGTATTAAAAAATATAAAATGCAATGAATTGTTAAATAATTTTTTGTGCAAAAATTCAAAATTGTTTAAATATTTGTAAAGTGAAATTGAATAACGCGTAATAGTGCCTAAACGTGAATAAAAATTTTACTCCCCTAAGTGTGTTGAATCCACACCATACCCGTATGTGCGAAGACATTTGTAGTCACGTTTTTGACATTTGGAGAGTTGACCATCTATGTCAAGGTATATTTATTTTACTAGGTAGTGTCGTCCGCCCAGCTGATTTAGTAGTTCGACATGTCAAAAGTTGTATGTGTTCAGAAATTTTATAGTGTACAAGTGAAAAGGCAATAAAACATATACAGGCCTTCTCAGTTTTCTCCTATATTTTTTGACATTTCGAACTACAAAGCAACAACAAAATGCCATGTTGTTCTTGCATTGTTGTATTTGTTGTAGGGACGCCACTACCTAGTAAAATAAATATACCTTGATCTATGTGTTATCTATGGGAATAACCTTCTATTATTATATCATGGTTGCATGCATTTCTGGCTTGTCACATTAATTTTAAACAAAAATTTTACATAGAGTACTGATGACATCTATCATTCTCTTATTTCTAAGGAAAATTATTTTAATTTTTTTAATACCAACCAATAATGACTATTCAACTAATTTTAAAAAATCCAGCACGCACACACGCGCATTAGTAAAAATAGATTAAAAACGCAATGATATAATCCTTTAAAAATAAAAATTAATACAAGATAATACAAGGAGGATGAGACTAACAGTCGTCATTATGAATCGCACTGATAAGAAGAATAAAAAAACATGTGTTAATTACTTAACCCAACTCAATACCGATGCACAGTGGCATGAGATTACAAAAAATTGCAATAAATATGACACCTTTTAAACGGTTTGCATAAAACAAAGAGCAGATATAAAATTTAAGAAAAAGTTTCCATTAAATTGTCACCCAATGTTTTTTAATTATGTGGATATGCTTTCTTTTTTTGCAATTAAGAGCCCAGCAAAAAAAAAATAGTTTTTTGGAAGCAGTAAAATCTTTTCCTGCCATAAGCACATATATTTTGCCTAAATAAATGCAACTTTGTACGACATAAAATGTTAAGTTTTCAAAAAACAAGGAATTTTTTACATTTCCCCTTACAGTAGTACATACTAAAAAGCAGAACTGTAAGGCAGAGATAAAAAATTTCAAATTTACGAGGAGTTACGACGAGTTACAAACTTAATACCGTATGATTTTAGAATATCTATACTGCGCTGCATTGTGCGCTTAAAAGGAAATGCTACTAAGTGGGACATCGCGAACAAATATCATGTCATACGTAAGCAGGTTCGTAAGCGATAACAACTCGTCTTTCCTTTACAAACCTGCATACGACGAAAATGAAAAAAAATATATAAAACGAAAACATAAAGGGTTTTCTGATAGTGAGTTGATTTTGACGAATATAGAATAAGTTTTTGAACCGTAATAGGCAGTAACCTCAAATTTACAGAGGGTATGTAAAATTATATCTGCTATAACAACAAATTAAAGGGTGTTGTTTTCAAACAGAATAAATATAAAAAACTAAGGCCCATTATTTAAACTTCCCAATCGATAAAGTTTGGATTTCATAAGAGAGATAAGTAGTTTTTCGTTATTATAAGTAAGTTGAAAATAACCTTTAACTATCACGTATTTTAAAAACAAGTTATAGTAACGACCCCTACCCGCGTTATTATAACGAGAAACCACTTATCACTCTGATAAAATCTTTTGCTACTGGCAAGTTATAATAATGGGCCAAAAATTTATAAGGTGATTTTAAGTATATGACTACCCATTAAATTTACACAGAATATGTCCACTGTAGCAACAAGCAACAGAAATAAAATTAATAAGAATGAGTGTTTGTTCCGAAGAAGTCGATTTTGACAAATATAGGTATATCCTGATAACGTTATAGGGCGACACTTAAAATTTACATAGGGTTTTCAATGCTATGCTCGCCATAAATAAAGGTATTACCTTTAGTGAAATTAAAATTTAAAGGGTTTTCCCTTAGTAGAGGTAAGTGAGTCGTATGTGCGTTTATTTTTTGAGCCGCAACAAGCAGACACCAAAATTTATTTCATTTATTTATGTACTTAAATATTTTTAATTATGTAATCATCAAAATGCGGACGTCGCGAAAAGTTAAAATAGAAAAAGAATTTTTTTTACGGAATTCATCAAAATAAGTTAAAAGGCTTTAGTAATAGGATTACAAAAGAAAGAGATTATGATGTTTTACTTAAAAAAAAAAATAAAGCAACAAAATGTTTAATATTATAAATTAGCGCAAAGCATTCGTTGTCTGAGCTCATCAAATACAACTGACAAATTTATGCTTCTTCTTTTGTCAATCCCGGAATTCGGCATTTAAAAAGATAATCTTCCATAATTCAAGCGCTTAAAGTTTTTTATTTTTATTTTAATATAATTTTTATACCCTTCACCATAGGTGGAAAGGGTATATATAAGTTTGTCATTCCGTGTATAATTTCTACAATATCCATTTCCGACATACATAGAAAAGTTGATTAAGCGATGTCCGTCTGTTCGTGGCCGGGTAGTAATGTCATTTGCCAAAGCACCACTAGATACAGAAGATTTAAGCCCACCAATCTGCCAGACATAGTTTCGAAAATTTTGGGATTGCAATTCAACAACATCGGATCCAAATGAATGCATTTGGATGGTGCGGGCAAAAAAACACTCTCACCTATAGTTTTTCACGTTTGTTTTTTAATTTTTTTCGGCTTGATTAACGATTTTCTTTTGCTTTTTTTGTCAAATAAATATTAGACCACGACAGGTAGATCACAAGGATTGCATACAGATCTTGGAGAACCAATAACCTCCTGCTAGGGGGGATTTTTTGTTTGTTTTTAGGCTGGCAAGGTTTCTCTGCTTTGATTTGTTTTACACGCCTTTATGGAAAGCAGTACACATAGAGGTAGCCAATAGATCCATAGGTTGCCTACTGGTAACCAGGAGCAGTCAAAAGCAAAATGGGGGCAGGTTAAAAAAAATTTACAAAAAATTGTCAATAAAAATTTTTACAAAAACATTTTACAAAAAATATAAAAAACATACTCCAAAAAATTTTCAAAAAATGTTAAAAAATAATACAAAAAATTTTCTAAAAACTATTTCTAAAAATATTTTATAAAAACTATTTCTAAAAATATTTTACAAAAAATTTTTATAAAAAATTTAAACAAAAAATTAAAAACAAATTTTTAATATAAAAAAAGTTTTCCAAAAAATTAAAAACAACATTTTACATTTTTAAAAACAATCTTGTCAACAAATTTTAAATAAATATATATTTTTCTTTTTTAATTATTAAAACAATTACAAAAAATTTTGCAAAAATTAAAAAAAAAAAAATTTACATAAAAATTATCAAAACAACTTTTCAAAGAAACATAAGAGTGTAACACAATATTAAGCAATACTATGGTGACCTCTTACTTGTTTTTTAATTAATTTTTTTTTTTTTTTTTTTTTTGAATTTTAAACGTTTTCAAATGATCTGCAGTGTTAAATAAATTGATCTTCTTACCTCAATTCTTTTAATGAGAGATTTTTCCAATACTAAATATTTATGTCTGTTCGAAAAAAGAAGTTAAACATATCGGGATTCCGTTGGATATTTTCATTCTAATCGCAGTATTTGAGATTTATTAATCCCGATAAATCCGGAGATTTCGAGATCTGGATTTTAGGATTAGCATCCCTAGCAAATATAATAAGGATGTTTGCAAAGCACCTGTTGTAGTTTGTATGGCTCTCAAATCCGCTGATACTATAATTACAATTTGTTTTATGTTAATCAGTTAGATAGTTCACAAGTTTCATATTTATTGTCAGTTTTGTTCTTTCGTACCATTGTGCATTCTCTATAATAGTTTATTATAAGTATACACGATTTATTTGAGATTAAATTTCTTGAATTTCGAAATTGACAGTTGATGACGACATGACTGACCAATCGCATTCAACTGTTATCAAAGACGTAGAGACAAAACAAAAAAAATACCAACTCGTAGGCAAGATGAAAGGAAATCCACGACCCAAAAAATGATTTTAAATGGCTTTTAAATTATTTTAAATAATGTTTTTTTAACTGATAAGAAAAGCAGCGAGAAGTCATGAGACAGTATTTAAGCGAACTATCGGCAAACACATACATACATATGTATGTATGTATATTTTTTTTTAATCACATGGGGGTTAAATAATAAAATTACTTTGAAAGGAATAATATAGTCTTTAGGAAATAATCACATCATTAGTAATCATTGAAACGTGCGTAGATTAACAACAAATATAAATCCGATTTGTAAAGAAAAAAATAAATAAATAAAAATAATTCTAAGCATAAAATTTTAAAAAAAATTTTATATTACACTGGGTAACAAAATTTTTTTTTCCTAATCTGCTTCAGAATCTGCCCTTAGATTCTTTCTATCACGTCTAGTTTCCAGATTTAGAATCAGCACGAAAAATACTATTACAATCAAAAAATTTCATTTTGTTGACCAGTGTTATTTACAAACACGCAAAACACTTCTTAAAATACAGTACAGTTTGTTAAATGCAAAAGAAGTTAGTTAAAAGTATCTTTCAATTACAAATCTCACCCATACATACCCAACTTTAAGATACAACTATATGGATTTAAATAACAAATACAATAAAATACAATAACAACAACATCAGCAATCACGTTTAATGAAAATAAAATAAATTTTTTTTTTTTTATTTGAACTGAAGCAGAAATTCAACAACAAAAATTCTATAAAACTAACTAACTTTGCACAAATCACTGTAATTCTTCGCTAAACATCAATCGCGCTAAAAGTGTATCCCAATCGATAAAGAATTTTAAACAAAAAATAAGTAAAAAAGGAGAAAAAAAAATATAAAAATTCCAAAATCACTATAAGTCCAAATATCAAACAATTTAAAAAAAATCCAATTTCTACTACACACAGATACACCTTCTTCACTCGTTAACGTGCGTGCCTTAGATACAAGATTCAACATTGAAAAACGTTACTTTTCACAAATTTTGTTAAAAGACTAAGAAGGGATCTCACAGTAACAGCAAATGAAGTCCGAAAAAAAAACATTAAAAAAGATCCCATAAATTAACAAAAACAAAGAAGAAAAAAAAAACTCGAAAAAAGTATGTTTACCGGTTGTGTTAAAAGAAATTCCTTGAATTTAAAGAACCAAAATCCTGTTTTTTGTTTTTGTATCTAATAATTCAAGACGTGCTGAGGATCACCAACTCTCAAGCCTCTTGTTGCCTTTTATTGTTTCTTAATTTTTTATTTTATTTTTTTTTTGTTAGTGTGTTTTTTTATCTGTATAAGATATCGTTGTCATCATTCGTTGCCTCCTCATCAGCACCAATACGAGTAGCATCATCAGTTTGAATACTGTGGTTAAGATCAATTGAACTTTCTATGCGAATATTTTTTTATATATTTTTTGTTGTTGTTGTTGTTGCTAATAGTTTCTTAAGCATAGCATCATCGTCATTAGCATCATCATAATAATCATCATCTTCTTCGTCATTTGGCCTGTGTAAACGATTGGATTTTTTGTATCGATCAGTTTGCAATTTGCTGTGATCGTGTCATGTGTTTTCTTTAGTATTGCTCTGAACCCTTTGATTTTAAATAACAAGAAACAAAAAAAAACTAAAACAACAAAAAAACGTATGACTGTGAAAAATATAGTTTGTAAAAACAGAATATATGAAAAAAAAGAAAAAAATTGCAAAAGTAGTAATCGAGAAAATATAAAACAATAACTGCTTTAAGCAAATATACAAAATTAGACCTGCAATTTTAAAACGCTAAAACTTCTTAGGATTATTACCTCTATCGAGATTAAGCACCATTTTTTTTGGATTAATTTGCTGTACTAAAGCCTTTAAGGATTAAATATACACAATGAAGCTGGTCGCGTTATTCCTGGCAAGTATGTATGATTAAATTTGGTTTATTATCGTTAAAATCAAAAAAGTTGTTTTACGAACGTAAAGTATTTTTTTAACAGTTATCACTAGCCAAATTTGAAAGTTCTGAAATTATCTATCATGAAAAATTTATCTAATTTAGCTTTCGGACAATTCAATTAGTTTGAGATTACGTAAAAAAAGATTTTATAAGTTTTAGACTTTAAAATTGATAATGGATAACTCTAAACTTTGTGTGAAATTTCGAAATAATATTAAATGTGCTTATTATTTTTATGTTAATTGGTCTCTAAAAAAGATTTTTTTCGTATTTCGAAAATTCAGATTGCCTTTTGTATTATCGTATAAAAACATTATTTTTTATTATTTTAATATAAAACAATATTCTGTTCTAGTTATACATTTAAATAATATAATAAAAACATAACATTTTAACGAAAATTCTTTAAAACTAAATTTCATTTTGCATTATCTTACGACAACCATTTTTGGATTGCTTTAAAACAATAGCCCAATTCACAATCTTGTGCAAATGGTCTTGCATCGTAGCATTTGCAAAATTGTATTGGATAATTTTACAACACACTAACAAAATATATAGAAATGCATTTTGCTACACATTGGAAAATATACAACACCTCAAGGTATATTTATCTTACTACTTACTTTATCTTACGACATGTCAAAAGTTGTATGTGTTTAGCAATTTTTTAGTGTAGAAGTGAGAAGCAATAAAACACATACATGCCTTCTCAACTTTCTTCTATGTTTTTTGACATTTTGACAAATTAACAACAAAATGCCATGTTGTTCTTGTATTGTTGTATTTGTTGTAGGGACGCCACTACCTAGTAAGATAAATATACCTTGCAACACCTAAAACCATAGTTCTTATTTGCTGACAATATAAATTAAATAAAAAATATGAAAATTAAAATCAACAAAATTATATGAATTTTATTTGAACTATTTTTGATGTAAAAAATTAATTATTTAGGCTTAAGTTCTTAATTATAGAGATAATTTTTCTTTATCTCTATAATTAAGAACTTAAGCCTAAATAATTAATTTATTACATAAAATCAACAAAAAATATAAAAATTTGAAAAATCGAAAATCGAAAAAAAAAGAAGATTCGAATTAAAAAATGGATCCGGATGGATACAATATAATTGAATTTGTTATCAATTAATGGATTATCTGGCGACGAAATTTTATTTTTAATAATTCCGTGATCTTTAGTATTTCTTGCACTATAATTTCCAAACAAATACTGTTGCCGTTAATTGTAATCTAGTACTAGACTACAGGCAGATTTGGGGCAAGTTGCATCTATTACCTGGGCTGTTTGATAATTCCGAGATTTGTTGTATCTCTAGTACAGTTTTCAATGTAAGACTGTCCCTGTTAATTGTTTTTTAATACTAGACGACTTAAAAACTAAGTTTGTATCGATAAAATAAATAAGTATTTGAAAAGCAGAAAAAAACATTTCAAACACATTTCTCCTTAAAACAAACACCGCAGCAAATAACGATTATTTTTTTTTTTCAAATTAAAACAAAAAAATCATACTACAACCAAATTAATTGTGTTGCACATATTAACTAAAACAATTAAAAAGTACAATGATTCGATAAATTAAAAAATTTTAAATGTGGAAAGTTATATACATATGTTTGAATATAAGTTTAAAATGTACTTAACTATAGTAATTATGATAAAATTTACATCAGAATAATTTATAGAAAAGTTGACATTAAAAAGTCATTGCCCCCAATTCTCATTTCATTATTTTCTATCCAAAACTTTTATTGTTTTTATAACATGATAAAGTAACAAACTAATGTCTGAATAAGGAATCTTATTTGAAAAAGATCCAAACTCAGGAGTTTAATAAGCGCTAAACGAAATGCAAAATGTATGTAAACATGTTTATATACATTTTTGTGATTTTAAACATAAACATAATAGCACAATTCACAATCTTTTGCATGTGAGATTGCTAGTTTATAAATTGTAAAAATTTACCATGAATTGTGAACGGTTTTTATTTATGTTAAACAAACAATTTCCTATTGGAATTTTTTCTACAATAAAAATTTCGTTGAAGGAAAGTACAAGTAGTAAATGTTTAATATACATACATATGTACATATAAAGCTCCTAAAGAAGTTTTTTTCAACAAAGGTACATCAATTAATAAAATAATCTAATTTATAAAATATTGAATCAATTTCAATATTCATTCATTGTCCAAAATTCTTCAGTGGTCCAGTATAAGGGTAGGGAACGGTGTTCCATCGGAAGTTGCAAACATAAAAAGACACCGAATTATCAAACTATAAAAGATTCATTATGCCCAAAAATCGACAGTCGTCTAGTATTAAATAACAATTAACAGAAACATTCTTACACTTAAAACTACTGTTCTAGTGATACAACAAATCTCGGAATTATCAAACAGCCCAGGTAATAGATGCAACTTGCCCAAAATTTGACTGTAGTCTAGTACTAAATTACAGTTAACGGCAACAGTATTTCTTTGGAATTTTTAGTGCAAGAAATACTAAAGAACACGGAATTATTAAAAATAAAATTCCGTAGCCAGACAGTCCAGTATTAGATATCAAATAAAATGTTATTGTGTCCATCTGGATCCATTTTAAAATTCTTACATACATATCTTTTTTTACGTTTTAACGTTTCTTGGTTTTTCGATTTTCATTTTTTCACATTTTGTGGTGATTTTAATTTTCATATTTTTTATTTAATTTATATTGTCAGCTGTCAATTTACCTAGCAAATAAAAACTATGGTTTTAGGTGTTGTTTATTTTCCAATGTGTAGCAAAATTCATTTCTATATATTTTGTTAGTGTGTCGTAAAATTATCCAATACAATTTTGCAAATGCTACGGTGCAAGACCATTTGGACAAGATTGTGAATGGGGCTAATGTGTTTATACACATTTTGCATTTTTGCATAGAAAATGATAAAACGTTGATTGAAAAGTGTATGACGTCTAGATTAATGTTTCATATTTTTTTTACGTTGCAGTTTTCAATGTTATTTCCTGTTGGATATTAGTGATATTAGTGATTAGATTATTAGATTAGATTAGATATTAGTGATTTTTTTGTGAAATAAAGTAAAGAATTTAAATTAGCACAATTAATTCCTTTTACACCGTTAGGTGTATCCTGACAATATTTTGTTTGATTTTGCTTTGAAAGTAATCCACACTAAATTTTAAGACTCTTACGAATTTACTTTATATAAAGGTGCACATCCCTGGATAAAATTCTAAAATTTATATAAAATTCTAAAAATTATTGTAACGCTTTGAAAAAGGTATTTAAAATATTTTAATAACAATGTAACTCTACAAAGTAAAAATATAAATACAGTTAGTAATTCATATGTTGTCATTTAGACTTGTGCATTTTAGTTCATTTTAGAGATCGCTCATTTTAGTTCAAAGTAAAAAAGTGAACTAGTTCAATCTTTTAGTTCACTCGCTCTTTTTTCTTTTGAACTATGATTTGTGTTCTGAACTACTTAGTGATTCAATCTGTTAGTTCAAACGCTCTTTTTTTCTTTTTAACTATGATTTGTGATCTGAACTACTTTTTATTAATCTTATTATAATTTTATTACTAATAATTGTCAAAAATAATAAATTCATAAAATGGTTATTAAATTGTATATGTATATGTAAATTGCAGTTCTTTATTGTTGTCAAAAAAAGGAAACTATTGTTTAATAGTTCAAATACAAAGCCATAGTTCAAAAATTGAACTGGGTAGACATAAAAATTTGAACTAGTTCATTTAGTTCAATTGACAGAATAGTTCAATTGAACTAGTTCGTTCGTGAACTACCCAAGTCTATTGTCATTATAACAGCGCCATCTGTTGCACAAGCGTGGTTAAAATATCCCGCTTCTGTTGCGTAACATTGCTTAAAATATACTGCTTTCAAAAATTAAAGAAGACTTAAAATATCATCAGTACCTTTGAATCCGTGTAAAATCTGGGTACTTTCACTGCTTTTTCTTGACTTTCTCTTGAAAGTAATAAATTTTTTATTTATCCTATATTGGAATCAGGATACTAAGGTACCTCCTCACATAATTTTGTTAAAATCCATCTAGTAGTTTACGTGATGCGAACATGACAGAAGGACACACAGACAGACAGACAGGAAATTAGTTACTGTTTTATTATATGTATATGTATAGATAACAACTGAATTCTTCAAACGGAAAAAGGATCTAAAATATTGTTTCTTTTATATATGTCACTGGCTGCCCTGCCTTTGTTAAACAAGTGATGAAGCTTTGAAAATCTGCTTCCCGTTATTTTAATCCATACTTTGCACTCGGGTAATTCCATGTAAAATCAACAAAAAAAAATTGTTTTAAAATTTACCACTTCCGATTTTGTGGTAACTTTTGTTATTTATATTCTTTGACTTTCTGAAGCCAAACATAATTTTAAAAAAATTCTATCTCTTACAGTTTTTTAGCTATACAGTCATCAAAATAGGAAAATATGGCTTTTTGGCATATGCGCAAAAATATAAGCAAAAATTACTAATATTTAAAGGGTGTTCCAATAGTGATGCAATTTTCGTGAATATGACTTTAATTTTAAAATTAAAGGTTGCCTCATAAGACCTGAAAAAATTAACAACTTGAATTTTTAAAGTTGTACTAAACATAATACGGAACCCTACATGTGTGAGTCTAAATCGCTTGACTTGACTGATTTTTTTTAGTTTTAAGGAATATTTCATACCTTTATTACACAGTTTGTGAAAAAATTTATATTTTTTCAGTTTGTAATGAGTCAAAATGAAGATTTTTTAACATAACTTCTGATCCAACCATGGTCTCACTCTGAAATTTCTATGATGTACTTACTAAGCCATATTATTAAACATATATAAATTCAAAAAAGAATTAAAATACACATCTTCAAGGTTTTTATAAAACTTATTAAATTTAAGAAAAAAAATTTTTAAATATTTGGTTTTTTCATGATTGATATCAAATTAAATGAAATCCCCTTTAAAATGAGCTATTACTCAACTTCCTAGGGCTTTTAGAACTGGAATTAGAATATATTTAATCCTTGAGCGCATATGCAAAAAATAGATATTTTCCCACTTTTATAACAGTATAGATAAATAAACTGTAAGAGATAAAATTTTTTTAAAATTATGTTTGGATTCAGAGAGTCAAAGAAAAAAAGTTTCAATAAAATCTGAAGTAGTCATTTTGAGTGCCTTGTTGATTTGGCGTGGAATTACCCACTCGTAAGAATTTAACAATATATCTTAAACTTTGTTTCATAATTGCGATGAGGCTGAAGGGAGCACCGTTGCAATTTGTGACCCAATTTTTTGTTTATTCGAGTTGGGTATAGGTTGTCTGTAATATAGTTTAAAAAATTGCTCGTGCAGAAGTGGTACTTAATACATATTCCCAACTTAGGGGCGCACTGATTTCAAAGTTATATTACTCATTTAAAAGTAAATATCAGCGTTTTTCGGGACCGAAAAAAATTACAACTTTAATTCAATTATATGATAGTGACTAGGGGGATCCAAAATGGGCTTTGTCAGTATTTTTTTCTCCAATTAGTAAATTTTATTTTTAAGTGAGTATTACTTTGTTTTTAAAAATTTTAATACGAAATAAATTTTGTAAAGTAATGTAACTTATAAGCTATTACTCCTTGCCAATAAAAACAACATGACACTTGATATGAGAGTAATTGACATAAAAATTGTGTAAGAAAAAATTTGGTTCTAAATAAAATTACCTTTAAATATCAAAATTGCAACCCAATTAAAAGTTATGGATTTTTGACCGCCTTCTCGTAAAATGGTCCACGGCGGCGCGTCACGAGTTACCAAATTATTTGTAAAATAAAAAGTTTTAAAACCACTTTGCAGAGTACAGAACTTTCTCTGGTAAGCAATGTTTTTCAAATTAAAGCCCATCAAATTTACGTCTGTTAAAATTATAAGTATTTAGGTTCAGTTGAAGAGAGAAATATTAATTAATGATGGGCATACAATTGACACTACTACTCTTAACCTAACCTTAAGAGCTTGAGAACTTTTTTTTTTAAAAAAACGCATAAAATTTGCAAAATCTCATCGGTTCTTTATTTGAAACGTTAGATTGGTCCATGACATTTACTTTTTGAAGATAATTTCATTTAAATGTTGACCGCGGCTGCGTCTTAGGTGGTCCATTCGGAAAGTCCAATTTTGGGCAACTTTTTCGAGCATTTCGGCCGGAATAGCCCGAATTTCTTCGGAAATGTTGTCTTCCAAAGCTGGAATAGTTGCTGGCTTATTTCTGTAGACTTTAGACTTGACGTAGCCCCACAAAAAATAGTCTAAAGGCGTCAAATCGCATGATCTTCGTGGCCAACTTACCGGTCCATTTCTTGAGATGAATTGTTCTCCGAAGTTTTCCCTCAAAATGGCCATAGAATCGCGAGCTGTGTGGCATGTAGCGCCATCTTGTTGAAACCACATGTCAACCAAGTTCAGTTGGTCGAATAACACAAACCCAATTGCTGCGAACGGCGACGAATCGACATTTCACGGTCTTCAGCAACACTCTCAGAAACAGACGCAATATTCTCTTCTGTACGCA
Source organism: Phasia obesa (assembly GCA_949628195.1). Classification (NCBI taxonomy): domain Eukaryota; kingdom Metazoa; phylum Arthropoda; class Insecta; order Diptera; family Tachinidae; genus Phasia; species Phasia obesa. The sequence continues at coordinate 175,176,418 of OX451215.1, read as the reverse complement.
CTGTACGCATTCGTGTGGTTGGTTTAATGTCCAATAAAGTAAACTGAGTGCGAAACTTGGTCACAATCGCATTAATTGTTTGCTCACTTGGTCGATTATGTAGACCATAAATCGGACGTAAAGCGCGAAACACATTTCGAACCGAACACTGATTTTGGTAATAAAATTCAATGATTTGCAAGCGTTGCTCGTTAGTAAGTCTATTCATGATGAAATGTCAAAGCATACTGAGCATCTTTCTCTTTGGCACCATGTCTGAAATCTCACGTGATCTGTCAAATACTAATGCATGAAAATCCTAACCTAAAAAAAATCACCCATAAATTCACTTAACGATAACATGACTAAGTCAAATTTCATCTAACTTATGTATGTATGTCTAATCATATACTGCATAAATACATACTAGAGCAAAACGATGTAATCACAGCAGTTGTAAATTCCCAAAGATTTGTTAAAGTTAGAAATTCTTTAGCAAATCCATGCTGAGGTGGTTATACTTGGTGTGAAATAATTTCTGTCACATTTTTGGAATAGCCTGAGTATATCCGGGTACTAGCTGTGCCCACACACGTAGTGTGCGTCCTGATAATATTTTGTTCGATTTTACATTGAAAGTAATTCACACCAAAAAAGACGCCTACGTATTTACTTTATATAAAGGTACCAATCTCTGGATAAAATTCTAAAATTTTTATAAAATTTTAAAATTTATATAAAACATTAAAAATTATTGTAAAGCTCTGTAAAAGGTTTATAAAATATCTTAAAAACAATGTTAATTCCACAAAGTAAAAATACAAATCAAATACAAACTTTGGCAGACAGCGCCATCTGTTGCGCAACCGTGTTTAAAATATCCCGGTTTCAAAAATAAAAGATGCCCTAACGTATGCAGTACCTTTAAATCGGTAAAAAAAATCGGCGTACTTACACTTCTTTTTCTCCAATTTCTCTGGGAAAAAGTATCCTATATTGAAATCAGGATACTAAGAAAAGTTCTTAAAATACCAGTTTGAAAGCGATGTGTTAGAAATCTACGTTTAAGGCAACATTATAAAAGTGTTATTTTAGAGATTTGTGTTAAAAGCAAACTTTTTAAGTTTTTGTTAAGTCATAGTTTATAATAATTTTTTGAAAGTTTTTCAACATCATACAATTATTTGTGAAAATATCTATATAAGTTCAATGGCCGACCTTAATCTAAACATAAAACTACGTACATAAAAATGATTTAATAGTAAAAATCTTTTTCAAACCAATGAAAAAACTAAAACGCAAAATAAACAATTGAATTCATTATAAAAACAAAAAAACAAATTATGAATAAAAAATCTTGAATATAAAATATAAATTGAAAATGATTAATAACAAATAAGAAAGAAAATTCTTAAGTACATTCAGAAAAAGTATTTAATGTGAAAAAAAAACGAAAATAAAAAGCGAAAATAAAATTATCAATACTCAGTTGGCGAAATACATAGGTAAAGGGTGATTCATTTGAAGCTTCCACATTAGACTATTATTAATTTTCATAAAACTTTTTATCGAAGAACTCCTTTTCTATTTAATACAATGTGTGGATGATTATATCGACGACATTTTTTTTTCCCCCATTGGCCGGATATTTTCGTCTTAAGCCTAGTACTCTGTTCGAATTTGTGAAAAATGTTGACCAACATTTATTATTTCACAAGAAAAATTTGACATTTAGAATGAAGTGTCCATCTCGCGATTTGGAAGAATTTTAAGATTTTTTTGCTTTTAAATATACCACATTGTTTTACAAAATTTTCCATAAAAAACTTTACAAAAAATTCCACATGAAATAATGCCCATTTGCTTTATTTCACAGTTTTGATAAAATGTTGCGAGAAACATTTCAATGTTTTACCACAGTAAAAACAGAATACTACTTCTGCAATATTTTTTCATGACTTTTTCACACAATTTTTTATGTATGTAATTTGACAACATTTCACATGAAAAAATTATTAGAAAACTGGGCTTAATGTGACACTCCGGTATCTGAAAATGTTGATTCACAGGTTATCACCCCCAAACGCTTATTAATATCCATCTTGGTCTTGCATCGTACATATGCATAAAGACGCGTACCAACCGTTTACTTCGCCATGGTTTCGTTAGTGGATACTTTGCAGTTGACTTGCAAGCTTTTGTTTTTGGTTTATAACATTTATTGTTTTATATTGAGGTTTCTCAGAAATCGCTACGTAAGGCCGGGATTCACTATCCTACACAATCGTGCGATTCAATCACAAAAAAAAATCTGACAGCATTATGTCGTACTCAAAAAATCGTTTCATCGTTTCGGCGATGTAGATGCCACAAAGATTATAAAATCGTACAGATCTGTCAAAAAGTCTGTCACACTCATACACTTTTAATCCACACTATCATACTTTTTGAACACCCATGCAGTTTTTGAAAAATCGTACGACTGAGTATGATAGTGAATCATGGCCTTAACGAGTTGTTACAGATAGAATTTCATGATTGAACTAGTGCAAGATTAATTCAGGGATATCGCGAGGTACCGTATTTTTATTTTGCAGATGACAACAGTATTTGCCATCAATCAGTAATATGCCGAGCCGGGTTCACATTGGATCGTGTAACAAACTGTGAACGAGTTGGTGCGAATAGGGTAAATTTTAATGCTCTAGGTTTAATAACACTAGGTTTTTTTTGGACCATCACTCAGGGGACGACCCCTACTCATGCAATGCATTGTGCCCGAACTAGGAAATTAGGTTATGGGAATGTGGACATTCGATTTGAATTTTACTACATTGAAAGTGACAGGAAAGTCCTCTAGAGGGAGTTTATTCCATATACAAACACTTCTGCTAAAAAAAACGAATTTTCCCTGTAAAGCGTAGTGAGATTCGCTGGCCATTCGACCACAAATGGATGCGCTCTAAACGAAAAGCGTGTTAAACGTACAAATGTGCGGGCAATTTCATTAGAGCACATACCATTGTAGTAACGATAAAACAGTTATATACATGCCACATTGCATCGATGCTCAAGTGAATCAATAGAGTTGGATACCCTACTCTCATCAATGAGCTCCGAATCAATTGTGGAAGTGCTGTGATTGTCAAAATTTTCGATGACATTTCTTCAAATCGAAGATATAATGCTGAGCACGGAGGTTATCCTGAATATTCTATGGTAAAGCAGTTTTGTCAAAAACTAAATACTCCTGCGGCAAGCACTCACATAAATTGGTTACAATTTATGTAGAAAATATCTCTGTAGTCAAATATAAAATATAGCGTTCAGAACATCTTGCAGACTTAAGATACGAGTACTTATTGTTTGATCTAAATGTAAAAACCAAAAATGGTAACTCGCCGTGAGTTACCCTTTATATTTTTCTATTAGTCTTTTCTAGTTTCTGCGTTTGTTCTTTAGTAGATTAAATAGAGGCATACATATATTTAAAGTTCATTTTTGTTACAGTTTTGTAATTATTACGCGACAACATTAATGAGAAGAAAAAACAGAAAATAAAAAAAAAATAAAAAATTTACAGAAACTAGTCATTAATAAAACATGCCACAAAATGTAGCCATGAGTAGCTTTATGAATAAACAATTTACGCCCCTCATAATTGATTACGAACAGAACAACTACGACATACTCGTATTTTCCATTTTATAAGAAGGGAAGGAAACAGAACCGCAAAGAAAGACAAGGCAGACCAAGTGGCGACGTTTTATTACGATGCGATCGAAGTACACATGTACTGAGAGTTAATAACATTTTTTAATCTACTACAAACACATGCGCATACAGTTCTAACACAGTTTTACTTAAAGACTTTTAATTACTCGAATGCACATGAAAAACATTTGAATGTTTAATTAATTGTTGCAATAAATTAACCTACAGATGTGTCAGACTATTGGAGTACAATATACTAAAGTTTTCTAAAGAGAAAGGATAGCAACATTGAATAAAGAAATTTTAAATTACTTAGGGGTGATTCTATTTGGTCTTCCACATAAAACAATTAGAAAAAATTAAAGAAAAACATAAAAACCCTATTAAAGTTTTGTTAATAATTTTCTTTTCATCTGAAATAATTATATTTACATACATATGTATATGGAAGATTTGATCGCCCAAATAATTTTCAGTCCCGACTAATGTATGTGGCACGGTATATGTACATATGTATATACATATTATTAAATCCACATAAAATAATTAAAATTTGTAATTATTTGTTGTCCAGTTAATGCTGTTCATTTAAATAAAACTTTTGTACAAACACTGCACAGTGGGGCAAAATCAAAATATTTTGTAAATAATTCAGCCATTTGTAAAGAGCTAGACCGATTGATCCAAAATCTTAGCTTAGCAGAGGAGTATCTGAGCTTAAGTTTTGACGCTGGGCACCATCCACTATGTAGCCTAAAAGCTGGGTACCTTGCACCTTGAAATTCTTTTAGGGCTTGGCATTTCTTAATTTTTTTTTTTTGATTTAAAAACAAGTTAGAGTGCTATATTCGGCCGTGCCGAATCTTATATACCCTTCACCACAGTGATTTTATTTATCGACTATTGGTTCTACACTGAATCAACACTCCGGAACCTTACTGTCATTATCGCGGGATGGGGTTCATGTACCTGCACACATTTCTGCCATGCACAATCTACCCTCGTCAGGGCCCAACGAAGTTTCAAGAAAACAATTCTAAAAAGCATTAATATACTCCCAACTTGAAAGTGAAGCTATCAATTAATAACCATAGTGCACTCTTTACTAATGGTAACTCACGTCGGAACCAATTTTTGTCAGTTTGTAGTCGGTATCCTGATGTTGTATATGTGTTTAATGCATCTAGGTGAATTAGTTTTAAAACAGAGATCTCATCTATTTAAGAATCAAACGCATTTGAAAAAACATGTTACTCTATATTCTTAATATGTATTAAAGATATGGTATGTTACACTCATAATTTTCATAGAAATATAGAAATTTTTTAAATATTTCGAAAATCATTTGAAATATTTTTTGAAAAAATATTTTTTGAAAAAATATTTTTGAAAAAATTTTTCGAAAAATTTTCTGCACAAATGTGTTTTTGAACATGTTTATTAATATTTAATTAATATTTAATATTTTTTAAAATTTTTTTTTTAAATATTTTTTAAAATATTGTTTTAATTTTTTTTAAGAACTTTTTTGAAAAAAGTTTTGAATTTTTTTTTTACTGGTCCTGTTCTAATATCTATTTAACAAAAAAAAGCAAAAGCAACCTGAAAAAATTTAAAAAAAATATAGGTAGGCTGCCTCCGATTGAGTGGTCTGACGTTGCTGAATTTCAATAGCGAAATTTTTGAAACTATGCCTATCAGATTGGTGTGCCTAAATGTTCTGTATCTCTTCGGCTGCCGTGGCAAAGTTGATTTCAACCTGAACACAGACGGACAGACGGACATCGCTTAATCATCTTCTCTATGTATAAGGATCCAGAATATATATACTTTATAAGGTCGTAAATTAATATTGTAGAAATTACACACGTAATGACAAACTTACATATACCCTTTCCACCTGTGGTGAAGGGTATACAAATATACATGGTCTTAAAGAATGAGTTAATACTTGCAAAATTATGCTCTAATCTTTAAATTATGTTTTAATATGAGTGAGTTAAAAGAAATTTAAAATTTGAAACTTTTGATACAGTTTTTTTTAAGTATTGAGTACTATTTTCAGCAACATTTTTTAAAAATTTTTCACATAGTTAACGAGCAAAATGGAAAATATTGCAGAAAATTTGAAGATTATATATTTTCGGAGGTAAAAACTAGACGATTTTTAATTTAAAAATTCCAAAATTATTTATTTTTACATGTGCGTACGTTTAAACCAAATTTCGTGTAAAATTGATCGTCCTTGCAGGAGATGGAGGTCCTTCAAGTTGACTTTAGCCTATATGTTTTGAAATCCCAAAGCTGGCATTTTCCAATATGTACTCCTAATTATTGCTGAAAGTATTTTATGAGCCCTAGTCAAAAAATTAAAAATTCCAATTTTGATATTTTTGGTCTTTATTTTGGGAATTGCGGTATTTTCTTTACCTTAATGTTGTAGATTTTCTAGGCGGTCTTATGATCCACCGGGAGTATAGGGCCTACTGCAATGGTGTGATATTGCCACCTCAGGGTATGCTCCTACTGACGGCCAAAGGTCTTTCAATTCCCACTCTTACCTCCTCTAGCGATGCATTCTGGAAACCCCAGTATCTTAAACAAATATGGTCTAACCACACCTCATGGGTGATTAAGGCGATGCTAACGAGAAAGCGAGAGCTTGAAATTCCGATATATTTAGTATAATTGCCAATTTTATACAAGATTTCGAGCCACGTAGGTATTCTTCATGTTATAGATAAGAACGACATCAACATTTTTACTGATTGTTCTCTTGTGGACGGAGCAGGTGTTTGTATATTCAGCTGAGCTGTATCTGTCCTGTAGTCTGCATTTAGGGGTGTAAATCGCCGTTTACCCGGCATAATTGCTTGTGTTGCTGCATGCCTTGGATCACCTGGAAAATCTGGAATGTGTTTTAAAACTTAACAGGTGTGCCTTGATTAATAAGGTAACATTAATGAAGGTTAAAGAACACAGCAGACCAACTAGCAAAAATAGGATCTGCTGCGAATTTCTGTGGACCAGAACCCAAAGTAGCACTGGGAAATGGTCTAATGCGAGCGAAGGCCCTACAATAGTTGAACTCACTAAACCTGATAAGGTTGAGGGATGCTACTACATGTAAGCAGGCTCAAATTATGCTCAAAGAGCCTCTTGGCAGGAAGACCAGTGATGTGCTCAGATATAATAGAAGTGCCTTAGGCTGGATAGCTGCATTAGACTGATCATGGACTCTTAACGTATCATCTAGGCATGAAAATCGAAGAAGATTATACTTGCAGACTATGCCTGGAAGATGCTGAGACGGTAGCGCATTTTGTGTGTAAATGTCCACCAATGGGTATTATAAGATTTAGGGCAGAAGCTCCTTAAATGTGGGTATCATGGGGGAAATAAGCCTTGAAAAAATGCTAGCAATAATTAGAGACTCCGCGATGAGAAATAAGGCCGTCAGATAACATTTGAAAATCTGAAATCACTAAAGTCTAGAGAAACGCTGGTTGTAGCACTTGTCTCAAGGTTGCCGTAAATTACAAGTCGGTTGCCTATAATCACGCAGAACGGAAGGGGGTCGGAAAGGGACCCTTTAATACCCCTACATTAATTATAATATACATATATACCCAAAGTGGTATTCGCAAACTTTAAATTTTACAACTGACATTCCTGTTTACTGTTTAAAAGCTCAAAACCAAAGTCAGATAATGGCAGTTCTTAGACCGTCTTCATAGATATTTCATGATATTTATTAAAAAAGAACAAAAACATGTAAATCTATATATATATATAAAATAGTTGCATTCTCTGGAATGCGTGAACCGATTTTGTTTCTGCAAAGTTTATATGAAAGGTGACGTCAATACCAAGGTTTTTATGTACAAACGGTCTCTGTATGTGTATTGTCCATGAGTTATAGCCGGAATAGTTGGCGTGGTACCGCCCATACAAAGTAAAAAATTATTATCGAGTTCCTGGCGAACTGCAAGAAATAGCGCCTTGAGACTTTGCAAGAGTAGCCTTTGTGCTAATGCGCATAGTCTGCCAAAATACAGAATGAATTGGGCCAGTAGGCGCGGTACCTCCCATACAAAGTGAAAAATTATTATTGTGTATATAGAGAACTATAATAGGTATGGTCTTCAAAGTGAGTACAAGTAAACCCCATACCCATGCGGATACTCTAGAAAAACATAGGCTGAATTGGGACAGTGAGCGTGGTACCCCCCATACAAAGTAAAAAATTATTATCGTGTATCTAGAGAACTGCAATAGGTAGCGCCTTGGAAGTTTGCATCAGTAATCACCATATTAAGATACATGGTGTAGAGAAACACAGACTGAATTTGAATGGAGGGCGTGGTACCTCCTACACAAAGTGAAAAATTATTATCGCGTACCTAGAGAACTACATTAGGTATAGTCTTGAAACTTTGCACAAGTAGCCCTCATACTAATGTGCATTGTCTAGCAAAATAAATTAAAAGTAAAAAATTGTTATCGTGTTAATACGTATAGTCTAGCAAAAAAACAGTTTGGATGGGAACATTTTTGACTTGAGAATAGCGTGCGTTCTCGCGTTAAAATTTTGTCATACTTTTCTTCCAAGTGTTTATTGTGTTTTTTGTGGATGGGTGTAGCGAAGCGCGCCGGGGATAGCTAGTATTTTATAAAATAAGACAACAATGTGTTAGAGTCTATTTCTATATAAATCAACAAAAGGCTGAAGAATGTTAGGACATGTTAAGACATTAGGAAATGAACTTAAGCCCAAATGCAGATTATTTTTTTTATTAATTTTATAATCGCATTAATTATTGTATTTTATTAATTTCAGTGGCTATTTTTATTTTACCCCTAATTTCCGCCTTTCCACCTAAAGGTCGTGATTGCGAGGTGCACAATTGTGAGTTGCAGGACTTCAAGCCAATATGTGGAACAGACGACAAAGGCGACACTAAGACATTCACCAATTATTGTATATTAAAAACTGAAAATTGTCTACGCAATCAAAGTAAGTCTGAATCCAATAAATCAAATAAAACCTTTTCTAACAATTCCCCTCTTTTCGTTTAATTCACAGACTATCAAAAGACAGCCGATGGAGAATGTCCCTAGATGCTTACTATTCTTTAAAAATAATATAAAGTTTTTATTTTTTTTTTATAATTTTTAAATTTAATTACTATTTATACATCTAAAAAATTTACTTTAACATAAATAGTTTTAAAAAGTATCGGATTTATTACAATTAATATTTTATTGGATCTTCTTTCACTATTTTTGATTGTTTGAATTCTAATATTTCTCATTCATTCAAGTTGTCGTTAGTTGAACGAAAAGAAAATCAAGCAAATGCAAGTAGAAATATAAAAAATAAAATTTAAAAATATTGAAACTAAATTGCTTAAAAAAGAGCCTGTTCCGATATGGCGGAAAGAAATTCATAAATTCGGCTTTTGAAAAAAAAAAGAACAACAAAAAACTATAATATCGGTTTTTACTATGTGCTATTGTATGTATCATCAGAATCGAATTAAATGTTAATCGATATCCAGCTATAAATGTTGTGGTGATGTGAAAATGAAAGAAAATGAATTTAGTTTGCGTGTTACTTGCTTATAGTATGTGTGATATTTTTAAGAATCTTAAACATTTCATTATTAATTATAATTATTGTTTTGGAAAGTTAATTAATTTCATGTCAATCTGTTTCAAAATTTATATTTTAAAATTATTTGTTTGTTAATAAAAGTACGATAGAATTGAAAGGAAATAAGTATATTTAAAATAATTATGAAGAGTTAATTATTTGGAGTTTTAATGGGTAAATAAAAATGAGATGGCGTTCAGAAATACTTAAACTTGGACTGTGCCAACTTATCCTTAACACCATATCATTATCTAATACCCTGTTCGGACATAAGCCTTAATTGCGCAATTAGAGTATTTGCCTTAATTAAGGTTAATTTACCATAAAACAACTGAATTACAAAAAATGGTTTTACACGGCGTGTGTTTGTCATATGACTTGTCAGTTTGATAACCCATATGTAATTTCATGTGTTTGTCAAAATAGACTTTTTACATACGGTTTATAATTTTTGCTTTTAAACGTACATGTGTAATTACATCTGACATAACCTACAATATATATTTTTTCCGCCACACAGTTTTGTATTGCCAACCACAGCTGATGCAAAGATGGAAACGTAGTGCTTTTGCCACGCTTTTAGTGCTTTTGGTACCACAAAAAAAACCTAAAATAGCAAAATATCAATTTGGTATTACAGGATGTCAGATGCTTTGTCACATCAAAATAGAACACGTTCTAAATGAAAAATGTCATATGTATTGTACACATGGAAACACACATGTTATGTTTCAAAAGGTTTACATTGGTCTTATTATGGACATAGTAATATATACATTTGTTAAAATTTCAATTGTCTGTTCGAAAGATGTCTATTTATAACGAATAAGGCCATATATCTCAAAGCTTATTAACTATAGGGGTACCCTTTAATTTCCAACTATATACTTAGACATAGTAACATACGTTATACATATGTAAATATCAAGTGTATGTCTATTACGATTCAAAAGATAGGGCTACATACATACATACGATAAATTACGTCAGTTATGACGACACTCTTTCGTTTTTTAGAGTTCCGTGCCCAAGGGTAAAAATGTAACCCTATTGTTTTCGCTACAATGACTTTTCGTGTGACCGTCTGTCCGTCCGTCTGTCAGCGCCTTTTATCTCTGGAACTATAATAGGTAGACTATTGAAATTTGCACAGAAGATGTATAACTGTTGCCGCTGTAGCAACAAACATAAAAACTTATAGGGTGTTCCGATAAAGGTAGACTCTTATAATTTGCACACAAGATGCGATGTGTTACCTCGACCGCTATGACGATTACTAAAAATTAAAGGGGGTTTGACAGAGAGATGACTTGAAATATTTACAGTAGATGTTGTTCTTCGGCCGCTACGTGTGCCTGATATTTTTCTAGAAAGTGTATTACTATTGCCGCTATGACAAAAATTACTAAAATTTAATGGGTGTTCCAATAGTGATGCAATTTTCGTGAATATGACTTTAATTTTAAAATTAAAGGATTAAATTAACAACTTGAATTTTTAAAGTTGTACTCAACATATTACGGAACCCTACACTTGTGAGTCTGACTCGCACTTGACTGATTTATTTAGGGTTCCGTACGTACAATGCCTGTCCGTCTGTCAGCGCGTTTTATCTCTGTAACCATAATAGGTAGACTATTGAAAAATTGCACAGAAGATGTATAACTGTTGCCGCTGTACCAAAAAATACTAAAACTTATAGGGTGTTCCGATATAGACGTGTTATTCACGTATATGTGTTTATTTCTTGAACTGTAGGAGGCATACACTTAAAATTTACAAACAGTAATTAATACTTATTTCGCTATATAAACAAATATAAAAAAATCAAACCAAAAATTAAAGGGTGTTTCGACAGTGACGTGAATTGCATGAAAATGGCCTAATTTTTTAACCATAATAGGTAGACTATTGAAATTTTCACAGATGGGGTATTACTATGACCCCTATAATAAACAATAAAAATTAAAGGGTTTACCGGCAGTGACGTGATTTGCATATCTAACGCCTTATTTAAGGGTGCCCCATTAGACATAAACAAATTAACAACTTGAATTTTTAAATTATACTGAACATAGTACGGAACCCTACGTGTGTTAGTCTAACTCGCACTTGACTGATTTATTCACCCTTGTTATTGCTGACACAGCAAAACTCAATTTATTTAAATTTCGAGCGTCTGTCTATAACGGTTTAAAAGATAGAGCCATGTACATAAAATAACATCAGCTATTGGGACACCTTTTAATGCCAATTTAAAATTTTTTACCTGCTGTTATAAAGGATTAAGCAATATAGATTCTTTCTAACTATAACGGTTCGAAAGTTTTAGCATATATTTCAAATTATGCTTGTTATTATAACGATCATAGTAAAACAAATTCTGTCTAAATTTCAAGTGTTTGTCTGTAACTGTTAAAAATATAGGGCCATATAGATCAAATTACATCACATATGGGGGCACTCTTCAGTTTTTAAGTTTATTATTTTTATTACTTTTTGTTATTGGGAGCTATACGGATACTTACTTTTTTAAATTGTAAATTCGTGCCTTTTAAGGTTCGACACACACGTAAAAATCATGAACATATGATTTATGGGGACACCCTTTAATTTTTAAAATTATGAACTTTTTTTTTCAAAATCGTACCAATCTTTAAGAATACGCGTTCTAATAAAAAAATAATCCTTCAGAAATGACTGAGTTATGCGGGCACAAACTTAAAAAAGGCAATATACAGACGGATTGATAGATAACATCCTTCTTTTTTTTAAGCTGGTTAAAAATTGGCCATTACTGTTTAAATTTAGTAAATAGTATAATTCACCACAAAAAGCTAAATTGCTAGACAAGAACCATCCACACTCTTCTTGGCACTTGTGTTGAAATAGTCATTTGAGTTAAAATTGTATAGCACAAGCTAGGGAGCCGCAATTGTATTAATTATTTATTCACTCTACGCCGGGTAAAATAAGTTTTATAAAAAAAAACTCTGTTTGTTTACGCGCATACTGTTATCACTCTGATAATTATTGTTCAGTACCTCGTTTCTGTAACTTAAGTGAGAAACTTTTCACATGTAAATATAATAGTCATTCTGTTTTTTCAGGTTGTCCCATAGCTAATCCTAAAATTTTTAAAATAATGTAATTAAAAACTTTGTCATGAACTCTAGCTCACCCTGTGTAGAACAATGACTATAATAATTTCATGTGAAAAGTTTCTCACATGTTACATAAATGAGGCACAGTAGTCGTTAATAAATACATACATATACAGTCTGTCAAGGAAATGTTTTTACATAGTTTAAAAAGTTTTGATTTTGACTTTTATTAATTTTTTACAAAATTAATTTTATATATATTTACATACGTAAACTAACAAATAACATAACAAAAGAAAACCCAAAAAGGATAAAAAATCAAGATTAAAAACAGAAAAACTTCCGTAATTTTGTTGTCAGGAAAATGTTTTTACATACTAAGGTAATATGAAATAAATTAGTCAAGTGCGAGTTAGACTCACACACGTAGGGTTCCGTACTATATCCAGTATAATTTAAAAATTCCAGTTGTTTACTTCTTTATGTCTTATGGGACACTCTTAAATTTTAAAATTAAAATTATATTCGCGAAAATTGCATCATAATTAGAACATCCTTTAAATTTTAATATGTAATTCATTTTAATAAACTTTTTATTAAAATATCAGAAGCCTACCTATTGCGTTTAAAAAAATAAGATAATATTCGTGAAAAACACGTTACTAATGGACACACTTCAATTTTAAGTATTTGTTATAGCGGCCGAAGTAACACATCTACTGTAAACATTTCAAGAGGGTATCTATTACGGTTTATAAAATCATTTCACTGTCGGAACACCCTTTAATTCTACTATTCATTATAGTGGCCATGGCAACTTCCTTTCTATAAATATATGAAGAGTCTACTTATTGCGATTAAAAAATAAGTCACTATAAATGAAAAACATGTCACTGTCGGAACACCCTTTAATTTTTAGTAATTGTCATATCTGCCGTGGCAACACATCTTCTGTACAAAATTTTAAGAGTCTACCTGTTACGGTTCAAGAAATAAGGCTTTATACATGCAAATCACGTCACTGGCGAAAAACCCTTTAAATTTTATTATTTGTTATAGTGGACATAGTTATACACCTCCTGTAAAAATTTCAAGATTCCACCTATTCAAAACTTAGGATATATACAAGCAAATCACGTCACTATTGGAACACCCTTTAATATTTAAGTTCAATTTTGTATACTTATTTATAAAACAAACATAGTTTTAATTATATATATTAATTCCTATGGTTCCAGTGTGGAACAAAGGGCCACAACAAAGTTCCTCCAGTGCGATCTATCGTGTGCCTTCAGCATCACTTCCGGCCAAGTTGCTCCTACTAAGCCTGCTTCCGCTTCTATTTGTCTCCTCCATGTATTAGCAGGTCTGCCCCTTCTCCTGCTACCTTGAGGATTCCACGATATTGCCATTTTTGCTACGTCGCACAGAGGGGTATTTTGCCAATCTAGCTGGACATTAGGCAAAAAATTTATTTTGAGAAATGTAAAAATTTTAGTATGCAACTCGACAGACAACATTCAAATTCTGCATCGTATAGTGAATTTTCAAGGCTTTTGCTTGAGATTTGTCGTTTTGGGACACTGTTAAAGTCTGGAAAGTTGAGTATATCGTATACGTTTTTATTGACTTTAAACGATTTTGAGAGGTTTGCAATATATTTTTTGGTGGCTAAACGAATAAAGATTTTGTATTGATTTTTTTTTCTGTGAAATGGTTTATTAGTAGCTACTTATGTTAATTTTTATAATTTTCTTTTTTAAATTTTATAGATAAAAAATTTCATTCAAAATTAAAAAAGAGTAAGAAACCTTTTTATATTGTTAAAACATTTTGCTTTTCAATAACTGAAGGTAGATGTTTTTTATTTAAATCATTGATTCTAACACTGTTATTACCTGTAAAAAAAAAATTAGCAAAAAGGTAAAAAAGTAATTTTACCCACCCCCATAGCTTACATATATACATAGATACCTGTGCAGCTACGTTGTAAATGACGTTATTCCTGGAACAAAAATGTACCTGTATTAAATAAAAAAAAAATTTGACCTGCAATTAACAATTTGTTTACTATAAATTGTGGTTATTGTACAAAATTGTAATCATAACCCTTTTGAAGCTTCGAGAGTAAAATGGAAAAAGTATATACAAGATTGGAGTTATTCCAAATAGTACAGGAATCTAATGCTAATACCGTTGAAGAGAAATTGCAATTTTTATTTAGAAAACTGTGCGATGTTTCAAAATGTCAAGGAGATGGTGATATATCAGCAGTAAAGGACTGTTTAAAGAGTTTCAAAAAAAAAAAATTTAAATTATATCGGCATTCCGCACATAGAAGAATTGAGAGAAACTTTACGTTTCTCTATATGAGTGGCATCCTATGACACCTACAATGCACAAGATTTTAATACATGGTGCAACTGTTATGAATGAGGCATTGTTGCCTATTGGGCTATTATCAGAAGAAGCAGCTGAGGCACGAAACAAGCATTTCCGGCTTTACAGGCAGAATTTCGCTAAAAAGTTTTCAAGGGTTCAGTGTAACTTATATATTATTAATAGGCTTTTGCTAAGTTCTGACCCACTAATTACTAGTATAAGACCCACTCCTTTTACGAAAGAAGCAATTTCTTTCATGCTTCCACCAGCACTTAACGCTGAAGAGGATTCGGAAGAGACTTTTGAAGAATCAGACGAAGAAGAACCGTGGCACTCATCATCATCTTAGTGCAAAGGAGAAGTCGTTTTAAATAAATTAATTGTTATAATTTTAAATAAAATTTATCGTTACAATCATAAATAAGTCATTACTATAAATAAATAAAATATTTTCAGATATCAAATACTATAAAGTAACAAGTTACAAAAATATTTTTTTAATAATATTCTTGGGAGGCAGGGATTGGTTAGGCATTGGAAAGCTTAAAAATGATTATTTTTAGAAAATTGGCAAAAAAAAATTTTTTTCACAGGGACGTTTTGGGGGTGGGATTGGAGGAAGACCTCCCCCTGCCCATAAAAATAAATTTTTATGGTTTTAAGAAGTATAAAATCTATTTCTTTGAATAATTGCATTATTTTTTCAAATAATATTTTATTTAACCGCCCACAAAAGGGGCGGGGCTAAAAATGGCATCTAAGAATCTCTTAAGTCCAACTTTAAGTTTTTGAACATTCTTTGACCTCCAAAGTTGTAATTGCTAAACAAAATACCGGGAAAATTAAAAAAAAACTTGCATTTTTCAGAGGTAGGATTAGTTCTTCCAAGGGGAACTTTTTTCTCCTTGTTCCGATTTTTACTATTTTCTAGCTTTGACAGCCAATGACCATAACAGATTTTTCTGCAAAGTTTCATTGACCTAGGTGCACTCAGTAAATTTTTAGAGCCAATATAAGCTAAAAACAAAAGTATTGTCCGGCTAGATTAGCAAAATACCCCTATGTGCGTCGTCGTTTGGTCTCCTTAGGATATGGCCAATCCACTTCCATTTCCTCTCCGCTAGTTGGACGCGGATGGGAGTCTCCGCTGTTCTTGTCCATAATTCTGTATTTGATATTATGTTCGGCCAAAAAATCCTCATTATTTTTCGAAGAGACCGGTTTATGAACACCTGTAGAGCCTGTAAATCATTCGCCGAGGTGTTCCATGACTCAGAACCATATAGAAGTACTGATCGTACATTTGAGGAGAAAAGGCGGAGCTTGGTTTTTAAGTGGATTTGGGGAGATTTCCACACCTTTTGTAGCGCTCCGAAAGCTTGGTTGGCCTTGTTGATCTGATTTGTAATATCTTCACGTGAACCACCTGTAGATGATATAATGCTGCCCAAGTATGTGAAGGATTGTACGTCTTCGAGTTCGATATTGTTTATTTTAAACTTCGATGTGTTGGAGGTGTTTAGGCGTAGGTCTTTCCTATGTTGATACGTAGACCAGCGTTAATCGCAATTCTTTTTACTTCCTCCAGTTTTGCTGCCATATCCGAGAAACTATGGGCGAGCAGACATATATCATCAGCATAATCGAGGTCTTCGAGACGTCCATACATGCCCCATGTGATGCCTCTTCTTGAGCGGGTTGCTTGTAACATTATAACGTCGAGCACTATGTTGAACAGCAGCGGAGAAAGAACACAGCCTCGGCGTACTCCTGTGTTCACACTAAGATTCCTTCCCAGTAAGCGTTCGTGCAGAACTTTGCATGTTGAATCTCGGTATAAGGCTTTTATTAAATCGACTATTTTACCTAGTTTTAATTACAGTCTGCAAATTGTAAGTGGTTTCCTCTTACAGCTCAAAAAAAAAACATAAACGTAAATAACACGTCACTTTTGGAACACCCTACGTTTTAGTATTTTTATTGTGGCCGCAGTTATACACTTTTGGTAAAATTTTCAAGAGTCTACCTATTATGGTTCAAAACTTAGGCCTTACACATACAAAGCACACCACTATTGGAATACCCTTTAATTTTTAGGTTTATTTTTTTAGACTTGTTTATAAAGCGAACTAAGTTTTAAATACTGTTTGTAAGAAATAAACACATATTCGTAAATAACACCTCTCTATCGGAACACCCTATAAGTTTAAATATTTTTTGCTATAGCGGCCATAATTATACACCTTGGGTAAAATTTTCAAGAGTCTACCTATTATGGTTCAAAACTTAGGCCTTATACATGCAAATCACTCTACTATCGGAACACCCTTTAATTTTTAGGTTTTTTTTTTAGATTTGTTTATATAGCGAACTAATTTTAATTTAGTGCTTGCATATTTTAAGTGATTTCCTCCTACAGTTCAAGAAATAAGCACATATACGTGAATAACACCTCTGTATCGGAACACCCTATAAGTTTTACTATTTGCTAGTATAGCGGTCACAGTTATATACTTTCTGTGAAAATTTCAAGCGCCTACCTATTACGGTTTAAAACTTAGGCCTTATACATGCAAATCCCACTTCTATCGGAACACCCTTTAATTTTTAGGTTTATTTTTTATACGTGTTTATATAGCGAACTAAGTTTTAATTACTGCTTACATATTTTTAGTGTATGCCTCCTACAGCTCAAGAAATAAACACATATTTGTGAATAACACCTCTCTATCGGAACACCCTATAAATTTTAATATTTGTTGCTATATCGGCCAAAATTATACACCTCCTGTAAAAATTTCAAGATTCTATTATGATTCAAGATCCTATTATGATTCAAAACTTAGGCCTTATAAATCAAAATAACACCACTATCGGAACACCCTTTAATTTTAAGGTTTACTTTTTAGACTTGTATATAAGGCGAACTACGTTTTTATTACAGTTTGTAAATTTTTAGTGTATGCCATCTACAGTTCAAGAAATAAACACATATTCGTGAATAACACCTCTCTATCGGAACTTCCTATAAGTTTTAATTTTTTTGTTATAGCGGCCATCGGTATACACCTTCTGTGAAAATTTCAAGAGTCTACCTATTATGGTTCAAAACTTATGCCTTATACATGCATTTCACACCACTATCGGAACACCCTTTAATTTTTAGTTTTATTTTTTTATACTTGTTTATATAGTGAACTTAGTTTTAATAACTGTTTCCAAATTTCAAGTGTATCCCTCCTACAGTTCAAGAAATAAACACATTTTCGTAAATAACACCTCTCTATTGGAACACCCTATAAGTTTTAGTATTTGTTGCTATAGCGGCAACAACTATACATCATCTGTGAAAATTTCAAGAGTCTTCATTGTGTGCACAATGAAACAAATTACTCCAACTCCTTTACTAGATATGGACCTACAAATTATTACAGAAAGTTTTCCAAAACTTACTACTGGAATTATGTTGCGACTTTCTAACGCTTTTAGGGGTTTCCTCATACTCTATTGGGCCCACCGTTTTAGAAATGCAACATTTTGATATATTCGTAAAATTTAAAGAAATCCCAGTAGTCGACAGGTTTGAAAATATGCGTTACAGCATGGAATAATCGCCTTTCTTCATGTTGCATTGGTTTCTTTCGAGCTACTTTTGATAAATATCCGTTCTACTGAAAGACTTGCCTTACCATTTCGTGGGAGACTGTCAGGCTACATTCTTCTCCTAGTTCACTTGAAAGTGTTCTTGTGGATACCAAAGGGTATTCGTCTACCTTCTACCTGAAAACACGTTCTGTTCTCTTCAAAATCATGCGAGGGTGGCCAGTTGACAGCTCTAATGTGAGCCTATTTTGATTTTATGACGATTTAAAATATTGTAAATAGATAGTCTTGTTACTGAACAAATTTTAGACAGTTCTTGCACAGTTTTTCTATCGGAGATTATAGTAAAGCAATTTAATCAGATCAGTTTTTACTGTTTTTAACACGTTTTTTTAGGAAATGCAAGAAAAATTGCAATAAAAGATATTATTGGTCAGTCGACTTTCGAAAATTATGGTTGACCAATAAAAATAACTATGTTTAGTACATGTACTATGTTTAGTACATGTACTAACTTCAAGAGTCTACCTATTATCGTTCAAAACTTAGGCCAAATACATACAAATCACTTCACTATCGGAACACTCTCACCCTATAAGTTTTAGTAATTGTTGCTATAGCGGCAACAGTTATACATCTTCTGTGAAAATTTGAAGATTCTACCTATTACGGTTGCAGCGACAAAAGGCGCTGACAGACAGACATTGTAGCGAAAACAATAGGGTTACGTTTTTACCCTTTGGGTACGGAACGCTAAAAACCAACAAGACAAAAAATTGTCAAAACATTTTCTTGGCAACTGAATTTGGTGTCACTTTTTCTTTTTTTTTAATTATAATTGCAACTTTCTTCTATATTTTGTTGTTGTTTGTAAGTTAATATATAAAATTGAATTAATAAAAAAATTTGAACATTAAAAATAATCCCTATTCCTTTATGATAAAAGGGAAAAAACAGATAATTTTTCATTATGTAAAAAAATTTTCTTGACAGACTGTATGTATTCGTTAAGTCATTGGCGCAATTGTGTATTCCTTTTGTTGTAATTAATTATTTACTTTTGTAAACCCCGAGTGTAGAATATTTAATATTAAATCTAATTTTTAAACCCCAAATTAATATCCGTTTTTTATTTACCCATATTTTCGAGGAAATATTTCTAGAGAAATCGGTACATTTGTGTTTTTCGATGTATACTTCTCTTTAAAATGTCACCAAGACTCAAAGGAGCGTTCGATTAAAATCTCTTGTTTTAAAGAATATAAAATTACCAGTCGACTGATGGTTAATATTTGATCGGGTAATAATGGCTGACCAATAGTGGTACTGAACTTTTTAAAAACTCCTCACATTTTTCATAAATAGCCCAGTTTGGTGTAAATAAATAAAATATGTAAATAATAAAAAATATACGGTGATGGACACATAATTAGAAACGACGTGTTCAAAAAATAATATCGATTGTTAACTTTTTTTAAGACCACCACTGCAAATTATAATTACCGTTATTTACAAACGATCAAAATTGTTGTTGGTGCAAAACATGCTGAGTTTAAACTTTGCTTATTAAAAATAAATTAAGATTAGTTCCCAAGTATTTGTTTTGGCTGGCCAGAAAATTAGAAACGCAGAATTTTTGTTTAAATTTATGAATTAATCTTGATGTTATTGACAAAGTAAGTGCATTTAGCATATAGATCTCCTCAACTTAAAACTTGACTTAAAGATTGCACAAAGCGGCTAAGAGACCTACTAGAATCTCGAAGAGTAACATCTCTGAAAAATGACCTGGAAGATCTGGACCCAACTCCACAATCAGATTATTCCTTACCTTAAAAGATCAGTCCTACGTAAGCCTCCATTACGAACTTCTTGTAGAGGATTGGCAAGAAATGATACCGAAAAAGGTAATCTGTTTGTTGATCATTTTTAAAACGTGTTTCCTCCAATTGTCTCGACTGATATAGATGAGCTGCCACCTATCGATGTTAGTCCGGCAGTTACCCTAAGGTTTGAGCTTCGAGATATTCATAAGGCAATAACTGATCTAAACTCTAAGAAAGCTCCTGGCATTGATAAAATCAGTAACAAGATGTTATTTGAATTGCCCCGTATAGCCCAAAAAATTATTCTTTTTGTTTTTAATGCCATTTTACGTCTTGAGTACATTCCTACAAAGTGGAAGATTTCTTTGATTACTATGATACCTAAGCCAGCAAAAAGACCACACCAAGGTTGAATCATACAGACCTATAAGCCTTTTATCAAACATATCAAAGCTGCTCAAAATTATTATTAATTAAGTTGAACCCAATTCTGACCGCCAAAGCGTGTATTCCGAACCATTAATTTGGCTTCAGTAAACAACATAGTACGATCCAACAAACACACAGATTAGTAAATGTAATTAAAAAGACCTTTGAAGAGAAAAACTACTGTTCTGTACTTTTTGTCGACGTTTCTCAAGCATTTGACAAGGTATGGCACAAAGGTCTTATATACAAGTTAAAGCTGAATTTGCCCAAAAACTTCTATAAGCTCATAAAAAATTATTTAACTGATCGAAAGTCTCAGCTTATTAAAGCCGGAGTTCCACAGGGTAGTATTTTGGAACCCATTTTATACTTGCTGTACACATCCGATATGCCAAATAGCAATCAAGTGCACACATCAACATTTGCTGAATTCATGAAAGCGCGCAAGTAGCATCACAAGATTTACAAGATCACGTACTTAAATTGGAAAAATGGTTGAAGAAATGGAGAATAAAGGTGAATGAACAAAAATGCACTCATATAACTTTCACACTTCGTAGGGACTCATGCCCCCCTATTCGCATAAATAATACCCCAGCTTTCAGACGTCAAATACCTCGGTATACATCTTGACCGACGCCTTACTTAGAAACCAAGTTAACACAAATGAATTTAAAAGCAGTCTTAATTGGACTGGCTTATTGGCAGAAACTCTACCCTCAGCTTAGATTGCAAACTACTACTGTACAAGTCGATCCTTAAGCCAATTTGGTTCTATGGGATTCAATTATGGGGAACAGGTAGCAATGTTGAAAAAATTCAAAGGCGCCAAAGTAAGATTCTACACGCAAAGAAAAAACATGGTTGAGGTAACCATAATCTAAGAGCAACATATTATGATTGTAGTGAAACCATATTATTGTTGAATATTTAAAAATATTATGGTTAAATTAACGATTATAGTATGGTTAAAAGATATGAAATGTCATATGAAATTTATATGCCAGTTTTTTTACATTTTAAAATGCAAAATTATTTATTATTTCTTATTAATTATTTTATATAAAAAACAAATGATTTTATTAATACATAGATATAAAAATTTAATTAGCATTTTTCTTCTTGCAAATCGTGTTTCAAAGATATAAGGGAGGGAACACTTTGGCCATCGATTTAACGGCATTTGCACATGGATCTTACCATTGCAATTTATGGATTTACTAGTGAAGAATTGTTCTTGAAGATATCAAACACCTTTTTAATGTAGTCTTTCAAGTACAAAGTAAAGTCTTTCTTGTGTCCGAAAGCATTCTTGTAAATTGTGATTGAGAAAAACATCAACGCCGGTCTAAACGGATAAGTTTGTATCCTCATCAGGTTCTTCAGCTCAGGTATAGAAATCTTCACTTTTAATATCACCTGGTAAATTACATCACCGACCAATTTCGTTTTGTATCTTCGAATATTTCATCATCAGTAATATTATCCGTGTTGATTTTCATGATTTTGAGGTTTTATTAATTTTTCTGGTCTAACAATTAAAAATAAATTACAGTCTTACACTCGAATTGCGGGTATCGAAAGAAGATGGTTGCACGCGCTCTATTCAACAGTGAAAAAGAAATAATTAAATATTTATTTTTAAATAGAATTCGCGAAACAATTGGTTATAAATTTTCTATTATTTTTTTAAAGCACAAAACAATAAACTCCGATGACATAAACAAACAAATAATTTTTATTTTTTAAAATCTTTTGTTTACCTACGAAAAAACTTTGGTTGTGGATTAAACATTAAATAGTTAAAACCAATCATGTTGAATTTTTGTACGTAGTAAAGGTGAGCGCAAGATGTTAAAGAGTGGACAGTATTGCATGTTTTTGAAACGCAAATATTGATTGTATGTATAGTCGAATATTACTAAACAGTAAATACAGAGAACAAGAGAGCAAACATGCAAAAATCAGTGCACCTGATTTGACCGGACAATTTTATCAAGTGCAGTAAATATGCTAAGCATTTCATATTGTTCACTAGTTCATTTTACTTAATTTTCTTGGGAGTAAAATCTCTGATTTTTGAGAGAAAAAATTAAATTAGATTTTTTTATTCATCAATAAAAGTTGAAAAAATTCAATATACTACTGTTTTCTATTTTCAACCACTCAACGCGCAAATTAATATAAAATAACTAAAATACAAAGTACAAACCCTTGATTTTAACATCATACATTTACATACATGTTGTCTGCTACATATAACAGTATTTCATATCAATAGACACTATTGAAACAAAATACTCACTACTGAAATTTTATTTCAAACAACAACAAATATTGCATTGGTTGGAAGAAGAGCAAATGCTATTGGGTTAAAACATATGAAATCAACCGAAAATATTAACATTTCTGACCTCATCACCACCAAATTTGATAAGATTTTGTACACATGATCTATGGATCGGCACAATAATATTTGCCAACTTTCAGACATATAACCTTCCAACTTTCAGAATTATGGTCATTCCAAGTTGGCAAAAATCAATAAAAATGCACTCAGATGCCTTAACACAATTTTTAATATCTCGAAAAGTATTCATTGTACGTTAATAATGAAGGGCTCATTTTACAGACAAAAACATGGGCCATTAAAAAAAATTTTTTTTGGAATTTTAGATCAAGGATAATGTAAATAAAAAAAGGACTAAAATTTCCAAAGGATATATCTCGAAAATCAATATTTTTAAAAATCTCAAAAAAATACATGTTAACTCAAGTTAACAAGTCTGCCAAATTTCTATGTGGAGTCTTTATTACAACATGAGTTATTAAGAAAAAAGCAGGCGAAGGTTTATGTTTTGAAATAATAAAATTGAAAGAATACAAAAAAGTCGTACACAATTCATTCGGTATTTAAATAAAAAATATGCCATTCAATTCAACATTTTGCTGTAATCCTTTTAAAAAATCCGGTCACACTGGGTGCAATAAAAGTTTAAGACAAGTCCAAGAATGGATGCTACAGTATACTAAGGATAAAAACATTACGATCTCAAATAAAATTTGTGGGACATGTAGAATACAATTTTCGCATCTGAAAAAAAAAAATAAATCTAATTTGGAAGAAGGTTCAGAAATAAACGAATGACACGGAAGAATCTTTACCGTATCTGGAATAATCTCCGATAAAAAAGAAGAAGTTACATCAAAAACGGTACAGAGATGCAAAATGCAGGAAAATAACTGATTCGATTCAAGACAAAATTTTCCACCGTTCAGCACAATCAACTTCGCATATGTGCCCACAATCCGAAATAATAGAACAATTAAAAGAAAAGTTTAAAACATTAACAAAAAATAGTGAGAAAATCCAACTGCTAACAATTTTACCAAAAAGCTGGACAATACAAACTATATCGCGCGAAAAGTTAAGCATTTGATTGAAACAAAGGGTGTGATGAGTACGCCTAACCCAAAACTGGGAAGTCCAATTTCGCCAGTGACAAGCAGTTTAGTAACATCCTTTTATGAATCCGATGACGTCAGCAGGTGTATGCCCGGACAGAAAGATATCGTGTCTGTTTTTGAAAATGGTACTAAAGTGAGGAAAAATAAAAGACTTTTGCTTGGAAACTTAAGAGAAATGTACGCCTTATTCAAGGAACGACATGATGGAATAAAAATAGGTATTTCCAAGTTTTGCCAACTTCGTCCGAGCAATATAATTCTAGCAAATGCGATTGGATCTCATAACGTGTGTGTTTGTACAAAATCAAAATATGAAGCTGATGGTTGATGCTATAAATTTAAAAAAATTAACTGCTGGTGTTCCGAATTATCAGCTTGAATGTTACAAAGATTGTTTGAAACAAATGACATGCTTCCATCTTCTTCAAAGTGCCAACTACGTAAATGTAACAAGTGTCCAGGAATTGAAAATTTAAAAGCAAAACTAAATGAATTACTGGAGCAAAATGATATTGATAAAATAACATATAAACAATGGGTAAGTGTAGATAGGGATAATTTGGAGACCATGATTAGCCAAGCTGACGTTTGACGTATGAAAAGCTTGAAATTCTACTACCTCATTCGTTTATTGCAAAACAGCAGGTAGCATATCTGAGCGAAAGAAAATCAAATTTGTTGAAAATGAGTATTTAGCATTTTGCGATTTTTCAGAAAATGCTTCTTTTACTATTCAGGATGCAGTCCAGGGATTTCACTGGAACAACTCCCAGGCCACTTTATACCCAATTGCTATTTATTTTAAATCAGATGGAAAAACACAACATACAAACTTCATAATAATATCTGATTGTCTTGTACACGATTCTGTAGCTGTTCACCTGTTCCATCGCTACCTGAATGTATTTTTGAGAAAAAAGTTTAAAACAACCCCGAAGAAAATCACGTATTTTTCAGACGGTAGTGCTGCCCAGTTTAAAAATAAAAAGAACTTTATCAATTTATGTTATCATATGGAAGATTTTGAATGTAATGCTGAGTGGCATTTTTTTGCAACAAGCCATGGAAAAGGCTCAAGTGACGGTCTTGAAGGTACCGTAAAGAGAGACGCACGTCGAGCTAGTTTACAGCGTCCATTACAAGGTCAAATAACTACTCCAAAACAATTATATGAATGGTGCCTGCAAAATCTTTTGAACTGTAATTTCGAGTTTTTAACTCTAAAAGACCACGAAGAAGAAGCACGGTTCGTTTTAAAGATTTGCGTACTATTCCTGGAACTCAAAAGCTGCATTCTATTGAACCTGCAGATAAAAAAAAATTAAAGTCAAGCGTTACTCGGCAGATGCAGATTTTGTAATTGAAATCCTTCAGAAATAATAAATATGCTGCAATAAAGTGTTTAATAATGATAATACATTATGTTATTTTTTATTAAAGGTTTAGCAATGGAGGTAAAGAGTTTAAGCAAAGAAAATTCGAAAAAGATCCGTTACATTTGATTTGTTCTTCTTTTTGTAGTTTGTCACCTTTTTGTATTTTGGTACATTTCATGAAATACATAAAGCTTCGCCTGCTTTTTTCTTAATAACTCATGTTTTAATAAAGACTCCACATTGAAATTTGGCAGACTTGTACACAACATAATAAGAATTAACATGTATTATTTTAGATTTTTAAAAATATTGATTTTCGAGATATATCCTTTGGAAATTTTAGTCCTTTTTTTATTTACATTATCCTTGATCGAAAATTCCAAAAAAATGGCGCATTTGAATGGCGCATGTTTTTGTCTGTAAAATGAGCCCATCATTATTAACGTACAATGAATACTTTTCGAGATATTAAAAATTGTGTTAAGGCATCTGAGTGCATTTTTATTGATTTTTGCCAACTTGGAATGGCCATAATTCTGAAAGTACGAGAGCTAGGACACTGAAAGTTGGCAAACGCTATTGTTATGGTTAACTTTCCCTTCGTACCAAATTTCATCCAATTCGAAATCGGTGCGGTCAACTCATTGGTTGATTTCATATGTTTTTACCCTATTGTATGTTTTTATTTAAGAGCATAGCAATATTTGTATACACATGAAATCTAACGCAAGAAAAGAGAGGCCAATTCATTATTGAACATTATGAAGTTAGTCTAACAAGACGTTTTATGCTCACGTTTAGTACGTAGTAACTATTTAATGATAAAATTTTAAACAAAAATTTTTTACCGGGACCAAAGTAATGTTACAAGCAACTAAAATGTGTTCATCGCAACCATTTTTACAGAGAACAAAATGTGGTTCCTGTGACCATACCATAACCATGTTTTTTCTTTGCGTGTACGAATAATCACAGTTGCTCCCTGGTATATCAAAAACTCTAATATCCACAAAGATCTAAGCGTGCCAACAGTTAAATCAGAAGAAGCTTGAAACTCATCCAAATCCATTGGCGCGTAACATTCTTAATGCTCCTGGTTACATTCGACTAAAAAGAAGAGATATTGCTTTTCTTGGCCGTACAATAGAGGGATGACCCGTAAATGATTTCAACAATCGTGGAACATACATTATTTTTTGTCTAGCACTGGCTGGACTTATTAAGTATATATTTTTTTTTTTTGGACCTAAGATATGAATAATTATTGTAAGTTCAAACATACTGAAGATACAATAAATAAATATGAAAAAAAAAAATTTAAATAGCTATAGATTCACTTTTAATAATTTTGACACGTTTTAGTTTTAAAATGGGAAAAAACAAGTCTTGTACACCAAAACTGAGGGAGTTAATTAAACAATCTTTTCAAAACGAAAAACTGTCTATGTCAGCCAGCTATAGCACAAAAGTTTCCTCGTTCCAAAAAAATTGTATTTGGAACAATCCACTTATACAAAAAATCAGTTTGAAACCCGAACCAGGCAGCCCAGGCCACGAAAGACCACTCCAGCAGAAGATATAATTATTAGCAGAACCAGTAAAAAAATAAATTTTTGTCTTCGCGCGAAATTAAGGCTGAAATCGGACAGCAAATAAACACAGGAATATCAACACGAACAATAAGAAGGCGCTTACAAGAATCGGGACTTCGTGGGTACATTGAACAAAAAACCGAATGCCTCAAAAAAAATATTAAGAAGCGGTTACAGTTTGCTAGGGAAATTTTTGGTAAATAATCGGTGCAGCCGTTCTTAAGTTATAATAATGGACATCAGTAATTTTATTTTTTCATCATAAAATTCTTAATTGGCATACATAAGTATGTATGCAGTTATATTTAACAGCAAACATTGGTAAAAAAATGTCTGAAGAAAAATGTGAGTCCAGAGTTTTTTTATCTCACTCCATAGTTGTTGTTGACAAGATTTTTGAACATTTTTCATTATACATAATTTAATTAGTATCTTTGTTGTAATCTTAACACATTTCTTTCCACAACGATTACCTGACGTAATGGAAATTGCAATAAAAATCAATGTTGTCTTTATCATCTGCTCTTTGTAACTTTTTTATGGTTCTTTCTTGTTAAAAAGTTATTAACGCTGACGCTTAATTGTTTAAAACTGTTAATAGTGTTTATAGTTTATTAAACTTGCTAAAGTATTGTTACTATAAAAATTGCATATGTACATGTATTAAAGTATCACTTAATTTAACAATCTTAATGCAACACAGTGGGTCATTTTCGGAGAAGCGATAAATTATGGAATTGTTATGTAGCGGGTATTGTTTTAAGACACGTTTCGTTTTTGTTCTATATTCCAAAAAACAATTTCGGAAATTATCAATGAGAGAATAAGAGAAGGTATCTGACCAATCCCCACCACCTAAGAATATTAAACAAATACATTTTTGTAATTTATTACTTTATAGTATTTAATTTATCTGAGAATAATTAGCTATACCCGTCACTTCGACAGCGTTTTTTTTTTTGCTTTGAAAGTAATCCACTTTAAGAATCTTAATTTTATATAAAGGTATCCATCCCTTGGTAATTACTGAGAAACATAGTCTTTATATAAAATTCTAAAATTTGTTTAAAAAACTTAAAAATTATTGTAGATAACTCATAATAGTGTTTTAATGTACTCACTGACAAAAATGAAAGTTGCTGCCAAGTTTGCAGTACCATTGAATCGGTAAAATTGCGTACTTTCACTATTTGTTCTCTATTTTCTTTGGGAAACGAGATGTTTTTACAGAAAAATTATCCTACATTAGAACCACGATACTAATATACCTCTCCATCAAATTTTATTAAAATTCGTCCAGTTCTTTTTACGTGATGCGAACACAAACAGACAGACAGGCATAAAAACACAGTTTTATTATAATATAATACATATTATACATATTATGTATAGATAAGAACTTATTTATATTAGTAACAATAAATCTTATTCAAAATAATAACAATTTATTTATTTGAAACAACTTAGAAACCAAAAACATTTTATGACCCACAAGAAGGTTTCTTACTCGTATCTACCTATGCAAGATGAGCAAAGACGGAAAAAATTTGAAATTTAGAAAAAATCACAAAAAAATGGCGCAAAAACGCGCAAAGTTTATTCTACAATCTAAAAATAGAGATCGCAAATTTTATAGTGAAATATAATATTTTTAGGATCGCGATTGCCCTCACTCTTAAAAATCTTTTTATTTTTGACAAAAAGTGAACAAATATTTTCGGAAGAAATTTTTAATCATAAAAACTTAAAATGCAATTTTTCTAAAAATTAATATAAATAGCTGTTAATATTGCCTTTCACAGAAAAAAAAATCAATACAAAATCTTAATTCGTTTAGCCACAAAAAAATATATTGCAAACCTCTACAAATCGTAAAAAGGCAATAAAAACGTATGCGATTTACTCAAGTTTCCTGATTTCAACAGTGTCCCAAAACGACAAATCTCAAGCAAAAGGCTTGAAAATTCTCTATATGATGTAGAATTTTGTTGTTTGTCGAGCTGCGTACTTAAGTTCTTACATTTTTTAATTATAATTTTCAGCCTAATGTGCGGCTAGATTGGTAAAATATCCCTCTGTGCGATGGTCAAATGTAAGGGGCTGCTGCATCAATATCGACTGATGAAAACTTAAATTTAATATACCTTTTTGGGGTACCCCCGGGGGCTCCAATTGTCACTGCAGGAATATGACAAATGCTTTGACGCGGTTCACTCGGGGAAAATAGGGCACCAGACGCTAGGGTTCCTAGAGCCTAAATCTGGAAGAAAAGGTCTGTGTGTTAAAACATACGGGTCCTCTTCGAGGCCCGACCAGTTCCCAAAGGACTGGTACCACGGGAATCGGTGGCCCCACAGAGAGCCTATCCTCTCTGTGACCGGTTATTGGTGAGGTCCCCTTCAGGGGTACACGTGGTGGTTGTGGTTTAAGATCGATTTATGTAGGTATGGTGCACGGTCGATCAAGTGTGCTACTGCACTCTCAACAGACGGAGTTTGGATAGTCTCCAAACTCCTAAGCAAGAGGCTATAGAGGCGCTAGTCTACGCCTAAGTTTCACTCGGTGGTAAGACCACCGTGAAGTTAGGTCGAGTTGGCAGGTACTCACGTTAATCTTGTTCCACAATACCTATTTGGGGTGAAAACATTTGCCATATGATTAACAAATAGGTTGATTGTCCTTTTTATGCACCACTGGTAAACCAGCATATACGTTTCAATATCTAGAAAATCAAATTATATAGGGGAATATAATAATGTGAAATTTCATTAAAATATCCTGAAACTTAAATAATAACTGTTTTGAATCTCTGCATCTCTGAATTATGCGTCCTTGAATTAATACTTGTTACCGTTGTACACCCCTCTTGTTACATTTTTAAAACTTCACCGTGTACTCAGCACACTTAATTGCACACAGTAAATATTTTTTTAGCTTTTAAACATGTTCGTCTCTTCAAATTATATGTTGCAAAAGAACGCTTTGTATTTTGCATTGGAACACACACAATAATTTCTTAAATAAAATTTAGCAAAAGGAATAAAACATAAAAAACATGGAATATTGGAATTTAAAAACATTCTTTAGCTTTGTTTTTTATTTGTTAAGATATGAATGATAATTGTACCTGCATTTACGCATTTTAAACGAACAACAAAAAAATGTTGTCTTGGTCTGCTAACAGGGCTCCTAATTTATACGTGCACAGGCGAACTTATGATAATGAGGCTGCAAGACAAAATATTTTCGATTTAAATTTTTATAAATAAAAAAGGAGGTACAATAAATGAGACTGACTCAGTTTTTCCATAGCAAGAGTCGTAATGATAATAAACGTTAAATTTTTATTAAAACTCCAAATAGCAAAGAAAGAACAAAGGAACAGAATGGAAACGAAACCGATGCGTCGACGGCAGCGACTACGTAATCGTCTACCAAACATACAACTTTACATACATACATGTAACGTAATGTTAATAAAGATGACTAAAATAAACAAGAAAGAAAAATATTTTAATGAATTTAGTAAAGATTAAATAAAAAGTTGTCGTGGAAAGTAACAAATTGAACAAACCAATAAATTACAACAATAACTACCAGGTGGAGTAGTAGTCAAAGTATAGAAGCGTCTGTTGTATTATTTTATAACCATACGTTAATCTAGAAATTCTGTTTATTAATGATGCGCTGTTGACCAAAACATAAGAAGTTTTTGTGTCTAGCCAAGCTACATAATAAAAATAAAAAAATTGCGAAATAGAGTAAAGAAAAACATTATAAAGGCCTGTGTAGGTCTAGAATTTAATATCAGTTTAACACTGACATTGGTTCAGACATTACAGAATACAAAAAATAGTATTTAAAAAAAATTTAAACGAATAAATATTTTAGCTTTATAATCAATTTATAAATAAATAAAATAATTAAATTAAATTAAATTAAACTAAACAACTGTAATTGTAGTTAACCAAGGAGTATTGAAAAAGTTTGGATTAAATATTAAATTAAAAACATTTTTTTATGAAAAAAATTGTATTGTAAATTAGAACAAAAAAGTGGTTTTGACTTACGAAAATGTCTTATTCGACATTTTTAAAGTTATGTCTGGCAATGGTGTGTAGCAGTATGTTTTTATTTTCGAACACTAAAGCTGCCTCAACATTTCGTAAGTTGTACTTAAATTCAAACAATTGCGATCAAATTTATTAACAGTTCTATTTATCTGAAATCAATTACAAATTCTTTATCTAAGATTCGTTTGACAGATGAAAACATTTAAAATTTTTTGGTTTCACATAATTTTTACTTTTTCCGAAAATATCTAACACCTTTTGATTTTCTTGGTTTTTTAAATATGGAATTATGTCTTGATATTTTTACTTTACTTTAAAGTTAGTAATCGTCATACCGTTTGACATATCAAAATGAAATTTAGTATGTGCCTTTGGTATGTATATGGAGATGAAGAGCTGTATAGTTTTTGGGCATAATCGGGTGGGGGCAAGGGATAGTTTTCTGACCCCAAAATTTTGTGAACGCTCTACAGGTCATACCGTATGTCTTATTAAAACGAAATTTAGTACGTATCTTTGGTTTATGGAGATAAAGAGCTATATAAATTTTGGGCATAACCGGGAAGGGGAAGAAAACTACCCCTTACTTACTCCCAAATTTCGTTAACGCTCTACAGGTCATACCGTATGACATATCAAAATGAAATACAGTATGAGTCTTTGGTTTATGGAGATGAAGAGCTGCATAAATTTTGGCCATAATCGTGAAGGGGCAGGGGTAGTTTACCTAACACCCCAAACCGAAAATAATTATTTTTTCGATTTAAATATACTTTGAACTTTTATTCTTTATGTAATATATCCATAAAAATATCTGTTTCCATTTGGTAAGGTAAAGTTGAGTGTAGGCCACTCCAGTTTTATTTTAAATAAAATCATTTATTTTAATTTTCGAAGTGAAGGTAAAATTCTCAAAGATACTTAAACTTAAAAAGTGTGAAATAAAATTCGAATATTCAAAACAAAGTTAGCAACTTCAAACTTACTTCAGTTAGTTAAGTGTTGAATTTTGTGCATAAAACATTAAATAAATAAATAATTCCTGCAAAAGTTCGAAATTGAAAAATCTACACAATTTTGCACTTTTAACATAAATAGCAAGAAACGTCGGGAAAAAATGTAATAAAAAGTCTGCATTTTTATTAACATAAAACAAGTTAGGCCTTAATAGCTTAAAACTAATAATTAACAAGATTTTATGAAATTTGGGCTGCATATTTAATATTAAACTTTAATTCGAAAATTCGAAATAAAATTCGAATATTTAAAATAAAGTACGCAACTTCAAACTTACTATTACAATTAATTAAGCGTCGAATTTTTTGCATAAAACATTAACTTTTTCTTATTTAATGAACCTCAAAACCTATTTTTTTAAAGTTCAAAATTGAAAATTGCATAAATAGCAAGATCCTGCGAAAATTGCGCTACATATTTAATATGAACCTTAAATTGGAAATTAAGTTTGAGACTTAAAATTTACTTCAATTGATCAAATGTTAAATATTTTGCATAAAACATAACTTTTTCAAAACCAATTCCTCCAAAGGTTTAAAGTGAATAAAAAATTTTTCACTCTTAGCAAGATTTTGTGAAATTTGGGTTTCACATTTGATATTAAATTTGAATTCGAAAATTTGAAATTAACTTTCATAATTCAAAATTAAGTTCGAAACTTCAAAGTTACTTCAATTAACCAAATGTTTAATTTTTTTTTTCATAAAACCTAAGTTTTTCTTATCAAGTGTACCTCACAACCAATTCTTTTAAAAGTTAAAAAAAAACTTGTAAATTTTGGCTACATATTTAATATTAAACTTGAATTTAAAAATTCGAAATAAAGTTCGAAAATTTGAATTCAAGTTCGAAA
Organism: Phasia obesa; assembly: GCA_949628195.1. NCBI lineage: Eukaryota > Metazoa > Arthropoda > Insecta > Diptera > Tachinidae > Phasia > Phasia obesa. Next base: position 175,143,346 of record OX451215.1, on the reverse strand, counting down.
ATTATATATTATTTTTTTAATAAAAATGTTTGTATAAAACATAACTTTTTCTTATAAAGTGTACCTCAAAATCAATTCTTTCGAAGCTTTAAAATTGAAAAAGATTAAAATAATGTTTTTTAAACTACAACTACAAATTATTTTAACACTATCCTTCATAAAACGAACTCAACAAACAAATAAGTATAAAAAGAAATTTAAAATTTTTTCATAAAAAAATAATATTCTAAAAAAGTGAAACAATAGGAAATTCAAAAAAATTATTTAACAAAAAATACTGCAATATATAAGGTTTTAACATTGTTTTTTAATTGTATTACTTTTTTATTAACACGTTTTACCCCGAATTAATATTTTTTTTTTAATTATTAAATCCAGCAGCAAAAGACATTACAGATTTACTTTGATTTGTTTGTTTTCAAATTAACGCCTTTAAAATGTGGTTTTAACGACTTAAATTTCAAACTTCTGTAAATTGAGCAAGTTCAACAAAGAATTGCAATTTATATTTTTAAAAAATTTACAAACAAAAATATTGTTTAAATAGTGCTGTAAACACACAGACGAAAGCGGCTACATAGCTACATGACTATAAACGCTACAATCGCCGTCGTGTAGTCAGCTACATAATTATATTGAAGACAACAGCTACATTAAAACTCTTGCATTGTTATAGAAATACATACATACATATTTTACTTTTATAAAAATAAAATAGTTTTTTTTTAATATTTTTATCACGTCAAAACAAAAAATTATTTGCATAAAACTTCCTTTTTATTATACCCTTCACCATAGGTGGAAAGGGTATATATAAGTTTGTCATTCCGTGTGTTATTTCTACAATATTAATTCCCTACCCCATAAAGTATATATATTCTGGATCCTTATACATAGAGAAGATGATTAAGCGATGTCGGTCTGTCCGTCTATCCGTCTGTCCGTGTTCGGGTAGTAATGTCATTTGCCAAAGCACCAGAAGAGATACAAAAATGTAAGCGCACTCATCTTCAGGCATAGATTCGAAAATTTTGGTATTGCAATTCAGCAACATTGGATCATTCCTTTGGAGGCTGCGGGCCAAAAACCACGCCCACCTATATTTTTTTCTCTTTTTTTAATTTTTAATAATTAATAATAATTCTCTTTTGCTTTTTTTGTCAAATAAATATTAGACCGTGACAGGTAGATCGCAAGGAGTGCATTCAGATCTCGGGGATTAATAACAAAATTTTAAATTAAATAATTAAAATTTTTTAGGAATTTTTTGCTTCAGTCTGACCATTCAATTTAAAAAATAAAAAAAAATTCAACAAAATTTTTAAAAAATTAGTTTTAAATTTAATTTATTTTTTAATATTTACAAAAAACTTTACAAACCATTTTCAAAACGATATTTTGCAGAAAAAATACCGAAAAAAAGTTTTTTTTTTAAATTTTCCAAAATTATTTTACAAACAATTTTCGAAAAATTAAAAAAAAATTTCAATATTTCTGTGAAAATGAAAAATGAAAATATTAAGAATATATGTATGTATGTATGTATGTATGTATGTATGTATGTATGTATGTATGTATGTATGCATGTATGTATATATTTACATACATATGTATGTATGTACATAGAGTAACATATTTTTTTAAATGCGTTTGATTTTTAAATAGATGAGATCTCTGTTCTAAAACTTAGATGCATTAGACACATAGACATCATCAGCATACCGACTACAAACTGTCAAAAATAAAATATAAACGTTTATAGATAAACGGTTATTTTGAAGTCATAGCTACACGGTTACCGTTGTGACTTTAGTCAACTTAGGCTATTTATATTTTATTCAACAAAAGAAAATGTCACAAAATTGTAAATTACAAATTCATATACAAACAAAAAGTTTTGGAGGAAATATTTATATTTTTTTTTAAAATTATTTAATTTTATAAAAGCAAAATAAGTCCTGACAATATTTTGTTTGATTTTGAAAGTAATCCACACCATAATTCAAAGGGTTTTTTATTTCACTTGTTTCGGGCTGTTCTGGCAAGCTGTAAAATGCTCTCAAATATTCTCCCGCTCTTCGACTGTTTCGGTTTACCGCTGTTCATTTTGTGTTCGCCTTTATGTCAAACAACTGCCAAGATCTCCTTTTCTTTTAATTTGTATTAATGAATACTACACAAAGTAGATTTTAAGCACATTATTCTCGATTTATATTTTGTGACTGTATCACTGTTCATTTTTATTTACTCACTGCACTTCCTGATAAGAAACTAAGGTTCAAACACACAACGAAACTTGCTTTTAATGCCTCTAAAAATGGGTAGCTGTGATGGTTAAACATTTTTCAAACCGTTGCCAGAGTGTTTTTAAGTGTCTCACAATTGGGATGTTTCGGGATACATATATAAAAATTCCGAACATTCCACTGTATTCCAGAATGTTCCGGGATGTCCTAGAATATTGTGAAATGCTCTCGCATACTCTGTTAAGAATAAAACTTCTAAGTTTTATAACATTCAAGTAAAAACGTAAGTCTTATAAACAGATAGGGTAAATATGGGTACCACATAATTTCCGTGCTTGTATCTGTACCCGTTCACATACCTTTATTTTACATGTACATATATAATAATTAACAAATGGTTTTCATGACCTAAGTCTAAAAATAATAGTTTATTCAAGAAAGCTAAACAGTAGTACAATTCACTAACTTTTAACAATACGACAATCGCTATAATAGTCTACAGCTTTTGTTGTTTGCAGTAACAACTGCAAGATTTACTAACTACTTTTTAACGATAGTAGACAACACTATTTTTCTACCTACACAAATAGGCACATGTGGCATCTCTGTTCAAAAAAGCGAAAAGCACAAAGAGGAATAGAAAAGAAAACAAATTATTATTATTAAATTGTGTTACTAAAGTATGTATGAAGTTATTATGTAGAATTTGATATACATATTTAAATAAATAAATAAAACAACTATTTGCGTGCTGTATAGAAAGAATTAATTTAGTTTAACAAATTTTCAATAAAATAAAATGTGAATTTAATTTGCGTTAATTTATAGTAAATACATATGTACATATTATGTAAGTATGTTTATATTATTTTAGCATTTTAATAACGACTATGAAAATCAGACTTGTTTTGCAAAAATTTATTTTCTAAACGACGTTATTGCCGACAAAATAAACAACTCAAAAATAATATCCGTTTATTTAACGACAATAGACTTGTCATCAATAACAGCTGACTTCAAACAATAACGAGTATTGTTAAAAAGTGTTGCTGCGTAGCAAAATCGATAATTTTGTTGTTTAATTTTTTAACGATTCGATATTCGTTAAAACGGGTTAGTGAATTGCACTACAGAAAAACATACAAGTTGTTTTCCGTAGGAATGCGAACGTTTGTTCCGTATTTAAAGGGTTAAAACGAAATCCTATTAATATCGCTCGTACTAGCGTCTGTCCGAGTGTGTAATTATACATTTCATTAATGTCAAACAATTAATGAAAATAATAAACCAAAACACTTGCTCTAGTAATCATTGTCATTAATTATAACTGCAGATAAATCAGTTGCATACCTAGAGGTTAAAATATCAATATGACATGATATGTCTGCAAACATCATATCAAGAAATCTATCATTCCATACAATTAAAATGGACATCACGAATACTGCCTTCCTATTGGCTAATAATTAAGATTTTAATTGCAGGGTTGCAAATTTTTGCCTATTACATACATTTTTTGCACACAATTATTTGAAGGGAAATCGTGTATTATATTGTTGCTTTGTGTGTGTGTTTTTTTCTTTTCTTTTTAACTCTACATTGGTACAAAAATAAGTGCTGATAACTATCGTGAAACTTGTTAGAAACTTGGGACAGTTGGAAAATGAAAGAATTTACGGTGTACAGAACCCTACGTTTTAGTCCGACACATACTTGGCCTATTTTTTTTATTATTTCCTTATTAAAGATCTATTATACATATTCTTATACTCACACCATATAAACTAAACTATAATTTTTCCATAACAAATCAAATAAATAATAAAATTTAAAAACCCTAAACTATTTTTATGATCTTGACTGTATTTTAGTGCACCTTTTCATCTTTACCAACAACCTAAATAAAAATTTAACTTAAATTGTTAAACATACTCGTGATTTAAAAGAATTCAACTGCCTTTACAGAAAGATATTTTTAGAACAATCACTAACGTTTTTTTTTTAGCTTTATAATCGTACGTTCCCCAAATTTTTCTCTGCAGACGCTCTACTTTTTTTACCCACTTTTCGTAAATGCTTTGGTTGCCTTTATTTTTGTAATTTTTCTTTTTATCTTTTTCAATTTAGCCGCTGATATACCTCGCTGCCATTCGGGTGATACGGACTGTGTGAAACGTACCTCAATAAACTTGATACGTCAATATGCGCGCAAAGGTTATCCGGCTGCTGCATTTCCAATATTTGAGCCATTTCATTTAAAAGAATTCGACATATCAGATGGTCGTGGTGGTTCGTTAAATTTAAAATTAAATTTCCGCGATGTTGATGTTGTGGGCTTGTCTGGTGTGAATATCGATCGTGCTGTGTAAGTACATTTTAAATTGAATTTATTTTGTGTATACTTTTTTCTTTTATGCTGGGCTTAACAAAAAAAAAAATCTTGAATTCCAAAATTTTCAAGCAAAAAATGTAAAATACTAAAGTATTCTTTTGGTTGGGTTAAAAGTAAAAAAGAAACTTTTGCAATTTAAGGAAGAGTAAAAACAAAAAAGGGGTAAAATTTGAAAAAGTAGCCAGCACAGTCAGCTAAATTAAATAAATAAAAAATATTTTTTAACACTTATATTTATTTGTCTAACTATTCATATTCAAATGAAATATTCTAGAAACTATATTATACACAGTGCAACACGGAAAAAAATAACCATATACGGACACCACTACGTGATAACAGACCAAAAAAAAAAGACCCCTGTCTCCCAGTTTTGCCCAAAGTCCTCCAGGTTTTTTTTATGGGCCCTCAAAGATGTGGGGCCTCGATGTCATTTTTGCCAAAAAATTATCATTTACTCCAGCTCATATTTTGCAAACCGTTTGAAATTTTGATATACTCACTGAGGCAAAGTTGTAGCTCTTGTCAAAAAAAACTTCATCTTCAAGGTCAAAATCAAGCAAACCGTTCAAAATTCAAGGAAACAATCACTACAAAAATGAACCTAAGAACATATGCTTCCTAGGAATGATTCTTAACTCCGTTTAGGTAGCCGCAAAAGTGAAAAATTTCCCGAATATTTTTTAATTTCATTTGTTTTTTCTTTACTTCAACATTGAGATACTTAAAGCCTTCTCCCGTAAGTGAGTTGTTTATTGAGATCTTAGGTTCATTTTTGTAGTTGATTGTTTCCTTGAATTTTGAATGGTTTGCTACCTATGGACCTGAACAGGGGAAAAAAGGTAAACAAAATTGATTTTTTTTAATGTTTTTTGCGATTTTGACCTTGAAGATGAAGTTGTTTTGATTTTATATGTTCACAATTTTTGTTTATGACAAGAGCTACAACTTTGCCTCAGAGAGAATATCAAAATTCCAAACGGTTTGCAAAATATGAGCTTGAATAAATGATAATTTTTTTGCAAAAATGACATCGAGGCCCCACATTTTTGAGGGCCCATAAAAAAAAACCTGGAGTACTTTGGGCAAAACTGGGAGACCCCATGTCTTTTTTTTTTGGTCTTTTATGACGTAGTGGTGTCCGTATATGGTTATTTTGCCATGACTTAAAAAATTACACAGTGTGATATTCTTTTCTTTGAAGATCACTTTATTTTAATAAATATTCCTTCAACTCTATATCTAGTAGTTGGAATAGAAAATAATGCTTGCTAAAAAGCCGACCTCAATGCAGACAGACGCGCATCAAATCTAAACTAAAATTTTTAAAAGATTTAAAAATTAGTATTCAAACAAAATAAAAGATTTAAAAAATATACACCAAAATTACGTATAATATGGGCCACCCTTTAGTTGTTAATTTTATGTTTTGCTTTATCTTGTGGCGAACATAGAAGTAAAAACTATTTTAAAGATAAGCTTTTTTTGCAATAAAATACGTAATTTAAGGGGACACCATTTAATTTCAATACATAATATTATAGCAATACACATCTATACATATCATAAAACACTAACTCATTTCCTGTCCATCTGTCTGTCTGTCTGTCTTTCTCTCTGTGTTAGCATCACGTAAAAATTACTGAATTGATTTTCACAAAATTTTTTGAGGCGGTACCTTAGTATCCTGATTCCAATATTGGATAGTTTTTTTGCGCAAAAATATTTTATTTCCAAGGGAAAGTGGAGAAAAGGAGTGAAAGTAGGTCGATTTTTTTTAACGATTTAAAGGCACCTATTATTTTATTAGCGAGATATTATAAACACGCTTGCGCAACAGATGGCGCTGTTTTTAAATAATGACAAAATATGAATTATTTACTGCCAAATAGCCAATTGAATAAAATTTGTATTTGATTTGTATTTTTAGTTTGTGTTAAATTGTTACTAAAATATTTTAAACACCTTTTACAAAGCTTTAAAATTGTTCAATTCACAAGACCCTGTTATCATGTTATAGGGCTTATCGTCAACTTTTTTACAGTAGTTTATGTTTGTTGTTGGTAATTTGCTTTGAAAAATTTGTTATAAATATACAATTTCATTTCATATGTTTTGAAAATATTGTATCGAGACCATACCTGGGACTAAGTTTTTTATTTGAATAAATTATGAAAATCTTCGTAATATGTAATAATCTTCGGTGTCTTTATTTTATTTTATATTTTATTTTGTATATTTATTGTGTTTTTACACCGCAAATTTATTCAATCTATATTAAAATTACAAATTGTGTAAAACTTATTTTGTACAATATTTGTAATTACTACTTCCCATGCATGATTCAATTTCATTTTATTATTCTGAACAACGTTGCCGTTGCTAAAAATTTTATTTTACCAATTTTTTAGGGTTCAGTATACAAAGTGTAAAAACGTAACCCTATTGTTTTCGCTACAATGTCTGTCCGTCTGTCAGCGCCTTTTATCTCTGGAACCGTAATAGGTAGACTCTTGAAATTTTCACAGATGATGTATAGCCGTTGCCGCTATAGCAACAAATACTAAAACTTATAGGGTGTTCCGATAGAGAGGTTTTATTCACGAATATGTGTTTATTTCTTGAACTGTAAGAGGCATAGACTCAAGATTTAAAAACAGTTATTAAAACTTAGTTCGCTATATAAAAAAGTATAAAAAAATAAACCTATAAATTAAAGGGTGTTCCGATAGTGTTGTGATTTGCATGTATAAGGTCTAAGTTTTGAACCATAAAAGGTAGACGCTTGAAATTTTCACAGAAGGTGTACAACTGTGGCCGCTATAGTAGCGAACTCTAAAATTTATAGGGTGTTCTGAAAGAGAGGTGTTATTTACGAATATCTGCTTATCACTTGAACTGTAGGAGGAAATAAATAAATAAAAATATGCAAGCAGTAATTAAAACTTAGTTCGCTATATAAATAAGTGTAAAAAATAAATCTAAAAATTAAAGGGTGTTCCGATAGTGGCGTGATTTGCATTTATAAGGCCGAAGTTTTGAACCATGTCTTTAGTATGTCTTTATTTCTTTAGCTATAGGAGGCAACCACTTAAAATTTGCAGACAGTAATTAACGCTATGTTCGCTTTCTATTAAATTAAACCTTAAAATTAAAGGGTGTTCCGAGAGTGACGTGCTTTGCGTATATATGGCGTAAGTTTTGAACCATAATAAGTAGACTCTTGAAGTTTTTACAGGAGGTTTCTTACTATGGAAACTATAACAAATAATAAAAATTAAAGGGTGTTCCGATAGAGACATGATTTTTACTTAAATAGCCTTATTTTTTGAACCGTAATAGGTAGACTCTTGAATTGTTTACAGTAGATGTTGTAATTCGGCCACTGTAACAATTACTAATTGCTAAAGGGTGATCCATCAGTGACATGTTTTTCACGTATATTACTTAATTTTTTAACCACAATAGGTAGGCCTGATATTTTAATAGAAAGTGTATTATCATGGCCGTAATAACAACAATTGCTAAAATTTAAAGGGTGTTCCAATAGTGATGCAATTTTCACGAATATGACTTTGATTTTAAAAAGAAAAGGGTGGCCCATAAGACATGAAAAAATTAACAACTTGAGTTTTTAAAGGCGTACTAAACATAGTACGGAACCCTACGTGTGTGAGACTAACTCGCACTTGACTGATTTATTTTAATCTACTGTAGTCGTTTACAACAAATTTTTAAGCTATCTGAACGCATACACATGCAAGTAGTAAAATTATGATTTGATTTTAATAAATGGGAAACAAAATTGTAAAGGTTACAAAATATTTAAACAATACAGTCAAACTTTCTGTAATATTTTTATTTTTAATATTTCATTAAAAATTTCTTCCTATTAATTTCGGTATTGTTACTAATGACCAATTTAGTTTTTATAAAATTAGTCAAATTGGTTAAAAAATGTATTTTAATTTTGAATATAAATTTTGTAAACATTAACTTTCTGACTGGGATTTGGTGAGATTATTTATATGACTTAGAACTAGCTTAAGAAATATACATATATCTCCTCCGGAGAACTCGAAGATTCCAATCAGTTAAGTTTTGGTTTTTGTGCCCTATTCTATTTTCATTATGTTGTATAAATAGTAGTTTTTACAATAAAAACTATTTCAAAAGTAATATATTTTCTCAATTTTACCAAAATTAGCTATAGCCTACCATTCTAAAAATCCCAAAAAGATCTATCAAATTTCAGAAGAAAAATCTAAAAATGGTAACGTTGGTTCTGAAAATATTTATTATATTTTGAATATTATTATTTTTTTAATAAAAAACGATAAAATTCTACAATTTCAAAGCCTGCTCACAAGCTGTTTGAGTTAAAGTGTATTTTAATAAACTTTAAACAATACAAGGGAGCTTGTGTAATGAGCAAATATTTTTTCAGAATTTTATATAAATTTTAGTATTTTATCCAGGGATGTATATACGTAAGAGCCTTAAATTTATTTGTGGATTAATTTCAAAGCGAAACCGAAAAAAATATTGTCAGAACGCACACAACGTGTGTATACATAAATAAAGTCCATTTACTTGAAATGGAGTCACCCATCAGGACACCCTATAACTTAATTTTTTTTTATTATTGTGGATATAGTAATAATGTTGGTCTACAAAGGTTAAAGAGGTAATACCATGTATGTATGTATGTATGTCCATTAACGCCACAGAAGTATCGTTATTTAACTATCTTAAACGTTTTAAAATTCCATTATAACACATATGTATATATATGCCTTAAATAATATAGCCTATGGGAACACCCTTTAATATCAAAATTTAATTTTATTCTTGGTATATTAGATATAGCAATAAATCTACTGTGTAAATTTTAAGTGCGTCAATAACATCATTTATTGGGACAACATTTTTTCTACTTTTAAATTTTATATTTGTTGTTATAGTAGACATAGCGATACAGGTTCTTTGTTAATTTGTAAAAACTGTATGTCTATTATTGATCAAATTACATTAACTATAGGGCCACCCTTTAATTTCTAATTTATACTTGTTATTATAATAGAAATAGTAATATATAATATCAAGAGTTTGTCTATAGCGGTTCAAAAGATTAGCCCATATAGGTCAAATTACGTCACCTGTGGGGACACCCTTTAATTTTTGAGTTTATTTTTTACTACTTTTTGTTGGGAGCACTTTGGTAAAGTTTTGAACTGGGACACTTTCATTTCTAAAATTATGAAAGCATAATCTTTCTAATAAAAAAAAATGAGTCAATTGTGAGTCAGGCACACATACGCACAAAGGTTTCCCTGTGTTCAATACAACTTTTAAAGTAAAAGATATAAATTTTTCAAGTCTGTTATGAGGTCCCTTTCTTTGATTTTATGTTGTTACTACTTAAATTTTATAATGTCTGCTTGTTGTTGAAAATTACATTACTTTTGGAACACCCTATATTATAGCGGATATAGCAATACCTCTTTTGTGAAGATCGTCACACCTTCTGGCACTAACAACCCTTCGCCTATTACAGTTAAAAAAGTATGACCGGCCATAGTAACGCAACTTCTGCGCTGACAGACATTTTAGCGAAAACAATAGGGTTACATTTTTACCCTTTGGGTACGGAACCCTAAAACACAACATACAGTCGAATTGATAACCTTCTTCTTTTCTTGAAGTCGGTTAAAAAAGACAAAACAACAGTACAACAGACTATGCGTACATACCACTATTTGTCTTGATGATATTTCATCATTAAGGTATGCAACTCATTTGCTTGTAATAAAAATGAAATTATATGTTTTTACTTTATAATACGTAGTATAGGTAAATTATAGTGATAATGAAAAAAATCGGTGTCGGGACTTCAACGGATTTTTACGTTTTGAGGTCTCCCGAATCCATTTTGATTATTTTCGCGATGATGTCTGTGGGCGGGTGGGTGTATATGCCTCTATTTTTGTGGAGGCTATACAGGTCCTACTGTTTAACATATCAAAATGAAATTCAGTATGTGCCTTTGGTATATGGAGATAAAGAGCTGTAGAATTTTTGGGTATAATCTTGAGGGGGCAAGGGGTAGTTTACTTGACACCCCAAATCGAAAATAATTATTTTTTTATATCGAATATATCTGTTTCCATGATGTATGGTAAAGTTGAGTGTAGGCCACTCCAGATTTTTTAAAAAGTTATCGAGCTACTAGGGTTCAAGAGATTTTTACGAAATCATAAAAAATTTTTTTCTTTTTACTTTACTTAAGACACTTAGGTTAGGTTGCACAGCTCGCCAGTTCTTTGACCTTAAGACACTTGAATCACATTATCACTCAAATTCAGTTTGCAAATTTTTTAATACTATAAAAATGTGAAATTTATAAGAAATATTATCATATTTTATGCTTTCTACCCAATATTAACTTTTAAATTTTTTTTGCACTATTTTTTTCTTTCAGTGGGTTCGCTGCAAATCCTTCTACTTCAAAGTTTGAAATGTATGGCAGTTTTCCAAAAATCACCTTACGCGGCAAGTACAAAGCAGATGGACGCGTTTTGATTTTGCCCATTCGCGGTGAAGGTAATGCCGATATTGTTTTGGATAATTCCAAAGTCTCTGTCAAATTCAAGCCATCTGTTTATTCCCAAAATGGCAAAACATATTTAATGGTAGACAAATTAAAGGTGTTGATCGAGCCACAAAAGTAAGTATGATTAGCAAATCCGTGTTCAAACATATTGTTATAATTTTTACACATTTACAGAATGAACATTAAATTGGCCAACTTATTCAATGGCGATCAAGCGTTGGGTGCTCATATGAATAAATTTTTAAATGAAAACTGGTTTGATGTCTGGTCAGAATTGCAGCCCTCTATCCATCAAGCCATTGCTGACGTTGTGAAAAGTATTTTAACACCCGTCTTTAAGAAATTCGCTTATGAAGACTTGTATGAAGACTTGCATCATTGAAAATTATGTTTAAATCTAATTTTGGTTTTAGCCAAAAAAAAAAAAACATTGTGAAATTTTATTACAAAACTTTTTTTGATATTCAAGGAACTAATTTTGAATTCCCGTCTTCGCAAGACAATAAATCCCCGATAACTATCATAAAATAATTTAATATTAGTTATAGTTTTTTTTTTTTTAACAGAAAACAAAGAATAAATGAAAACAAATCGAAAAAATGTCTTAAATTTATTAAGCGGCTGACATGTGAAAGGTGGGGCAAAACAAACAATCATAATTGTTATGCATTAAACATATAGACGACAGCTGGCTACCGGCTACAAGCTGTCGAACCAACTAACGCTCGTTTTATTTTGACGCCATCATAGCTACATAGATACACGATCGTCGCTGTGGCTGTACTTATGCATTAAACACATAGGCGACAGCAGGCTACCGACTACAAGCTGTCAAAACTAAAATACACATCTTTATATAAACACGCTTATTTTGATAACATCATAACTACATGGTTACACGACCACCGTTGTGGTTAAAGCCGACTTAGGCTAATGCTTTAAACACATAGACTACAGTGGCTACATCGTCGTTGGCTACAATCGTCACCGACTAGTCAGCTACTTAATTATAATTAAGACGACGGCTACATCCTAAACTCTAACATTGTTATAGAAATACATATTTTATTTTAATAAAAATAAAATAACTTTTTCAAAAATTAATTTCATCGCGTCAAAACAAATTTTTTTGTTTGCTTAAAACCTCCTGATTGTAAATGAATTAATGTTTTTTTATTTTGTGACATTCGCTTCTGTCGTCGCTTACAAAAAATAGGTATTAGCCAAAGTTGGCTACAGCCACAATGGTGGTCGTGTAACCATGTAGCTATGATGTCTTCAAAATAATCTTTTTCATATAAACGTGAGTATTTTAGTTTTGACAGGTTGTAGTCGGCACTCTGCTGTCATCTATATGTTTACTGCATAATGGTTTAAACACATATACCACGACGGCTACACCACTACATGACTACTAATGCCGTTGGCTACAATCGTCGCAGTGTAGTCAGATATTAAATTATATTCAAGACAACAGCTACATCGTAAATTTTGATGTTATTGTAGAAATACATACGTATTTTACTTTTATAAAACTTTTATGAAAAATGTCAAAACAAATAATTTTATTTGCTTAAAAGCACCTAATTCGAAATAAATTTTTAATATTTATATTCTCGTCTGTTGAATAAAATAAAACTGTCACATAATAAAATAGAAATTAGCCTAAGTCAACGGTGGTCGTGTAGCCACGTAGCTATGAAGGCGTCAAAATAATTGTTTTCATGTAAACGGTTGTATTTTTATTTTGACAAGTTGTTGTCGGTATATATTTTTGTATGCGACAATATTATTTAGCAACTAAAGAGATTTCATAAAATTTAAAAATTTTTTAATTTGGAATCAGGAGGTTTTGAGCAAATCAATTTATTTGTTTTGTCATGAAAACATTATTTTAGGAAAAAGTTATTTTATTGTTATAAAAATAAAATTTGCATTTTTACAACAATATCAGAGTTTGCGATGTAGGTGTCGTCTTCAGTATAATTAAGTAGCTGACTACACGGCGACGATTGTAGCCAACGGAAATTGTAGTCGTGTAGCGGTGTAGCCGCTGTTATCTACATATGTATGTGTTTGAAGCATTACTTTTAAAATACTGCACTTTGGATAGAGGTACTCTGGCAATTACTCATGATATTGCAACATAGGTTTTATATAAAATTCTATTATTGTACAGTTTTGTAGAAAAATTAAAAAAGTGCTGCTAAGTTATTTAAATCAGTAAAATTGTTTACAATCGGATAAGTACGGAAAACTACGGATAAATAAGATCAACTACATTATCTATCTATATCAGTTTTTTTTTTTTTTTTGATTTAGGTGTTACCATTATCTTATAATCTGCTGTGATGGATTATATGACAACGTTAGTAGATGCGCCTGCTGTGGCAATACAATAACATTTTTCCACAAGAAAATCATTGACCATAACAAAAACGGACGGAAGCTGCAGCGAATATTTTTAAACTTCGCTGCGCGCCGTCATGAAGGACGTGTTTTGGCCAACTACCGAAAAAGAATGACGTATGTGGCTATTTTTATCAAAACGCCGAAATTCGGTTTTTTAGGGTTCGGTATCAAAAGGGTAAATACATCACCCTATTGTTTTCGCTACAATGTCTGTCCGTCTGTGTGCCCCTTTTATCTCTGAAACCGTAATAGTTAGAATCTTGAATTTTTCACAGAAGATGTATAACTATTGCCGCTATAGCAACAAATACTAAAACTTAAAGGGTGGTCCGACTGAGACGTGTTATTCACGTATATGTATGTGTTTCTTGAACTGTAGGAGGCATACACTTAAAATTTACAAACAGTAATTAAAACTGTTTTCGCTTTCTAACCAAGTATACAAAATTAAACCTAAAAATTAAAGGGTGTTCCAATAGTGACTTGATTTGCATGTACATATATATCCTAAGTTTTGAACGATAATAGGTAGACTCTTGAAGTTTTTACAGAAGGTGTATAACTGTGGCCACTATAACAAATAGTTTAAATTAAAGGGTGTTCCGATAGTGATTTGCGTGAATATTTTTTAACCATAATAGATAGACTCTTGAAATTAACGCAAATGTTGTATTACTATGACCCCTATAAAAAATAGTAAAAATTTAAAGGTTTTCCGACAGTGAAGTGATTTGCCTTATTTATATAAATATTTATATAAATAAAATTTTAGCAAATTAAAGAAAAAAGTTATGTCTAAGGTACAATAATTTAGGGCACCTTACTCACGTATCCTCTTCCCACTAGTTATTTAATTCATCTCAAAGCACCAATTACCATTTCTAGTATAGAAATCCATTTGTGGGAGCCTACAATCTTTCTTTTTTCTATTAAAGCCGTAATATTTTATAATATAAATGTTTACACAGAAAAAACTGCTTGCACCAATTAAAGGCTTTAATTAGTTTTAATTATAAATTTAAATTATTTTTAATTCATTCAATTATAAACTTAATTCAGAAAAAAAAACAAAACTACATTCTAATTAAATAAATAATTGAACCAATTAAAAATTCTTAAATTAAAAAATATTCTCTTCTAAGAATAAATACGCAATGTAGCGGATGTAATCAGCTTAATATAATTACACTTAAACATAATCGCTGCACAAAAATAACACTGTCATTTTTAATTAAACGTGTTTGATCGCATTTCGCTCATTTTAACTAGCAGGACTAGTAAGATTACAAAAGATGGCTTCATTACACTTGTTTAATACTTTCCAAAGAATCTTAACTCTGAAAATTTGTTCCTAAAAAATTAAAAAATATTTGCAGAACACAAAGACAAATATTGCCATAAAATTTGTTGTACCCATTTGTGGATGTAAAGTTTCCTTTTCATTAAAAAATATCTTTAAAGTCGTTAACCTGTTTTCTTCAGTCAATTTTAATATAAAATGTATTGAACTTGAACTGGTAACATTAATGCATCTCTCAAGATTGTTCAATTGATTGTTCACAGTGGGATGAGAGAGTGAAAGTTAATTAAAAATATGTATAGAAAACAAATTAAATTATTTGCGTCCTGGGATTTAAAATTGCAATAACATAATTTTGTAAGTTATATAATATAATATTATAGGCAGAAAAAATCTATTTATGTAAATATATAATTCATTTTTGGGAACATTTGAAAAGGAATAATCGGAAAAATTGTAATGAAGCTTTTATTAGTTGTTAATTAGAAAAAAAGTTTTTAAAGTTAAAATATTATTTAGGAGTGGTTTCGCCCACTTTTGTAATTATAATTTAAAATTGTCAGAATATTCAAATCTGCGTGCATTTAAAATAGCATCGGTTAAAGGGAAGTAAATATTTTTAAAAACATACATCTATTGTATGAGCGTTGCTCCGAAATTTGTAGTAGGTTGATTGAAATTTCTTTAGTAGGGGTAAAATTTACCTGAAAATTTAATGATAGTGGCCCCGGATTCTGTCGAAGCCGAATTGAGTACCTAAAAAAATGATCATAATCGATAATTTCGGAGTCATAACAGGTACAGTATTTAAAATCGTAAAAAACTTTACACTTTAGCTGTCCCATAAAATTTACTTGTTTATCCTTAGGTCCGCTCTATTTGCGTGGTCACATACGAATATGTATTTAAGGATTCAATAAATCTAAACAAACCTACTATCAGAACAATTAAATGTGTGTGGAAAGTTTTAATAGATTCAGAAGTACTTGAGAATCTTATTTGTATTGAATGGGCATGGCCGCGACATGTATTAAAACCGGAAAGTGTGTCAAGTTTAGCTTTCAAGATTTGTGTATAGACACCGGTTCAAGTAAAACTAAATACAATTGATAATTTCGCTATATTTTTTAGCAGTACATAAAAAGAGCCCATGACAGAGAGGCCATTAAGGTACTGAGATACAATAGATTTACTCTAAACTGAATAACTGCATTGGTGACAAGTCATGGAAATTTCAAGTATCACCTATCCAAGATGAAAATCGAAGGAGATGATACTTGCTGACTGTGCCTGGAAGAGGCTGAGGCAGTAGTTCACATTTTATGTGAATGCCGGCAGTGGCTAGCATAACACTTAGGACCACTGGTAGAAGCTTGTTAAATGTGGATGCCATAGGGGATCTAAGATTTTAACATATTTATGCTAGTGCTTACCAGAGACTGCGTGATGAGAAAGAAGGCCGACAGTTACCAGTCGACAGTGTGAAATCACTAAAGTCAAGATTAAAGACTTCTTGTAGCACGTGACCTCTACTCGTATGAGGGTAAGATTGCCGCAATAACATTTCGGTTGTCTATTATCATAGAGGACGGAAGGGGGTCGAAAAGGGACGTTAAGGAAGTGGTCTGCTCCGATATTCCCCCTACATTAATAACATTAATAATATCAGTACATAAACTATGTTTGCTTTACATTTGCGTTGTAGGGTACGTTTAGCAACTTTGAAGAAAATGTTATCGCAAACTCTAACTCTAACTCGCATAACGGCATTTTGTGGCTTTATTATAACAAATAGTAAAAAAAAACACCCCGAAAAAGGAGAAGGGCAGGGATAAAATGGAGAACTGCTCTATCAAACTCAAGGCTTATGAAGTGGTTTAGAGTATATATATTTGCTTATTCACTTATTCTCGCTATACATGAGAGAGCATCTGGCTTGCTTTTATTTTTTCACCGCTCATGTGTGAGTGTGTGAGCTTTTTTTTCATTTTCATGAAATTATATTTTTTTGTTTTGTACACACATGAATGCTCATGAATGACCGCGTGTTGTATGTGTTCTTTAATGTCACTTTGTTCATGAGGAACTTTCATGAGTGAATAAATAAATATTATTCACGTATGAGCGCGAGAAATTTGAATGGCGCAGTTTTATTCATGAGCAATGCTGCACTCTCTTGTGCACTGATACAAGAACGAGTGAAAATGAGCAAAATTGGTAAGCAAATACTTACTCTAAAGTGGTTTAGTGATTTACGTTATGGTCAAACCAGCACAAATGAGGGTAATGAATCCGTTTAGGTTTCCCAACAAACTATTGAGAATATCGCGCGCGGTGACTGACTACCGACAGTTTGCCAGCTCTATTGGTAGGTTTGAAATAGAAGGATCAAAAATAGAGTGGGAGAAGAACAGAGTCTAGTGGTAACACTAAATTAATCGCCAAAAGTAATAAATTTTAATAGATGGTATACACCTGAGAAATGTTAATATCAACCCTTGTACTATCTGTAAAATGGTGCCACTATTTTTCCGAAAAGAAGGCTAGTCTTTCTTTAGAGGACCTTCGCTCATATTTGTGGTCGGTAAGTAAAACGCTGTACTCTAAATATCTTATAAGGTGGCACATCATCCTGCTTTTAATGACTATGGAGAGTGCTTAGCAAATTTCAGTTAGGCATTAGTTTTTAGGGATGTTATGTTCTTTCTCTTTGTGGACATTACATTAGCAACCGTTGAGCATGTTGGAAATTCCAGCATGTTATAATAATTCAAAATGCTATTTATTGCAAGTGCTAGCGTCTTGGGACTCAATTCGACTTAAGAGAATTAGTTATATTGCGATCCGCTAGTGCCTCGATAGACTGATTAAGAGTTGCGGGTTCGATTCCCGCCTAAGACTCTTGCAGATAAGCAAAAGGCTTCGCAGCTAGTTTTTTTATATAAAAAAAAAATACTGAATAGCTAGCATGATTACCGATATGGTTTTAAGCACAGGGAATGGTTGATTGTTTTACGAAAAGTGAGAATTACTTGCAAGTAAATCAGCCAAAAGAAAAGCTTCATTTAACGGGTCAGTTTATCACCCTTTAAAAGATACACAATTACAAATTATGCTCTTACTGGTCCTAGGGTCAAAATTATATTATAAACCAGTGGTGCCCAAACTTATATTATCATATTGTATGTTTATCTTAGAAGCAGTACAAGCAACTAATTTAATTTTCTTTGGTTAAATTTAAACAAAACAACACATACGGTGTATGTAACTATATCGACGAAGCTCCAGCAGGAATTGTTTGCTCTATACTCGCGAGTACAGGAAATCATAAATGTTCACCACTGTTCAAATTCGGCAATTGTTTGTTTTTTCACATTCTCTTCAAAATGATAATTTTATTAAATTTTTTATTATTTTTAAAGAAAATTGTAGAACGATAAATTTTTTATTAAATTTATTGTATGTATAGTATTGAAATAATTTTTGGTACACAAAGCAAACACACCCACTGTTAAATATTTTTAACAATTCTTGTCTTTAACCAAGCATATCATATTTCTTATTGCCATAAAAATTAATGAACTTGAAAACTATATAGAATAAAATTGAAGGTAATCCAGTTTACAGTTATACAGCTGTTGCATTTTTTTAAAGACGGTGAGTCACAAACAGTATAATTAAAATGTTTTAAGATTTTATTTAATTAATCTATAAATTGAATAGGAAAAAACCTATTTACTCAAAAGTAAGAAAAAAATATATTTATATTCATATTCATAATAAATAAAACTTATTTAAAATGTGTTTTAGAACAAATTTTGTACGAAATTTTTTTTCTAAACCCAAGTACTCTTTTCGAATTTGTGGAAAATGTCAAGCAACATTTGTTATTTCACACGGAAAATTTGACATTTAAAATGTGGTGTCTACCTCGCGTTTTGGAGCTTTTTACGATATTATTGCTTTTGAATATACCACATTGTTTTACAAAATTTTCCACAAAAAATTCCACATAAAATAATGCCCATTTGCTTTATTTCACAGTTTTGATCAAATGTTGCCAGAAACATTTCAATGTTTTTCCACAGTATAAACAGAAGTAGTAGTTCTGCAACATTTTTTCATGACCTTTTCATACAAATTTTGTATGTATGTAAGTTGACAGTATTCCGCACGAAAAACTGAACAGAGTACCAGGCTTAAAATAGGCTTTAAATATATTTTATTTTTAATAATATGGGTATTAGTGTTTCTTATAGTTTTGGAAATTTGCTGAACTATTTGATAATATGGGTGTTTGAATAACTAACTTTAAAGTCAAGCTCAAGATCCTTTCTGTTCCTTTTATTTAGAAAGAACATTCACTTAGAGGGGCTTTACATATCTTTTTTTGACATGTCTTGCGCTTACACGACGACTTCTTTTCATGTTTTATTACCGACTACGTACGTAATCGACAAAATATGCTTTTGTGATTTAAATCACCGAACGCTGAATATTAATCAATTCAGATGTTTGTGATAGAAAGGGGCGTAATTTATTTAAGACCTGTGTATAAGAATACCGAAACTTTTTTTGAAAACCCTTTTCAGGAATTTTAGTTTTTACTTTTTAACAACGAAAATTTTTTGTTATTAAAACAAAATTTTGTTCTTAAAAACCAAAATAAAATTTCAATACCATAAAAATTTTTGTTATTAAAAAATCTGTGGCATAAAGGAATAACTGCTTAAGTCGCTGCTTAAGTCGACTTGACTTAAGCTCATATGTTTTTTTATCGTGAATAACTGATTCATTTGAATGTGTTATTTTTGAGAACGTAAAACGACATACATAATTCTTAATTTATGAAGTACCGACAGAAAGTAACATCCTTAACTGCAGTGGGAATAAATTAGTAAGAACCAGCTACAATGTCTTAAAGTGGTCTACATAAAAAATACGGATAAAACATCAGCAGTTTTTTCTTGTAGTCACAGAAATAAAACTGCGGAATTGAGTTTTCAAAAAAATGTTTCAATTGAATTGTCACCCACTGTATATATTTACATACAAACTTTTAATAAACACAAAGTTTACAAAAATAGTTTTTACGGTTCTATAGATAAACGATACTAACTTTAACTTTCTATTAAAAGTACCAAGTCCTCTGGTTTTAAAGAATCGATTCATTTTTAAAATTTTAGCATTCTAAGATATTTAGATCCACGAATTATAGAATATTTTACTTTATAGTTTTTCAAATATTGGATACCAGACTTGGGGGATATCAATTGCATTTTGTAATTAATTACACATTCAATTGTAATTGAAACAATCAATTACAATTACTTGTAATTTGTAATTGAAAAATTTCAATTACAATTACATGTAATTAGTAATTGGAAATTTTAAATTACTAATTACATGTAATTAAAAAAATTCAATTACAATTACATGTAATTGAAAATTTTAAGTAATGAATACTTTTTTTGTAATTATTGTCAAAAAATATTTAATTACAAAAATGTTCAATTACATATAAATTATAAAAAATAATAACAATCCTAGTTGAATAAATAAATTTGGCGCCTTAGTGTTAAAATAATACTAGCGAACAAATATAACCTTTCAACTGGTGCTGAAGATGTTAAGAGAGTATTAGACCGTAAAAAGCCTTTAGTATTGTAGGATAGTTTTTGAGGTAATTTAGAAACGATTTTAGACCACGCAAGTAAATCTGAAGTGCAAATTTCAAACTATTTTATTTTTCACAATGTCAATGTCTACGGAATATTAAATGAAAAAATGTATATTTGACCGCAAAGTTTTCAAAATTTTGTAAGCGATAATTACCTTCATGAAGGTGTTCACCGTAATCGAACATGGATGCAGATTTCGTATTGCTCGCTTGAATAATACTGTTGATCATGCAACGCAAGATAAGCTTGAAATTTTTATTAATATAATTGAATTTCGTTCCATTGGAGGTAATGATTACTGCCTAATTACAATTACTTGTAATTTGTAATTGAACTTTTTCAATTACATGTAATTAGTAATTGAAAATTCCCAATTACTAATTACAAGTAATTGTAATTAAATTTTTCAATTACAAATTACAAGTAATTGTAATTGATTTTGTCCCTGATTTCAATTACAATTGCTTGTAATTAGTAATTGAAAATTTTCAATTACACATTACCTGTAATTGTAATTGAAATGTAATTGAATCCCCCATATCTGTTGGATACCTATATAATTTAATTGAAGTTAGGTTTTTTTAGGTTAGTTTCTTTTATTCTTTCTGACTACTAATTGGGTTAAAAAGAATATATTTAACAAATAAGCTTCAAAATGTAATGCATTTTCTGCATCGCTACATCCGTCTTCAGTATTCTTCTTTATTTAAATTTTCTTCAAATATTTAAATTTTCTAGGAAGCTTATCTTAAAACTTTTTAAACTAGATACTTACATATGTTTACTAACGTCAACTATTTAATGCAGTTTTTGAAGTTTATGGCTATAATTTGCTAGATATTTATGTATTAAAATCCAGTTTCACGCTATAATACTAAGTATTAAGACTTGAAAAAAACCTAAAAATATCAAATAATACGGAAATAGATTCAAAATCCTATAATACAAATTAATTTTTATAAATTTTTCTAAACCCTAAGATTTCTGAATTTATCAGGTTTTTTTTATTTTAAAGCAAAGAACCAATCTGATTGTGTCGCAGGCGATAGTGTGCTGCCGTAGATGATAATTTTTCCTTGTTCTGCTCCTGCTCAAAATTACCTCCAGCATTATCGCCTATGAATGTAGATTGTTCCTGGCATGTCTAGAAATGATTGAATATACAATTAATTATTGTGCATGAGTAATTACTAACGGTGCCATCTCTTGTATAAAGAACCCTTCTTTATTATAAGACTTAAAATGGTTTTACACGGCGTGTGTTTGTCATATGACTTGTCAGTTTGATAACCCATATGTAATTTCATGTGTTTGTCAAAATAGACATTTTACATACGGTTTATAATTTTTGCTTTCAAACGTACATGTGTAATTACATCTGACATAACCTACAATATATATTTTTTGCGCCACACAGTTTTGTATTGCCAACCACAGCTGATGCAAAGATGGAAACGTAATGCTTTTGCCACGCTTTTAGTGCTTTTGGTACCACAAAAAACCTAAAATAGCAATATATCAAGTTGGCATTACAGGATGTCAGATGCTTTGTCACATCAAAATAGAACACGTTCTAAATGAAAAATGTCATATGTATTGTACACATGGAAAACACCCATGTTATTTTTCAAAAGGTTTACATGATGTGTTTAGAATTTACACATGGAAAAGTGACAAGTCATATGACAAATACACGCCGTGTAAAAGCACTTTTATTATTTATTAAATTGAAGTTTCTAGTATAAATTTTGAATGAAAATTTTTTTTCTTATTAAAAATTATAACTAAAGTAACCAATCTATTCTATCAAGTCACGTTTTTGATTATTACAACAATAAAAGCTTTAACCAACAATAATGAAGTATATCGGCAATAATAAATATAATTATATTTTTTATTTCAATGATTCACAACAAATCATTGCTGATTTAGTTGTTTATTACAAGTTACAGGTTTTGCATAAAGGGATTATACTATGTACATACATATACTCGTATTTGAAAACAAGTAAAGTTCAAACTTAAATCGACCTTTACAACACCCTACCTATCTTCCTACCTACAGTATAGTTAATGTATGCGATAGTTAAAATAGTGAAAGCGTGTGTGCAAAATCCCTTATGAGACGCACTAAATAATAATTAACTTTTGAATGACACTTTGCCCCTATTCGCTGCTCTACCAAACCGTAAAAGCCAAGGCGATTTCATTTAACAAGTGTTGGCGAGCAATTGGACAAATAAATGAATTCGTCATTGCTTTTGGCTTCAACAAGATGACAATATTTGGCATATAGCCGTCCAAACAATTTAGTTATTGCATGAATAATTTTCCTATTTTGCAATGTCAACTGGTGTCCTCGTTCTTGTGATTTAAGGCTGTTTTATGTTGTCCCACATGTAATTAGGTCTCTCATATGTGAAAATTAGAATAGTGTAAAATTAGAAAAATAGAATAGTGTAAAAGCAAATTATAGAGAGTAGAAGAGAAAATGCGGATAGAAATATAACAAGCGGATGGTAACTTTTTTTTCTTTTTTTTTGGATTCTGACCAAACAAATTGGTAAATGGCATAGTTACGAAACCAAAGCGCCAGGGTATCCAAAATCTGCAACGCGACGTATAGGAAGTGAGACTCCAAATTTAGCTACGTAAAATTAATAAGAGTTTAATGGTGCTCCTCCAGTGAAAAATCTTGAGTTTATTGGTTCTTCTCCAGTAAAAAATTGAGTTTAATAGTGCTCATCCAGTTAAAAGTTGAGTTTTTAAAATGTTGCTCCACCAATGTACGACTTATTGAAATTAAAATTTCTAGGTTATATAACATAACCAAACTATTACACGTGGCTGATTAAGTAACCACCAATAACATTACCATAGTACAGCTATTCGAGGACGCCAATCAGTCAGTGTGAGAACGAGACGCAAACCAATCGAAGGCCGAGCAACAAGGATGGCCTGATTGACCTTAAACGATAATGACAATGATGCACGCACGTGTTCCCCGACCCAGACCTACTTTACGACTGAAACTTTTTTTTACAGATTTTTCATTATGCCCGTGGTGTAGTTTAATGTAAACAGTGTTACCACGCGGCTTTGACATTGTTAACTTCAACACTATTGTGTTAATAATCAAAATATACATTTGTAAAATAAAAAAATATATAATTGTTGTTAATTGCTAACCAAAGGATAGCTAATAGCAAGACAGATATATACCATTTTCAAATAAAAGCAAATATATAAAGAGATTTAAAATAAAGAAAAATGTTTGCTTGGTAGTATAATATAAAAAAGAAATAGAGTTTACAAGTGTAACACAATTTCAAAAAGCTCTATCTTCTATGAAATATAATGTAAAATTAGAAATTTCTCAGATTCTATTTCTTTGATAAGTTTGCTTAAATAGAAAATTAATAACAATTGAAACTACCGGGTAGATTGATACAAAGAGTACTGATGACGGACGTAGCTGTCTAGAAAATGCATTCTGCTTTGCTGGTATCTAATTTTTCTTTATCTCTTTATAATTAAGAACTTAAGCCTAAATAATTAATTTATTAGTTAATATTTCATCCTAAAGGTATGCAATTTGTTCTGTTCCCCTGTCTAAAAAAAACTCTACACCATAATTATTATAGTGTGTATCCTAATTAAATTTTTATTTTTATAATACAGTAAGAGAACCCACTTAACACGTTGAATACGTTCCATCAAAGTAGACCGCTAAACGAGGCTATCTTAACCTGTAAATAATGGGGTTAGGGGAAGATAGATAGAAAATTCTTCTAGCTTTTTCCATTAGGATAGATTGGCTTAATGGCAAATTGCGTTAAATTTCGTAGTCAATCTATATAGACAGTCGTTTTTCCATTTCCTCTACAATGTTAATAATGGAACGGGTTGGATACTAGTTGCAGAGCTTGACGTAGTTGCAGTTGCCGACAGTAATTTTTCTTTATTTTTAAAAATTTTCTTTATTGTTGAAGTTGTGAAATTCAGTGCAACACGAATTTAAAATTGACGCTAACCAGAATCTAAGCTTCTAATCACTTGAATTTTAGTTTCCAGTGTAATGCTTTTTCTGGTTGCTTTCTTTTCTTGTTTTTCATTATCACCCATGATAAAAACTAAAGATCATAATATTTGTCACTGTATTAATCGTTATAGTATTATCTAAATTTATACTTACCATAATGTTAAAAAATGTTTCAAATGATAAAAATGCGTCCGTACAGCACCGCACCAAATAAGAAGCACAACTACTCTGTTGGGGATATGTTATGTAGAGAATGGGGATACTTAGTGCTGCGCACAATTTCGGGGAATTCCCGTAGTCCTGCGCGCTATTTCGGTGAATCGCCGGATTGAAATAGAAGAGCGCTAAACCGAAACAATGTTAAGCGTGGTCTTACTGTACATACATGTTTATATTATAATACAATTTTGTGAAAATTTTTAAGTGTCTGCCCATTAAGGTTCAAGAAAAAAAAAACCCTGTGATTGACGGACAGTTGAATGTCGGATAAATATTAAGACGCTTTTGTTCTTACATTATGAGTACGGAATCCTGACAACAACAAAAAAAAAAAAACAATCACGCAAAAACTCTAATTATGCACGCTAAATCACGCATATGGACAATTTACATCTCCTGAGCGATGTCCTTTTCTTCACTGCTTCAATGTTTTCATCGGTTGTTGACGTGCTCGGGCGACCAAGACGATCATCATTGTCATTGACATCTTCTCGGCCTTCCTTAAACTTGTGTTCTGCTCATAGTAGACTCACCAATCGCCACGGTCAACATTTCAAATGTCCTTGTACATTTAATTTCATTTTTTACACAAAACTTAATACAGTGTATATGATCCATTTTTTGAAATAGTAAAAAATCGAAGAGCACACCAAAACACGACTAACCTTTTTATCTGTCAAAAACAAACTGACAACCCAAAATGGCTGATATTGTCAACATAAATAACAGACATGTGTGTACCAACATTAAATAAAAATGCGAAAATCGAACATACATATGTATGTACGTACCTCTCGAAAATCGAATACTTTTTACAAATAAAAATGTTATATTTAGATATTATAAGTGCAACTAATTGATAATGGCGCCTAATAACTTTAATATCTTTTTTGTGTAGGGCCTAAAAAAATAATATTTAATTGTCATCTATGAATGTCATCGTTTTATTTTTTATATTAAAATTTTTTTTATCGATATTTATTAAGATGCATAATTGATACATTATGCATTTTAGATTAATTACTTTTATTATTTTTACAAATCCAGTTTAGTAGTTTTATATACTTTTTTAAATAATTAAGCTAATTATAAATTAAATATGCTAGTAAGTATTTAATTACGAAACGAGGAATAGCCAATAAGTATTTAAATAATAAATGAAAAAAGAATTTTCCAGTTGATTCTATTTTAATTTTTAACAAATTATCTTTTAAGGTCAGTATATTTTAGGCAGAGACTGTCATAACTAGCACACTACCTACTAGCTCAACAAGACGCTTCCATTAACCCCTAAGGTTCACGCTAGATAGTATTGATGTTTGAAGTTCTGTTAATCGGTACCCAGCGTTAAGAGTAAAAAGGCCTTCTATAAGGTATAGACATTCTCTCGATGTTACCCTAATTTTTCCGTTCCTTCCAGAGATCTGCTACACATTCCTACTTCGTGATATTCTATTTTCATTATAGTTCTCATTTTGTATGGTCTAATATAGAAACCGTTAGATCAAATTGATCGCTTGAAATCTAAAGCTAGCATGGAAGGCTTTTCAGAAGATCTTCATACTCCTTATTTTTACCGATGCACAGAGGGGTATTTTGCCAATCTAGCCGGACATTAGGCAAAAAATTAATTTTGAGAAATGTAAAAATTACAGTACGCAGCTCGACAGACAACAAAATTCTGCATCGTATAGTGAATTTTCAAGGCTTTTGCTTGAGATTTGTCGTTTTGGGACACTGTTAAAATCAGGAAAGTTGAGTAAATCGCAAACGTTTTTATTGACTTTAAATGATTTTGAAAGGTTTGCAATATATTTTTTGGTGGCTATACGAATAAAGATTTTGTATTGATTTTTTTTCTGTGAAAGGGTTTATTAGTAGCTACTTATGTTAGTTTTTAGAATTTTTTTTTTTAATTTTAATGATAAAAAATTTCGTTCAAAATTAAAAAAAGGTTTTTTTTTTGTAAAACATACTGTGTAATTTTTTAAGTCATGGCAAAATAACCATATACGGATACCACTACGTCATAAAAGACCAAAAAAAAGACCCCTGTTTCCCAGTTTTGCCAAAGTCCTCCAGGTTTTTTTTATGGGCCCTCAAAGATGTGGGGCCTCGATGTCATTTTCGCAAAAAAATGATCATTTACTCAAGCTCATATTTTGCAAACCGTTTGGAATTTTGATATACTCTCTGAGGCAAAGTTGTAGCTCTTGTCTTCAAGGTCAAAATCGCAAAAAACTTTAAAAAATTCAATATTTTTACCTCTTTTCCCCTGTTCAGGTCCATAGGTAGCAAACCGTTCAAAATTCGAGGAAATAATCAACTACAAAAATGAACCTAAGATCGCAATAAACAACTATCTAGAACATATAAACTTCCTAGGAATGATTCTTAACACCGTTTAGGTAGCGCTTAGGTAGCTAAAAAATTTTCGGGAAATTTTTCACTTTTGCGGCTACCTAAGCGCTACCTAAACGGTGTTAAGAATCATTCCTAGGAAGTTCATATGTTCTAGAAAGTTGTTTATTGAGATCTTAGGTTCATTTTGATGAAGTTTTTTTGATTTTATATGTTCACAATTTTTGTTCTTTATGACAAGAGCTACAACTTTGCCTCAGAGAGTATATCAAAATTTCAAACGGTTTGCAAAATATGAGCTTATCATATCATTTTTTTGCAAAAATGACATCGAGGCCCCACATCTTTAAGGGCCCATAAAAAAAGCCTGGAGGACTTTGGGCAAAACTGGGAGACATGGGTCTTTTTTATCTTTTATCACGTAGTGGTGTCCGTATATGGTTATTTTTTTTTTCGTGTTACACTATGAAATTTTTTGTCAAAAAAAAGTGAAAAGCTTTTTAAGAGTGATCTCCATCGCGATCCTAAAAATGTTATATATCACTATAAAATCTGCGATCTCTACTTTTAGACTGTAAAAAAACCTTTCGCATATTTGCACCATTTTTTTTTGCGATTTTTTAAAAATTAAACCTTTTTCTGTTTTTTCTTATTTTACATAGGTAAATACGAGTAAGAAACATTTTTATATTCATAAAATGTTTTGGTTTTTAATAACTGAAGGTAAATGTTTTTGATTTAAATCATTACATCTAACACTGTTATTACTTGTACAAAAATCAATTTAAATATCAAAAGACATATAGACGTAGATGCCCTTTCTTTCGGACTATCTACTTTACACGCCAGAATTCGCCTATTTGAGAGCATTTTACACCTGTCATATAAACTGACAGTGAAAAAATGGCAAATAAAGTCTGATGCGGACAAAGCCGTTAATAACGCGAGGAAAAAAATATCCAAGAAAAATTTAGAAGTGAATTAGGGCTAATAGTGGGTGTACCGAAAGCTGGATTTGGAAACGCCAACGATGGTAACACTAGCAGAAGATTTTTTTCCAATCCTGAATTAGCTGCAGAAATAACTGGAATTGAGTTTGATTTCATATACCGAAGGTTATTATTGAAGTAATATAAAGTGGTCACAAAATCCAAATGCACGAATTTGCGGATTATTGCTTAGATACCGCAAAACTTTACTTTTCTCTATATTAATGCCATCCTATGACAACTACAATCCACAAGATTTTAATACATGGTGAACTGTTATGGTTGAGGCATTGATGCCTATTGGGCTGTTATCAGAAGAAGCGGCTGAGGCACGAAACAAACATTTCAGTATTTACAGGCAGAATTTTACTAGAGAGTTTTCAAGGGTTCAGTGTAACATAGATATTATTTATAGGCTTTTGCTAAGTTCTGACCCACTCTTTACTAGACGCACTTCAAAAAAAGGTCATTACCTTTTACGAAAGAATCATTTTCTTTCATGCTTCCTCCTGTACTGAATGCTGAAAAGGATTCAGATTCGGAAGAATCCGACGAAGAAGAACCATGGCAATCATCATCATCTTAGTGCAAAGGAAAAGTTGTTCTAAATAAATTAATTGTTATAATTTTAAATAAAATTTATCGTTACAATCATAAATAAGTTATTACTATGAATAAATTAATTATTTCCCGATAAATAAAATACTATTAAGTAACAAATTACAAAAAAAAAAATTTGTCTTAATATTCTTGGGAGGCGAGGATTGGTTAGGCATTGGCAAGCTTAAAAATTAATATTTTTAGAAAATTGGCAAAAAAATAAAAAAAATTTTTTTCACAGGGACGTTTTGGGGGTGGGATTGGAGGAATACCTCCCCCTGCCCATAAAAATAAATTTTTATGGTTTTAAGAAGTATAAAATCTATTTCTTTGAATAATTGCATAATTTTTTTAAATAATATTTTATTTAACCGCCCATAAAAGGGGCGGGGCTAAAAATGGCATTTAAGAATCTCTTGAGTCCAACTTTAAGTTTTTGTACATTATTTAACTTTAAAAGTTGTAATTGCTAAACAAAATGACGGGAAAATTAAAAAAAAACTTGAATTTTTCAGAGGTAGGATTAGTTCTTCCAAGGGGAACTTTTTTCTCCTTCGTCCGATTTTTCCTATTTTCTAGCTTTGACAGCCTATGACCATAACAGATTTTTTTTTGCAAAGTTTCATTAACCTAGGGGCACTCAGTACATTTTTAGAGCCAATATAAGCTAAAAAAAAAAGTAATGTCCGGCTAGATTGGCAAACTACCCCTATGTGCGATGTGTACTTCAAACTTTTAAACACGTTTTTGTATGCAATACTCTTCCTTGCGTTCGCACCCTTTGGCTACGGAACTCTAAAAATAAATGATGAATTTTATTCTTTAATTATTCAATCAATCAATCTTCTTTTAAAACTTGACATTTGAGTTTTAAATTTGTTGTATTCTATATATTTTAAATAGACATATTGACGTACCTCGTATTTAGTTTTAAACATCATTTTAGTTTTAAAATGTTAGTTTTCTATAAAAACCCTCGTCAAGTGATTAACAATATTAGTAGTTTATTGTAAATCTCCAATACAGTTTAAGCGCTTTTTAGTATTTATTGTTCGCATTCCTATTTTCTCAAATCATGAATAGTTTGTGCTTCATTTTAAGCTTAACGCTTTGTTTAAGTTTCAGTGTAAATGCAAAATTTCGTAAGTTAAAAATGAACAAAAACTATATACATATACATATGTATGTATATGAAAATAAAAAAAAAAAAACTAAATGTCCATGTTAACATTAAAGGACTTTTAATTTTTAAAGTGAAAATAATAATTTAAAACAAATAAATTACAAACCATATTTTAGAACGTTGTTACGAGTATCAAATAATTTCTCCCATCCCCATACTTATTGTCTTTTGATATTTGTAGTTTTTTATTTTTATTTGATGTATGCTATACATGGGAGGAATTAATTAATTAAATTAATTAATGAATTGCGTTTTTAATAACCATTAGTTTAAAAAAATTCTAATGGTAGAATGGCATAATCAATAACTGTCGCAATTTTCCCCAAAAGAAAGAACAAATTTACAGTGATCCATTGTGGTATGGTCACAAAAACCATATCATGTTCTCTGTAACAATATAGGGATGCGATAAAAAATTTAATTGTTTTTAACATTAGTTTGGTCACAATAAACAAGTTTTGTTTGAAATTTCACAATTACATGGTTACTGCGCCCAAAAAATGCAACATGGTTGCATTTTTACTAAACGTACCTATGTATTATTTTTCAAAACAATTTTTATAAACAATATGTTAAGTTTATTTAAACGTAGCTAAAGAATGACTTAAAACAAACAAATAATGCGTGTTTTTAATTGTCGGATTTTACTAATTTGTATTCATGTTTAATTACTGTTTATAATATAAGTTAATAACACTGCACAGTGAGGCAGAATCAAAATATTTTGGAAATAACCTAGTCATTTATAAATGTCATGACCGATTGATCTAAAATTTGACGAGATTATAGCAGAGGAGTATCTGAACCTAAGTTTTAAAGGTGGGTAGTATATACCCTCCAGGGGTAGCTCTATGTGGTCTAAAAGTTGGGAACCTCGCACCTGGAAATTTTTTTACAGCTGCACCATTTCTTCAGTTTTATTCCGATTTTTTAAAATTATACATGGTCTTAAAGATCTTGTCAATACCTACAAAATGGTATCTAAATTTGCAGTATTAGTTCAAAATGATTGAGTTATAAGCATTTTATGAAATAAAATTTTTGATTTTTCGCATCCGTGGTCCAGTTTTTTCAAAATATTGAGTACAATTTTTACCAAATTTTTTTTATCGTAGCTTGCGAGCCAAATTCTAAATATTTTTGATAAATTTGAAGATTGTATCTTTACTGAGTTAAAAACTAGACGATTTTCGAACCAAAAAAGGCCGTTAACGTATTTTTTTCATAGAAAATTTTTTTTAAGGAATATATAAAAATTATATACAAAAATTATATTTGGAATCGGTTATATACATTATTTATTTTTATTCACGCATGATTCCTTTTGAAAATTTATTTAAATAAATATTTTATGAGTATAAAATATTTATTTTCAAAAAATATTATAAGCGAAATTGATTACTATGGGAAAAGCATATCCAGATAGCTATTTCGCTAGTGCTCAACTAGCTCATCAGTGGATTTCTCCCAATTTTTCTGAATAAAAACTCAGATTCTTATACTTAAAACTTAATAGACTAAATGAGAAGTTCAGAAGAATCTAAATTTCTAAACAAAATAAAAAACCATAGTAACCATTTCGATTTCAAAAAGTTTATTTTATTCTTCTTATATTTTTTGAAAATAAATATTTTATACTCATAAAATATTTATTTAAATAAATTTTCCAAAGGAATCATGCGTGAATAAAAATAAATAATGTATATAACCGATTCCAAATATAATTTTTGTATAAAACAGCATGCGCACGCTGAGTAAATACGATTTTCGTATTTTTAATTTTTTAATTTGTAATTTTGTTTTTCAAAACTCTTTTTGATACATTATGAATGTAGAAAATTGAAAGAAGAATAAAATAAACTTTTTGAAATCGAAATGGTTACTATGGTTTTTTATTTTGTTTAGAAATTTAGATTTGGCTTTCTTTCTAGACTGATTGAACTTTACATTTTTGTGTAAGCTAACTATATGTGTGTACGCTTAAACAAATTTCATATAATATTGATCATCCTTGTAGAAGATGGAGGTCCCACAATATGACCTATTTTACATCGAAATTTTGACTTTAGCCTATATATTCTAAAATGCCAAAGCTGGGATCGAAAAAAGAAGACTGCAGTAATAAAGCTACAAAAAAATTCACGTCAATATCATTTTTACGTCCAAACTATGTTCTTTTAAATATGAGTATTCCCATATTTATCACGCTTTTATCAGTTCATGTTACTGATTTATGTAATGTTATGGTACAATAAACTGATAAAAGCGTGAGAAGTATGGGAATACTTATATTTAAAAGCACATAGTTTTGAACGTAAAAATTATATTGAGGTGAATTTTTTTTTTTTTTTTTGTTTGATAGGAAATTGCATCATTTATATTCACATATATAAAAAAAATTAATTATTACAACAAAATTTTAAAATTTGTTGCTGATATCTGTTAATTTTGAAAAATTATGGTAAAAACGGGCAAATTTGAGGGAAGGAAAAATTTTAAAAATGCAATAAAATTTTTATTAATTAAACAAATCAAATAAAATTTTCTTTGTATGTGTTGTTGATCAAGTAAAATGAAATGGCAAAAAAACTGCAATATTAAGAAAAAGAAAATTCCACAATTCCCAAAATAAGGACCAAAAATCACAAAATTGGGATTTTTACTCTTTTTCCCATAAAGTCTACATACGGACTAGGGCTCATTAAATATTTTCAGAAACAATTTAGGGCATATATAGCTTTATTACTGCAGTCTTCTTTTTTCGATTCCAGCTTTGGCATTTTAGAATAGCCTATATATTAATAAAGTCAAAATTTCGATGTAAAATAGGTCATATTGTGGGACCTCCATCTTCTACAACGATGATCAATATTATATGAAATTTGTTTAAGCGTACACACATATAGTTAGCTTACACAAAAATGTAAAATTTTTATATATTCCTTAAAAAAAATTTTCTATGAAAAAAAAAAACGTTAACGGCATTTTTTGGGCTAAAGTACACAAAAATGCAAGAATTTTGGATTTTTTAAACAAAATTTTTTTTTTGTCACATGAGAAGCAATATCAAATTTTAAATGTACTAGGGCTTAGTGACACTAATATGTGAAAAAAAAAAAATTGACACGTCAGGTTTCCTTGTGACATCAAAACATATATTTTCGTAAAAAAGTACAACCATCAGCTACATTTAGAGATATTATAGCTTAATACAGAATAAATACTTATGATTTTCGTGAATATTTGGCTTCTGTAAGGTCTTTTATAATTCTGCAACAATAATCTGCTAGCATTCCTTGACTCCATTTCAATTGATAGCGCTTCTCCATTAAGGAAATGTCCTGATGGAACCTCTAGCCTTGTTCGTCACTCACAGCACTCAAATTTGCCGAAAAAAATCCAGAAGACCAGCATATGTATACTTAAAAACATATTACACCCCAAAGCTTTTTATGAAATTATAAGTTCATTTATTAAGTCTTTGTAATTTTCCGATCTATGGTTTCCTAGAAAATTTTAGACAAAGTTCCGGATCCTTCAGTTTTTCTTTAAAACACTTATCATTTATCCGTTGCCGTATTATTTGTGGACCTGCAAATATTCCCTTTTTAATTTTTGCCTCACTGAGTTTGGGGAATATCCTTTTAAGATATACAAATCCACTGCTATCTTTAGGCATAGCTTTTACAAAATTTTGTTATCAGGCCGAGCTTTATGTGTAACGATGTTGAAAGAATGTCAGCAGGATTTACTAAAGCATCAGTTTTAACATTTTTCTGACCTGGAGTAAGTGATTTATTGTTGAACAGTGTGTTTGGACTTGGTGGTAATGTCTTTCGTTTGAGTCAAACAAAAATAACAATCACTTATATGATCCTTTGGTTCGGTCCAAATCATTGGTATAGCAAATGACATATGTCTGGGTTCTTGTTTAGCCCATCATAATAGCAGTCTCAAACACGTTACACAGCATACATGTGGAACCCAGTATTTATCTTGATGCCTCACAGGAAATCCAAAATAGTCTAAGCAGCAGTGTTCAATTAATGATGTGAAATTTCCAATCTGAGATGTAAAAGTAATTCTCCACAAACATAATGAAAAGTGTCGGGATTATTAGAACACTTTCTTGACATGTTTCCGATGTAACAAACGTATATAAGATGTAAGTTAGTCGAATGCAATAGCCATACAGTCGTCTAAATGAAGTTATTCAAAAACAAATATATGAGGCCAGCTGTTACAAAAAAACTGGACTTGATTGAAACAAAATTAATATATATTGTTAATGAGGGTACACCAACATAAACAAAAATCATCATAAAGTCCGTGTGACAAAAACAGTGTTTACCTGTGTAATTATTGTTTGTAAATTTGTTAAAGCCATGATTCACTATCATACTCAGTCGTACGATCTGTCAAAAAATGAAATCAGTAATAAATCAAATAATAAATAAATAATCATTAAAATATGTTATAACAATCGGCCCTATCCCATATGACATTTCACATAATGTTTATATATCATAATAATATAATGAACTATATCATATTATGGTCATATTTTATTATAATCACCCCTATCGCGAATAATTTGCATAAAAAACTCTTAAATTTTCTATCGTGAATGATTTCTACCTTAAAATAGAAGTAATTTTTTTATTGGAATCATTCACGATAGCAAATTTGTTTCTTTTTACCACGTTTTTAGGGTTCCGTACCCAAAGGGTAAAAACGTAACCCTATTGTTTTCGTTACAATGTCTGTCCGTCCGTATGTCAGCGTCTTTTATCTCTGGAACCGTAATAGGTAGAATCTAGAAATTTTTTTACAGAAGATGTATAACTGTTGCCGCTATAGCTACAAATTTTAAAACTTATAGGGTGTTCCGATAGAGACGTGCTGTTCACGTATATGTGTTTATTTCTTGGACTGTAGGAGGCATACACTTAAAATTTACAAACAGTAATTAAAACTTACTTCGCTATATAAACAAGTATAAAAAAATAAACCTTAAAATTAAAGGGTGTTCCGATAGTGACGTGATTTGCCTGTAAATGGCCAAAGCTTTTAACCATAATAGGTAGACTCTTGATATTTTCACAAAAGGTGTATAACTGTGGCCGCTATAGCAACAAATACTAAAACTTATATGGTGTTCCGAAAGTAACGTGTTCTTTGCTTTTATGTCTTTATTTCTTGAGCTATAAGAGGCAACCACTTAAAATTTGCAGACAGTAATTAAAACTATGGTCCTATTTCTGGCTATGTCTTCTTGGAGCCGGCGCAGTGCGTGCTCAAACCACCTCCGTATTCCGTCGCTTGATTTCAATTTTTATGGGAGTGTGAAGTGTTATTTCCCACAGCTGTTGGTTATCAAGGGTGTTTGGCCAAAATATTTTTATTAATGGATGTTTACGTCTTGGCTAGTGGCATTCTATGCTGAATATCTCGCACTTTTGTTTATCCGGTTAAGTACATCTTCATGGGAGCTCCCTGACTTTGTTATTAGACTACCGAGGTAGCAGAAGGACTCAACATCCTCGATATGTTGTTGTTAAATGGTTTATGGCTGGGTGCTTTCGGTACTTATTCTCATAGCCTTAGTTTTCGATACATTTAGTCTAAGGTCGTATTTTTTTGATTCGTTCTCCAACTCTGCATATCCTGCTGCGTCAGTAGACAAATATTATCTGCGTTTTGCAGATCCTTCAAACGAGGAGTGTTATTAATTTTATGGCGATACCCTTGTATCTCAGTGTACTACATATCATTTACAGACTGATTCGACAGCATCAGTCAGGCTTTTTTAAAGTCAATGAAAGCAAGATATAATGGTGAACGCCATTCACACAATTCCTCTGTTATTATCCGCAGACTGCCGATATCGTCAATGCAGGATTTGTAAGGGTGAAATCCAGCGTGCTCTTGTGAATATCCGCTACGAGTTTTCGCTAAATTTTGGTCTCGTGACCGACAATAAAAGCAATAAATCTTGGTAGAAGTCCACAAACGCCTTGGAAATATCTAGAGCCACCATCATTCTTTCGCCGAAATCGTGTATGGAATGACACCATTTTCCCGAAAGGTAGGCCATTAATTCCCATGCAGAGCTTCCTTTACGGAAAAAAACTAGCGGTCGCTTAGTAGATTTTTGGATTTCAAATACTTTACAAGATAAAAATTTAGCATACTTTTCATTGTTTTTTTAAGGGTTCCATACTCAAAGGGTGAAAAGGTAACCCAATTGCTTGCGCTACAATGTCTGTCCATCTGTTCGTGACTTCTATCTCTGTAGCCGTTATTGGTAGACTCTTAAAAATCTTTGTTTACAGAAGTTTTATTACTATCGCCGCTTGAACAATAAAAATTAAAGGGTGTTCCGATAGGACCGCGATATTTACATATAAGTCATTTTTTAAACATAATATAATGTGATATAGGTGCTTATATTTTGCACCGTAAAAAACTGACAATTAAAAATTTTAAAAGCATTTAATAAAACCATAAAATTAAATATTAAATGGGCCCCATAGAAGCCAAAAAAGTAATATCTTGCACTATTAAAGTTGTATTGAACATAGAACGTAACTAATCATACATGTGTGAGTCTGACTTATAATTGACAGATTTATTTAAATTTTATCTGTCAGTTTTAACAAATCAAATAAGAGACAGGTTTTAAAATTTCCCAGTCAATTAAATTATTTTTAAACGCTTGAAATTAAATTAAAAATTAATTATCAGATTATTATATGTCGTTGAGAGCAACTCTTTACTACACCAACATTTTCATTATTTTTCGATAAAACGATAAATATTTTCCACTTTTTGCCAAATTTTTTTAATTTTCTCTTTATCTGTATTTTCATTTGCAGCCGATGACCCTAAGCCCTGCAAATATGGCGACAGCGAATGTTTAATTAAAACTTTTAATTACTTTCTAAATGAGAAAAGTCAAGGAGACAGTTCGATAAATTTAATTAAGATTGATCCATTAGAAATAAAAGAGGTTTCTATCAAACAAGGTGCAGAAAGTCCCGTCAATATTGATTTGACTTTCTTAAACAGTTCTCTTATTGGGCTTTCCACAGCAAAATTTAAAAAAGTTAAGTGAGTTGGATGATTATTTTTCGTAAAAGTACGAAAAGTTATTAAATCTTTTATCTTTAATTATTTAGAGGATTTGGCAAAGATATGACTCAAAAACATGAGCTTACTCTAGGAGTTGCTCATATTGACTTGTTTGGTGATTACACTGTTAAGGGTAAAGTACTGGTATTGCCCGTAACGGGTTCTGGCAAGAGCAACTTGACATTAAGTGAGTTTTCTTAAACAACAACAAATTATACATTTAGTTTAACGATATTTTATTTAATTCCAGAAAACGTTGAGCTTATTATGAAGTTTACTGGCACTCCTATGGAAAGGGATGGCGCTACTTATATGAAAATCGATAAATTCAACGTACAAATTGAAACAAAAAGAATGATAGTTAAATTCGATAACTTGTTTAATGGTGACAAGGCTTTGGGTGATAATATGAACTTATTTTTGAATGAAAATTGGGCTGATATTTTTAAGGAAGTCAAAGGATCTATTAATTCTGCATTTGGTAAAATATTTCAAAGTGTAATAGCTCATGTTTTTACCAAATATCCATATGATAAGTTCTTTGTAGACTAAGGTTTTTGAAAAAAATACACAGAATGGAAATATTTTTTTAATTTTTGTTTTTTTTATTTATTAACAATTAACAGAATAAAAATGTCGTCAAATCAAATATACGAGTACATATGTGTGGATATGTTAAGGATCCTTTGGGAACAAAATATGTTGTGTTGTTTTGTTTTTTCTACCCCTGGGGTGGGTCGTCAAATAAGTCCGAAACTAACATAATTTCATATGTGATTTTTGTAAGGACTTCCTTCGAAACACAAATATTTACCTCGAGGACTTTCAATAAAACTTAAGAATATCTTCGATTTATTCCGCCTATATTTCGGAGAATCAGTATGCGACTTCTACAAATCACTAGGCCTCCATTTCCAGCTTCGAGAGCTACTAGAATTCCAACATTACAATCAAATTATTTTTTTTGTCGTGCTAAATAATAAGTTTTAAGCTGTCGTATGTAAATCTCCCATACGAATTTCATTTGAAGGTTGGTAATGAAATGATTGCCTATTTGGTAACCATTAAATAAAATTTATCCCAAATCGCTGAGTTGAAACCAGTCGATTTACCTGAATACCATTTATATAAATTGGAATTTACTAATTTTAACTCATGGCAGTGATGAAACTTGCTAACGAAGCTAACTTAGTCTAAAATAAATCAGTTTGTACTATGTTCAGTATAACTTTAAAAGCAGAACACATTAATGTTTTTATGTCTTTTATGGGCCCCTTAAAATTTTATATTGATTTTACTTGCTTTAAAAAATTACTTACTATTATTAAAAGTCAAGTCAATATAGGAACACCCGTTAATTGTTAGTTAGTATTGCTATAGCGTCCATAGCAATATACCTTTTGTGAACATTTCAAGAGTATATATATATTTAAAAAATAACTCCATAAATACAAATCACGTCACTATCAAAACACCCTTTAGTTCCTAAGTTTATTTTTAATTTTTTTTTTTAATATAGCGATCATAGTTTTAAGTACTTATAAGTTACGGTTTTAAAAATTAGGCTATATATTAGAAAATCAAGTCACGACCCTTTGATTTTTTGTAATTGATAATATAGCAGATTAATAATAATAAAATGCACATTTTGTACAAACTTCTAGAGTCTACCTATTACGTTTCTATGAAAATATTAAAAGTCTACCTTTTAAGGTTCAAAAAATAATGTCATATGCGTTAAAAACATGTCACTATCGGAACACCCTTTAAATTTAAGTAATAGTGGCCATAGTAATATTCCTTCTGTGAAACTTTCAAGAGTCTACCCATTATGGGGTAAAATTAGGCCTTATTTATGCAAATCACGTCTCTGTCAGCAAAACCCTTTAATTTTTAACCGACTTCAAAAAAGAAGGAGGTTATCAATTCGTCTGAATGTTGCTTTTTTTATGTATGTAACCGCAGAACTCAGCCATTTCTGAACCGATTTTACAATTTTTTTCTTTATTTGAAAGGTTAAGCTTTCAGGTTGGTCCCGTTTTAAAAACAGTTCATTATATTAAAAATTTAAGGGTGTCCCCATACAACATACATATTTTTAAGTGTATTAAGAACCGTAAAAAAGTGCGTGTCGCTATAGCTCCCAACGGCAGAAATTACAAAAAAATAAATTTTAAATTTAAAGGGTGTCCCCATAGGTGCCGTAATTTGACCTATATATGCCTATCTTTTGTACCGCTATAGATAAAACCTTGAAAATTTTACAGAATGTCGATTACTATGACCGTTATAATAAAATGTATAAATATTCAAAATTTTAAATTAAAGGGTGCTCCAATAGTTCATTTAATTTGATGTATATGGCCATACCTTTGAACAGTTGTACACAGACCGCTGAAATTTACAAAGAGCCTGTATTGCTAAATCAGCTATAACAAAAAGTATAAAATTTGAATTTGGAAATAAAAAGGTGTCCCAATAGTTAATGTTATTCTATGTATGTGGCCAAACTTTTGAACTGTTATAGACAGACAGCTGAAATTTTCAAGGAACCTGTATTCCAAAGTCTACTAAAGCAAATATACAATTTGAATTTAGAAATTAAAGGGTGTCCCCATAAATTATGTAATTTGATCTATATGGCCCTATCTTTTGAAGCGTAAAACACAAACACTTGAAAATTAGGCAGAATGTCCACTACTTTCTCTGGTATAATAACAAGTATAAATATTTGGAATTATAATGTAAAGGGTTTCCCAATAGTTCATGTAATTTGATATATATGGCCAAACTTTTGAACCGTAATAGACAGACAGTTGAAATTTACAAAGAATATTTGTGACCAAGTCCTTTATAACAACAGGTCTTTAATTTAAAATTGTAAATTAAAGGGTGTCCCAATATGAGATGTTATTTGATCTATGTGACCCTATCTTTGAGACCGTTATACACAGAGGCTTAAATGGTGTCCCCATAAAAGACGGATACTGGTGAAAATAGCTTAACTTTTGAACAGTAATAGGGAGAGGCTTGACATTCACATAGTCTTTACTTCTTTTCCCTCTAATTTTGGCACATATTTTATTTGGTTTAAATCTAATTCTTACAGATTACTTCTTACATTTTTAGTTTAGAATTGGTGCCCTTCTATCTGTTTTGAAGTCGGTTTTTTTTGCAAGAATTATTAGCTTTATTTTTTATACTTATTGTGTATGCATACGGTTCAAGAAATAAAGACATATACGCGAATAACGTGTCACTTTCAGAGCACCCTTTAAGTTTAATAATTGTTGTTATGGCGGCCAAAGTAACACAACTTGTGTGAAAATTTCAAGAGTCAACCTATTAGGGTTGAAATTTTAGGTCATATGCACGTCACTGTTGGAACACCCTTTAATTAAGAAATAAACACATATGTATGTATAAGCGAAAAACACATCAATTTCGGAACACCTTATAAGTTTTAGTATTTGTTATAGCGGCCACAATAACACAAGTTGTGTAAAGTCTACCTTTTAAGGTTACAGAGATAGAAGGCGCTGACAGTTTGACGGACAGACATTTTAGCGAAAACAATAGGATTACGTTTTTACCCTTTGGGTACGGAACCCTAAAAAGATCATACAAATGTAGAATCATATTGTTATAGTTTCTAAAACTACTTTTGAAACTTTAAATAACAAAACTGAATTGGGGGAGAAAAGATGTATGTATGCCGAAACATCAATTTAGAAGAAAATGTAACACTATTGAACAAATTCACAGATTAGTGAATGTCAAAAATGGAACTCTGAGAAAAGCAAAACTTTATCTGCGCTTTGACACCTTTGAGTCCCTGCCTTAAATTTCAAATTTATTCTATTCTACGAATGATCACTGCTACTTCG
Source organism: Phasia obesa (assembly GCA_949628195.1). Taxonomy (NCBI): domain Eukaryota; kingdom Metazoa; phylum Arthropoda; class Insecta; order Diptera; family Tachinidae; genus Phasia; species Phasia obesa. Next base: position 175,102,288 of record OX451215.1, on the reverse strand, counting down.
CGGTGAATTTCAAATATTCAAACATCCACAAAGACTCAAACGTGCTATTAGTTCAAGCATTAATAGCGAAACGTGAAGCAAAACAATTGATTGGGCTGAAACAATGGGCATGATACCTCCCATGCAAAGTGAAACGTTATTATTGTGTACATAGAGAACTATAATAGTGAGAGTCTTGAAAAAATGCACAAGAAACCGGAAAGCAGGTTATATTGAAACAATGGGCATGGTACCTCCCATACAAAGAGAACAACTATTATTGGGTAATTAGAGAACTATAACAGGTAGAGTTTTGAAATTTTGTGAATTGCCGCAAAAAAATTGCCTTGACATGTTAACTAGTAAATATTTATCATTGTGTAACTTAGCAACTATAATAGGTAAGGTTTTGAAACTATATATTACAAACCTCCATATTTTTGAGCATAATCGAGCGAAAAATTTACTGGTTTGAAACAGTGCTGCAACTCTCTGTATCCATAAACTGTGGTGCAGCTCCTAAAGGAGAGATTGACGTCATGAGCCGCGTTATTTTTAATCAAGAAATCATGGTGGTCAGTGGTATGCTAAAGTTGGCTTCCCTAGTACAACACAGATGGCGAAGCCGATATGAAATGTCGACCGGTGGCGGCTAAACGTTAATATACTAGGCGGCGGCTAAAAGTCGACTAAAAGCCGAATACATATCAAAAAGTGGCGGCTAAGCAAATATAACCGACTAAGGCAGAAACTAACTTACAAATTTGGAAATTTATTTGTACTCCTTTAATCTCCCCCCGGGGGCAGTAATGTCATTGCAATCTACTTTTTTACTGCTTTGACGCAGTGCTATCGGAGGATATTGGTTAAACAGTCGCTGGTGTTCCTAGAACCTGTATCTGGTGGAACACGTCTGCATATATAGATCTTTCGAAGCCCGACCAGTTTCCTAACCGGTTATTGGTAAGGCACCTTGGAGGCGGTTTGCTGTTGCGATCTCAACAGAAGCCACCAATAGAGTGTCAGGGGTTTGATGCTTTCCAAAATATCCCTAAACAAAGGGTTAGAACATGGGTCCAGGCTTTCCATGTTCTATAAATTGCTACACATTTTACAATACTTGTATTGCATAAACATCACATACCGAACCTTTAATCCTAGATAGTCATATGAAAAAAATAGAAATTTCACAAAATCATATTTCAAGTATTAAATCGTTTTTGAATCCCTCGTGGGATTTCATCCTGCTGGGTAAGTCACTTAATACAGTGGGGGTGGTTTTAAGTTTATAAAATCACTAAATAGTGTTGTTTTAATAATCATCAAGTTTTAAAATAAATAATATCAAATTAAATTAAAATAAATTAGTCAAGTGCGAGTTAGACTCACACACTTAGGGTTCCGTACTATGTTTAGTAAAACTTAAAAATTCAAGTTGTTCATTTTTTCATGTCTTATGAGTCACCCTTTAATTTTAAAATTAAAGTTTTAATTGCATCACTGTTGGAACACCCTTTAAATATTAGTAATTTTTGTTATAGCGGCCATGGTAATACACTATAGAAATATACATGAATCTACCTATTGCGGTTCAAAAAATAAGGTAATATACGTGAAAAACATGTCACTCTTTAGATATTAGTAATTGTTACAGCAGCCGAAGTACAACATCTACTGTAAAAATATAAGAGAGTCTACCTATTACGGTTCAAAAAATAAGGCTATTTACGTACAAATCATGTCTCTGCCGGAACACCCTTTAATTTTGTTATTTGTTATAACGGCAATTCTCTTTCTATGAATATATCAAGAGTCTCCCTATTACTATTACAAAAATAAGTTACTATACGTGAAAAACATGTCACTGTTAGAACACCCTTTAATTTTTAGTAATTGTCATAACGGCCATGTCATCACATCTTCTATACAAACTGGAAGAGTCTACTTATTACGGTTCAAAAAATGTGTCGTTATATATGCGAAACACGTCACTGTTGACAAAACCCTATAAATTTTTATTGTTTTTATAGGGGTCATAGTAATACACCATTTGTGAAAATTTCAAGAGTCTATCGATTATGGTTAAAAAATTAGTCAATGTGCATGTAAATCACGTCACTGTGGCACACCCTTTAATTTTTAGTATTTGTTATAGTGGCCATAGTAATACTCATTCTGTAAAAACCTCAATAGTCTACCTATTATCGTTCAAACCCTATGCCATATACACATACAAATCATGTCACTAACGGAACACCCGTTAATTTTTAGGTTTAATATTGTATACTTGCTAATAACGCGAACATAGTTTAAATCACTGCAAATTTTAAGTGGTTGCAGTTCACGAAATATGCACATATTCATGAATAACACCTCTCTATTGGAACACCCTATAAGTTTTAGTATTTGTTGCTATAGCGGCAACATCATCTGTGAAAATTTCAAGAGTCTACCTATTACGGTTCCAGAGATAAAAGGCGCTGACAGACGGACAGACATTGTAGCGAAAACAATAGGGTTACGTTTTTACACTTTGTGTACGGAACCCTCAAAACCAACTTAGCTGATGAAGCCAGCTAAAATGTTTAGCCGATATTAGCTGAACATTTCGGCGGCAGTCGGTGGCGGCTATTAGCCGATCGACCTCGTGCTCTGTTACAACAATGAATCCGAATAAATACATAACTCTCTCAAAACTTAGAGAAACGATTTTCTAGCAAGATAATGCTACAGTTGACAAAGAAAACCAATCCCGAATGTGGCTAGATTGAAACAACATAACTCAATTAAATAAACCAGCCTGCTCCCATGACCAGAATCCTATGGAAAAAAATCTGGGAAATCATGCGGCATAAAGTAAACAATAAGCAGTTATTAATGCTGATGGGGAGACGAAGTTCGTGTAAAACCTATAAAAAGTATCGCAGATAAAATCTTCGAACTCATTTCCAACAAAGCACATTGGGTTGAACGATAGCCAAAGCACAGATTAATTTATAGAAGCTTTATTGTCGTTCTCAACTCAACTCAGTTTGGTTGTCTACGAGACGACAAAACTTTCACACAACCAAATTGTATTGTGGTATTGTGAGACACAACTGTTTTTAGTTGAAATTGTTATGGCGTTACCAACTTAAAATATCCAGTTTGACAGCAAAGCTGACAAATTAATGCAAAAAATGTGTAGATTTATTTTTATATATATAAGTAAACTGTAACCAAACTAATAATAAGCAGTAGTTTATATTTAACGTTTTTGTCAACCAAACTTGTGCACATTTGAAAACGACAATACCACAAAAAATAGTGAACTCAGTCAAAAACTCAATCCTGAGTTAAGTTGAGAATGGCAATGCGTATTTATAAACGACCACCGAATTGTTTCAAAACTTGTCACCCACAATAGCGGCATTAATCTTTAAAAATAACTAGTCTGAAGAGGAATTATATTCAGATAAAATTCCACCATTCAAACAGAATCTCAATTATGTACAAAAGTTACTGGCGAGAGATGAAGATGTTACGCAGTCAGTATATTAAGGCTTTTATTCTAATCTTTTAAACTATAACCCTTTGGTCTTGACCTTCTCTGTAAGTCCTTTTTCGATAGCAGATTCCAAATCTTCAGTCAGACAGTCTAAGTACATATTTATTACGCCGCCATGAGAAAATTTTTGATGATAAATTTAATTTTGTGTTAAATTTGTTAAAATAAAAAATCTAACCCTGCACTATTTTTGTCGGTTTTCGGCTTCGGGTTTTAGGCTGTTTGGTTTTAGGTTTAAAACCAAGCAGCACACTTTAGAACAGCTGATTAGTTGTACACGGCTTTATTAAGTTTGTCTTGATTGTGTTACGAAGATAATAATATTATGTGTATTCCGTGTCATTTTAAATTAAAGATGGCCTCGTCAAAAATGTCAATTTATATATGAAATGTTTTTTTGAAAGTGGTATAAGTCCACTTAAAATAAAAACTAAGTTAACGATAATTTTAATGAGCTATAGACACCTTTTTTCTTATAATTACAATTTTAATAAAGTTACATTTTGACATAAAATAAACAAAAACAGTTTTACTTTACAATGCTATCGCACAAATTTTTCTTTTGAAAGTGAAATAAGTCCATTCCAAATAACTAGAATTAAAACAACTTTAAATTTTAAATGATTGTTACTATTTATTGCCACAATTATTATTGATTACACACTGTGTAATTTTTTAAGTCATGGCAAAATAACCATATACGGACACGACTACGTCATAAAAGACCAAAAAAAAAAGACCCCTGTCTCCCAGTTTTGCCCAAAGTCCTCCAGGTTTTCTTTTATGGGCCCTCAAAGATGTGGGGCCTCGATGTCATTTCTGCAAAAAAATGATAATTTACTCAAGCTCATATTTTGCAAACCGTTTGAAATTTTGATATACTCTCTGAGGCAAAGTTGTATGAACTTCCTAGGAATGATTCTTAACACCGTTTAGGTAGCGCTTAGGTATCCGAAATGAATTTAAAAATTTTCGGGAAATTTTTCACTTTTGCGGCTACCTAAACGGTGTTAAGAATCATTCCTAGGAAGTTCATATGTTTTAGAAAGTTGTTTATTGAGATCTTAGGTTCATTTTTGTAGTTGATTGTTTCCTTGAATTTTGAACGGTTTGCTACCTATGGACCTGAACAGGGGAAAAAAATTAAAAAAATTGAATTTTTTAAAGTTTTTTTGCGATTTTGACCTTGAAGATGAAGTTTTTTTGATTTTATATGTTAACAATTTTTGTTCTTTATGACAAGAGCTACAACTTTGCCTCAGAGAGTATATCAAAATTTCAAACGGTTTGCAAAATATGAGCTTGAGTAAATGATAATTTTTTTGCAAAAATGACATCGAGGCCCCACATCTTTGAGGGCCCATAAAAAAAAAAAAAACCTGGAGGACTTTGGGCAAAACTTGGAGACAGGGGTCTTTTTTTTGGTCTTTTATCACGTAGTGGTGTCCGTATATGGTTATTTTTTTTCCGTGTTGCACTGTGTTATTGCTACTTCAGTGCACGCTGCTCGTTAGCAGATACTACTAAAGCCCATTTCACACTATAATATTGAGTATTAAGACTTACATGCGATTTTGTAAGATAAAAATCAAATGAGAATTATTGTGATCTATTCTAACGAACAGAACACTTCGTTTTCACACTATCACACTTCAAATGAAATGAAAAATCAAGCAAGGGAAAAACCCGAGACGAAACAATGAACAGCGGAGGTTGAGAAATTGTATGTAGCCGGCAGAGGTGCCGCATCTTGAGTATGTTTAACCGGTAAATAAAAGACAAATTAAACAAAGTAAAAAATAATACATACCTACATTCAACGACTTCTAGACATGCCAGAGATAATGTGCATTAGTAGGTGATAAGACAGGACGCAATTTGGAGAAGGTGCATGGCAACGAAAAAATATCATCGACAAATTTTTAAAAAAAAATTAGTGTGGAAGAAAATCCTCTATTTGAAATAATTTTTTTTTAATTAGAAATAAGGAAAAACCAAAAAACCTCAGAAAAAATTAATATTTTACCACTTTATAAAACTTCAAGAGAAATACAACGATATGATAAGTTTGTTACCTTATTTGTATACCACCTATTCACCATAAATACTTCAATATGCTAACTGTAAAAGAAAACTAAGTTTATAATATCTTACTTTTATTTAAAGATCTTTACGAAGTATTTTTTTATTTTTACATCTAAACATACTCGTATAATAAAACAGTAATGTATATCTTATTTATATGTACATATATACTTTTTTCGACCTTTTTTAATATTATATATTGTTTTTATAGAATTTCATTGTATGGGTAATTCCACGTCAAATCAACAAGGCACTCAAAATGACTACTTCAGATTTTATTGAAACTTTTTTTATTTATATTCTTTGATTCCCTGAATACAAATATGATAAAAAAAATCTATCTCTTACAGTTTTTCCTCTACACAGTTAAAATTTAAAAATGTCGCTTTTTTGCATATGCGCTCGAGGATTAAATATATTCTAAATCCACTTCTATAAGTCCTAGAAAGTTAAGTAATAGCTCATTTTAAAGGGTATTTCATACGCTTTAATTTGGTATCAATCATGAATCATGAAATTTTTTAACAAATTTTTTTCTGATATTTAAAAAAAAGTTTTATTAAAATCTTTAAGATAAGTTTTATATAAAATCTTTCAAAATGGGACCATGATGGGATCAAAAATTATATTAAAAAATCTCATTTCGACTCATTATAAAGTGAAAAAATATAATTTTTTTAATAAACTGGGTAATATAGGTAATACATTTTTATTTCATTTTCTATCCGACGTTTCATTGGGATTTTCCCACAACTTCAGGGATAATTTTTTTATTGAAATCTTTTTTGTCAATTTTACACTTAAATTTGAAAATTACAGTTTAAAGCGTTACCCCCCGTCTCCATTAGACATTAGCATGTCTTAACAAAAGTCAAACTTCATATAAAAAAACCATTTTTATATGAAGTTTGACTTTTGTTAAGACATGTTAAGACTTCATATAAAAATGGTTTTTTTATATGAAGTTTGACTTTTGTTAAGACATGGTTTTTTTATATGAAGTTTGACTTTTGTTAAGACATGTTGATAGCAAATGGAGACGGGGGTTTCAAAACAGGGCAACATAAAACATATAATTTAAAAACACAATTGGAAAAATAAACAAGACTTAATAAAATATTACAGCTAAATGTTTACTCAATGTAATATATTACACTTCGAATCACATTTATAATTACACTAATTCCAACTCTACTGCGAGAGGTACATATATGAGATTGGACACGGCATAATATTGCGCTATTACTTGTTGAAATAAAACTAAATCTGTAATAGAATTTTAATTTTGAAACAAAAAAAAACTATTTTATATAAATAATTATTACCGATACCCGGTGCGCTTCGCTAACCCGATCGTTTAAAATTGAAATAAACATTAAGTAAGGTTTATCTGGATAATGCACGTTATTCTGTTAGTAAAGTTTGTAGAGAGTGTCATTACTGCAGTTATCTTGATATAGGATAATTATTTTATATGGGGATACCCCGACCTATTTTTAACCGACCGACCTCCAAGCTTTGATTCGAAAGCCTACGTTATTTTTAGAGTACCTGGTTAGAACGTAACTCAATGAAAGTAAGGCTGCCATAACTCACAAATAGGTTTCCAACATCATAAGGGCGGAAGGGGGTCGAAAAGTGACCCAATAAGGAAGCGGTCTACTTCTCTATTCCCTGTACATTAATAATAATAGAGTATTTATCATAGTTCACGACAATAAATTTTCACTTCGTATGCGAAGGTACGACACGCACTGATCCAAACCAGCCAGTTTTTTACACTTATCTTATTTCAAAACTCTACCTATTCAAGTTCCCAAGTTACGTGATGATAAATATTTACTTTGTATGGAAAGTACTACCTGCTGTTCCGATCCAGTAAATTTTTCGTTTGGTTTCGTTCGGATTTTAGTGCATAATTTCAAGACCTATTATAGTTCTCTAGGTACACGTTAATAATTTTTAATTTTGTAAGGGCTGTATAAAGCCCAACACGATTTCCAACAGTCCTCGTGGTATACTATACAAATTTTTCACTTTGTATGGAATCCATCCAATTTTTTGTTCGATTATGGACATTAGTGAGGGGGTTAGTCGTAAAACTATTACACCTAGGTACATAATAATATGAATAAATAACTTTACTAGCAGTGCCCACACACGTTGTGTGCGTCACAATATTTTGTTTGATTTTGCTTTGAAAGTAATCCACACAAAATTTTTAGACTCTTACGTATTTAAGACAAGATAATATGCCTTAAAGTATGCAGTACCTTTAAATCGGAAAAAAATTGGCGTACTTTCACTGCTTTTTCTCCACCTTCTCTTGGAAATAAGATAATTTTGCGGAAAAAAAAGTATCCTATATTGGAATCGGGATACTAAGGTACCTCTCCTTTTGTTAAAATCCATTCAGTAGTTTTTACGTGATGCAAACACGATGAGAAAGGCAGATAGACAGACAGAAAATGAGTTACTGTTTTCTTATATGTATAGATATGGCATGAACCATGCTAGACGGGTTTCTCCTAGACTAAACACATTTTTACTTTATATACAGCGCCGACCAAAAAAATAGCACCAACGACAAAAAGTAGTTTTATTCTAACGGAAAAATAAATGGTAGATGAGTCCAGAATTGTATTATTTGGAAGCAAGGGATGACTTTCCTACGTAAGAAGACTCCCGAACGCAGAATTCAACCCAAAACTTACAGCTAAAACCATAAAACACGGTGGATCTAGCGTAATGGTATGGGGTAGTTTTTCTTACTATGGTGTAGAAGCTACAAAACCACAATAAGAACATTTATGTTGGTATACTCAAGGATGTAATGTTCCCTTATGCTTCTGAAAAAATGCCATTGGTGTCGGTCTTCCAGCAAGATAATGACCCGAAGCACACAACCAGCTTGCGACAAAGTGGTTTCGGGAAAATAAATTCAATGTAATGGAATGGCCCGCTCAGAGCCCAGACCAATTAAGAATTTATGGACAGATATAAAAAAAACAGTGTCTCAAATGCAACCAACTAACAACGAAGGGCTTTGGACAGCAGTCCAGCAAAACTGTAATAAAATTCAAAAGGAAAGATGCCATAATCTTGTAAATTCGATGACAAAACGTTGTGCAGGCGTTATTACAAATAACTGACATGCAAGAAGGTATTAATTAGAATATACAAATCATGCTCAACGTAATAAATACATCATTTATATTTTTTTAATTTGTTCTTAATTTAGTGTTTAATATTAGTGCAAATTGAAGTGAAGTGCTATTTTTTTAACTACTTGTTTTTTAAGTTTTTTTTAAATAAAGTATAAATTTCAAAATAAGTAGCAAAAATAAAATTTAATTTATTTAATTTAATTTTATGTAGTTATACAGTTTCCTAAGCGTCTTATGACAAATTTTGAAATATATCAATTTAACCTATAGGGAAATATGTATCGGACACATATTTTTTTAGGCTTGGTGCTATTTTTCTGACCGCAGTTGTACATACATATATAGAAGATAGATTTCAAATAAACCTTTAAAAGAAAATAACTTCTTAAACAGCCACAATCAAAGTCTTAATTTTATTCAATTGACAGCAATTATTTATTTGTTCTATGAAATTAATGTTTCTTTTTTTTCAACATCAAGTTTGCAAATAAGATTACTTTTTATTATTGAGCATTAATATGATCATAGACGTTAGTTTTTTTTATAGATTTTCTTAGGCGACGTAGAAAAATGTGGTGGCTTAAGGTACGTCAAATATGTATTTCATATAATTGACCAAAAAAGCGTAACCACTATTTTTACAAATGTTTATTTAATCCTATATGTATCATTACAAATAACATTTTATAATATAAATTTAATGGTTACGTCTTTTTGCTCGTGAGGATTACAAATAACTAGGATAAGACAAACAAAATTAAAGGTTAATATATTTTAAATTATTTGAATTAGAAACTTTGGCCCCTATTACGGCTTACAACTAAACAACATCAGTTGAAACTATACAATTTGGTATTACCAATTCAATATTATCAATAACAACAACATTTGAAAAACTTGTAGAACTGATTGAAAGACATCCAAAACTGGACGAGGCAAGCTGCAATTCGGATCTCGCTAATTTGTTCTTCGTCGTAGAGTGAGCTAGTCCTGTATTGAGATCGTTTCCGCAAAATACCAAGTACTTCACCCAATTTGAGCTACCTCACGCACAGATTTCTTTAAATGGTAAATATCATCCAGCAAATAGCAGTTGAAAATAACTAATAAATCTGTAAAAATTACTTTATTTTTGTATTTATTACTAATTTTAAACTCTTTTATTTTTCTTACTTTGCACTGGGTAATTCAAAGAGGTTGACTCATCACGATTTTTTTTTTTTTTTTTGTACATAAAACATCTACATATGTATATCAGCGACTCGTTTTCAAAAATAAATCTATACTTATAGCCGTTTTAAATTATTTGTAGTAAAACATATAAAACACTTTTGTCTTGTTTTAAAATTTTCATATAAAGCAAAGTATATCTGTATAAAGTACATGCAAGTCCACAGCTGTGAATATTTATTATTGTGCTGAAATGTCAAAATTTGTTTTCATTTTTAAAGCGCCATTGTGTTTGTTTTTATTTCAATTTATATACCAGTTTCAATACATTTAATATACACATTTTTTTTGTTTTAGTAAGCTGTTTTTGACTTTTAAGAACAAATTTTACACAAACAAAATTCCTGTGGTTTTTGTAATATTGTATTTGTTGTAGAACTGCATTTACTTTATATAGATATGCTTTGATATAAAGTTCTTTTTCTTCTGTCAAATTTGATACTTTAGGCTGGTAACGCCATAACAATTTCAACCTAAAAGCAGTTGTATTTCATAATACAATAATACACGACGTGTATTTGTCATATGACTTGTCAGTTTGATAGCCCTTATATAATTTCATGTGTTTGTCAAAGTAGCCATTTTACACACGGTTTATAATTTTTGCTTTCAAACGTACGTGTGTAATTACGTCTGACATCGCATCGCATTTGGTACCACAAAAAGCCGAAAATAACAAAGTGTCATGTTGGCATTACAGGATGTCAGATGCTTTATCACATCAAAATAGAACAAGTTCTAAATTAAAAATGTCATACATACATATGTAATTTACACATGGAAAATACACATGTTATCTTTGAAAGGGTTCACACGACGTGTATAGAATTTACACATGGAAAAGTGGCAAGTCATATGACAAATACACGTCATGTAAAACCACTTTAAAAAGAGTTTGATTGTGCGAAAGTTGAGTTGTCTCTCAGATGACCAAACTGAGTTGAGATGTAAACCGTAATAGGGGTATTAATAAATATTGAGCGGTTACGTTAACTTCGTAAAATAAATTAGCCCCATTAACTCTCTTCTTTAGAGTTTCCATTGTGTTATTATCCATTTTACTTTATTAATATGCATTAATTGTTCGATTAATTAGAACTAAATTCCTGCATTTAAAAAAAGTAATTAAACAATAATGGCTTGTTGCAATTGGTTACCTATTACACTTGCCCAGTGACAAAAAAAGGAAGTATAAAATAGTTTCTAAATGGGTAATATAATTTCATTAATACTTCACATGATTATAAAAGAGGTCTAAATTTAAAATTTTGACTTTATAGGCCTAAGGAGGAGGACTCCATCTTGTCTCAAAGAAGGGGATCCCGGGTATATAATTAAGTATTTTGACTTAATTAAGTATTTTGTTTTAGAGTTGAAATATATTATAATTTTTATTGATTATGCATTCAACAAATAGACAACAACAGGTTATATAATTACCAGTACCGCTGGTTGCAATTGTCGCTTAAGAGTCAGCTTAAATTTATTGAAAACGACAGCTTCATCCTGAGATCTGATATTGGGGTAGAAATATGTACATATTCCTGATTTTTATAATTTAATTTTGTGGTAATCATTTCTGATGGTGAAATATTATTATTCTTTCTCTCACTTTTCTCTCATTGTTTTAGTCGGAAGCCTGTTGTAGTCTATGATTTTATTTCAATATTATATTGGAACCTTCAACCGTGATTTTTTTCCTGTCTGTTTGTGTTCGCATCAGGTAAAAACTACTGGATGAATTCTAATAAAATTTTATGGAGAGATACCTTAGTATCGTGGTACAAATATAGAATATTTTTTCCCGTAAAAATATCTCATTACCAAGAAAGAGGGAGAACAAGTACCTATTTAATGGTACCGCAAACTTGGCAGCAACTTTTATTTTTGTCAGCGGATAATTTAAAACACTACTGACAGCAATCTACAATAATTATGGAATTTTATACAAATTTTAGATTTTTATATAAAGCCTGAGTAATTACCCAGGGATGGGTACCTTTATATATAGTAATTACATAAACCATGTATGAAGCACTATAATATTAAGAGTCATAAAGTGTATTACTTTCAATGCATAATAAGGATGCTGACGAAGTACTACAAAGTAATAAATTATAAAAAATTACTTTTATTAATATTATTTTTTGGAAATTACCAAAAAAAAAATTTTAAATTCACATGGACGTTTTGTTGGTGTGATTGGAGGGATACCTTCCCCTACCTACCTAAAAGATTTTATTTTTATGGTGTTAAGGCGTATGTAATCAATTTCTTTTAATAATTCCATTATTTTTGCAAATAATATTATATGTCACCGAAACAAAAGGCGGAGGGGCGAAAAAGGGATTTTAGAATCTCCAAAATCCAAGTTTAGGTTATTGAACATTTGCTGAATCTAAAAGTTACATTTTCTAAACAAAGTATGGGAAAACTTAAAAAAATTGAATTTGTTACAGGTAAGATTAGTTTTTCTAAGGGGAACTTTTTTCTCCTTGGTTCGATTTTTCTTATTTTTATGATTTTAACAGCCTCTGACCATAAGAGATTTTTCTGCGAAGTTTCATTAATCTAAGGGCAATCAGTAAATTTTCAGAGCCAATATAAGCCAAAAAAATTAATGTCCGGCTAGATTGGCAATTTACCCCTATGTGCGGCGATTTTACGTAATAATTCCTGAAGAAAAAAACACACTTCAAAACAGACAGTTGCTATCAAATCTAAAAAAATGTAAGAGGGAGTACTCTGCCTACGGATTTATTAAAAAAATATATATATATATAAAAAAACATAAAATAAATATATAATATAAACAATATATGTCTTATATCAATCTCATTCATTGGGTGGGTCACCCTTTACTTTTAATTTTTACTAATTTTTATTGTAGCAGATAAAAATGTACAGACTTTGTACATTTCGAGCGTCTGCGTATTACGGTTAAAAAAACGTATATGCATCAAATGTCTATTATTAGGACACCCTTTAATTTTTAGTTAGTAATACACACTCTGTGTAAATTTCAAGTCACTGACTATAACGTTTCATACTTTTAATTATATCATCGATAAACACCAAAACAACGCTTCCAAATGTTGGAAATTTACTTTGAGAAAAATAAATCTATTCGCGAAGTTTACAGAGCACTTCGTCCGTTTTACGATTAACATAATCGGCCAAGTGAGCAAGCTGTTTATTTTATCCAACTAACTTTACTCTTCTCGATTCTAAACCATCAACAAGACAAAGATGTGTGCGTACCGATCAGAATATTGCGGCTGTATCGTATTATGGTGAATGTCGAGCTGTATCGAGTTATGCTGATCGAATTTGTATTTTTAAATACTAATCAGCTAAACATCAACCATATTTGGTTCCAACAAGACGGCACAACTTACCATACAGTATGCTTAACAATCGATTTATTGCAAAATCAATTTGGTGACAACTTTTTTTCCACAAGTGGTCCTGTTTACTGGCTCCCTCTTTCTTATGATTTAAAACTTCTGGATACTTTTTAGGGGGCTGTGTTAAGTCTTTGTTTTATGTCGAAACCAGCAACTCTTGAAACATTGGAAGTCAATATTCAAGCCACCATTGACGCCATACGGCCAGATTTATTGTAAAAAGTAGTCAAAACTTGGACTGATTGAATGGACCATGTAACTCGTAGCCCCGGCGGACATAGAGCGGTAATCATATTTAAAAAATAAATCCCATGAAATTGGCTACCAGATTATAATAAAAAATTTTATTCCAACAATATTTCTGTCTTGAATTATAATTTTAAGTTCTCATGCAGTAATGGAGAACAATTAATGTGCGCAGTATTAAATTGAAATTGGAAATACACAAAATCAAGGAATTATCTAATTGCTCTCATACAGACATGGAGGATTCAAATAAATTTCAATTACAATTAAGTTACAATTAAGTTAAATTACAGGTTAAGTATAATTGCATATTCCCAATTACACTTTACAAGTCATTGTAATTTAAATCAGGGACTTAAGTCAATTACAAATACTTGTAATCTGCAATTAAATATTTTCAATTACACATTACATGTAATTATAATTGGAAATTTACAATTACAAGTAATTGTTATTAGGCAATAATCATTACTTGCAATGAAACAAAATTCAATTATATTTTTAAAAATTTCCCATTACATGTAATTATAACTAATTGATTTTTTTCATTTACAATTACAAGTAATTGCAATTTTTCAATTACAAATTACATATCATAGCATGTGTAATAAATTACAAACTGTACTTGACATCTCCCAAGTCTGCTCTCACACAATGTTTAATTAATTCAATATAACACCTATTATGTATATTAACCATTTATAAGGTATTACCTGTTATTATTAATAATTTAAATTAGAAATAAAAAGTGGGGTTATATTAATATAAAAGCAGATATTTCCTGACAACCACTTTAGTTTGTCTTTAGTTTACACTAAGACTCTTTGCACTTCGTTTCTAAGAATAATGACTTTTATAACATTTGTGATTTTAACCACTTCAATGTATTTGAGTGTTAATGGGCAATTTTGTAAGTGTTTTGGATCGCTTCAAAAAGAAAATGAAAGAAAAAAAGAAATTTATTTATTTATTTATTGAGGAAAAATGACACTATCCGTATACAAAATGAACACATACGGTGTCAAAAGTGTATTCACCACGTTTGTACTCAAATTGTACACGGACGGTGTTAAATCGACAACGAAATACTGACAACGAAGGATTGTTGAATTAACAACGAACGTGTACACTTTGACAACCTACTGTTTCCGTATTGACACCATGCGGGTGTCGAATTGCCACCACATCGTTGTCAAGTTACTACCATATCGTTGTCGATTTATAAATGTTCGTTCCTTTACAAATTCGTCATAATAAAACAGATTGTAATAGAATATAGATATATTTTTTATACTTATTTTATTCACAAAATTTATTTTTAATTACAAGAACCAAAATGCTAAATAAATTCAATGCTAAAATATTTTTTTTTTTTTCGTTATTAATAGGATGCACACGAAACGGCAAAGTTATAAAATAATGAATAGGTAATCTTTACTTAAAATTACCTAAATAATAACTATCTAATAATGGTGTCTTCAAATCTGAAATTATATCACAATAACATTGTTTAAAATGCTCTATGTAATTCTTATAGCAGTTTATCTTACCTTGGTTAGAGCTCCCCCGATTTTTGGAGCAATATGACGCTAATGTATTGTTGGTGGTCTATTCATTTCTGCACCATTGGTCCACCAGGTTTGCACAGACATCAATTTCGAACTGTGAATTTATATAAACATAAAAATAATAATAAGCAATTAAAATATTTTATTACCTTTGTTTTTCAGCCAAAGATCTTCTCTCTGAATTCCTCTCGCAGACCTAATGGTGGCAGTGATTCCTTCAAAACTTGATGCAGTGATTTTCGGACAATCTGCAACAGAAGATTTCTCCATATTCTTATTTAAAAAAATGCGACTGGATAAATTGAAGGAAACTAACACAATGAAAAACATGACATTGCACTGTTAATTTGAGCACGTTCGTTGTGAAGTTGACAACACGCGTTGTCAATTCGATCACGTTTGTTTGCAAGTTGACAACGTGCTTTATGATTCGAGCAGGTGCGTTGTGAAATTGAAAACACTCGTTGTCAAATAGACTACGTTCGTTTACATGTTGACAACACCCGTTGTCAAACGAAAGTGAAGCTATCAAAGTGAGCAGTGTATATGTGTATATGATATTTACTTACAATAGTATATGGTACATATTTACAAAGAGTTTAAGGATTTTTCCTTTTTCTACTTAATTATACAATTTTGTTTCATAGTGTATTAATTAATTATATAGTATTTAACTTAAGGAGAAAATTTTGAAAAACCTTATGACTTTTTTTTTGTGTTTTGATAAAAACTTAAAACCTACTTAAATTACTAATCTAGAGCGGGGCTAGCTAGCTCAGCTATATGATTAAATTAAGAATATGAACACTTAGTGTTGAAATTTTCATACAATCTGTATATTTTAACAGCAACTAAATCGACGTTCGCGATTTGGTGCAGTCTGTCTGTGGAGTAGTGCCTGGGAAGATTATGAATTAACTTTAGAAGTTTATTTGTGAAGAATCTGTAGCCTTCTTATGTGGCACATAGCACTTTTGGCCCAAACGGGAACTGCATAAAATATGATTGCCTGAAATATTAATTTAAATATCAACATTTTATTGCTAACGATTAAAGCTGATTTTCTGTTTATTAAAGGATAAAGGGTTCTTATAAGTACGTTACATTTATTAACGATGTATGATACGTGATCCCTAAAAGTTAAATTTGGATCTAGGACTATACCTAAATACTTAACGTTTTTATCCCATTCGATTTCGGTATTATTTACTCTTATATTATTTTGAGGAATGAAGCATGCTTTTCTTTTTCTAGTAAATTATATTGCTTGGGTTTTATTATAATTCAATGCTATTTTCCATTTTGTAAAATATTTAATTAGTACTTCCATGGAGGTTTTCTAATATTTCTGACGATGAAATACCTCAGCACAGGGTTGTCAGATTTATTTTCACCTATTTCGCCAAAATCGATGTGAAAAATCGCCAAAATCGCAAATACAGTTATTTGTAAAAATGTGTCTCTAATATATACAAAATTTTTTTAATTTTAAAAATAGTTTTAACAAATCTCAAAAAATAAATATAATAATAGATAAAAATATAAATAATAGATAAAATTCGCCAAAAATACCAAAAATAGAACAAAAGTCGCCAAAATATATAAATATTTTGTTTTTTATTTAAAATGATTAGTGAACACGAGAAAGGTACAATTTTTACTTAGAACAACAAAAAATAGTGGTTATTATAATAAATGGAGACCTGATCGTACCCATCCTTAATGTATTTGTCACCGTGTTCTCAAATTTAAAAAACATTTCAATTAATAATATTTATAGCATGTGTTTCGCAGTCGAATTTTGATGGAATTTATTATTGAAATCGATCTTTCTATCCAGTAATTGGCAGCATATAAATTTAAAAAAAAATTAAAAAAAAAATATATTCTTTCAACTTAGAGAGAATTAAACGAACTTAATCCTTACCTCAAAACTTCCTTTGTATATAAAAAATAAGCATAAAAATTCATTGGAATTACTAGCAAATCAAGTACAAAACTAATATTTTATAATCTTTCCAAAACAAAAGTAAATATTTTCTGTTATGTTTAATAAGTAACAAAAAATATGTTAGAATTTATAAAAATTTTTGCGGTTTGTGGAATTGCAACATTTTAAAATCGAAAGATGTTTGTAAATTTTAAATAAAGTTTCCAGTTTCCAAAATAAAATTATATTTAGATACGAAAAACATTTTTAAAAGAAATGGAAGAATGTTCGTGAACTTTAAATAAATTTATGTATATGTTTCGAAAGTTTCCGGTTTGTTTCCAGAAGTAAAATTATATTTAAATATGAAAAACAATTTACTTTTAAAACTTTAATTTCTTTGTTATCCATTCCTTAAGTCAGTTTCTAATGTTTGCCAAAATTCAATGAAAAATCGCCAAAAATATCGCCAAATATTTTAAAAATATTTTAAAAATAGCCAAAAAGTCGCCAGGTCGCCAAATCCAAAATTTGATCGCCAAATAAGATTGAAAATCGCCACGTCTGACAACCCTGCCTGAGCATAGAATTGCAGTATCATCTGCAAACATAGATATAACACAGTCATTTATAGAAGGTATATCCGCTGTGTATAATATTATATAAAATTGGGGATAAACAAGATCCCTGAGGACACCCTGCATTTATTTGAAAAACGTCTGAAAATTTGGAGCCTATGTGTACTCTAAATGACCTTGATGATAAATAACTTTGAATTATTCTAATAATATTTGGTGGGAAATCAAACTAATTAACTTAAATATTAAGCCATCGTGACATACATTATTAAATGCTGTCTTTATGTCCATCAATATCATTCCAGTAGAATTTTGTTGGTCAAAGTTAGACTTAACGATTTTTCTTATTCGAACTAGTGGATGCGCAGTGTTGTGGACTTTGCGAAAACCAAATTGTTGTGGTGGTAAAATATTTCTAGAATATAAAAAATTAACAATCCTGTCTTTTACAATTCTTTCTAAGACTTTACTTATAGACAAGAGACTGATTGGGCGATAAGCAGACGATAAGAGACTGATTAGGCAATAAGCAGGCTTATTAGACTTTTTTATTGCAATAACTTTTACCTCTTTGAACTCATTTGGAAATAACACAGCTTAAGGCAGCTGTTTATGAAATGTGTCAAAAATTGTATACCTTTTCTTGGAACAGCTTTGAGAATATGGTATTATTAATGCCATCCGCACCGGGAGACTTCTTGTTTTTCAAAACTTTGATCTTATCAAAAACATTTTTATATGTAATATCACAATTTTCGCTAGATACAGAGCTTGAGTTGAATTCATTATTTCTGTTCTGAACCAAATTTTCAGTCTCAATATCACTTATATTAGAAGAATATAAGTGATTTTCACAAAAAGTACGAGCTAATAATTCACATTTTTCCTCTGTCGAAGAAAAGCGTGAATTATTATGCTTTAATATTGAAATATTTTTAGATTTCTTCTTTAATATTTTTGTTAAATTCCAAAAAGGAGAAGAGTTTTTGTCCAATGTTGACAGCAAATGATTCTATGAATTGTTTCTAAATTTGGTAATTTCCGATTTAATTATAGAATTGAATGTTTTAAACTCATAGTAGTCACGATCATCCGATTTCGATTTCTAATTAACAATTTGATATTATTTAGCAAAGTTTTTCTAACATTTCTCTTTTGTTTTAAAGGTACACTATACGAAATGGCATCATTTATTATATCAATACAGTATCTAAGAGCTGAGTCGATCATCTCTTTACTTGGATATAAATTGTTATTAGAAAAGGAAACATTTTTGTTTATGTACTTTGAAAAACGTTTCCAATTTGCCTTTTTTAAATCAAAATAATTAAGATTAGCACTTTGGTGTAATAAGTTTTTAATGTGAGTTTGACGGGAAGATGATCAGAGCTTAGATCATTGATGACTTCGGGAGAAAACACATTATTTGTAAAATTTGTTAAGAAAAAGTCAAGTGTTGAACTTTGACGGTTTAACTGATATGGTATATAAGTGCTTTCATCAGAAAACAATATATTGAAATTGTAAGAGTCTTGTTTTTCATATAAAACATTGCCCCAACAGTTGGCTCTTACACACCCCCAAGATTGATGTCGGCAGTTTAGATGACCACCAATTATGTATTTATCACCCCTACAGAGCTTGTAGATGTCTGAAGCAAAAATTTGTTTTTTAGAATTATCAGCGCCCGCACGACCACCTGGAAAATAACAAGAATATATACTTTTATTACCGTTAATAGTTGGAATTTTAATACCAATATTTTCTACGAGGGTGGTATTTACAAGAGGAATTGTCGAATGTGAAATGGTTTTCTTAACTATTACGGCAACGCCTCCACCTCTTTTTAGTTCTCTATCATTTCTATGTATAACAAAATCTTGGTGACTAAGTCCTATATTCGGTTTAAGCCAACTTTCAGTTAATAAACATATATGAATATTATTTAATAAGAACTGAAACAGTTCAATACTTTTATTTTGAACACCCTGTGCGTTCCAAATGATTATATTTAGTTCATCATTAGCCATTATGAGAGGAATTTTGTGGCGAGGTTTGTTATTACCTCGAATTGATCTAACTTATTTCTACAGTTCCTAAGATTAGTGATTAATTCAATTGTAATTGCCTGTAGTTCTTGGACAGAAAACAGTTGTCCAGAATTTGTGGTCTGGTCCGCATTGTTGCTACTTGTGTTGATCTGAATGTTTCTCGATGCTTGCTATACGCCTGATGTAGAGAATTAGGGAAGTTCGGGTTGTTCATAACGTAAGAGTTGTTTACACTCGGTCGTTTGTTTACTGGTTTATTACGCTGCTTGATCAGTAAATATTGTGCTTTGCTAGGACAATTATTATCAGTTTAATGGTGATGCCCGTTGCAATTTGCGCATTTCACAACTTCTTCTTTGCAATTGGCTGTTTAATGAATTCCAGCGCATTTTGCGCAAAAAATTTTTTTTTTGACAGTTGCGACATTGTGTAATTCGGGATTTGTTTGTCTTTTGAAAATCCCATTTGACTTTTACATAGTCAATTACCGAGTAGTTTTGCCTTAAATATCTGATAGTGGTTGTTTTGCGTTGAAAATAGACTACGAAAATAATGAAAACGCCACACTGGGTTCTCTTGTTGACAATTTTTACGTCTAGGGCTTTATAAGGCTTTTCTTCTTTACAAGCATACTTGAAAAATTCGTATTTTCCCTTAAGGGTATTGCATATTAAATCAAAATCATCTTTTTTATTACAAAATACTTTATGTCCAATAGAAATCTTTCGAATCGCAAAATCATTTATTTTCGAAATTTTACAAATTTCATGAATTTCTTCCAACTTACATTTTAAAATAGTTATTGGTGGAATATGTTGTTTACCATCATTTGGTATTTCAGTATATTCGATGTCATTATCATCGTCAATGGTTTGTAACGGTGAAAAATAATTATTGTTGTCTGCATTTGGAGCAGAATTATTGTATTTACGGTTTTTATTCATTAAAGTAAGATGTGTATGCACATCGTCACTTTTATATATTCGCTTTATTTTGTTTACAATATATGTAATTGTTTTTGTTAAATTAATTTTTATGTAAATATGTATATTTCAACACAATGAAATAGAGCGCATACACGTCTGTCGTAGGCGAGAACGAATCGTTGACTGACAAAAAGAAAAAGAAATAAATTTATTTTTTTGTCTTTAAGCTGACAATATATAATTCTTGCAAAAAAAACCGACTTCAAAACAGATAGAAGGGCACCAATTCTAAACTAAAAATGTAAGAAGTAATCTGTAAGAATTAGATTTAAACCAAATAAAAGATGCGCCAAAATTAGAGGGAAAAAATAAAGACTATTGAATGTCAAGCCTCTCCCTATTACTGTTTAAAAGTTAAGTTATTTTCACCAGCATCCGTCTTGTATGGGGACACCATTCAAGCCTCTGTCTATAACGGTTTCAAAGTTAGGGGCACACAGATCAAATAACATCACCTATTCGGACACCCTTTAATTTACAATGTTAAATTAAAGACCTGTTGTTATAGAGGACTTGGTCACAAAGATTCTTTGTAAACTTCAACTATCTGTCTATAACGGTTAAAAAGTTTAACCATATATATCAAATTACATGAACTATTGGGACACCCTTTACATTATAATTCCAAATATTTATATTTGTTATCATACCAGAGAAAGTAGTGGACATTCTGCCTAATTTTCAAGTGTTTGTGTTTAACGGTTCAAAAGATAGGGTCATATAGATCAAATTACGTAATTTATGGGGACACCCTTTAATTTCTAACTTCAAATTGTATACTTGCTATAGTGGACTTTGCAATATAGGTTCCTTGTAAATTTCAGCTGTCTGTCTCTAACAGTTCAAAAGTTTGGCCACATACATAGAATTACATTAACTATTGGGACACCCTTTAAGTTCCAAATTCAAAATTTTATACTTTTTGTTATAGCTGACTTAGCACTATAGGTTCTTTGTAAATTTCAGCGGTCTGTGTACAACTATTCAAAAGTATGGCCATATACATCAAATTAAATGAACTATTGGAGCACCCTTTAATTTAAAATTTTGAGTATTTAAACATTTTATTACAACGGTCATAGTAGTCGACATTCTGTCAAATATTCAAGGTTTAGTCTATAACGGTTCAAAAGATAGACCCAAATAGGTCATATTATGTCACCTATGGGGAAACCCTTTAAATTTTAAATTTATTTTTTTATTAATTTCTGCTGTTGGGAGCTATAACGGCACGCAATTTTTTAAAATTTTAATTTGCTGCCCTTTACGGTTCTTAATACACGTAAAAAACATGTATGTTGTATGGGGACACCCTTTAATTTTTAATATAATGAACTGTTTTTAAAATGGGACCAACCTTGAAGCATAACATTTCAAATAAAGCAAAAAATTTTAAAATCGGTTCAGAAATGGCTGAGTTCTGCGGTTACATACATAAAAAAAAGCAACATTCAGACGAATAGATAACCTCCTTCTTTTTTGAAGTCGGTTAAAAAGGCCCAACTATAATATGCATAAGCTGGCTTAAGCTAATGTCAAAAAATTAACGAAAAGTCTGTCAAATGCTTAAGCAACTTATTGAAGGCTTTTAGGTGGCTACAATGTACTTACATGAATCTAGAAACTATTATGCCACAGTTGCACATTTGTTTTATTCGTACTTTTGCTTTTCGTACTTTTTTTCTCAATAAATGAAATTTGTTAACAAAAAGGTGTTAAATAAACATATTAAATATACTTAATATCATTCATATGAGCCCTTGATTATGATAGTGGTATAAGAAATATATTTTATGTTTCGAGATATTAAGAGGTTTGTATTCTAAAGAATTAAAAATTATTTTTGTATTATGGAATAAAATATTTTGATAATTAAATAGTGCCAACAAAAGAGTATTTATTATGATTGTGAAATTTATAACCATTTTTAAAATGTAGTGTGGTTTTAAAAGGTTGAAATGACTTACACCATTTTCAAAATTAACTGCATGACTTTATAAATGACTTTAACCATCAAGAATAAATTTTTTGTTTAAAATTAACATTTTATTCAAAATCATTACATTGTAATTAAGTAATTTATTTTTAGTATTTAGTTAAAATAAAGAGTTTGTGGAAAATTGGTGGGATATAGGGTAGTAAATCCATCATATCTTTTTTTCTTCTGTTATTGGTCTAATGGTTGTATATAGTGAAAGCAAATCAATATTTTCTTATATTCTTGGCCTTCCTCGTTTGATTGAAAGGTCTAACACTTTGAATTCGGAATTGTTATCCAAAGAATTTTTATAAAATATTTTCTATGGAGATTTTTTTTAGAAATCTAATCCATTGTATTTTTAGCTAAGATATAGCTTCTCTATTGGTGTTTCTCTTTCTATTAGTCGTTGATTCTCTCAGTTATTTCGTCGAAATGAAATCTTTCCGAGCCATTTGTTGTACCAAAAATGGGATTCTCTTTTTACATAATTCTATTAAATAACTTATTCTTCTTCGCCGTATAATGTCTACAATTAATTATAAATAGTGCATTTTACATTAATAGGCTTACCTGATCATAACTGAACTGTTATCCGAAGACATGACAACATTACTAATAATTATTTTGCAAAACTTTGAAAGCAGACTGACTTATACCACTATTAAAATATACAGTTATTGTAATTTGTTTACCAACCAAAATATAAACTCAATTTATCAACTTAATTTTCATGGCATACTGCGAATTACTTTAGATTAAGCTACTTTATTAGGATTTGATATGAAATAGCTGATAAACTACATTTTAAAAATTTTTGACTTATACCACTTTCAAAATCAAGGGCTCATATACAAATTAATAATTATTTTTAATAGTTTTAAGAAAATTTCGAATGAAAAATTTAACATTTTTTGCTGTTTGTGTAATTTTGTCCAATACTACTAAAAAATACAGCGGTGTGCATCACTCAACTCATAAACAATAAAATGCTCTTTCTTTTTAATTACGATTATTATACAACGCCTCCCTTTTTTTTATAGAAATTTCAAACAGCTGTTTCCGTACGGAATGTGCGATCGGTTTCGGACTTTGCTTAAGCAAATGACATTTGACGAAACTTAACGAAAAGTGTTGTTAAGTACATTATAGTTTGCCACATATGATTTAATGTAATTGCACAGTTGCTTAAGTTGGCTTAAGCTAGCTTATGCATATTATAGTTGGGCCTAAAGCCTTGCAAATATGGAGATACGGAATGTATAAAGACAACATTGAATATGTTATTTAAGGATAATTCTCAAGGTGAGTGGTAAAATTGTCACTTAAAGTCAAACTCATTCTGGAGAGTTTTCTAAAACAAACTGGAACTGAATTTAAATCAACTGAACACTAAAATATATCTCAAATATACATAGATATATCTGAGACCGAGCTTAATCTTAATTATAACTGCATTGAATAAACTGAACTAGAGCATTATCTGGAAATTAACTTAAACTCAGATTTAATTGAAATAGAATTCAAAAGCTTGCACAGTGTTTCGTTTCCATAGAACGAGATGGCAATATAAGTGTTGACAGATGTATATTGATTTTATCAAGAAAAAAAATATGTTTGGAAAACAACAAAACGAGAATCGTTTATCCTAAAGTTATGAAATGCATTATTTAAATTTATTCTATTGTTATTTAATTTCCCCCTTCACCATAGGTGGAAAAGGTATATAACCCCACCCAAAATCACCTTTGCGAAGGCACCAGAAGAGATACAGAAAATTTAAGCCCACCAATCTGCCAGGTATAGTTTCGAAAATTTCGCTAAAGCAATTCAGCAACATCACACCATTCCATTCGAGTTTTATTTTTTTCGGTTGTAATTTTGCTTTTGTTTTGTTAAATAAATAATAGACCGCAAACAGTAGATCGCATAGAGGGCATACAGATCTCGGGGGATCAATAACCCCGATTTTTGTTTTTTGGTAGGGTTTTTCTACTTTGATATCTAATGGGTGATTTTTTTGAGGTTAGGATTTTCATGCATTAGTATTTGACAGATCACGTGAGATTTCAGACATGGTGCCAAAGAGAAAGATGCTCAGTATGCTTTGACATTTCATCATGAATAGACTTACTAACGAGCAACGCTTGCAAATCATTGAATTTTATTACCAAAATCAGTGTTCGGTTCGAAATGTGTTTTATCGACAAATTTTGTTCAGCGATGAGGCTCATTTCTGGTTGAATGGCTACGTAAATAAGCAAAATTGCCGCATTTGGAGTGAAGAGCAACCAGAAGCCGTTCAAGAACTGCCCATGCATCCCGAAAAATGCACTGTTTGGTGTGGTTTGTACGCTGGTGGAATCATTGGACCGTATTTTTTCAAAGATGCTGTTGGACGCAACGTTACGGTGAATGGCGATCGCTATCGTTCGATGCTAACAAACTTTTTGTTGCCAAAAATGGAACAACTGAACTTGGTTGACATGTGGTTTCAACAAGATGGCGCTACATGCCACACAGCTCGCGATTCTATGGCCATTTTGAGGGAAAACTTCGGAGAACAATTCATCTCAAGAAATGGACCGGTAAGTTGGCCACCAAGATCATGCGATTTGACGCCTTTAGACTATTTTTTGTGGGGCTACGTCAAGTCTAAAGTCTACAGAAATAAGCCAGCAACTATTCCAGCTTTGGAAGACAACATTTCCGAAGAAATTCGGGCTATTCCGGCCGAAATGCTCGAAAAAGTTGCCCAAAATTGGACTTTCCGAATGGACCACCTAAGACGCAGCCGCGGTCAACATTTAAATGAAATTATCTTCAAAAAGTAAATGTCATGGACCAATCTAACGTTTCAAATAAAGAACCGATGAGATTTTGCAAATTTTATGCGTTTTTTTTTTAAAAAAAGTTCTCAAGCTCTTAAAAAATCACTCGTTATTAAAGGCCTTTATAGAAACTAATACACATAGAGGTAGCCGATAGAGCGACAGGGTTCCCACTGAGAACTAGGAGCAGTCAATAGGAACATTGAAGGGGTCCCCCATAAATTTGCGATAAAATTTTTACAAAAAATTTTCGTTAAAATTTTAATAAAAAATTTCGATAAAATTTTTACAAAAAATGTTCGATTTTTACAAAAAATTTTCGAATAAATTCTTACAAAAAAAAAATTCTATATTTTTATATTATACTAGCTGTGCCCGCCACGTCGCACAGTAGGATTTTGCTGGCAAAAAATACATTTACTGTTTAAGTTAAGGGAAATGCATTATTAGTTTTTTTTTATTTTTAAATTTTTTTTCCAAAATAACGCGGCAAAGTCACCTAAATGAAACTCTGCGGAAACTGCCTCAGATTTTCATGAATTTCAATGGTTCGGTTACATAATTTCTTTTTGCGATATATATTTACTGAAAGTATATTTTGAAAATATAGTACTTCTACATAAATTAAATAAAAAAAATATATTGGAAAACGATAATAGTTTACAAGATATGCAGGTTTTAATAATGGCACATAAAAATGCAGTTTTCATACAAAAGTAGTGCATACTTTTAAGCTTAATTATTTTCATGTTATGAATAACAGCAACAATTTGTTAAATATTATTTAACAGATATTTAAAAGAAGTGATGAATAAGAAAAACAAAATTTACAAATCGGACTGGAATATTCGGTTACGACGAATCTTAAATACCCTTCACCATAAGTTATTAACAATTTCTTAACGATTATTTGTCAGGTATTTAAAAGAAATGACCAAGAAGAGAAAAGAAAATTACAAGTCGAAGTGGAACATTCAGCTATGCAGAATCCTTAGTACCCTTCACCATATGTCAGTAACTATTTCATCACTACCAATGTACTTTTCATCACTACCAATGTACTTTTTTTGTTATATAAAGTTTTCTATGGAATATGTATTTTTAAAAACGGAATGATAACCTTATAATACCCTTATCACCCACGATGAATGGCATAATAAACATCAAAATAAGAATTTTAAAATATTTTTAAGACGTGTAAAAGTGTGAAAGAAGTTAAATCGCGACTTTATATTAAAAAAAATTTATAATATGTATACTTTTGATGTTACTTATTTCGATCTAGCTAAGAAGCTTATTCGTTGCCTTAATTATATTGATCTGGTAAGCGATTACATAAAATCAAAAAATGCGCCTTTAACAAGAGAAGAAATCAAAAAAGTTAAAGTCGCAATTCGGAGGCGGTGTTTGGGAAATTTTTACATAAGACAAGAAGAGTCTTGAGGAAATCGTGATTACTTCTTTAGAAAAATTACTCGTGACTACGAAGTACGTATCAATCGCAGCATGTTCGTTATTAGAACGACTAACAATATATTAAGAGTGACCTTTTCTTCTGGGACAGTTTTACAACAGTCTTACATGCAGGCTACGGTTCACAAAGTACTTATTCATGGAAGACATTATGGATGCGGCTTAATTTCCAATAGGCCTGCTTTCAGAAGAATTGAAGAAGCTCGAAATAAAGACTATAGAAAGTATAGGCTAATGTTTGCCAGCAGGAGCAACAAACACAGATATTTTCTATCGCCTTCCTATATCGTCAGATCCTTATGATACCAGCATAAGACGTCAATTCCATAAACATGTTTTGCAAGTTGATGATGTCGTTAAAGAAATGATAAAAGATGAATAAAAGTCTATATTTTTGGTATTTAATTTGATAGTTATTCATTTTGATATTCTGGAGAACATTAGGGGGCGATGGGCGTGGCAGATTTTCTTGAAACTTTGTATATGTTTCAGCTTTATAACACTTATAATTTGTGGAAAGTTTCATGGCTTTTGGTGAAGAAATAAAAGTTTTGTGAGAAAATATATTTTCCAATTACATGTGCAGTAGGCGTTGGGCGTTGCAGATTTCCATGAAACTTTATAGATATTTAAATTTCATAAAACTGATAACTTTTGCCAAGTTTCGCTATGATCGGTTAGGAAACAAAACTTTGAGGCGTAAAAAATATTTTCGGGTTATATGGGCGGGGGGCGATGGGCGTGGTAAATTTTGATAAAACTTTAAAATTTTCTTATCTAAGTTCATAGAAGCATATGTACCAAATTTTAATGTTCTATAAGCTCTCCTTATATTTTTTGCCAAGAAATGTATGAAGAAATCCCACTGTGCGTCGTGAGCGTCCTGACAATATTTTGCTCGATTTTGCTTTGAAAGTATTCCACACCAATTGTAAGACTCTAAGGGCCCATTCAGACTGCAGACTTTTTATCGGCCGATAATTTGGTCGGTTTCTTAATCAGTATGGAGAGGAATGCATATGCGCACACTACAGCGATTCAGTATCGGCTGATAAAAAGGTTTGATGGGCTACCCGATTACATTCAAACTAACACTCGATTACGGCCAACTATCGGCTGACTGTTTAATCAGTATTAGCGCATACACGCCTGCGCATACATGACGATTGTTCGGTCGGCCGATAGTTCAGTTCGCTCTGTGATTTGCCGTCGTGTGCGTGTATTTTGCATATGGCGTCGACCAAATCACAATTGTTGATTGTAGAAAGTTCCGTCGAAAAGTTATTTGAAGAAATCGAGAAGAGATTACCGCTTTATAAAAAAAGTTTAAACGAGTACTCCGATACGAATGAGAAGAAAAAATTGTGAGAGGAAATTTGCGAAGCAGTTGTTCTTGATGGGAATCGGCTTAGTCTGCGCCCTGTTTACCAACCAAACTGTTTAGTTGGCTCGGTGTGCGCACTTTCAGCCCAACCTGACTAAACTATCGGCCGATAAAAAGTCTGAAGTTTGCGAGGGCCCTTACTTTTATAGTCCTTCAGTTATGATTTATGTATTTACTTTATATAAAGGTGCCATCCCTGGATAAAATTCTAAAATGTATAAAATATTCTAAAATTCTAAAAATTATTGTAAAACTGTGTAAAAGGTGTTTAAAATATTTTAATAACAATGTAATTCCTCAAAGTAAAAATACAAATTTTATTCATTTGTCGCCATCTGTTGCGCAATTTTGTTTAAAATATTCCACTTTCCAAAAAAACAAAAATTTCAGTACCTTTAAACCGGAAATTGCGTACTTTCACTGGTTTTTCTAAACTTTCTTTTGGAAATTAGATATTTTTGCGGAAAAAAAGTAACCTATATTGGAATCAGGATGCTAAGGTACTTCCCCACAAAATCTTCAGTAGTTTTTACGTAATGCGAACGCAAAAGAAAAGCAGAGAGACAGACGAAAATGAGTTACTATTTTATTATATGTATAGATTTGTAAGAATGATAAAAGTAAAAACCGAAAGTAAATTGTTGTTAAATTGGGAAACATAGTAAGGGAATGTTTAACACTCTTACTGTTTTTTTTTTACTGAAAAAAGGACACTTGCATTCTATTTTTAGCTGGTATAGTAACGTTTAAAATGTTTATATTTGAAAATAAATTCAACGATAGTAATTTTATCTCTTAAATCATTAAATACTGTATCAATTTTAACTGGGTACAGAAACAAAGTTTTTGAAAAATAGAAAGTTTTTTCTTTCATATCTAAGGACCCCAGACATAAAATATAAATAAAAGTTTAAAATAACACACACAAAAAATAAATATCACTAAAAATCTTATTCACTCGTAGTAGTTAAACACCCAGTATGTTTGTTGGAAATCGAACCCACAACCCCTATACTAATACATTAGAACACATTAACACACCAATAGCCTACCAGGGCACCATAAAAGTTTTCAGCCTCTTCAAGACACAGTCTGCAAATATCGTATTCTTAGATTTTCATCTTCGCCTGATGATAATTAACCTGTCACAACTCGAGTTACTCCTATTATATCCGAGAAAATTTTGGGGCTTCCTGCTAAGGGAATACCTAAAACCTTGCGGAGTATTCTTGTCAATCTCTTCCGAATTTCAATAGCAGCTAGAGTTCCTATTGCGAGGCACCCTTGTAAATCCCTATCCAAATCTGACGGCCCGGTAAGATTTGGATATTTTTAGAACCATAACGAAAGTCGAGTTGAAGTGGTAAAGAACTTTTTTTTAAAGGTTTATTTAAAAATAAAAAAATCTAAGCTGTAGAAAATTTGTTTATATGATTCTTATATAATCTAAAAAATCTCTAGCAAATTTGTTTATATGATTATTATTTAATCTAACCTATATTATATATAGTTGGTATGATGGTCTGTTTTCAAAACTCAGAGCTGGAAAAGATATGTTTCGGAATAAGTGGTTATATTCGTAACTACTAATCCTTTTTCCAAAAAAAAACGGCGCACAATACGTTCTTGTACTATAAATATAATAGTTATCTTGTTGTACACGAAATGAAAACAAATAAATAAATAAAAAATTAAGATCTTTTATCCGTGCTCGAGCATAGAGTCAGGCACTTCGGGTAAAATAAGCCAGTATAAGATAATTTCAATTTAATAAAAACTTCATTTGCTTCTACGTCGTTTGTCATTAAAACTTATGCTCGTATGTATGTATATCTCAGGACGTGCTTCACTTAATTTACCACCAATTAATGCAGTCAAATTTGCTCTCATCCAATTGCGACAAGGTAAAGACAGTGCATTTGCAATGGACCTGAAATTAAAAGATAATTATATCTATGGACTGAATACTGCCAGAGCAATTAAAGTCAAGTATGCAAACAAACAAGAAAGAAAAAACTATAGGGTAATTCCACGTCAAATCAACAAGGCACTCAAAATGACTACTTCAGATTTTATTGAAACTTTTTTTATTTATATTCTTTGACTCGCTGAATCCAAATATGATAAAAAATTCTATCTATTACAGTTTTTCTGCTACATAGTTATAAAAATTGAAAAATGTCGCTTTTTTGCATATGCGCTCGAGGATTAAATATATTCTAAATCCAGTTCTATAAGTCCTAGAAAGTTGAGTAATAGCTCATTTTAAAGGGTATTTCATACGCTTTAATTTGGTATCAATCATGAATCAGGAAATTTTTTAACAAATTTTTTTCTGATATTTAAAAAAAAACTTTTTTATTAAAATCTTTGAGATAGTGTCTTTTAATATTTTTTTAAATTTACATATGTTTTTTAATGTAGCTTAGTGAGTACACCATAAAAATTTCAGAGTGGGACCATGGTGGGATCAATTTTCCACTACAAGTGGAAATTGAAATCAAAAAGGTTATTTTTAAGGTGGAAAATTTATTTAATGGCGATAAAGCATTAGGCGATAATATGAATTTATTTTTCAATGAAAATTGGCAAGATATTTGTATCGAACTACGTGAAAGCATGTACAAATCACTTAGTGATCTTTTTATTGGTATTGTCAACAATGTTTTTAGTCAATATCCTTATGATAAATTTTTTACTGAATAAATATCTCACATATTGTTAAGTCTAAAAAACTTACCGTCTAAAAATGGGTGATTCTTAGGAACCAGAGTTCTAGGATTATAATAGGGATTTAGTAGTAGAAGTAAATGGTCTCTACCTGGTGATCACTGCTTAACGTTACAGACATTCTTTTGTTCGGAATATGATATTTTAAATTTAAGCCCAGAAAAATCTCTGAGTTCAATATTTGATAGTCTATATGTCTTTACCAAAAATCGTTTGGTTTAATAAAAATTTTCAAAAAAAAATATGATTGTCAAAGATCTTGTTAAATATCACAATAATGACATAGTTTTATTAGGACAAGTTTACATCATATCTATATTGGACGGCTATATTTTTTTTTTTTTTACACTTCGTCCAGACGAGCATTTTTTATTTCTTAATACAAGTAATAACGTCGGCAGAATAACGTCACAAAAAATGTAGTGTTTAATCTTTTTTTATTAGGTGGCGACCATGTACTTCTTCTGTCTGGAAACAAAATTTATCCTCAGTCTACATTAGACATAAAATGATAAACATTAACACTAACATCATGTTAGTATTAAGGTGGTTGTTACAACATTTGTTAATTGTCGTTAAAACATTTGTTGTAAAAACTCTTTTATAACATGACAGTGATGTTGTTGTTGTATTTTAGCTTGACAGTAGTATTTTCGAACAGCAGCATCTGTTGCGCAATGGCACTCCTAATATTTGCTGCGCAATAAACATTCAAACAACATTTTTGGAAAACAGAAAATTATGTTTAAACCAGGGTACGTATTTTTTCACCATGAATAGTACATTTTAGTTCATTCTCTTATCATTTTCAATCAATGAAATTTTGTTTTGCGTTTGTTTTTTCACTGCACACAAATAAGTTTCACACACATTTTTTATCTTCATAGGTGTTTGGTTTTAAAACTGTTCACTTTGTTCATGAAGTAATTTTTGTCCAGCTTCTTTCTTTTTCATCGTCAATGAAAGAAGCAAAAATTTGTTTCAAAAATTGAACACCACCA
Source organism: Phasia obesa (assembly GCA_949628195.1). NCBI lineage: Eukaryota > Metazoa > Arthropoda > Insecta > Diptera > Tachinidae > Phasia > Phasia obesa. Next base: position 175,070,117 of record OX451215.1, on the reverse strand, counting down.
TTCGTAATGAAATATTCATGACGCTTATTTCTTTCGTTTGTACGAAGTGTGCAACGAACATGAAAGAAAATAAATAAATGCCCCGCTCATTTCAAAGAATATATTTTAAAGCAATAGTAAATGTTCTATTGAAAAGGGTTATAAATTGACCTGCTCTCATGTTTTTACAATTAAAAATTAGAGGTCAATGCACATTTTCATTACACATCCTAAATATTTATAATTATATGTACATAACGCACATATACATATGTATGTAGGTAAGAACTTACATTTTATAACCTTTTTCAATAAAACATTTACTTTTGCTTTAAACTATATTCTTTGAAATAAACGACGCATTTTCTTATTTTCTTTCATGTTCGTTTCACAATTCGTACAAACGAAAGAAATCATACTCAATATTTAATGTATGGGGAAAAAAGAAAAAGAATTGTGGTGAACAATTTTTGAAACGAATTTTTGCTTCTTTCGTGGACGATGAAAAAGAAAGAAGCTAAACAATAATTACTTCATGGACAAAGAGATGTGAACAGTGAAACTTATTTGTGTGCAGTGAATAAACAAACGCAATACAAAATTTCTTTCATGAACAGTGAAGAAAACAAAAAGGAAATCAACAGTTTCTTCATGAATATGGAAAAAGAAATGAGAGAGAAATACCTACTCTGGTTTAAACAGAAAATTACATAAACACGCATTCGGCACCTATAACAACAGACACAAATTAATTCCGTTGCTCTGCCGGCGTCATGTTTATGTTTTGTTCAATTTGATGACTAGTGAAGACGGCCTCTTAAGTATGCGTTAAAAGGCATGATTCACTATCTTACTCAGTCGTACGATCTGTCAAAAACAGCATGTGTGCCAAAAAAAGTATGATAGTGTGGATTAGAAATGTATGTGTGTGACAGACGTTTTGACAGGTCTGTACAATTTGAAAATCTTTTGAAAATCTTCATAAAATAGTATTTTTCCATGCGATCAGGGTTGCAAAATCTTATTTTTTATGATAGTATGGCATCTACAACGCCATTTTGAAACGATTTTTTAAGTAGGACAGAATTCTGTTCTTTTTTATCTATTGATTTTTTGTGATTGAATCGTACGATTGTGTAGGTTAGTGAAGAATCCTGGCCTTAAAGGAAGTTGTTGTATACAAAGTTCGCGTTATTGATGCGTATTTTCTATTTTGTGTTTTGATTTAAAATATTTGTGAATAATCATATTATTATGTGTAGATAAGAATAAATGCTTCACTTTCGGCGACATTGCTCTGCTCTTATTTAGGCGTATTAATTCGAGGCTAGTATACTCATTTTATAATTATTTTATTTCGCCAACGATTTAGTGCCGGTAATACCGGTGAAGAAGAGCGCTATGATATGTACTATTGTAATTCGAACATATAAGAAAAATGGATGTTGCCATGGCTGGGGATCGAACTTGTGACCATGCTTTAGTAGTCGATGTACTATGATTTATATGACCTTTATTTATTATATGACCCTTATCATATTAAGAGTTCATACATAAAAACAATTTTTAAATTCAAATGAGATATTTAAGAATTTAACAATTTATTTGAAACGGGAGTTACAAACTTATTGGAAAAAGGGTCGGAGATTACCAAGCACTCTCCGAAACAAGACATTGAACAGCGGCGACTGAGCAATTTCCGGATTCCAGTTTTCGGTTAATAAAAAAACAATACTAATAATAATGAAATACATACGTAGCCGATAAGACTTAAGGCAATTTTAGGCAGGTACAGGTCAAAGAAAAAATATCATCGACGGCAGAGAATTATCGGCTGCGACTCAGTCAGCTTGGTTCTTTGTTAAAAAAAAACAACCCCGATAAAATGAAAAATGTTATCGTTTAGAAAAATTTCTAAAAATAGTTTGGTATTATTACATGTCAAATTTCTTTCCGTATTATTTTACATCTTCATAACATATTGCTTTCATACTATCACAATTTCTCATAGTATTTTAGTTTTTAACAAATCTTAACACTCAGTATTATAGTGTGAAATGGGCTTTAAGTAAGACCAGACGTTTTCTATTACATTCAAATCTGGGCTTTTGGATGGTTAATCTAGAGTTTTTACTTTTAAGCCATGATATTGTTATTGGTTCATGGAACCACCAAGAGAAACTTAATTTCCTGATACTGGTGGCGCCAAAGAAAAGAAAATAATTTTTTAAAAGTATTGACTTAAATTAATTTGCTACTTTCTAATTTGTCAATTAGATATTAAACCATGGTATATTCTGAACTCGTTTTTGCTGCTAAAGGTGTTTTATTTTTCACAAACCAAAGTTAGAACACGAAAAGATTTTATATGGTCAGGCATATACTGTATGGCAACGACCCAATAATTGTTATTTTTGATCAGGTTTTTCAGATATTATTATACAAAGCACAATAAAATAAATGTGAATAAATAATTTTTATTTTAATGTTCTATAACTAGAACTACAAATGTTTTAAAATCTTTTTAGATTAATCATTTCTCAAAAAAAATGTGTAAATATTGTAAGTTCAAAGTATAGTGACGATAATTTATATTTTAATTACAGTAAAGTTTGTAGAAACAAAATTTTAATTACAACATGAAATTAAAAAATAATAAAAATAATAAGGCAGTGCAAAATTTTGTGACAGAAAGAAAACCTGGTTACCTCAACTCACAAAACCGTACTTAATGTTAGACTAAAGTCATTGAAATAATTACTAAAAGAAATTATATTTAATTACAAATTATGCAATTGAATACACATGACAACTTTTAAGAAAAAGATACACGAGGATCACAAAAAGAAGAAAGTTAAGAGTTATTAATTTTATTTTTGATATTGATTATCACCTTTGTCGATTGACGTAATCAGCTGATAGATACAAATCTTGTCAACTATGGTTTATTATAGTTTTATAAGTATCCAAATTAAGAAACAAATAAAAAAATCAGCTGATAGATGTAATACACATTTATGAGAGTACATGTTTCAAAGGTTTTACCTGTCAGTGGACTTAAAACCTATAACCAACTTCCTCTTGCGTATAGTGCAGCTTTAGTTTAAATTTTTACAATATGGTTGATTGGACCAGCTAAGCTCTACTGCTATATAGGAGGCCTATGTTTTTTTGTAACATAATGTCCATTTCCCGCCATTTAGATTTTAGCCACAGCTACCATGTTTAAGCGGTACCAGTATTTAAAGTTTTGTTCCCCACTAAACCTCTGGGACTGGATCCCATATATACACTGGCTATATTCATCAAATAGGTACATAGTAGCGGTGTATACTGGCACAAGTGCGGTTTATAAATCCTTGTAATGAAGACCCTAATCTACCATGAAATAGAATACGCCAAAAGAAACATGGGTTAGAGAAGCTAAGTCGTTGGTTTGTGAATATTGGATACCAGAGGACCTGAAGTTTTAAAATTTTAGGTAAGTGCAAAGAGGACTTCGGTACAAGAAGGACGAAGGAAAGACCTTTAGGGGTACTTACACTTGAAACTCCAATCCATACCAGCCATTGTTACATAGAGTGCAAAGCAGCAGATCTGATGTGGACAACAATTGCACTATATATACCTAAAAAGACAACAGGGGACAGTTACGTGTACGTGCTGGGCTCAAGAAGCTACTTAGATACACTTCTGTGTTATTGTGATTTATGAAATTCAAAGAGGAACAAAGAGGGTAGAAAATATATCCAAAACATTGGTGGTCTGGTTTAGTATAGCCGTACTAATATTGTATTAAAACAACATACGGAGCTTTAGTACAAAATTTGAAAAAATCTTGAAACTCAGTTATTATTAAAGCACTACATGTACACAAAAAACGAAGCTTTTAAGAAGCTCATTATATTATTTAATTGAATTCATGTCCGCTCATTGCCCACGAGTAACAAAGAGTAGACAATAATAAAAGCGAAGACTAGCGAACTAAAAATTTGAAAGTGGTATAAGTCAACTTTTTAAAAAATTGAGTTAACGGTAATTTTAATGAGCTATAGACTCCTTCTTTCCATTGTTATAAAAACAATTTCAATAGAGTTCTATTTTGACATACAATAAACAAAAACAGTTTTGCTGTACAATGCTATCGCACAAATATTACTTTTGAAAGTGGAATAAGTCCATTTCTAATAATTTTTTTAATAAATATTTTTAATATTTATTAATAAATCTTATAATAAATAAATCAAATAAGAATTGTTGTGATTGTTAAAAAATCTAACTTAACATAACATTTCGTTGTCACATTATCACACTTCAAATAAAATTTAAAATCAAGCAAAGGAACAAGCCGAGTCGAAACATTTAACAGCGGCGTTTAAGAATTTTTTTTATTTATTCTTTTATTTGGAAAAAAGGGAAGACCATAAAACCTCAGCAAAATTAATATGTTGTCACTTTATAAATCTTGAAGAAGCATAATAAGAGAGAAATATAATGATATAATAAGTTTATTACTTTATATCAGACTTGGGGGATATCAATTACATTTGGTAACTAATTACACATGCAATTACTAATTACATGTAATTGTAATTGAAAATTTTCAATTACAAAATACAAGTAATTGTAATTGAAATAGGGACTAAAATCAATTACAATTACTTGTAATTTGTAATTGAAAAATTTCAATTACAATTACATGTAATTAGTAATTGGAAAATTAAATTTATTTAAATTAAATTTAATTGGAAAATTAAATTACTAATTACATGTAATTGTAATTGAAATTTTTCAATTACAAATCACTTGTAATTGAAAATTTTAAGTAATGAATACTTTTTTTGTAATTATTGTCAAAAAATATTTAATTACAAAAATGTTCAATTACATATAAATTATAAAAAATAATAACAATCCTATTTGAATAAATAAATTTGACGCCTTAGTGTTAAAATAATACTAACGAACAAATATAACCTTTCAAATGGTGCTGAAGATGTTAAGGGAGTAGGATAGTTTGTGAGGTAATTTAGAAACGATTTTAGACCACGCAAGTAAATCTGAAGTGCAAATTTCAAACTATTTTATTTTTCACAATGTCAATGTCTACGGAATATTAAATGAAAAAATGTATATTTGACCGCAAAATTTTCAAAATTTTGTAAGCGATAATTACCTTTATGAAGGTGTTCACCGTAATTGAACATGGATATAGTTTTCGTATTGCTCGTTTGAATAATACAGTTGATCATGCAACGCAAGATAAGCTTGAAATTGTTACGGATGTAATTGAGTTTCGTTCAATTGGAAGTAATGATTACTGCCTAATTACAATTACTTGTAATTTGTAATTGAACTTTTTCAATTACAATTACATGTAATTAGTAATTGGAAAATTAAATTACCAATTACAAGTAATTGTAATTGAAATTTTTCAATTACAAATTACAAGTAAGTACTGTATGGCTCCTTTAATAAAGTTGTATATTTTAAAGCATAGATCGTTTTAACTACTTAGTACGGCACGGCACCTTTAATATTTGATACACAGATGGCGCTAAAAAATATGAATTATTTACTGCCAAATAGCCAATTGAATAAAATTTGTATTTGTTTTAAATCACGTACGTGTTGCATAATTTGATTATTTTGTAAAATACATACTTAGGTAATAATGTAATTACATTATTTTTGTTATTTAGCATTAATTTTTAAAATTTGGTAAGCATCGACTTGAGAGTGGCTGTTATTGTAAGTTTCTTCTTAGTTTAGTTGCATATAAGTAAATCATACAATAGGTGTTGATTCCTTTCAAAGCAAAATCGAGCAAAATATTATCAGGGCACCAACAACGTGGCGGGCACAGCTAGTTTTTAATATAACTGAAATTAACTCTTAATAAACTTGGTTATTCGTGTATTTAAATGTCTTCATTTTAACTATTATTTTTTACATAAAAATCCACTTTAGTAAAGCTTAAGTATGTCTATAAAATTTGCTCCTGTTTTTATTTCTTGTAATATGTTATTTTTGAAAATGGTATTAGTCCATGTAGAGCTACAAAAAACGTATATTTTTCCAAATAATTTTAGTTATTATTATTTCATAATAAATTTTAAAAGGTGTATAGTGTAAACAACATCACTCAAATTGACTAAATTCGACCAATATTTTTAATTTAATTCAAACGCAAACCCTTAAGTATCTCAATATATGAAAAAATGGACTTATACCACTTTCAAAAAACCAGTTATATACTCTTCACCAGATTCACAGTGACGCGAATCTCATGTATAACTCCTTATTTCTTGAACCGTAATAGGTAGACTCTTAAAATTTTGTACAGAAGATATGTTAGCACGGCCGATATGACAATTACTAAAAATTAAAGGGTGTTCCGACAATGACATGTTTTTCAAGTACAGTGACTTATTTTTTTAATCGTAATAGGTAAACTCTTGATATATTCATAGAAGAATAGTTTCCATGGCCGTTATAACAAAATTAAAGGGTGTTCCGACAGAGACATGATGCAATTTTCGCGAGTATGACTTTGATTTTACAAATAAAGGGTGCCCCATAAGACATGAAAAATTAACAACTTGAGTGTATCAAGGAGTAATAAAAATAGTACGGAACCCTACGTGTGTGAGACTAACTCGCACTTGACTGATTTATTTATTTTACAATTTACTTGGAGGTTTTTGCTAACTTTTGAAATAATGATTGTTTTTAATTTTTTTCGTGAATTTTCGGTTTATAGTCTTATAGTTTCCAGCTCCAGTTCTAAATGCTATTATAATATAAATAAATCAGTTAAGTGAGATCCAGTCTCCGAGTTCCATACTACGTTCAATATATAAAACTACAAGATTTAATTTTTAACGTCTTTTATGGGGAACCCTTTAATGTTTTTATGTTTTTAAAAATTTTGAATGCACATAACATAATGTTTACAAATTAAGGCCAAATGGTAAAAACCTTTAATTTGTATTACTTTTATTTTTGTTATGTACTTGTTGTTGCTTTCTTTTATCCGAATCGGTAGTAAGAAGTAATCAGTCTTGGGAAGTTTTGGACGATTAAAGAGTCTCACGGGCAATTTTGCCAAGCGGTCAATTTGGCAAGAACCAGTAGATGGGTTACCGGTACATGTGATTGCTGTAGGATGTGCGAGGACGAAGAGGAGATGGAAACTGTAGATCACATTGTGTGTCACTGCCCGGTATTACATTTTTTAAATTTTTTGTTATACATAATTAAGGTTCAAAAATATGGTCATATACATACATTTGTGAAAATTAAGTCACAGTCGGAACACCCATTAATTTTTATTATTTCATACTATAGCGACCATAGAAATATACCTTCAGCAAAAAATTTTAATTGTCTACTTATTATAGTTCAAAGTAAGGCCATATACGTGAAAGTATAGTCACTATCGGGACACCCTTTTTTCTTTTTCTTTTAGTTTTATTTTTTATCTTGTTAATTAAGCGAACGTAGGTTTAATTATCGTGTGTAAATTTCAAGTGCCTGCCTCCAACGGTCCAAAAAATAAGTTCATATACGTGAAAACCAGCTCGGTATCGGAACACTCTATAATTTTGTGTGTTTGTTGTTATAGCGGCTAAAGTAATGCAAATTTTGGGAAAATTTCAAGAGTCTATAATTTACGGCCCTAGAAATAGAAGAAGCTAACTGACAGACAGATATTGTAGCGACAACAATAGGGTTACGTTTTTGCCGTTTTGGTACGGAACCTTAAAAATGACTCAATAGTAATTGTGATTTTTGGCGAATCAATACAAGTTTATACTAATGTTGTGAGTTTACAACAAAAGTAATTTTTAATGACAAACGGCGATTTTTTCTTTACATTTTACGACAACAAAAAATAGTTACCCTCGTAAGCAGTTAAGATGAGATGAAGCAAGAAATGCAAAAACAAATTTAATACTGGTTTTAGCGGTATTTAAAATTAAAATAAAAATATACATATATAAATATAAAAAAAACATTAAAATTAACAACATTCTAAATAAACAATTAAAAAACACAGATCAGTAGCTACTGGATATCAGGCTTTAGTATAAAAGGAAGATAAAAAAATTGTAATTAAATCAATATTAAAAAAGGAGTGAAGTGGTTCAAATAACAGTGCAACTATTCTAAATTTGTTCGAATATGTGCAAATTACTGAGTTATTTTTTAGTTTTTAGTGTAGCCGCGGTTTTGGGGGATTTGCGTGAGTGTTAATACAAGAAAAACTCCAAATAAAAAATTAAAAAAAAAATATATTTAATTTTAACAGCTAAAGCGATAACATTATGTCATATTGGTGATAGTGCTTGTTTCGCAAAAAGCACACAGGAAGTACTAAAAAATCTCCATGGTGGTTTGCGTGACTTTAATCTTTTACCATTTGATCCATTGCGTGTTAAAAGTTTAGTTTTGGAAAGAAATCCATCAAGTCCTGTTAATCTTGAGTTAAAATTTAAAGATCTTGATGTAATTGGCTTAAAAAATGGCAAGGTGAAAGAGGTCAAGTAAGTCGGTGTCAAAAATAGTTTTTTCTCAAATTTCAAAAAACCAAAAATTTTCAGGGGTTTTAGCTTTAAGGAACGCACAGTGTTGGAAGCTTCGGTACCTGAAATTTTATTGAAAGGAAACTATGTAATCGATGGACATGTATTGATTTTGCCCATTACTGGAAAGGGAAAATCTCTAATTACCTGCAGTAAGTATAATCCATTAACTAAAGTAATTAAATATATAAATAAATTTAATTTTATTTGAACTATTTTTAAATGAATTAATATTTATTCTGGCTTAAGTTCTTTATTAAGAACTAAAGAGATAAAGAACAATTAGATAATAGCACAATTTAAGGCATTTTCGGGATCGCTACATCCGTTTTCAGCATTCTTCGTATCTATCTACAAGGTAGATTGAATTGTAATAATTTTTCTATTTATACAAACTATACAAAGATATAGGATATGAGAATTTTAAATTTTTCATTATATTTCATAACTGAGAGTTTTTTTGAAATTATTTTACACTTATTAACCCTCAAGGCGAATTGAATACTATATAATGGCAATGTTACAACAAAAACAACCACAGACAATTTTGTTTGTGTAAAAACACGCACAGTTTTCAAAAACCCAAAGAAAAATAAAAAAGAAGAAAATTTGTTAGACAAAACACAAAAGTTTTGTTAGTTTTTGCAAAATATATTATTATATTTAAAGTAAAAAGTGAAAAATAAAATTAAAAATAAAAATAAAAATAAAAATAAAAGAACATAATATTAGAGAGAAATAAATTTTTGTTTTAAAATTTTATTAAAATGTGTCGCAAGGAAAATGTAAAAAAAATTTTGACATAAGAGGGTAAAAAACACATATAAAAGAAGATATTCACCTGGGCTATCAGTTTGACCTAGTATTAAATTCGCCTTGATTAACCCTATTCAAGAAGACATTTCTTCATTTTTATTCTCTTTATATATGTTTTTTATCTTCACTTGAAATTGGTCTAGTTTGTATTTTTTTTTTTTTATAATAGGCAACTTAAGCCAGAATAAATATTAATTTAAATATATAAATCATTAATTTATATATTTAAATTATGTAAAACTTAAAATGCGTGTACATATATAAAAATATAACATATAAAATCTCAACATATTTTGCAAATATTTTGATTCTGCTCCACTGTCTAATGAAAAAATAGAATTATAAAAAATAAGTTAAATACGCACAGAAAAAAAATATTTTCACCAATTAAAGATTTTAATTGGTTTAAGATTAAAATTTAATTTGACTTTTTTGATTTATTAGATTTTTTAATTATAAATTTGTTTGTTCTGTTTTAAAAAAATATATGTTTGAAATTGAACGTTTATTTAAAACTAATTAAAACCTTTAATTGGAGCAAGCAATTTGTTCTGTGCGGCGTGCCGCGGCGTCAAAAGACAATGGATTTTTTGATCAATTAACATGTACATGGGTAATAGATTTCTCAGTCTATAAGTTTCATTTTTTGAATTGGATTTTGATCTGAGGATAACCCTTAATGTCCAAAATGGAGGAGGTACCACTAATATATGCCTAACTATATAATCGAAAACAGACTAATTGGTTAAAATACGAAATTTGGAATTTAAATTAACTTTAAGTCGTACTGCTCAATAGTTTCAGAGATATTCAAAATTGGCCATGTTTCATTAATATCTATGCATAATATGCATAATAAATTTATAACTATCAGAGCCCGCAACATCGTTTTTTGTTCGAATTTGTCTTTTGAACTGAAAGTAATACACGGAAAATTTGAACACTTACATATGTTTATATTGCAGCAGATATGGTTTATGTACTAACTTTGGATAGACGTGTACTCGTCTCTGGGTAATTACAAACGATGTTGAAACATAGGTTTTATATAAAATTCTATTATTGCAGAGTTTTGTAAATAATTTCTAAAATTTCTTGTTTACTATAATTTAAAAATTGTGTACTTTCGGGTTTTTATCACTTGGAAGTGAGATATTTTTTCGGGAAAATACCTCCCCACAAATTTTTTTTTAATTCATCCGTTTTTACTTGATGCTAACACAGCCATAGGAATTCTATATCTGCTCCAACGGTCGGTATAGACTAGCTGTGCCCGCTATGTATTGTATGTATTTACTTTATATAAAGGTACTGATTCCTGGGTAATTAATCAGGAACATAAACTTTATATAAAATTCTAAAATTTATATAAAATTCCAAAATTATTATAGAGTTCTGTAAATAGTGTTTATATATTTTTTTTTTTTGGAAATGAGATACAAAAGTTTTTACGTGATGCGAACACAAAAAGAGAGACAAATATTCTAAAAATTGCTGTTTTCTATTCCATTGTATTGCTATATGTACCAGCAACAACATTTAAAAAAAATATATTTCATGTACAGACATGGTCCTGTTACAGTTTTATTATAGGTATAGATGTATAGATACATATATGATAATATTATTTCATTTTGACAAAAATGTACAGGAGTAACACACATTTTGTGACAAATCACTTAATCAATTCACAAATCCCTAGTATTGTTGTATCAGTTGTATTATTGTATTGTATTGTATTGCAATACAATAGTGTAAAATTATTGTTGATAATTTACATTTTTGAGATTAACTCTTGTATTTCACTTGCCACTTTCAATTTATTTATCCGTAAAGATTTATAACACAAGGGGACAGACAGCATTTTTGTAGCATGAAATATGATAACTAATATTATACTTCCTCGGGATGCTGCTTTCAGATCAGAAGTCAGATTGTTTGTATTAGCTTTATGACATTTTCAAAAACATATATACCCGAGGTACCCAACTTTGGGGGCTTACCCAGAAACCCCCTTTACCCTAGTTGGCTGACCGTTTGCAACACGATTCAGAAATACCTTTTCTTTGTCTCTGTGGAAATTCATTAAGATATCTTTACTGGTTCATGAGATATCGAATTATTTCCAAAATATATCGTTTTCAAACCACTGTGCATCAGTTCAATATGCTTCGCATAGAATTCATACTTTTTGTTTCCTAGAAAATTTTGTGCAGTTCAAACGCATTCATTCCAGGCATTTTTTCGATATCAGCTATGTAACTTTTAAAGCTGTCATCCTTAATCAACCTTCTTATTTCTGGACCATCAATAATTCCGGCTTTAAGTTTCTCTGTGCTCAAATTATAAAACTTTTTCGAGATGTAATTAAAACAATCACCATCATTGATCAGAGAGAGCTGTGACAAATTGTTTCATTAGCCATGGTTTTATGTGTAAAGGCGACAGTATTATGCGATCCCTTGGCGCAAGGGGCTCGTTTATCACTGGAAGTTTAAGTTTATTTCAAAAACTAAAGCTGCTAAAGAAAAAAACGAAGGCAGATTTGAAATCAGCACCCTGAAATTAACAAACAACAGGCATAAAACTCCATGCAAAAAAAACAAAAGATTAATTTTGTTTCCTTGTGTAATTGTTGTACGTAAATACTAAATTTAAGTTTAATTTTTAATAATTATTTTGTGCTCTTTTTTAAATGAAAGTTGCAACGATTAATTAAATATAATGCTATTCGCATAATGTGAAAGCCTATTTTTGAGAAGGAGAAAAGTATGCAAATGAAGAATTAAACAATTGAAAATGAAAAATAATATAGCAATTAATTTAGTTTATTAAATTATATAAATAAAATTATTACAATAAAATTAAACAAATTATACAAATAAAAATAATTTTGTGCTTCTTCTTGACCATTACCGATACAATAAAACTGACTATCTGGCAAGGTGTATTTCAAAGGTATATTTCACGTTAAGTACAACAAATATTGTTGTTGTTTTACCATAACTTGTAGCATAAACGGTTTTCGCTACAATGTCTGTACGTCATACAGTGCCTTCCATCCCCGGAACGGTAAAAGGTAGACTCTTGAAATTTTCTGTATTTTTTTCGACTCTGTTCGTTCCTCAATGCTTTCTGATATCCGTCTGGTAATTTACGACTACCTTACTTTCATTAAGTTTCTTGCTATCACTAGCCTTTTACTCTCGACTGTAGTGATTTCATACTGTCGACTTTCATTCTCATTACAGAGTGTATGGTAATTACTAACATTGACCTAAGGCAACATTGACCCACAGCATCTACATTTAATATGTGTCTGCACGCGGTCTAAAGACTGAGTTCTGCAATTTGTAGTGAAAAAATACCAGTCTTTGGTGGGGATCGAACCCACATCCCCGGACTAGAGACTAGCCCATCGCAAAATATTATAGGGTGTTCCGATAGTAAAGTCAGTCGTTTTTTAACCATAAACAAGTAGTTGTAATTTTCATACAGTAATTATATAAAATAAAACTAATAACACTAGCCAACAAGGTTTTTGACTGGAGCAACCAAATACCGTTCCTAGTGTAATTTGGTGCGCTGAATTCCAATCTGTAAATAGTTTTTCTCTATCACCTCAGATTTTCGAGATATAAAAAAAGCGTTTGTTGGATTTTTCCATAAAAAATTATTATTTTATTTAAAATTCAATGAGCTTTCAAAAGTGAATAGCGTTATATGATTGTCGTTTGTATTTCGTTGGTTCAGTTTCACGTATTAGAGTCCAGCAATAGTCTCCCAGCATACTTTTATCCCAAAATCCTTGATAGTTTCTTTCAATTTTTATTAAATCCAAATAAAAAATCTTAAACTGTGTGTTAAACAGAAGTGATAACCCTATTGCTTATGTAAATGGATTGTGGATTTTTATTATCTGTATTTACATTTCTAAATGTAAATACCAACTCAAAGAAATTTTATTACATTTTACTTAAAATGTTAGAAAATATAAAAAAAGATTGCATGTTCAAGTGATTTGAACAATCTTTATACAAATTTATAACGAATGCAGGCTTTTGTCAAATTAATAACTGTGAAATTGTAGTGTCAGTATTAACTATTTTACAGTATTGCCAGCATGCGATAAAAAACGAACTGGACGTGCAGGCCCAAATTTGTTGCCAGATTCGAATTCAGCGCACCCAGATTAGCTAAAAAACATGCGTCGTTTCCACAGTCAAAATTTTTTGCCTAATTTGTTGGCCAGTGTAATTAAAGGGTGTCCCGACAGTGATGTTACTTTCACTTATATGGCCTTATTTTTAAAACGTAATATAGGGACTATTGGAATTTTTACAGAATGTGTATTGCCATTTCCGCTATAACAAGAACTAATAAAAAATAAAAGGTGTTGCATATCTTTTGAACCGTAATAGGCATACATTGCAAATTAACACAGAGTTTGTAAAATAATGTCTGCTATTACAATAAAATTTTAAAATAATAATTAAAGGGTGTTGCAAAAGTGACATTATTTTTTGTAAGTAGCCTTAATTTCGAACCGGAATGAAGAGACACTTTAAATTTACACAAGTATTTTTTATAGTGTCTACTGTAACAATAAAATTAATAAAATAGAAAGGGTGTTTCCTACAAGTTCGAAATTGGCATTATTTTATAATTTACATACTTGAAGTTTACAAAGAGTGTCCCATAGACAACATGAGTGTGATTTATGTGTGATTCCTTTTGAACCTTATAAAGGGAACACTTAAAATTTTTAACAGCAAGTAATAAAAACACAAAATAATATTAAAGGGTGCCTCAAAAAAGAAGTGAAAAAAAAAATCTTGTATTTTTAAAGTTATATATTAGTAGTACGGAACATATGTATATGTAAATGTGTGTTACTGACTCGTACTTGACTGATTTATTTTTATAAATTTTGGAGTAATACTTATATACGAGTATGTGGTGCAATTTCCTCCATGGTTGGCATAACAGAGATTGAGGTATAATTAAAAAAACGCAACTTATGGACTAAGAACTAAATCAGTATAAATACATACATACTCGTATGTTCCAACATTGATTAATAAATCCCATATCGCAGAAACAGGTTTATCCTCTGTTTATTTTATTTTTTTTATTAAAATAATATTGTTCTCTTTTATGCGAAATTTTAGAATAATTTAGTGAAAATTTTAGTATGAAAAAGGTGTTGTAAGTTATTAACAAATTATGTATAAAAAATTTTTTAATTTTATTTTTAATAACTTCCAAAGAATAACTTGAAAATAACACTTTTAAAATTCCCTTAATATTTCGATTTTTTATTTTATTTGCAGAAAACGTAAAAATTAGATACGGTTTTGATTTAAAGCGTGTAGAGAAAAATGGTAAAATTTATGCTGAATTAGAACACGTTAAGTTAGAATTCGATCCAGAACATGTACAATTTTTATTGGAAGGTCTATTTAATGGCGACAAGAACTTGGGTGAAAATATGAACAAATTTATAAATGAAAATTGGCGCGATATTTATAATGAGCTGGCACCCGCTGTTGCCAAGGGTTTAGGCTTAGTGGTCAAACAAATGATTAATAATATCTTAAGTAAATATGAACATGATGAATTATTTCCTAAACTAGTTTAAGGATATTTGTATTTTTTAATATTGATTTATTTTTTTTTTATAATTGTTTATAAAATTGAAATTTGTAAGGTAATATTATTTAAAACTTGTTGTTTATGGACTGATTTAATAAAAATATTATTCTTGATATTTAATATAACTTTATTAAATGGATATGTCAAGTCGGTTAACTCCATTTCAGAGAAATGTTTGTAATTTAAAAAAATTTAAAACTTCAATCTTCTAACAGTTTAAGAAGAATTTAACAAATTCATTAAAAAATTTAATTAAATACTAATATGGAGTTAATCGATTAGGCAAACGAAGTATCCACAAATTATTAAATTTTTTATTGCAGTAAATTTTTATGACCAGGGCCCTATTGCACAAACAACTTATCAACTTTTCACTTCGCACTTATCAAATTACATTTTTTGGAAAAGTGATAAGTGTTTCTGTTCCACAATATTCTTTGCAATTCTCACTTTTCACTAAGCAAATTTTTGCAAACACTTCGCACTTTTTCCAAAGACTTTGCACCCCTTGTAAAGTCTGGGACGCGTTTTACAAAAAGCCCAATTCCTGAAACTGTCGTCGGTCCAATGGGTGGTTTCCATGCCGGTCCAAATATCAATTTTAATTATTGGGTCAATCACGCAAACACAGACTAAGAGAAATCCACTCATCATAAATAACTTTTTAGCAATACCACTGACGTCATCGGGCCACCACATCGTGTTATCTCTATGTAATACGTAACTTACATCATGATCGTTTCATGAAATTTCTTCAATTCTCTTTTGAACTTTTTTTGGTTTTTTTCTTGCCTCTCTACACCTCTTACCATCACAAAATCGGTTTCATGCAACTGATTTCATGAAAAATGTCATCGCGTAATTTAGCTAAATGGTACTGCAAACTATTGCTTTATTGCAATACCATGCATAGCTGGAACTTCATGGTACTGGCAACTCTTTCTGAGTTAATGCAAGAACAGAAGCAGTTGATTTTCAGCCGAAAAAGGCTCACTGAGCTGTATATTATGCTCAAATATTTCTCTAATTTTATTTCAAATGAATAAAAAAATAAAATTTGTAGTCACTATAATTTGTTGTCTTCATTATTGTCGAACAAAAACTTACGTTTAACATTTTTAAAGCTTCAATAGTTTTAACAATATAAATTTGCAAAGCGATCGTTTACCTTGCAAATTTTTGACAAACTTATCAAAATTTGCTTTGCAAAAATAGAAATAAAACAATGTAATTATTTGCAAAGTCTTTGCAAATTACACTTTTCAATATTAACTTTTTACAAAAGAACAGAAATTGCAAAGACTTTGCAAATTACACATATCAATTTCAACTTATCACTTATCAAATTTTATAGCTTTGTGGAACAGTTTCTGCAAATTGACGAACAATTTTATAAGTGCAAAGTGAAAAGTTGATAAGTTGTTTTATGGAATGGGGCCCAGAGATTACATGTTATACCTGATTGGGAATTAAAACGAATATTGTTTGTGCATCGGTATTCTGCTTAGATTTATTTCAGTATCGGCATATGTTAATAATATTTCTATTAGTATACACTTCTGCTGGTAGAATTTATTTGTCAAACCAAATAACTTTTTTTGATTACGAAATTACTGAAAAAGTTAATAATCTCGAAACAAAATGTTTGCAAATTGACTGCTTAAAAAATGAAGTCCATGATTTGAAGAAAAAACTTTTACTACATGAAAATTCTGTGGTAGCAACCAGCGTCAGAATTTTTGGTGTCCCTCAGAGGGAAGATGAGGACCTCACACTTATTTTTAATAACATCTGCAAAAATCTGAATATTCGTGCTCCTAATATTGAAAATATTTACAGACTTAAGAAAATATATAGGAACAATAGACCGTACAAACCTAATGATGATGATGGTCATAGTCGTAAAATTGCAGTCTGCGTATGAGAAAAATTTTTTACTTAAGTCAGTTGCAAAAAATAGAAGAGAAAATAATATAACATTGACGGTAAATCATGCGGGCATTGGAAGTGATCAGCCAATATATATCAATGAAAATTTAACACCACATAACCACAAAATATTTAAGTCTGCATTGCGGTTGAAAAAAGAACGTAAAGTCATTTCTGTATATACCTTAAGAGGATTAGTATATCTGAGAAAACTTGGAACTGATGAACCAATTCTAGTTGAATTTGCTGAAGACTTAGATCAGCTTTTTCGTTAGAAGGATGTGGAACTGTTCCTGCTTCAGCTTTAATGACGATTATAAGTTACCCTTGTCACATCCAAAGTTATTTTATTTTTCTTATAGTACTTTATTTTTTAAGTATTAATACTACAAGTAAATGTTTTTTATTTACTAATTATTGTTTAAAAAAAATCGCTGTTATTATTTTGATCATTTCTAATTTTAAAACTTGTTGTGTTGCTTTAATGTGTAATGACAAACATATCTACTGACTTAATTGGCTCCAGAGAAGGTAATTACAACATGTTATGCATACTTACTAAAAAATATTTCGGGTTCAAAATTTGCCACATCAATGCTCAGAGTCTGTATTGCAAAATTGATGAGTTTCGATTCTTATTTGAAAACTCTGGTGTAGACGCTATATGCGTCTCTGAAACTTGGTTCACTGATGCACACAATGACAGACTTATTAGCCTAAATGGATACCAACTATACAGAACCGATCGTGATGGCAATGCTGGAGGAGTTGCAATTTACATAAAAAACAAAAAAAATGAGCTTATAAACAAAAAGTCTACTGCTATGGTACTTTTAGATGTGGAAAAGGCTTTTGATACCGTATGGCATAAAGGCCTTGTATATAAATTAATTTCCTACGGTTTTCCGTCATATCTGGTAAAAATCGTACAAAGTTTTTTGACAAATCGTAGTTACAATGTTCACATTAACTCTTCATACTCAGAAAACTACAATATCGATGCTGGTGTTCCTCAAGGCTCTGTCTTGGGGCCTTTGTTGTACATTTTATATTGTGCAGACATTCCTAAAAGTCATGTTTGTAACTATGCTCTTTATGCTGACGATACTGCAATTTACTGTTCTGATGTATCACCACAACCTATTCTTGATAATATACAGCATTCTCTTAACAGCCTTTTTCAATACTTTGTTAAATGGAAAATTAAAATAAATGCTGGAAAATCACAAGCTATCTTTTTTACAAGAAAAAGAAGTTCTTGTAACCTACCCAGTTCAAATTTATCTTTAAATGGTGTAGATATTCCCTGGTCTAACAATGTTAAATATTTGGGAGTTTTTCTAGACCGACGATTAACTTTTAATGAACACACCAATCATATAATCAAAAAATTTAATATTGCCATTAAAATGTTATACCCTGTTATTAATAGAAAGTCCAATCTCAACACCGAAAATAAAATAACTATTGTCAAGACAATTTTTCAGGCTATAGCTCTATATGCATGTCCAGTTTGGGGAACATGTGCAGCAACACATGTTAAGAAAATCCAAATCAGCCAGAATAAACTTCTTAAAATGGTTATGAATTTGCCTTGGCACTATTCTACACAAAGATTACATCGTCTTTGTAATGTAGAATACATAAATGTGCGTATTCAAACTATAATAAACAAATTTCAAAATTCGTGTAATCATTCAAACAGCGATTACATTTCCAATTTATATTAGGTAAAAACTAATTTTTTCTTTCTTGTATGAACTATACATTCCTTCCTTTAATGATTTATTGAAGGTTTTTATGCTCAAATTTATTTTCCTTCTCCGATAAAAAATTTATTAAAATTCATTTGCGTGTTCTTAAATTAATAAATATTGTTATAGATGTAAGGTAGCTTTAACCATCTCTCTTAAGATTTATTTTGTATATGTTTTATAAAAATGATTTTATAAATAAAAAAAAAAAAAAAAAAAAAAAAAACATAAAAAACAACCTTTCACATAAGCTTCTTTGCTCTTTCAACGAGATAAACGACATAGAACTAAGTTCTTGCAATGATAAATTGCTACTCGGATGTGTATATAGGCCAAATAATAGTATTAAATTGGATTCCCTTGTTGATGAATTGGAATTACGAACCGTTGGCTACTCTAATATTATTATATCTGGTGAGTTTAATGTTAATTTGTTTACTAACTTGGGAGCGAATCTTCGTTCTGATATGTCGGCTTTGAAATTATTGTCGGTAAATATCTCTATACCAACGCACTTCACTGCAACCAGTGCCACCTTGCTTGATCATTTTCTTGTAGCTGATAAACGTAAGATATTGCAATACGATCAGTTAACAGTACCTATTTTTTTCAAGGCATGATCTTATTTATTTGAATTACGACTTTAACACTGTACAGCAGACTGATAATTTCACTTTTCGGGATTATAACAATATAAACGTGATATCACTGGAGCAAGACCTCAACAATGCCTGCTGGGACCAAATATATTATATACCTACTTCTAGTGAGAAAGTTAACTTTCTAAATGGTTTAATTCTATCCATATTTAACAAACATGTTATATTAAAAACCTAAAATGTTAAAGGTAGAACAACTCCTTGGTTTACCATGGAAACAAAATTATTAACTGAACGTCGTGATTTATACTATCGATGGAAACGTTACAAAACTAACGATTTACTAAATGATTTTCGAGTGGCTAGAAGATCTGTTGTGACAAAAATAAGACTTTATAAATTAATATACTACGGAGAAAAATTTCGTACTGCAGTGAACACCAAACAAACTTGGAAACATATTCGTGATATTGGTATAATCAATGGCCGAAGGAATACAAGTACAAATGTTATAGATGTTAACGAACTAAATTACTCATTCACAAATATTCCACAGCCGCCAGTTCAATTTGATTTTTATGATCAATACTCTCTTTTAGAGTCTTCGAACAAATTCTGTTTTCAGTGCTTCAATATTCCTGACATTGTTGAAGGTTTTAAAGCCATTAAATCTAATGCAGTGGGTCTGGATGGTATACACCCGCGCTTTGTAAGACTGATCTTACCATGGATAATACATTATATTCAACATGTATTCAACTTTATTCTCACTTCCAGTTCCTATCCTACCGAATGGAAACTTGCTTTCCAGTACCAAAAAATAACAAGGAATTTCGTCCAATATCCATCCTTCCCTTCTTGTCAAAGGTTTTTGAGCGCTTAGTACATAATCCGATTTATAAATACGTTGCTGAATACAATCTACTTACTGATCGTCAGTCTGGATTTAGAAAAGGCCACAGTTGCACCACGGCCATAACTGAAGTAGTCGAGAATATGCGAAACGCACCAAGTTGACAACGCTGATAATTGGGATCCCGCGGGATCCCAATTTTGAGTACGGGATCACACCTAAAATATCGCTATTCTTCATTTTGAAACGAAGATAGAAATTACATATGTATTTGTTGTTTATTCTTATTAAGCAAAGCGGTATCGCGCGAATCTCAATTTAGAAATTTAATTCTTCTAACTTCGAATATAATGGGTGGTACAAAAGTAACATCTTAATGTTATTATGTTTTAACATTTGCAAATAGCGTAAAATATTGTGTTGGGACATCTATATTCTAGACAGTTAGACAATTAGTTGATAACAAACATTGAAACGATACCTACCAGAAAACTGAAAACATTACATTTTGCTTAATTTCATAATACAAAAAAAAAATCTTATTTACATTTAATCCTCAAAAAAAACTCATCGTTAAGTAAAATCATGATCATCATGGTGGAGAACGTTGATTTTATTAAGTTATGAGTATAGTGCGCGAGCATGTTTATTTCCCATTTTATTACACAACAAAACCCTTACATAGGATAATATCCTACATAGGAAAAAATCAACATCGTGCTGGTGGCCAACTAGAAGCACTTGATTTAATTTGGAATTCAAATTGATTATGAACGTTTTTTTAATCGCCTGTTGCGGTTCTCAGATCCACACACTTGAAGAACGTGGAATTTTTATTACTGCTTGTTTGACTAATTTTTGTACCTAGGTTTTCCCATAAGTTTTCTATAAAAAAGTTATAAAATTTCCTACATCGATTTTAACCAGACACTTACCGGCGCGTTATTTTTGTCCGGTTATTAGAGGTGTCCGTTTATAAGAGAGGTACAATGTTTTTTATTAGTTGGAATGCATCAAGTCGTCTCTAGCGAAATGGTTCAAACAGATAATTTATTTTGAAATAGGACCATAAATTGAAATCTAGCCTCAACCTCATCTAACCAATAAAAGCACATTCACAAAAACATTCCCTTTGTTTTTATTGATTTATGCAGCCTGTTTTTTCTCTTTTTCAAACTCGTTTATAACATTGATTTTTTTATTGATAAAAAATGTTTTTGCTTTTGTAACACGAGTTTCTTCAAATAGTTTCTTGTCCATCCTTAACACGTGAGTTTGTACATTTTCGTTAACAGGGAAATCACCAATATCATTAAAATTGCTACAAATATGCATCAGAGTTGAATAAAACAAAGAACTACTTTTTAAATTGCACTCGTTTTGCGTCAAAGCATTTGCCATATTCCTGCAGTGACAATTGGAACCCCCGGGGGTAACTGTTTACTTAAATAAATTCGTATGAGAAAAAATCATTATTCATGAGTTAAAAAAATAGAAGACAAATGAAAACAAATTCCGTTTGCTACAATTGTCGCCGTGTTGTCAGCTACTTAATGATATTGAAGCCGACAGCTACATCGTAAACTCTGACATTGTTGTAGAAATACTTATTTTGCTTTTATAAAATTAAATAACTTTTTAAAAAAATTATAAATATTTCCTCCAAAACTTTTTGTTTGTATATGAATTTGTAATTTACAATTTTGTGACATTTTCTTTTGTTGAATAAAATAGAAATTAGCCTAAGTTGACGACAGCCACAACGGTTGCCGTGTAGCCATGTAGCTTTGCTGACTTCAAAATAATCGTTTTATTTTTGACAGTTTGTAGTCGGTATCCAGATGATGTCTATGTGTTTAATGCAACTAGGTTTTAAAACAGAGATATCATCTATTTAAAAATCAAACGCATTTAAAAAAATATGTTACTCTATATACACACAGACATACATATGTATATTCTTAATATTAAATATATGCTATGTTACAGTCATGATTTTCATTTTCAAAGAAATATTGAAATTTTTGTTTTAATTTTTCGAAAATTGTGTGTAAAAATTTTTTGTAAAAATATTTATTTTTTAATTTTTTGTAAAATTTTATTCGAAAATTTTTTGGAAAATTTTTTAAAAAAATTTTTTTCGAATATTTTTCTGTAAAATATCTTTCTGAAAATGCTTTGTAAATATTTTTGAAAAAAAATTTTAAAATTTTTTAAAAAAAAATTTTTTTTTAAACATTGTATTGAAATTTTTTGTTAAATCTTGGACTTTTCTCCAATCTATATTGAGTTAGAATGGTCAGAATAAAGCAAAAAGAAATCCTTCAAAAAAAAAACTCCTCATATTGACACTTGGGGGTCCTTTAAACTGCTCCTATTCATCAGTGGGTACCCTGTGGGTCCATTGGCTACCTCTATGTGTATTGCTTTCTATTAAGGTCTCTAATACAAATCAAAGCAGAAAAACTCTCCCAATCTAAAAACAAACAAAAATCGCCCCTCACAGGGGGTTATTGATCCCCCGAGATCTGTATGCACTCCTTGCGATCTACCTGTCGCATTCTAATACTTATTGG
The DNA here is from genome assembly GCA_949628195.1 of Phasia obesa. NCBI lineage: Eukaryota > Metazoa > Arthropoda > Insecta > Diptera > Tachinidae > Phasia > Phasia obesa. The sequence continues at coordinate 175,047,368 of OX451215.1, read as the reverse complement.
ACAAAAAAAGGCAAAAAGGAATCATTAAAGCCGAAAAAAATTGAAAAAAAAAACGTAAAAAAAATATAGGTGGGCGTGGTTTTTGACCCGCAGCCTCCAAAGGAATGATCCGATGTTGCTGAATTGCAATACCAAAATTTTCGAAACTATGCCTGACAGATTGGTGTGCTTAAATTTTTTGTATCTCTTTTGGTGCCTTGGCAAATGACATTATTACACTAACACGGACAGACGGACATCGCTTAATCAACTTCTCTATGTATAAGGATCCAGAATATATATACTTTATGGGGTCGGAAAAGAATATTGTAGAAATTACACACGTAATGACAAACTTATATATACCCTTTCCACCTGTGGTGAAGGGTATAAAAAGGGGAAAATAAATTACTGTATTTGGGAGTTTTTTCCTCATATATTTGAAAGGGAGTTAGCGCGGAAATGTAAGTATCAGTGTTGGGATTTGTGGTACAATTTTTCTCGGGAACAAAACATTGGGAAAAGAAAAATTTCCCCGGGAATATTTATAATTGGGCTGATAGTGTACGCATCTGATTATTAGAGAATTCCCGTTATGGGAATACATTTTTTATGGAAAAATGTTGGATCTACAAAACTTGGCCGCTTATTAGAGGTTTACGGATATGGGAGGTGTTCGTTATGAGAGGTTTCACTGTACACATCGTCATAGAAAATGCAAAACGCCCTATCTACATAAGTGAGTAATGTTAGATAGGGCGTTTTGCATTTTCTGTGACGATATGTTCTATAAAAAATTTACAATGTTTTTAAAAACGTTGTAAATCGCGAACAAAGACTATAAATATATACATACATATATTTATAGTCTTTGTTGAGAGGTTAATGCAAATTAAATAATATACTTGTGTTAGAAGCAGCAGAAGCAACTAATTGATTTTCGATGTCGAAACGTATGCAAAGCAACACGTGTTGTTTCGGTCATCAGTTTCTTGAAGGGTAGTGTGAATGTGTCGACGTTTACCTAACAGTATTGTTTTTTTTTTTTATTGATATACTCACGAGTATAGGAAATCTCATGACAATAAACAGAATAGACAAAATGAATACTAAAAAAACGCACGTATCGGTTTCGATTTTATGAATTTACCAGATAAAAATCGAACTTAAACTGTATCAATATTATCGAGGTAATAAAAGTTTTAAATATATTTTTTTTGTGGAGATTGTAGGCGGCTGAATAAGTGAAACATTTATCATGAAAGTTCTTTTGGTTTCGGCACTTTCTCTTGTTATGTTAAGTTGTATAATATAAAATAAGTAAAGCATTAGATTATTATTTACCACAAACTTTTATATTTTATTAACAAGACAACTTAAAAATTCATCAACAAATCAAAAATTATTTGAACCAAAAATATTATGTTTAAAAAATAATTCAATTCAATTAAATTACAAACGTGTATCTAAATAATTACAAAAGTAAATATTAAATTTTAAAGTAATGCATACAAAAAGTTTAGAAACAAACAAAACAAATATTACAATTAAATCTTAAAAATACACATGTACAATTAAAGATTAAAAAAACAGTACAAAATCACACTGAAATTACAACACGAGGCGATCATTAAAAACTTTTGTTAAATTCACAAATTTATGTCAACAAATTATATGCAAGTACAAGTTTTTATAACATTTAGAAGAAAAAAAATAATAATTACAAAGTAAATAAAGTGTAAATAAAAATACTTTGTCAACAAAAAGTTAAGAAATACACATTGACCTTTTAGTCAAATGTCAGTTTTATTTTATGTAAAAGTGATATCCTGTTTCCTTCAAACTTTTTTGTTCTATTTTATTCAAGACAGATAATTAATAAAGAAATTTTATTTAATTTAAAAAAAAAATGAATTCTAGAATTGCTACCACCTCCATCCAGCAAATTAAACTTATCTTAAGGTGCTTTTGCGCATTTTAAAAGTAATATTGTTTTACTGAAAATTAGTTTTAGGTTTATGTTCTTTATAAAAAAATTTATAATTATAAATTAGTTAAGACCTCTAATAGCTATTGAAGTTGACTAAGATATTAAATTTGTGTTAATTTCAATTTAAAGGTTTAATTATTTAAAAAATAATTTTTTATTTATTTATTTCTTTGAATAATTATTATTTTATTAATTAAATCAACAGATAGGTTATATTGTTGTTTTATTAAATAACTGGTTGCGTTTACTTGATTTGCAAATTGAATTAAATGGGTTATACACCTTAATTTGTAATTTATTAGACATTTAGCAAATACAAGTATTTTAATTAGTTTCAATTCTTTAAACTAAATGACTTGTAACATAAATGAGTTCATAAAAGGTAAAATAAATTTATTAATTTATAATTTAATCCATTTTAAACAATTTAAAATACGTTTTTAAAAATTTGGATTTTTTAGATAAAACTGTATTGCAAACAAAATAATTTGTGGCAGTAAAAATGTTTTATTTGCAGAAATTATTATATTTAAAGAAATAATACTTCTCATTCATCTGGTATGAAACTAAAAAATTTAAAAATTGAATTCATTTGCGGATTATTTTCAATAAATAGTGTTACTTCAAAAATAAATTCCAAAATTTTACTTTTTTTTTTTTTAATTAAAAATTATAATTTTAAGATTTTAGGTTATATTTATAAAAAAAATATTTTTGGTTTATAAAAGGTTTGTAAAACAAAACATTGTGTGAAAATTTGTTTAACAAATCTTTTTTAAACCCTAATCCTTTTGGCATTAAAAGAAAGTTTAAAAACTATTCAAAATATTAAAAAAAAAATATTTTTAAACAAAAAAATTTTTAAAGAAATTTTAAAAACTTTTCAAAGTATTTTTAAACAAAGCAAGCACATGCACCAATCGAATTTAAAAATATTATACGACTATAAAACAAAGCCGTCATTTTACATTCACTTAAAAATAAAAAATCTTAAATATAAATAATTGTATTTTAAAAACAAATTTTAAAATAGGAACAAAGAATTTAAAATTAAAATTTCAATAAAACAAATATTGCAAAACAATAAAAACTAACTTATAATTAAGAAACACTTAAGAAAATGCAAACAATTTTAATTAAATTAATAAAAATGTACAATTTTGAATTATGTTTTAGATAAAATTCGAAATTATATACAAATTAAAATAAGAATTATTTGTTATAATAAATTGTAAAATTAAATTTAAATTTAAATAAATGATAAAATTACAATTTGAAAAAATATATTTATAATTAAATTATATAAAAAACAAATTTAATAAAAAAAATTATAGGATAAAATGTAAGTTAAAAAGGACCTTAATGCTAAAAATTAAAATTAAATTAAGAATAAAATTAAAATAAAATAAATAATATAATACAATTGCTAAAAATGTAAAATATTAAAAAAAATCTAAAACTAAAATTAAAATTAAGTATTAACAATTTCTTTAAAGAAGAATATAATACAATTAAAAGACAAAAAATGTTTTTAAATAAGGCAAATCTAATTATCAGGTTGGCGAAAGCGAACTCATTATTTTGCCCTATTGCTCGAAAAGTCAAACGCTATATATGACAGAGAAAGGGACTCAAGGATAGGTTGACCGATATTTAAAATGCAGTAAAATTTACTAAAGGAGCGAATGGTAGCCGAAGAGGAATTTGTGGCGAAAATTTGGTTTTTGCAGGTTACAGACGCTCCCGAAGTGTTACTGAGTCCAAAAATTAGTATTTCAGTGTGTAAGTTAAAAAACAAAATCGGTCATAATCGGTAATTTCGAAATCATAACAGATATGGTAACAGCATTTACACTCATAAATAACGTTGAAGAAAGGATAAACTTTTAACGGCTCTCCTGTAAAATTTACTTTTTTACCATTGGGCAAGGCACATTTATTAGGCAGCCTCACTATGCAGGGGAAATATTGAGGCGAAAATTTTAAATTTTTTTATATGGAATTCAACAGTTTACATGAAAGTTGAACTGTCAAATTCCATATAAAAAAAATTCGCCTTAATATTTCCCCTCCGTAGTGAGGCTGCCTGATAAATGTGCCTTGCCCAATGGTAAAAAAGTAAATTTTATAGGAGTGCCATTCCTTTTGCGCGCTCACATATAAAAATTGTTATAATTTTGTTTCAAAAAATTATATAAAAAATTGTTTTTATATATGGAGTAGTTTAACATTTCGTACAATGGGGTAAATTAATGAATTCGCCATTGCAAACTTCTGGTAAATGGGTTCGCCTTGTTTTGTTATGGTTTAAAAGCTAAAATTCAAGATAAATTCATAGAAGATATCACAGAAAAGGCGAATTCATTCATTTATCGCTACTTTTTTTAACGATCTAGAGAAGCATATAAAATATTAGTAGTTAATATTATACGAATATTTGATCCGGAATAAAAAAATCTATTTTGTATCCTTATAAAAATATACAATTTTTATTTTAACAGCTGTTTTTTTTTTTAACCTATCTTCCCACATATGGAATTCAACAACATGCTGTGTTAAAAAATCGATTCGAAAATTATTAGCTGGGCTTTATTTCGTCACCTTCTATGAAGCCACCTTGCTCTAATTTTTGAAAACTTGTATAAAATAACAGATATTTTAAATCAACATAAAATACAAGCTATTTAGTATTTTAAGGAAAACATCAACAAAAGAAAAATTATTTAAATCCTTAACCCATTGCATTAACAAACAAACACCCATATAAAATTTTAACCAATATAAAAAACAGGATGACGAGTATGACTGCTATTAGTGGTATTAACCAATGTCGCCACTCTTTTATTCTGGTCTGGCGGCTTATAAACATTAAAAATGTCTTTATTTCTGCTGAAGAGCTTATTAGCATTCAACATTTCTTGATTATTTAGCAATTCCGATGAAGAATTATTAATTTTTACTGGTTTTGTTTCGTCTGTTTGAACGTTTGCTATTGTTTCTGTAGTTGTAGATATAATTGGATTTGTTTTAACAGCTGTTGTTGTATTGCACATTTGTAGAATTTCATTAATTACACCAATTTTCGATTTTGTCGAAATTTCTTTATTGTCGTTCGAGTTGAATTGCATTGCGGCGACATGAACATCACCACGATATTTAACGCCAATATACCAATCAACTGCCAATATGCGAATGTGAACTTCACGTATTTGTCGATTTGTATGTTCTAATAATAAAGACAGGCGTTCGGCGTGCACTATATAAAAAAGGTGTATAATTTTTTATATTAAAATTAAGACTTTGTTTTGTAAATGTTGCAATTATTAGTTAAAAACTAGAACTATAAAGTTCGACTGGTATTGCAATGGTTGGTTATTAATTTAAAAATATATTGTAATTGTAGTTGTTAATGAAATTTTTGAATAATAGTACATTTGTTAATATGTCTATTAGTTTATAATTGAGATAACTATTTTAATTTGAAAGTTTGAAATTTTATTAGTCGAACTATTTATATTACATACAATGAAAACTTGTAGTCAGGCTTGAGTTCGTTTCATTTTCTAGACAGCCACGTCCGTCATCAGCACTCTTGTATCTATCTACTTAGGGTAGTGTTTTAGTTGTAAGCATCATCTATTTAACCAACCAAACCCAGATAATAGTACGAGATAGGCATACGAGAAAACTTCATTGCTAACCGAAGGTTGGCTGAGGCAACAACAAATATAAGGTGGTAAATATTAAAGTAAAAAAATTCAACAAGAGGAAAGCTTAAGGTAGTAGTAGACTTCGTTCTCACCAACTGATGATTGATAATTGAATACAAGTTTTCTTGTATTCCTTTATCTGGGTTTGGTTGGTTAAATAGATGATGCTTACGGGTAATTCCATGTCAAATTAATTTACCACTTTCGATTTTATTGAAACTTTTGTTGTTTATATTCTTTGAAGATCTGAAGCCAAATATCATTTTAAAAAAATTCTATCTCTTACAGTTTTTTAGCTCTACAGTTATCAAAATAGGAAAATATCGCTTTTTTGAATATAAGCTCTAGGATTAAATATATTCTTACTCTATAAGCCCTAGGAAGTTGAGTAATAGCTCATTTAAAAGGGGATTTCATATGCTTTAATTTGATATCAATCATGAAAATAACAAATTTTTAATAATTTTTTTTTCTAATATGTATTTAAAATAAAATTTTATAAAAATCTTTGAGATAGTGTCTTCTAATTTCTAAAATTCATATATGTTTTTTAATGTGGCTTAGTGAGTACACCATAAAAATTTCAGAGTGGGACCATGGTGGGATCGGAAGTTATGTGGGATCGGAAGTTATGTTAAACGGAAGTTATGTTGATATCAATCACCGAAAATACCTACACATACATATTTGCAGTGAAATAAGTATGGGTGAACTCAATACTTATAACAAACATTATTTATACACAACGAACTTAAAAATGTATAAGTAATGCATGTATGAGTACAACTGGTTGTAGGTAGATAATGTGATGGGTATTTGTCATACCCATACTTATAACTACCTAATACTTACAAGTATGGAAAAGTACTTATAATACTATAAGTATACTTATAAGTAAAACAACTACTTTTATGAATTGTGTGTATAAAAAGGTGGATGATGTTTGGCAATATTTTGTTTATAACCGAACATTGGTTAAGTATGGAGAACCAAAATAATTTTTATGTTAAGATGAAGGAATGAATAAACGTATTTTTAAATTGTAAAATAATTAATACATATAGTTACATATATTTATAAAATACTCTAAGTATACTTAGAGTATTTACATACTTGTACTTATTCCTACTCTGTATTTACAAGTATGGGTATAGCCAATACTTTATCCAACTTTTACTTATACTTAGTTGTATTGCGAAAAATAATGAACAAGTATGCGAACACTTATTCTCTGCCTATACTTGTAGTTATTTAAGTTGAAATTGATATGAGTATGTGTGTATAATATGGTGTTTGAGCTGTAGCTATACACATTTATACATATATGTTTCGCCTCAAATACTTAATAAGTACTAAAAATGATACTTTTGTCATTCTCTGAACTAAACACTACCCTAAGTAGATAGATACGAAGAGTGCTGATGACGGACGTAGCTGTCTAGAAAATGTGCATTCCGCTCTACTGGTGTCTAAAAATTAAATTTTCTCAATTTTTCTTTAATAATATCACCTAATTTTTAATTTATTCTTTCTTAGAAGGAATAGAACGAACTCAAGCTTGACTACAAATTTTCATTGTAGATAACAATTTTAGATACACAAATGCATTTTTAAAGTAAGACTTAGATTCGTTTTATTCTCTCTAAGTTGAAACAATATTTTTAACAAACTGGGTGATTAATTTTAACCTTTTAACTGTTTAATTTTGTTTCGAAAAATGTTTTCTGCCTGTTTAATTATTTTTCAGCGATGACGAGTATACTCGACGAAAACAGATTATCAGAGTATAATCCTAATTGTTTACGTTGTAAACAAACTCAATTTATTGCATTAATAAAAAATCTAGAGTGGCCACACTCCACTTTACCATACCCAATGGAAACAGATATTTTTATGGATATATTACAAAGGCACATGCTGAATTTAATTTTGATGTCATACAGTATGATCTGTAAAGCGTTCAAAAAATATGGGAGTAAGTAAACTACCCCTTGCTCCCTCCCGATTGTGCCCAAAATTTATACAGCTCTTCATCTACATGTACCAAGGCACATACTGAATTTAATTTTGATATGTCAAACGGTATGACCTGTACAAAAATAGTGGCATACACCCGACATAAACAGTTAAAGGGTTAAAGAAAAAATAGCAAATATTTTTTTAGACACTATCAGAATGTAATGTATTTTCTAGATCGCTACATCCTTTATCAGCATGCTTTGCATTAAAAAAAACATCACTCAAGAGGAAGCTTTAGGTGGTGGTAGACTTCGGTCTCACCAACTGACGATATATGAATAAATACAATTTTCTCGTATTCCTTTATGTGAGTTTGGTTTGTTAAATAAATGATGTTTACAACTAAACACCACCCAAAGTAGATAGATGCAAAGAATGCTAAAAAGGGATGCAGTGAATTTTAAACCGTTCCACACTTGCAATTTTTGTTTCTGCAACACATGCATTTGTTGTTGGGAGATTGTTCTCTTCGACATGAAAAGGGCTGTATAAAAGCATACAGTCGTCAGAAACACTATTTTTAAAGTCTGGACAAAATGTTTCAGAAACAAAAATTGCAAGTGTGGAAAGGGACTTAATAATTTTTTAAGACAATTAAATAGAAATTAAGCATGTTACAACTAATATTAATAATATGAATAAAAACAGGAAGATATAATGGCTTGGTACGTGATTGACCTTTAGGGTGAAACGTTAATATAGGGAAAAAATTAGTTTTTTGTATTACCCGTTCAAATAGTGATTAAAAGTTGTCTTTTGATGTGAGCAGTAATTCTACAAAGTTTTATTGTGATAGCACCACACCTTGAGGTTTTTTCAAATTTTATATGTTTTATTTTATTGATGATTTTTTATTATAGCTAAATTACACCATTAAATATTTCATGAAATAAGTTACATGAAACTGTGTTTTTGCCTGCAAGAGGTATAGGGAGGCAAGGAAAAACAAGAAAGTTCCAAAGAGAATTAAAAAAATTTCATGAAACAATTTCATGGTGTAAGTTATGTATTACTCAACTTTAAAAGTTCTTATGTAAACGTTTGCTAAATAACACACTGTGTAATTTTTTAAGTCATGGCAAAATAACCAAATACGGACACCACTACGTCATAAAAGACCAAAAAAAAGGTCCCTAACTCCCAGTTTTGCCCAAAGTCCTCCAGGTTTTTTTTTATGGGCCCTCAAAGATGTGGGGCCTCGATGCCATTTTTGCAAAAATTATGAACATATAAAATCAAAAAAACTTCATCTTCAAGGTCAAAATCGCAAAAAACTATAAAAAATTCAATTTTTTACCTTTTTTCCTCTGTTCAGGTCTATAGGTAGCAAACCGTTCAAAATTCAAGGAAACAATCAACTACAAAAATGAACCTAAGATCTCAATAAACAACTTTCTAGAACATATGAACTTCCTAGGAATGATTCTTAACACCGTTTAGGTAGCGCTTAAGTAGCTAAAAAATTTTCGGGAAAATTTTCACTTTTGCGGCTACCTAAGCGCTACCTAAACGGTGTTAAGAATCATTCCTAGGAAGTTCATATGTTCTAGAAAGTTGTTTATTGTTTGTCAAAATTTTTGTTTTTATTGCTTCTAATCTTTTTTTTTATTAATCCTAAACAAAATCGGCATTCGAAAATCGAACGAACTAAAACAATCACTCCAAAAATTACATATCTGCCTTTGTTTTGTAAACAATTAATTAATTGTATATCCAGGCCAGCAAGGGGTTACTGTTTTGTTAGTGTTTTGAAATTTTTTCTCTCGATCGCCATACGGAGTAAAACTTTCACTCCGCAATATTTGTTCTATTACATTTAGGCATTTTTTTACACGGACAGAAAAAATTTAAAAACGCCATCGACTATGCTAGCAAACGTAAAACGACAATGCCTTACACAATAAGGCTGATTAATAATTGGATACATATTTGGAAGCCCTTACACTTACTGTTTTAAATACCCTACCTATATGGGATGAGCGAAAGAATTTGAATTTTACTCTCTTTCGTTCAATTTTGACTGTGGTACGTTATTTCATTATTAACGCAAGGATTTAAAAATATACCAATTTATTTTGTTTATTATAATATTAAAAAATACATATCAAAAATTTAACTATGAGCAACTCATTTTGTAAAACAAACGTTCAACACTATGGAAAAATTTTTAAATTTAACCAATATTCTAATATTTTTCGTAAAAAATTCAAGTTTATAAACTAAAGTAAGTGAGCGAAAAGAAAATGTATTGCTTTACTCAGGCTAGAAGGGGCGATATGATCAAAGAATTGTTATATTTTAAAACGTGTTAAGAGGATACTGATTTTTATACTGATTCCTTTTAACATTTTACTTGCATTGAATACAATTTTGAAAAAGTTTGCTTTTATATATGTAATTTGAACTATTTTATTATAAGTAAATTAATAATTTTACTAAACTAAGATCATTATTGTAGATAAACAACAAATCAGATACTAGCAGAATGTATTGCATTGCCTGGATCGCTAAATTCGTCCTTCAGCATTCTTTTTACTTACATTTTCCATAAATTTAAATAAATTCTCGTATTATATTTCTTTATAAAAGTTGTTTAAATAGAAAATGTTAACAATTAAAACCGCCTTGTACATAGACGGATGTAGCTAACTATACAAAAAAAAATTAATTTGTGCTAGTGCATAATTCTTCTCTTTTATCTCTATATTTTTAAAAATTCTTTATAAGAAAGGTAACAAAACATTTATTATCTCTTGTTCGAAATGTTTCTTGTATGTATTTTTAAATTGATAAATTGAAATTACGTTATTATAAACTCGAATATTATTATAAAATGTTCCACTATGGAATAAGGGCACATGCAAGCAAATAGTATATTAAAATAAATATTAAAACCACTTACCTTTAACTTCTTCACGCAAAAATTGTCCGTGCTTGTGTTCCATTACAATGCGTTTATACATTTCCAATTGATTCAAGTATTGGCGTAACTGGTTCAAATAGAATTCACATTCAGCATGCATTTCAGCATCAAACATTTTATTAGCACTTAAAATACTTTGCATTTCATGAGTAAAAATAGTCAACTTGCGACAGGCTTGCTTTACTTGATTTTGAACATTTAGAGTAAAAGACATAGTGGACTTTTTACTGGCAGGAGCAAATGTTTCTTCAAATTGGCTGTCAGAGTTTAACTCAAAGGATGGCGGTGTTTCAGAGACTGCACGATGTAAATCGCGCAAAAGATCAAACAGGCGACGAACAGTATTGTTTTCCATTCTGAAAAAGGTTTAAACAAAGTATAAGATGCATCCATTCATATCTACTAAGTCTTTTACTTACTCATTGTTGAAAAGATCTATTTCTGATAAATCAAACTTAATTTCTTCATTTTCTGTAACCGAGTTTTGCATTTTTTGATTAAAATATTTTTGTGATAATTTTGTCATTTTACGAAAAGATCCTTGGCTACCTAAAGAAGACATTGAGGTTGAAAACTTCTTTTCGTTTTCTCCTTGAGATCGTAAGTAATGAAATTCATAAGAAGGAGAAGCGGTTGTATTTGAATAAGGAGTCTGAGTTGACCTAAGAGAGGAATGACCTAAATATTTGCCTGCACTTATGTAGTTTTGAGGCGTTAAAATATTCGAGGCTCCTGCAACGTTATTGAGTGCAGTACTAACACTGCTGAATGTCACTGGCTGCTTATATGTCGGATAATAGTTTAAGTTATGTTTAATATTCGGCAAGCCATTTGATTCATAAAGCTGTTGCTGCTGCTGACCATAGAAAGCATTTGTGATATACGTTGGAACCTCAAAATTATTTAGCATCGCAGGTGTAGTGATAAACGATTGGGCAGTTGTTTTTACAGTTGCCATTGAAAAATGTTGGGTCATTCCGAACTCTTGTTCGCCAGTTACAATTAAATCATTTAACTCTTTAGAAATTATCTCCATGTTTAACTGCAAAATATCTGGTGCAGCATTTGTATTACGTTTGAAAGACATGTCCTTATTGGCAAGTTTTTTCTATTTTATTAAAAACCAGATTTAATACCATTTATATAAGAAAATTATCTGATTGGTATATTTTTCAAATAAATTCTTACCCAGCTTTAGCAAATTCAAAATTTATTAACGATATTCTCACTGCAAAAACCCGTGTGAGTTGGAAAAAACTTTTTGTCAGACTGGATGACGGTTTTCCATTTAATTTAAAAATACTACTTTTTCGCAAGTTATTTGCAACTGGCAATGCTCAAATCACATAGTAATGTTAAGTTAACAGCATAGATGTACGTAAAATTTACTGTCGTATTTATACATTTTTAGAGATGCCAGATAAAAGCGTTCTGATAAAGTAGTTCATCTACTTTTCTTGAATATTAACAATTATATTTTCGTTTAATCGTAGTATTTGATTAATTTTAATAGTTTTTGGCTTAATCGTCATTCAATTACTAATGATAAATATAAAAATCGTAATCGGCATTAAACAAATTAATCATAAGTCGTTATTAATTATTTTAAATAACAAATTTATCCTAAGTTTCTATAATTAGGATAAAAAATAGACAAAAAACAATTTCTTCTATCTTAATTTCCCATAGGATATAAATAAATTTTAAAATAGTGGGTAATAATTTTTTAAATTTAAGATCATTATAATAATATAATAATAAAGAAATATTAGATGCTAGCAGCATGCATGCTATTTTTTGTCATTGTGTCATTTTATTTTTAAAATGACATAGAAAAATTTTCATGAGTACGGGTGGGCAACTAAAGCCTTAAAAAATATAAATGTGAAAAATTATAATGAATATTATGTAATTTATTCACAAACTAGTCCAGCCTAACTTCTTAAATGGAAATAAATTAGTTAAATTTTTCCCGACGTTTCGTCAATTGTTTGTTGACTCCATCTAGGGGACTAGTAAAATAATATTATCAATTACATTAAAACATACTTTTACATATTACATCTGAACATATAAAAACACAACTTAAATTTATATCACAGTTTATTTAAGGCCATGATTTACTATCATACTCAGTCGTACGATTTGTCAAAAAGTATGATAGTGTGGATAAAAAGTGTATGTATATGACAGACTTTTTGACAGATCTGTACGATTTTATAATCTTTTGAAAAAAATATAAAACAGTATTTTTCAATGCGTTCAGAGTTGCAAAATCTTATTTTGTATGATAGTGTGGCATCTACACCGCCATTTTGAAACGATTTTTTTAATAGGGCAGAATTCTGTCAGTTTTTTTTGTGATTGAATCGTACGATTGTGTAGGATAGAGAATCCTGGCCTTTACCCCCAGTCTACATTAGACATAAAATATTAAACATTAACACTAACATCATGTTAGTATTAAATGTAGACTGCACATGTTAATGTTATATCCTAGCTTAAACATGGTTGTTAAAACATATGTTATAAAAATTCTTTTCTAATATGACAATGACGTTGTTGTTGTTTTTTTATGTTGACAATGGCACTACTACTATCTTCTGTGCAATAAGCATTCGAACAACATTATTGGAAAACAGAAAATTGTGTTTAAACCAAGGCGAATTCATACCAGGTGTGAGCAGTAGGACAACAACTACAACAAAACAACAACTTTGATATTAGATTAGCAGATATGACACAATGTATTTTTTGGCAAGACATTAGCTGAAAAACGAGAGCAAAAAACAATCAGCTGGGCTATCGACTCCACCTGGTGTGAATTCGCCTTGGTTTAAACATAAAATTACATTAACACGCATTCGTCACCTATAACAACATACACAAATTAATTCCGTTGCTCTGCCGCCGTCATGTTTATGTTTTCTTTTGTTTAATTTGATGACTAGTGAAGACGTCTTAATGGCAACTATACAACAAGTGCAAGGCGAATTCATACCAGGTGGAGTCGATAGCCCAGCTGATTGTTTTTTGCTCTCGTTTTTTTTTTGCTAATGTCTTGTCAAAAAATACATTGTTTCATATCTTCTAATCTAATGTCAAAGTTGTTGTTTTGTTGTAGTTGTTGTTCTACTGCTCACACCTGGTATGAATTCGCCTTGAACAAGTGTTTATCAAAGTATTTGAGTAATCCTTTGTTTGAGTACTCAATACTCAAAAGTGGTTATTCGATACTATTGGTGTAGTATTTTGAAAAATAAATTCAATAGAATATTTGACGTTCACTTCGAAAAAATGATATGTAAACGAATGTATTGAATTAACACTCCATCATCACGACCCATCGATTATTTTCAATTCTTTTTATATGATGTTTCACTTTTATCAAGACATAACGATAGCTCGTGAAGATGGTGTGCAAGAATTTCTTTAATATGGAGTTTGACAGTTGAAGAAATCTATAAGAACTTAAAAAAATTTTTAGCTAAAAAACTCCCTTCATAAATAATAAAAAATAACAATGCTCTTAAGTTCTTTGATTTCCTTGGCTAGTTGAACTTGTTTATATACCCTGTATCATACCTGGAAAGAAAACTTGTCCTATGGAATATAGATCTAATTTTGTAGTTCGACATGCCAAAAGTTGTTTATGCTTTACAATACATTTATATTGTTTAACAGTACATTTCTATGTCAATTTTCTTCTACAAAGCAGCAATAAAAAACCATGTTTTTTTTTGTATTGTAACACGCAGTCTTGACGAGCCATTGATTTGTTCAACCATTGAACAAATTCATGTGCGCACATCAAAACCTCTCGTGAAGACCGTCGTTGTCGATGTCATGTTCTTGTTCAAACAGCATTGTTCGAACATTTGTTCGCACAACGATGTCTGCCATCAAATGTTGTTTTTAGTAAGAAAGTTTGACTTTTAAAGAACGCCATCTGTTGATCCAGCGTGCAAATGCTATTTGCTGTGCTATAAGCATTCAAATAACATTGACGACAAACATGTGCAAACAAATCAATGGCTCGTCAAGACTGCGTGTTATATCGCTCTAGTAAAATAAATATACCTTGATGTTTATCATGTTGTGAAATAGTTATTAATTATCTTGTTCTAATGTTATGAAATTAAGAATTGCAACCATCTGGCAGCGATTAATAAATTTCATCATTCTGTCTACAGGGTGGACTTTAAATTGAAGTTAAGAATTAAAATATTTCTAATAAAAACAATCAAAAAGACTTAAACATAAGATTTACACAAATGTGCAATTACTTTTATAGTACTTAAATGACTTTTTTTTTTTGATATACTAACAAAGAAGCAGCAGTTTTTTATATTTAAAAAATTTTTTTAACAAAATATATTTGAATTACCCTTTTGTGACAGTTAAATGCAACACTGTTTTCGACTAACCGTGAGATGTTGCCACATCTAGCATATTAAAATATCACATATATAAACTGCAACTAACTTCATGCAAAATATTCTTGCATCCTTTTCCGTGTTAGCCGTGAAAGAATAAACATGCCGGTGGGTGAATAATTTATCAAAACCCATAAAAAACTGACGAAAAATTTGCAAAATTTTTTTGAAAATGTGTTTCAAATGTCCGTGAAAATTGAGTGAACATAAAATGATTTAAGAGGAAGTTGAGAAATTGTGGAAACGAGAATAACACTCTAATGCATGTGAAAAAGGGAGAGTGTACACACATGGCTTGATTCGTGTATCTTGTTTTGACAAAACGAAATAAAAATTGTTCCTGTGATTAGTTAAAAATGTATCAATTTTGAATTGGAGAAAGTGAAGGCAAATGAATCAGCACGTAACCTTTCATTTTGCATTTTTTTTGTTGGTTGTTTGGAGTTTTGTGTTCAATGACAGAATTTTGAGGCGGTTTTTGTTGCCTGAAAGTAATGACTATTTTTGATTCGTTCTAGCTAGCCAAAGATTTATTACATCCTTTACCTGCTCAAGAGAAGCGTAAACACAAATTGAAACGCTTGGTACAACATCCTAACTCTTATTTCATGGACGTTAAATGCCCTGGCTGCTACAGAATCACGACGGTCTTTAGTCACGCTCAAGGAGTTGTTGTGTGTGCGGGATGTGCCACAATCTTGTGTCAGCCAACCGGTGGTCGTGCTAAGCTCACAGAAGGTGTGTTTCAGTTTTATTTTTTTTGTGTTTGGCCTTTCTAATTGTTTACTTTTGTTTTTAGGTTGCTCTTTCAGAAGGAAGCCTCAATAAATGTGTTGTTTTTTTAGTTTGCTGCCTGATAATTTTTTTTCAAATTTAATTTTTTATCAACATGAAAAACTAATAAATAACTTTTCGTTTTGAAAAGATAAAGTATCTACAAAATTCTATATATATGCCATTGGTGTTCCAACGTTGGATTTGTGTTTTCATAGCATTAATGAGGATTTTCTACCAAAAATAAACGTGAAAATGAGCTTTGTGATTCTGAACCTTCTGATTCCAATGTAATTATTTAATTAATGATCTTGGTGATTTTTAAATAGAATACAACACAACAACACAAATGATTAAGTTTTTTGTTTTTACGTATTCAACTTATGAAATACTCGATATTCGTCGTTCTCATAAGGTATAATGCCGTTACGAAAGAGCTGAGCTGTTGGTAAATGTAAAATTTGGATATAGCGTTTCTCGTTCGTGCCAAACCATTACGGTCGCCCCCGTGAAAAACAAAAATTTAATAACGTTCCTAAACAAAAGCAAGAAATGGTTGGCTGATAAAATGAAAATTCGGCAATTTTGTTTAAACTGTTTTCTGTGGAATCAGTTACAACGGACTTCAAACTTAAATTGAGCGTTTTTAATAACCTAAGAAACAAATCTGTTGCTCCACCTCCTGAAGTTTAAATTGAATTTATAAACTGTGTTAAAATTGTAAAACTGGTTGAGTTCTTAAAACTTCGTTTAAAAGACTATAAAAACGGTTATCAGAATTTAAATCAAATTTATAATTAAACTATTAAAAACGATCGTTTTTAATTTTCATAGAGGTCGGACCAAGGTAGATTTATCCAAGTATGATAGAAGACAAGATTATGCTATGCGCATGTTAGATGACGTTCAACCAATATAAGGTTTCCAAGTCTTTTGATACAAAGTAAATATGAACGTGTTTCTTGGTAACGGTAAGGTAGCGCCTTGAAATTTTGCATCAGTAACCTCTATTAACACACATAGCTTAGAGTAATACAAACTGGATTGGAATAGTAGGCGTTGTACCTCCCATAAAGTGAAAAATTATCGTGTACCTAGAAAACTGCAATAGATAGAGCCTTGAAACTTTTTACAATTAACCCCATACTAATGTGCATAGCTTAGCAAAATACACACTGGATTAGAATAGTGAGAGTGGTTCCTCCCATGAAAAGTAAACAATTATTATCGTGTTTATACGAATAGTCTAGCAAAAAACAGATTGGATATAAACTTAAACATTTTTGACGTGAAAATAGCGTGCGCTTTCGAGTAAAGACTGGCCAAGTGTTTATTGTATTTTTTGTGGATGGGTGTAGCGAAGGGCACCGGGGTTAGCTAGTATTTATATAAAGGGTATCATCCTTTCTTAAAAAACTTCATACTTTCACTGTTTTTTCTCCACTTTCTCTTGGAAATAAAATATTTTTGCGGAAAAAAGTATCCTATGTTGGAATCAGGACACTAAGGCACCTCCTCAAAAAATTTTGTTAAAATCCGTTCAGTAGTTTTTACATGATGCGAGCATAGATAGACAGGAAATGAGTTACTATTTTATTATATATATGTAAAGGTAATCATTAAAAGACAGATGGAGCTTGAATATTCTGCTTTATTTAGCAAAAAAAAAATGTTGCAGATAAAGCCAGGCCCTACTGCTCACCGACCAATTTCACTACTTTCAAATTTAGGGAATTTATTCGAGAACATAATAAAGAAAATACTAGACATAGCATAAATTAAATAGCATTAAATTAAATATATATCCCAGAACTCCAATTTGGCTTTAAAAACGCCATTCTACTGTTGAGCTCTACTAAAATTTAAAAACGATGTCGTCTCTAATCTTCGGAGCCGATTTTTATTATAAAACGTAATGGGTAATTAGCAAAATATTAAATAATTAATATTTAAATTCCCAAAAAATTTTATATATAACTAAATATGCAACTGCTTGTGCAAAACTTTGGCAACACTTATTATTTTTCGATTCTCTTGCGAGAACAAAAGTAACTTGTGTACAGGGTTGCCAGATGATTTTGATGAAAAGTCTGCACTTTTTGAGAAAAAATTGTCATTTTTTAAAAAGATAGATAATAAAATAATTCAAGTTATTTTTTTCGTATACAGTTAGGAAAACATTTCAGTATTTTACATTTTTGCTCAATTGTATTTAATGTGAGTATATATTTATTTTTTTAGACTTAAGATATGAGCAATTATTGATAGTTCAAGTATATTGAAGATATAATAAATAAAAATTGCGAAAGAATGTGGCAGAATCATAATTTGTTTCACAAATTCTGTTAATATTTTAAAAGCTTTTCAGGAATCTCCTCGCTTTATTTCAGAAATTAAATAAATTAGTTTCAGTCCTTCTAAATAGTTGTACAAATTCAAGAAATTGCAATTTTCGGTGCTCCGAATCTAACGCTTGTTTTTCGTTTCCATCAATGAAATTCAGAATATCCTTAAGGATATCAAAAATAGTAGTTTGTTCTTCATTATTACATATGGCTTTATTAAACTTAGTGATATAAAGATAATTTCACAATTAAACCGTTTCCGTATTTGGATGAGCATGTCTATATAAAATTTACGCAGTTAAAGTTCTTTTATAATGCTTAAGACCATCCAATTGTAGGACAGTCAAGAAAAATAAAAACGTGGTTTGTTTGATGGTGTTTTGTTGAAGCTTTAATATTCTGTAATATTATTTTATAACATGCATACTTCTCATTGCGTTTTGTAGAATTTTATTACTTAGAGAGTATTTTTGGCTTCTATAAAATTAGGAAAAAGGTTTCCTGATGATCTGGCATGAGCAACCAGTGAAATACTTATAGGAACCAGCTCTTTTCCCCCAACAAATAAATTGCATTTTTAACCGACGTCAAAAAAGAAGGAGGCTATCAATTCGTCTGAATGTTGCTTTTTTTTATGTATGTAACCGCAGAACTCAGCCATTTCTGAACCGATTTTAATTTTTTTTCTTTATTTGAAAGGTTATGCTTTCAGGTTGGTCCCGTTTTAAAAACAGTTCATTATATTAAAAATTAAAGGGTGTCCCCATACAACAAACATGTTTTTTACGTGTATTAAGAACCGTAAAGGACACCAAATTAAGATTTTAAAAAAGTGCGTGTCGCTATAGCTCCCAACGGCAGAAATTAATAAAAAAATAAATTTTAAATTTAAAGGGTGTCCCCATAGGTGCCGTAATTTGACCTATATATGCCTATCCTTTGTACCGCTATAGACAAAACCTTGAAAATTTTACAGAATATCGATTACTATGACCGTTATAATAAAATGTAAAAATATTCAAAATTTTAAATTAAAGGGTGCTCCAATAGTTCATTTAATTTAATGTATATGGCCATACTTTTGAGCAGTTATACACAGACCTCTGAAATTTACAAAGAGCCTGTATTGCTAAGCCAGCTATAACAAAAAGTATAAAATTTGAATTTGGAAATAAAAGGGTGTCCCAATAGTTAATGTTACTTTATGTATGTGGCCAAACTTTTGAACTGTTATAGACAGACAGCTGAAATTTTCAAGGAACCTGTATTCCAAAGTCTACTATAGCAAATATACAATTTGAATTTAGAAATTAAAGGGTGCCCCCATAAATTATGTAATTTGATCTATATGGCCCTATCTCTTGAAGTGTAAAACACACACTTGAAAATTAGGCAGAATGTCCACTACTTTCTCTGGTATAATAACAAGTATAAATATTTGGAATTATAATGTAAAGGGTGTCCCAATAGTTCATGTAATTTGATATATATAGACAGACAGTTTAAATTTACAAAGAATCTTTGTGACCAAGTCCTTTATAACAACAGGTATTTAATTCAAAATTGTAAATTAAAGGGTGTCCCAATATGAGATGTTATTTGATATATGTGACCCTATCTTTGAAACCGTTATACACAGAGGCTTGAATGGTGTCCCCATAAAAAACGGGTGCTGGTAAAAATAGCTTAACTTTTGAACAGTAATAGGGAGAAGCTTGACATTCACATAGTCTTTACTTCTTTTCCCTCTAATTTTGGCGCATATTTTATTTGGTTTAAATCCAATTCTTACAGATTACTTTACTTTTTACATGTTTAGTTTAGAATTGGTGCCCGTCTAGCTGTTTTGAAGTCGGTTTTTTTTTTTGCAAGAATTATTATTATAAAACGTTATGGGTAATTAGCAAAATATTAAATAATATTTTTGAGGAGTTTTATTTTTTCCCTCAGAAAATAAAACACAAAATAAAATGCACAAAGTTATTTGAATAATTTTTTTTGTGGGTAGATTTGAACTGATGCCGCTCAATACCAATTTAAGAGCATATACTGCTCTTTCCTTGCTTGCAAATTAAAAACCTACATTATTTTAATGATGATTTTTAAATTGAAATGCATGATTGTGTTGGTTATCAATTTACATAAAGGAAGTTTTATTTTTTGACGAAAACAATAAAACTCCTTAGAAATATTTTTTTAAAACTTTCATTTTAGTTTTTATTTTTACGTTGAAAAATAACTGTTTGACATGGATTTTGTAAATTCAATTCTCAAAATAACTGTTATAAAAAAATCTTTTAAAACAATAACTGTTATTTACGGTCCCTGCTTTTGAATTTTCTCAGAAAGTGTATTACTATGGCAACTATAACAATTCCTAAAAATTAAAAGGTGTTTCTAGAAGTCGCGAGTTTAAATAATTTGTCTTACATATGTACATACATATATTCTAAACATTATAGGCAAAGACACCCAACCAGAGAATTTTTTAAATTGAGTATATATGTATTGTTACTTTTGCACTCAAAAAAATTAACTGAGTTATATTTAAGAACTAGATGTCTCCGGTGCGCTTCGCTACACCCATCTACAAAAATACAATAAACACTTGGAAGAAAAGTATGGCCAACCTTTAACTCGAAAACGCATGCTATTCTCACGACAAAACTGTTTCAGATTATATGCAAGGTAAAACACCGATCCGATCCAATCTGTTTTTTACTAGTCTGCGTAATAACACGATAATTATATTTTACTTTAATGGGAGGTACCACTTTCACTTTGATAATCCAGTCTGTGCTTTGCTAGATTATGCACATTAGTATTTTCAAGACTCTACCTATTGGAGTTCACTAGGTACATGATAATAATTTTTCAATTAACTTGGGAGGTACCACAGTCTTTTTAAATTAAAGTTAAAATTTAAATTTTATTTCAACGAAAAAGTCTGAAATTCCAAAGATGATATAATTCATGATGACAATATAATATTTCTTTTGGATTTTCTATTCTTCACTTTTTTAGTTTTTAACATTCTTTTGTTGCTACAATGAATTTCATAGTTGCAGCACACAACACTTGTGAAAAAATAATGGAAAAACAAACTAACAAATTTTATTATGCAAACAACAAAAATCCAAAAAAAAACTACACTAATTCACTGCTCTTAACATACAGACAGTGAATTATACTAAATTCAATATTAAACATCGGAGATGGGTAATTTTATGGTCATATTTAACGTGACCAGATGGTTTGGCGATTAATGGGATTTTGAGGAAAACGACAACGAATAAATGAAATTTGTAAATAGGCAACCATAAAATGAGAGCTTTTTCTGAACATTCCTTAAAAATGGCCATGTTATGTATGACTCATACTTTCGTAGGACTCTTTGTTACGAGTTTTTGTCATGTTATGAGTTTTACGAAGCATAAAAGTTGTTAGATCAAAACATTTTCACAAACGAGATTAAATCCACATGTGTTAGTTATGACCAAGAATAACACACTGTGTAATTTTTTAAGTCATGGCAAAATAACCATATACGGACACCACTACGTCATAAAAGACAAAAAAAAAAGGCCCCTGTCTCCCAGTTTTGCCCAAAGTCCTCCATGTTTTTTTTTTATGGGCCCTCAAAGATGTGGGGCCTCGATGTCATTTTTGCAAAAAAATTATCATTTACTCAAGCTCATATTTTGCAAACCGTTTGGAATTTTGATATACTCTCTGAGGCAAAGTTGAAGCTCTTGTCATAAAGAACAAAAATTGTGAACATATAAAATCAAAAAACTTCATCTTCAAGGTCAAAATCGCAAAAATTTCCCGGCTACCTAAGCGCTGCCTAAACGGTGTTAAGAATCATTCCTAGGAAGTTCTTATGTTCTAGAAAGTTGTTTATTGAGATCTAAGGTTCATTTTTGTAGTTCATTGTTTCCTTGAATTTTGAACGGTTTGCTACCTATGGACCTGAACAGGGGAAAAAAGATAAAAAAAATTTAATTTGTTAAAGTTTTTTGCGATTTTGACCTTGAAGATGAAGTTTTTTTGATTTTATATGTTCATGTTTAGTTCTTTATGACAAGAGCTACAACTTTGCCTCAGAGAGTATATCAAAATTTCAAACGGTTTGCAAAATATGAGCTTGAGTAAATGATAATTTTTTTGCAAAAATGACATCGAGGCCCCACATCTTTGAGGGCCCATAAAAAAACCTGGTGGACTTTGGGGAAAACTGGGAGACAGGGGTCTTTTTTTTTGGTCTTTTATCACGTAGTGGTGTCCGTATATGGTTATTTTTTCCGTGTTGCACTGTGTAATAGAAACAAGATTTTTGACGTTATTCGGCCTTTAAGAGAGCAAAATGTGTGTGTCGTGTCTATCATTATAGGCTTTCATAAACGTCCATTAGAAGAGCTAGTGTAGTGTACAATATACCCAGAAATGAGGCTTATTGCATTTATAGCAGGAGCCTTTAAAAATTGATAATAAAATTTTTAACACAGGCAGTGCAGGTTGACCAATATTTTTTTTAATTCGGAAGAATCGAATGGGAGTTGTCCCGAACCCAGCAGAGCCGAGTTCGTGACGAAAATTATGTTTTTCTGCATTTATATAAGTTGAGTATAGAAAAAAATCATTAAATTTGTAAAAAAGTTTTGAAAACTGAAGACTTTTAGTGAACCGTTTTAAAGGGTAAAGTAATTTTTTTTATTTGGGTTAAAACTTAGTTAGAAGTGGAATAGAAGTGGTATCATACCCCACGTAATTTTTCTGAGGTCGAAAAAAGCACTTGCTTCTTCGCTAGATGAGGTAAAATTTGCATTAAATCAATATTGAATTTGAATTATATAATTATTCTCTGAATTATATTAGTCGGTAATCAATTTACCGTTTTTTCCCAAAAATCTTTGGCCATGACCTTATTGGCCGAGAGACCCACCCTTTTCCGTTTTTGGTGTGAGTTCACCTAAAGAAACCCACTGTTTTGATTGTTCTTTGGTCTCTGATTGTGGTTGTGATGAATGCATATTTCGTACACAGTCACAAAACCACACAGATAATCGATAGAATTTCTCCAAATACTTCTTTAAAGTGATTATCGAGTGTGAGTAATCGTAACACCCATCGCGCGGATAGCTATTATATATTAAATGAACCCGCTAGATTGAGATGCCTACCATTTCAGCCACCAACCAACCGATTAACCAAAAACATTCCATTAATTTTATTGCCAATTTTTGTTGTGACGAACTCTTTTGGCCGACCTGAACGTTTACGTCATTTGTGCTGGTACGACGTAAATAGAACTCAATTTTTAACTATTAAAACTGATAGTACATAGTTACATACATAGTTTTTATCAAGCTTCTTTTTATTTTCGTTAAAATTAAAAGGGTTCTCTGCTGTCAATGGTTGACGGAAATAAAGTAATTAATAGGTCTGTTCCAGGTGCATTACAAAACCGTCCGGAGTTTTGAGAGTAAAAATGAAATTACTCTCCTAATGTGACAAAGTTGTCCAAAGTTGCTGTAACGCAAAAAACCACAATTGAACGTCTTGAAATGCTAATGCTGCTTACTTTCTGAAATTAATTTAATTTAAGTGATTTTAGAAGCTTAAATACATAATATTAAAAAAAAATCATTTGCATCATTGGCAACAGCTGTAAAAAGTGAATAAAAATAATCTGAAAAAAAGCCAGTTATTATTTATAGTTTTTTTCAAAATGGAAAGTCAAGTAGAGTCGTAAAGTAGCTTTGGATTGAGGAACACGTTCGCGCGTCATTGTCATTATCGTTTAAGGTCAATCAGGCCGTCCTTGTTGCTCGGTCTTCAAGTGGTTTGCGTCTCCCTCTCGCACTGGCTGAATGGCTTCCACGGTTAGCTGTACCGTGGTACAGTTAATTCGTGTTTGCATTAATCAGCCACGTGTAATCGCTTGGGTTATCGTGTATAACCTAAATTGTTTGAATAAATTGAAAATCGACATCGAAATAAAGAATCTACACGAAAAATTAACAAATAAATTTTACATACATTTGACGAAAAGAAATAAAGAAGGATTTACAACAAATGAATAAAAACTACAGAAATACATAAATACAGAAAAACTAAACAAAATTAGAACATAAAACATTGTTTTCAACCTAACCGTCGTTTCTGGACATGACCAAAAGCTGCAAATAAGAACCTAGTGTTTACGGCAGCTTTTTACCATTTGGCACCAACATTGTTGCTCTGTATGAGCAACAATCCAGAAGAAGAAGAAGAAGGAAAGTCAAGTAACTATTGCACGTTATCCTAGAACTTTATTTGAAAACTTCCATTTTGCTTTTTAATAAATTTTAAGTAAAATCTTTCTTCTCTTATTTAAATTTTTTTTAATTTTTAAATGTATACAAAAACAGCTGATAATTTAATTCTAGGCTGAACTTATCCAAAGAAAAAGTTTGTACAACTTTGTACAGGACATTTTACGCTCTCATTTTCTCTCAAAATTGTACAAAAATTGTTACCTGGAATGCCTTCGGGCTACTTTGTGCGAGTTCGGACTGTTTTATTATGCACCTGGAACAGACCCAATAGAAGCAGCTTGCTCAAAATTGGACAGTAACCACTAATAGATTCCATTTAATAGGAGCAGCGTTGTAGTGCGCTATAAATTCTAAAATGTCATGGAATTAACGCTCTTCCCTCGTATTTAAATATTATTTTTTTGATGTACAATTTCATTTTGCATTTTTGTTATTTGCCCTCTTCCTCCCACACCATTGAAATTGTAAAAATATAATTCTTAAACTAGTTTAAGTTTCAATCTTAAAATACGACACAGACTGGTGTGAGTATAAGAAATGTTATAGTTTTATGAAGAGCTTTGGGGAAACACTAATACTAATGCTTACTGGCAAATACGAGCACGTTCATCGCTTTTATGTGCAATAGATACAATTGTTTGTATGTATGTATGTATGTATGTGGTGATGAATGAGTATTATAAGAACGTTTTGGTCATGTGCCAATATCCGGTTTTTCGTCTGTTGCATTTTTTATACCAAGTTTAGTGGCAACCAAACCAAATATTGTAGGTGAGGATACAAATGATATACAGTGGACGAAATGTTTGAAGAATAATAACGAAAAATTATTACAAAACTATTAGAGTTCGTCGTCTGAAGTTCTTAGTGACAATAAAATTTAAATACAAGGCTTAGTGAAATTATTCTAAAACTGATAACTTATAAAGAACTGGGGCTACTAGAGTGTCCCATTGTTGTCTATGAAATAGCGATTGAATTGGTAAATATGAAAAAAAGATATGACAGTATGTTGGAATTAAACAAATGATGTATCTTACATATTTGTAGGAAAGTTTAACATCTAACAACTTTATTGAGACTCTGCAGATTTCTATCAAAGTAAAGTATGATAATTGGAAACTCTTGAAAGAATAAAATATTTATTATAAAGGGTCCGCCATCTAACGTTTTTTTTTTTCAACTAGTGCTTATTTCGTGATTGATAACACTTAGCTCATGTCTGATTTGACAGATAATTAGTTTTATCCTTCCGCTGAACGAATATGGTTGTGTACACGCTTGAACAACGCTGGGAAATATTGCGACATTACTTTGAAAATCATGGTAATGTTGCAGAATGTGTGCGAAAATTGCGTACGGATTTTGGAAGAAGAGAAGCACCGTCAGCTCCGTATGTTCGTTATCTTGTGAAAAAAGTGAAAGAAACTGGCATCCTCATCGATAAACCAAAGCGTGAAAAGCCAAAAACAGTCCATACACCCGAGAATATTGCTGCTGTGGCAGACTCTGTGCGCGAAGCTCCATCAACATCAATTCACCGTCGTTCTCAACAATTGAACATTCCGGAGACATCATTGAGACGAATTTTGCATAAAGACCTTGGTATGACGAAAAACAAAGTCCAATTGGTTCAGGAGTTGAAGCCAACTGACCATCCAATGCGTTTTCACTTCGCTAAGTGGGTCTGCGATCGACTTACAGAAGATGCCGATTTTGCCAAAAAAGTCATCTTTTCAGATGAAGCTCATTTTGATCTTGGCGGGTATGTAAACAAACAAAATTGTCGCATTTGGGGCACAGAAAACCCGCACGCATACATTGAAAAGCCGATGCACTCATTTTCTTCGAAAATGAGCAAGGAGTGGCCGTTACGGTCAATGGCGATCGTTATCGGGCCATGTTGAACGAATTTTTGTTCACAAAAATTTAAGAGGAGGATATTGGCAACATCCTCAACATGACGGCAGTACGTGCCACACAGCCGAAGCTACACTCGATGTTTTGCGCCCTGTTTTTGAAGATCGCATTATCAGCCGCAGAGCTGATGTCGTTTGGCCAGCTCGGAGCTGCGATTTGATACCGTTGGATTATTATTTGTGGGGTGCCGTCAAAGATAAGGGTTACGCCCACAAGCCAAAGACAATTGACGCTTTAAAGTACAATATTCGTGAAGCCATTGGTGAAATACAGCTGCACACAATAGATAATGTGCTTAAAAATTCGACCGATCGTGTAGGCTACTGCATGGCCAGCCGAGGCAGCCATTTGAATGAAATTATTTTCCATTATTAACCGGAAGGATTGAATTTTCAAATAAAAAAAGAAATTTGAGAAAATATTCAGTAGTTTTTTTTATAGCATTTTCAAAAAACACAAATTAATTTATTCACAAAAACTTATTTTTTTTTTATTATTAAACTCTAAATAAAATGTAAAAAAACAGCTGTTTTTGATTTTCTCACTCCCTTTTTTGCTATTCCTAGGGAGATTAGAATAAGGGCGAACAAAACATTGGGAAGGGAAACATTTCTCTGGGAATATTCAAAATTGTGCTGATTATTATCAAGTATTTCATATCTCAATCTTTGTTTTATTTAATGATGGGGAGGTAGTGAAACAACCGGCTGTAGCTAACTAAAAATAATCACTTACGTATCCTCTGAAAACTGAGTTCTGAGTATAACTTCTTTTTTAGGGTTCCGTACACAAAGTGTAAAAACGTAACCCTATTGTTTTCGCTACAATGTCTGTCCGTCTGTCAGCGTCTTTTATCTATGGAACCGTAATAGGTAGACTCTTGAAATTTTCACAGATGATGTATAGCTGTTGCCGCTATAGCAACAAATACTAAAACTTATAGGGTGTTCCAATAGAGAGGTGTTATTCACGAAAATGTGTTTATTTCTTGAACTGTAGGAGGGATATACTTGAAACTTACAAACAGTAATTAAAACTTAGTTCACTATATAAACAAGTATAAAAAAAAAAATAAAACTAAAAATTAAAGGGTGTTCCGATAGTAGTATGATTTGCATGTATAAGGTAGGCGCTTGAAATTTTCACAGAGGGTATATAACAGTGACCGCTATACTAGCAAATACTAAAACTTATAGGGTGTTCCGATAGAGAGGTGTTATTCACGAATATGTGCTTATTTCTTGAACTGTAGTAGGAATTCACTAAAAATATGCAAGCACTAAAATAAAATTAGTTCGCTATATGAAAAATTTTGAAAAAAATAAACCTAAAAATTAAAGGGTGTTCCGATAGTGGCGTGATTTGCGTTTATAAGGCCTAAGTTTTGAACCATAATAGGTAGACTCTTGAAAATTTTACCAAAGGTGTATAACTATGGCCGCTATAGCAACAAATATTAAAACTTATAGGGTGTTCCGATAGAGAGGTGTTATTTACGAATGTGTTTTTTTCTTGAACTGTAGGAAAATTTATAAACATGTCTAAAAAAATAAACCTAAAAATTAAAGGGTGTTCCGATAGTTGTGTGCTTTGTATGTGTAAGGCCTAAGTTTTAAACCATAATAGGTAAACTCTTGAAAATTTTACCAAAAGTGTATAACTGCGGCCACCATAGCAAAAAAATACCAAAACGTAAGGTGTTCCAAAAGTGACGTGTTATTTACGTTTATGTCTTTGTTTTTTGAGCTGTAAGAGGCAACCACTTACAATTTGCAGACTTTAATTAAAACTATGTTTGTTTTATAAACAAGTATACAAAATCGAACTTAAATGTTAAAGGGTGTTCCAATAGTGACGTGATTTGCATATATATAGCCTAAGTTTTGAATGAATAGGTGGAATCTTGAAATTTCTACAGGAGGTGTATAACAATGGCCACTATAACAAATAGTAAAAATTAAAGGGTTTTCCGCCAGTGACGTGATTTGCATGTATAAAGCCTTATTTCTGGAACCGTAACAGGTAGACTCTTGAAATTTTGTACAGAAGATGTGTTGCCACGGCCGATATGACAATTACTAAAAATTGAAGGGTGTTCCGACAGTGACATGTTTTTCACTTATAGTGACTGACCAATAAGTAGACTCTTAATATATTTATAGAAAGGAAGTTGCCATGGCCACTATAATGAATAATAAAATTAAAGGGTGTTCCGACAGTGACATGATTTTATAAACCGTAATAGATACCCTCATGAAATGTTTACAGTAGATGTGTTACTTCGGCAATTATAACATATTGTCCATTAGTAACGTGTTTTTCACGAATATTACCTTATTTTTTTAACCGCAATAGGTAGGCACCTGAAATTTTAATAGAAAGTGTATTACCATGGCCGCTATAAAATCAATTACATATTAAAATTTAAAGGGTGTTCCAATTATGATACAATTTTCGCGAATATTACTTTAATTTTAAAATTAAGGGGGTGTCCCATAAGACATAAAGAAATAAACAACTGAAACTTTTAAATTATACTGAACATAGTACGAAACCCTACGTGTGTGAGTCTAACTCGCACTTGACTAATTTATTTATTTAACAATTATTGTACATAGAAGAAGACTTGTCTTAAAAAGGTGGCTGTTTTATAAAATCTTTAACTAGTTGCCTATTATATTTGTTGTTTAACATTTCAAAATCACTGTTCTTTCACTTTATAAACTCTTAAGTTGTATGTTATATCTGTTGCTTAACTTTTCCACAGTACTGTACTTTCACTTTTATATGCATTAGTCCCTTTATTCTGGTATAAGTAACGGACAAATAACCAACATAAGACATTTATCCAATTCAAACAAAAACAAAAAGTAAAAAACAAAAATGAAAACTACATGAAGGAAAACATCACAAAAAAAAAAAACTGTCGGAAACGGAAACCAAACCCCAACCGTTTTTTTGTTTTTGGTGGATTGGTCTTGCATGAAAATGTTGACGCGGCGCGATGCTTGTTGGCTGTAAAATTCGAAATCTACTAACTGTTGTACCATATAGCTGACATTAATACTATGTCAAATAAATATAAATATTTTTTTCTTATTTTTCTTGTTTCCGTCTGCTTTTTTTTGCTCTATTGAGTTAAAAAAAAAAACAAAAGGAAATAAAAAAAAAAAATAAAAAGAACTAGTGTAGGAGAGCTATTATATGGCATTGTATTACAACAACTCTTATGGTTGATGACTAGATTTTTTCTGTGTAACAGTGCATTTGATTTTTTTTAGCAACAAAAACTTGCTTTATGTGGGTAAATATAGTATTAGATAGCGGTGGTAGCAGTATTTTCATCAGACCTGGGGGTTTCAATTACATTTCAATTGAAATTACAATTGCAGATAATGTATAATTAGGTATTTTCAATTGCACTTTAAAGATAAGTAATTGAAATGAAGCAGTAAAGTCAATTATAAATAGATGTAATTTTGATTGAAAAACGTGAATTACTTGTAATGGGGGTTTTTTAAGACCACACAAGTGCAAAAATGCAATTAGAATTGTTTAAATATGCAAATGAAATTTTTAATTTGCACTTCATGTGTAATTGTAATTGGGTTGTATTTATAATTAATTAATTATAATTGATAATTATTTTCATGAAAAAATTGTGTACACATAAAATGGATTTGATAACATAGCAAAATGCATATGTATTAGAACAGTGCATGAGCAGAAAAAACGAAGTTCATTAGACGCTCATTAAAATATTTCATTGAACTCATGTCTGTTCATTACACACGAGTATCGATGAGCTGGCAATAATTAGCAGCGAAGACCAGCGAGTTAAATGTCATGAGCTTGCAGAGTTTCTATAAGCGAGTTTGAATAAGTTTGAGTAAATGTTGAACATAATAAGCATGAATTTGGGCGTGTTCATGCAGTTTTGTGCTTTGAGTGAAACACAAGTATACAAAAAAAAAAAAAACAGATTTTTTAATTTTAAAAATATATTTTAATAAATCACCAAAAAAAAAATTAACTGAAATCGCTCTAATTCGCCAAAAATAGAAAAAAGTCTCCAAAATGGATATGTATGTTCATGTTTTATTTTTTTATTTTTTTTTTATTTAACATGAAAATGATTAGAGAACACGAGAAAGGTCCATTTTGTACTCATATGATGTACAGCCCATCCTCAAGTTATTTGTCATCGTCCTATTATTTGTATTTTATTTTATGGGAATTGAACTACAGATGAAGTATAATATGCGCTATTTGTATTCATATAATTTAAAGCATTAAGAACATAATTCTTTATTCTATTTTGCAGATGAGTTTTGGTGTAATTCATAATTGAAAACGCTCCTTCTAATTATTAATTACTAGCACAATTTTTAATTTCTTGTATAACTTCAATTTCTTCATTATTCCTTAATTCAGTTTCTAATATTGCGAAAAGCCAATGAAAAATTTCCAACTATTTTAAAAATCACGAAAAAGTCGCCATGAGGACAAATAAAAAATTAGATCTCTTAATAAAGCCTGGTACTCTGTTCAGTTTTTCATGCGGAATGCTGTCAAACTGTATACATAAAAAATTTGTATGAAAAAGTCATGAAAAAATGTTGCTGGAAATTGTACAAATAGTTTACACAAACAAATAGTGTATAAGAGGCTGAAGTAGTGTACTGTCCACTATATTAGTGAACGGTTGGTTAACGTAGTTATTGCGTAACAGCAATGTGTAAATAATTTCAAAATGTAATTGACCTTACTCCCAGGTCTGCTAATGCGATCGCTAAAAAATTTTACAAGGGCGTAGAGGAGGACCATTGCAGTTTAAGATTTAATGCGGAACTACAATTGCATTTTTAGGCGCTGCGGATTCTAAGCATTAATCATTTTCGATATGTAAAAATTTAAATAGGTTGCCATATTTTTTCTGATTTAAATAAAAACTAATAATATCTTAAAGCTATTACACAAGTTAACAAAATTACAATAGGTAAAATTTTAAACTAGAGCATCTTAGATTACTTGGGATGCTAAATTCAAATTTTAATTTTTTTTAATTGAATAGTTGTAGTTTTGGAGATGTATAGTTATATCCAAACAGATGGAAATTGCACAACATATGTATAACCACTTGAGATATACATAGGTAATGTAACCAAATAGGGACGATTGTTAGAAGAAATGTTATGTATAAATGAAGATTAGTAGATAATAGTGCTGGCAAAGCACTATTATCTATTAATGAGTAGTGGGTACCGAGTATTTGATCATATTTTTGAGTACTCAATATTCATAAGTATTTACTCGATACTTTTAACGTTATATAAAAGTAGCAGAAATTGCCAGCACTAATAGGTAATTTTATTTTAAGATCTGTATAAAGTCTGGCAAAAGCAAACTTTAAAATGTTTTAAAAATAATAATTTAATAACTGGTTTGTTATTGTTGTTATGGAGTACCAATTAAACTCACAAAAGAATTTAAACTTTTGAATTATTTAACTTACTGGAGTGCCGTATAATTGAAAAACAAAACTAGTAGAGACTATTAAAACTCAACAAGTGTATGCGCCATATAGCCGTAAAACCAAGATGAAAACAAAAAGGGACCATTAAACTAAAGGTGGAAAAATATTTGTTGAAATACCATTTCAAACTAAGAGGAATCCTCTCTAGCAGAGCATTTCTGAAGGTGGCTCTTAATAGATAAAGATCCTGGTGTTTTGTTAGCAAACTACTAAGCTATATAAAATAATAATTGCACCTTCCTTTTCAAAATTTTTCCAAGATTAATTTCTCTTTTTATTTTATACTAATTTTAATGTCCTGTACCTGTGCCTGTACTGTATGTACTTGGTAACTAGGTCTAGGTGCACTTACAATAATTGTGATGTTAAGTTTTCTTTTAAAATTTAAATTTTATTGTTGTTGTTGTTGTTGCTGTAGTAGTTGTTGGCACTTGTCTGACTTTGCAACAACAAAAATGTCCTTAACTTACATTTTTCCAACGGTTTCATTGTGCACAAGTTTTTCCTTATTCCTCTTGTTGGTTTTTCTCTACATGATGTTATTTTTTTTAATTTTGTTATTGTTTGTCTGTTTGTTTGTTTTAAATTTCTTTTTTTTTTTACATAGCAAACTGTAGATGAAAGGCTAGAGGAGGGTGGCCATAGTGAATAATTGTTGTTACTTAAGGCCGTTGAAAATTTAATTTATAAGACATTCGTTTAATTGTTAGTTAGAAGAAATAGTTAAAGGGGGAAAAATAACATCGAAAAGAAAAGTTTTTAGACTCCTACTATTCAGTCATTTAATGTAACCTTTTTTCCTTTTAATATTAATAATATTTGAATACTGCGAGTCTTTTGAGGCGGCCTGAGAAAATATTTTTGATTTTGGAAACTTTTTTAGCAATTTTAATATTTGTATATGGAATGTATGGGACTGTTTTTAAATAATACATGCTTGCTTTAGGTTAAAACTTCCACTGTTTTAAAAGATTTTAGTGGCTTAGAACCAGGGCTGCCAGAAAATTGTGTTTGAAAATCTGAACTTTTTGGGAAATAAATCCGCATTTTCTGTTTTGTAAATCGGCATAATTAAAACTTAGTATGTCGAGGTTTTATTTTATTTTTATTACGAAAAAAAAACTAAAGAAATAACCAAATACTAATAGATTTATGATTTTTATACACATAAATATAAAAATAAATTCCTAGTTTTATAAACATGAACACAACTTTTTTTAAAAAGATACACTCAAAGAAAAAACATGGATGAGGGAACCATAATTTAAGAACAACATATTATGGTTAAATTATATGGTTGTAGTTAAACCATATTATTATTAATATAAACATTATATGGTTAAATTAAATGATTATAATATGGCTACAAACTATGTAATGTCATATGGAAAATGCAATTTTTTTATATTTTAAATTTTTTTATTAATGATTTTATATATAATTCTTGCAAAAAAAAACCGATTAAAAAACAAATATATGTGCATCAATTCTAAACTAAAAATTTAAAAGGAAGTAATCTGTAAAAAATAGTACTCAAATCAAATACTTTTATACTTGTTGCTCTAATGGACATAGTAATATACGTTCTGTACATTCAAATGTCTATCCATAACGGTTCAGCTGTTAAAGCCATATATGACAAATTACTTCAGATATGAGGACACCTTTATTGTTTACATTTATTATTACTGACACAGCAATAAAAAGTAACGGCTTCAAAGATATGGCCATATAGGTTAAACAATATCACCTAGGGGACATCCTTTAAAGTAAAATTTTAAATTAAACACTTATTTTAAAGGACAGATTCTTTGTAAATTTCAAATGTCTGTCTCAAACGGTTCAAAAGTTTGGCCATATGCATCAATTTACATCAACTATTGAGATACCCTTTATAATTTTAAATATTTATAAATGTTATTATACGGGACATAGTAGTGGAGACTCTCTCTAATTTTCAAGTGTTTGTCTATAACGGTTCAAAAGATAGGGCTAGATAGGTAAAATTGTATCAATTATGGGGACACCCTTTAGTTTTCAAATTTAAATTATATATTTGATGTTATAAAGGACTTAGATATACAGGTTCTTTGTAAATTTCAACCGTCTCTCTGTTACGGTTCAAAAGTTTTGCAATATACATAAAATTACATCAACTATTGGGACACCCTTTAATTTCTAATTATAAATATTTAACTTCTGATTATAAATATTGGACATTCTGTCCAATTTTCAAGTGATTGTCTACAATGGTTCAAATGGTTCATATATTTAAATTGACATCACATATGGGACACCCATTAATTTTTAAGTTTATTTTTTTTATTAATTTCTGTTATTGGCAGCTATAGTATTATGCAGTTTTTTAAAATTTTATAAGGGTGCTCTTTACGGTTCATAATACACCTAAAAAACACGTATGTTGTATGGGGACACCCTTTAATTTTCAAAATTCTGAACTTCTTTTAAAATGGGACCAATCTGTAAGCATTTCCTTTATAATAAAGAAAAAATTTTTAAAATCGGTTCAAAAATGACTGAGTTCTGCTGGCACAAACATAAAAAAGCAACATTCAGACGAATTGATAACCTCCTTCTTTTTTTGAAGTCGGTTAAAAATACACATGAATTTTTTAATACATACATAAATTAGCGAACCATAATTAGTTGGATTAGCAGTTTTCCTCTTTCAAACCGTGTTTAAAGAACACAAGAGCGGGAACACTTTGGCCATCGATTTCACGGCATTCGCACATAACCCATACCATCGCAATTCATGGATTTACCAGTACACACTTAAATTCGATCGGGGAATATTTTTCCAATGCAGCCAACATCTTTTTCATGTAGTCTTTCAATTATAAAGTGAAGTCTTTCTTGTCTCCGAAAGGAAGGCATTCTAGTAAAAGGTGATTGAGAACAACATCAATGCCGGTCTTAACGGTTGAGTCTGTACCATCGTCAGCTTCTTCAGCTGAGATATTAAAATCTTCAATTTTAATTTCACCTCGTAAATTACATCATTGACCAATTTCGTTATAAAAGAATCTGCGAACATTTCATCACCAGTAATGATATCTTCGTAGATTTTCATGACATCGAGGTTTTATTACTTTTTGTGATATAAAAATTAAAAATAAATTCAGTTTCACTCCGAGAGGACACAAATTGCCGCAATCCATATAAGATGTTTCCCGAAACAATTGTTTAAACATTTTTTATTATTTTTTTAAGTACAAAAGAATAAACTCCGATGACATAAAGATAAAATAAATAATTTTTGTTTTTAACAATTTTGTGGTTACGTACGAAAAAACCTTCGTTGTGGAGCAAAAATTAAATAGTTAAAACCAACAATGTTGAATTTTTTATACGTAGTAACCATTTAATGATACAATTTTAACCAAAACTTGTGTATCGGGACCAAAATAATGTTACAAACAACTAAAATTTTTTTTATCGCAACCAATTATTGTTACAGAGAAGATAGTGAGGTTCCTGCGACAATATCATAACCATAGTTTTTCTTTGATAGTGAAATTGCAAATTTATGCAATTTTAAAAATTTCAGTTTACAAAACAAAAAATTTCCCATTGGAAATTTACATTCAATTAAAATTTTGTTAAAGGAATTAGTAAATTCTTTAAGAGATAAAACTGCTGAAGAAGTTGTGTTCTACGAGGGATGGTATTTTATAACCTCTAATTAATAAAATATTCATTAAATTACAAACCAAAATTCGTCAGTAGTCCAGTATAAGACAACTGTTAATGGGAGGGAATTATCAAACTAACCTCGTAAAAAACACATCATGCCCAAAACTCGAGAGTATTATCAAATATGAGAGCATAATGAGAGCAGTGTTACATTAAAAGTTACTCCACTAGAGATACAAAATATGAAATTATTAAACTGCACAGGTAATAGAATCAACTTGCCCAGAATTTAACTTTAGTATAGTACTAGATTACAGTTAACGGCAACAGTATTTCTTTGGAATATTTAGTGCAAGAAATAATAAAGATCACGGAATTATCTATACATATAATAAAACAGTAACTCATTTCCTGTCTGTCTTTCTCTTTGTGTTCGAATCACGTAAAAACTGCTGGCTGCATTTTTAACTAAATTTTGTGAGGAGGTACCTTAGTATCCTGATTCCACTATATTATTTCCACTATTTTATTTCCAAAAGAAAGTGTAGAAAAACCACTGAAAGAATGCAGTGATATTAGTAAAGCCGGTTTCACACTATAATACTGGGTATTAAGATTTTCATTGGATTTTGTAAGATAAAAATCAAATGAGAATTGTGTGATTGTCAAAAAATCTAACGTAACGTACCATTTCGTTTTCACACTATCACACTTCAAATAAAATGAAAAATATCAGCAAAGGAACAAGCCGAGACGAAACATTGAACGGCGGCGGCTGAGCAATTTCATGTGGACGGCAGAGGTGGCGGATCTTAAGTTTGTTTGGCCGTTCAAGTTGTCGGTTAATTTAAAATAAATAAATAACAAAACAAAAAAATAATATATACGTTTAACAATTTCTAGACATGGCAGAAACAAAGTACATACGTAGGCTATAAGACTGATGCCAATTTAGGACAGTCGCAGTCGCATCATCGACGGCGGCGAACTATCGGCTGCGACTCACTCAACTTGGTTATTTGCTTAGAAAAAAAACACAACCCTGATAAAATGAAAAATGTTATCGTTTAGAAAATTTTCTAAAAATGGTTTGGTATAATGGGATGTCAAATTTCTTTCCGTATTATTTCACATTTTGATAACATACTTCTTTCACACTATCACACTTTCTCATTAGATTTAAATTTTTGACAAGTCTTAATACTCAGTATAATAGTGTGAAAATGGCTTAAGGATGGATCCTTTATATAAAGTAAATACCATAAATGAAGCACTAACCGATATGCTTAAACTATACATATCGGTTAGTGATTCAGTTATGGTTTATGTATTTACTAATTTAGTAGGGATTAGAACCTTTACATAAAGCAAATACATAAACCATAACGGAAGCACTAAAAAAGTAAGGACCTTTGGTGTGGATTTCTTTCAAAGCAAAATCGGACAAAATATTGTAAGGACGCTAAAATTCGGTAGCCAGACAGTCCAGTAATAGATATCAAATTCGTATCTTCTTTTTTAGGTTTTTTGATTTTTCGATTTTCATCTTGTTATATTTTTGCTGATTTTAATTTTCATATTTTTATTTCATTTTTATTGTCAGCTGTCAGCTTGCAAAGACCTAGCAAATAAAAGCTATGGTTTTAGGTGTTGCTTATCTCCAAAAGTGTAGTATATGCATTTATGTATATTTTGTTATCCAATACCATTTTGCAAACAATGATGCCAACTTAGCTCTTTTTGTGGATCAAACGGCCTAGCTCTTTACAAGTGGTTGAGCTACTTAAAAAGAATTATAAAGGACCCTCTGGTTCTCCTTTTGCAGGTGCCATTCAAACTCTTCTCATGCTCAAGTTCATGATTTTCAAAAACTTCAGACCCTGTTTTCTTATCTACCACCAATAAATCAATTCAGCACTCACTTAGGACGGAGCAGAGAGGAGTTAAGAAAGTAGAAAATTGAAAATATAGAAGTAGGGGTGAGATTAATTTGAGCCCGATTATGATATGTAGTCTCACTAAATAACTGGTTGTACAAGGCTGTACCAAGAACAATTTATGAGTTGAAATTTTCTGAGGGGTGTTCACATTAAAAATCTCTAAGTTTGGTGAATGGTACAAGTTCATGTTATAAAAAATGTTTGCAAAAAGCTAAGAGCAAAAAGAGTAGCAGTACAAGAACCCTTTACTGTATTTGTTTTAGTCAAAAGTTGCATTTTTTAACCAAAATATAAGAAAAAAATGTATTAAGAATTTGTTTTTTTCATGATTGATATCAAATTAAAGCTTATAAAATCCCCTTTAAAATGAGCTATTACACAACTTCCTAGGGCTTATAGAACTGATATATGAATATATTTAATCCTCGAGCTTATATGCGAAAAAGCGATTTTTTCCTCTTTTGATAGTTGTATAGCTAAAAATCCGTAAGAGATAGAATTTAATTTTTTTAAAATCATATTTGGCTTCAGAAAGTAAAATAATATAACAACAGTTTCAATAAAACCGGAAGAGATAAATTTGAAAACAATTTTTTTTGGTTGATTTGACATTGAATTACCCAATCAAAAATGTTAAGATTTTGGCAGCATCTTACATTGTTTATTACAATTTAACCTGAGCTTATATTAAAAAAAAAAATTGTTACTTATACCCCTTGTGCTCTAAGCCCCTCATTTAGTTTAAAGCTTTTCGTCTGCTTTGTCGCTGTTCCATTATTTTGCAATCTGAATATACTCGTATAATTTTTAATGTGATTTGTTACAAGTAATCGTGGAGGCAATTATCGTTAATGTCAGTAATTTAAAAATTGATTTTGTTTTTTACTTACGTTTTCGTTGTTGTTTGCGAACCATAGTTGTATATGTAGTTGTGCGGTGTAAACATAAATTTTCCACTTTTTTCTATATTAATTTAATTGAACGCATATGATGTACAAATGACCGACAGAAATAATTGCTTTATATTATTTTTTTGATATTAAAGATTATACTGCGCCTACCTGTTAGTATAGAAAAACGAAGGCCAAATTAAAAGATCTTTTTACATATAAATGAAGGCTGACTTCCAAAACGTCAACTGCTTTGTCTTCGAACAAAGTGCAGTGTTTAATAACGCCGCAGTACAAAACATTGACAATGTTCACCCTTTAAAACCCTTTAAAACGCAGCAATCAGTTTTAAAGTTGATACATTGCACAGTGGTTTGAAAACGATTTATTTTAGAAATAATTCGGTATTTCATGAACCACTGAAGATGTCTTAATGAAATTTCACAGAGACAAGGCATATGTGTTTCTGAGTAAAGCTGCGAACGGTCGGCCCCTTACGGTAAAGGGGAGGAGGGGCTTCTGGTTAAGACCCCAAAGTTGGGTAATAAATGTGACCCGGTCTATAAAAAAGAGGCTTATTACTCAAAAACAAAATTTCAAAAAATTAGCTGTTAAAGATAAACAATGCATTTCGTCAGTTTCTTAGTAGTTTGTCTTTTGCATTATGAACAGTCATGCCCAAAAGGCAACCAAAAAATGCAAAAGAACATAAATGAGATAAGTTCGTATATGTGTATATAAAGAGCGATGTTTTTTTCAATACAAAGCACAAACCAGTTTCTGACCCAGCGTTGTCAGGTTTTTGGGGATTTTAGAAAATAGACAAATAGAAATGTCTGTTGGAGAAAGGTTGTCGATCGTTAAAAAACAAAAACGATGTTCTAATTGCCTTGGAATTTCTCACGAATTTAAGAAATGTATGAGTCAATATGTTTGCCATATGTAGCTGTTTTTCTTTAATATTTACCTTTTTACCTTGTTTTAAATTTGGAGTTGCTTGTATTTGTTGTTGCTTTAGCCAACTTTTGGTAGGAATGACAGTAAATCTGCTTATTTGTTTTGTAACAACATTATTTATTTTACGACATAAACTGTTAGTTTTACACTTTTATTGAAGAATTTCTTCATAATATCTGTAGCCACGTCAGTGTCCTTATAATATTTCGTTCGATTTTGCTTTTAAAGCAATCCACAAACCAACAATCCACTTTTTTAGTGCTTCAATAATGGTTTATGTATTTAGTTATACTTATTATAAAGGGTTTCGTCCCTACTAAAATAGGCGCTGAAAACTATGCAATACCTTTAAAGTATCCGCTTTCAAAAATAAAAAGTGTAGGCTTTTCTGCAAAAATTGAGCACTTTCACTGTTTTTTTTTTCACTTTCTTGGCACACAGGAAATGAGTTAGGGAAATTCCATGTCAAATCAACCAAGAAAAAAATGTTTTCACATTTACCACATCTGGTTTTTTGGAAAATTTTCTTATTTATATTCTTTGACTTTCTGAAGCTAAATATAATTTTAAAAATTTTTATGAAAATAGGAAAAAATAGCTTTTTTGCATATACGCTCGAGGATTAAATATATAATAATTACAGTTCTAAAAGTCCTAGGAAGTTGAGTAATAGCTCATTTAAAAAAAAGTTTTAAAACAATCTTGGAGATTGTGTCTTTTATTTTAGTGAGTACAGCATAGAAATTTCATGATGTACCATTACAAAAATAAGTTACTATACGTGAAAAACATGTCACTGTTAGAACACTCTTTAATTTTTAGTAATTGTCATAACGGCCATGGCATCACATCTTCTATACAAACTGGAAGAGTCTACTTATTACGGTTCAAAATATGTCGTTATAGATGCAAAACTCGTCACTGTCGACAAAACCCTTTAAATTTTTATTGTTTTTTAGGGGTCATAGTAATACACCATTTGTGTCTATATATTATGGTTAAAAAGTTAGTCAATGTGTATGTAAATTACGTCACTGTCGGCACACTCTTTAATTTTTACTATTTGTTATAGTTGCCATAGTAATACTCATCCTGTAAAAACCTCAATAGTCTACTTATTATCGTTCAAAACCTATGCCATATACACATAGAAATCTTGCCACTAACGGAACACCTGTTTAGTTTTAGGTTAAATATTGTATACTTGCTTATAACGCGAACATAGTTAAATCACTGCAAATTTTAAGTGGTTACTTCCTGTAGCTCAAGAAATATAGATATACAGGTAAATTACACGTCACTTTCGGAACAACCTATAAGTTTTAATTTTTGTTGCTATAGCGGCCACAGCTATACACCTTCTGTGAAAATTTCAGTTTACCTATTATGGATCAAAACTTAGGCCTTATACAGGCAAATCACACCACTATCGGAACACCCTTTAATTTTAATTTTTATTTTTTTATAGTTGTTTATATAGTGAACTAAGTTTTAAATACTGTTTGTAAATTTCAAGTGTATCCCACCTACAGTTCACGAAATATGCACATATTCGTGAATAACACCTCTCTATAGGAACACCCTATAAAATTTAGTATTTGCTACTATAGCGGCCATAGCTATACACCTTTCGTGAGAATTTCAAGATTCTACCTATTATGGTTCAAAACTTAGGCTTTATACATGGAAATCACACCACTATCGGAACACCCTTTAATTTTTATTTTTATTTTTTTATAGTTGTTTATATAGTGAACTAAGTTTTAATTACTATTTGTAAATTTCAAGTGTATCCCACCTACAGTTCACGAAATATGCACGTATTCGTGAATAACACCTCTCTATTGGAACACCCTATAAGTTTTAGTATTTGTTGCTATAGCGGCAACAGCTATACATCATCTGTGAAAATTTCAAGAGTCTACCTATTACGGTTCCAGAGATAAAAGGCGCTGATAGACGGACAGACATTGTAGCGAAAACAATAGGGTTACGTTTTTACACTTTGTGTACGGAACCCTAAAAAAACTATCTCCAAGATTTTTATAAAACTTTTTAAATTAAAAAAAAAATAATTTTAAAAAGTTTGTTTTTTTCATGATTGATATCAAAATAAAGCGTTTGAAATTCCTTTTAAAATGAGCTATTACTCATCTTCCAGGGGCTTTTAGAACTGGAATTAGAATATATTTAATCCTCGAGCGCATAAAGTGATATTTTCCCACTTTCATAACTGCATAGCTAAAAAACTATAAAAGATAATTTTTTTTTTTAAATTATGTTAGGATTGAGAGAGTCAAAGAATAAATATAAAAAAAGTTTCAATAAAATCTGAAGTAGTCATTTTGAGTGCCTTGTTGATTTGACGTGGTTTTACCCGTTACTGTTTCATTATATGTAGTATATATTTTTAAAGTAGACAATTTTAAGACTTCTTAGCTGATTCTTATTAATTTATACCCATTGATATTAAGAATATATATTTCATTCCTAAAACTAACACATACAAATAAATTAGTTACTCCCGATAACAATACTTACGATTTTAAGTCGACTTAAGCAGTTATTATTTGTTGCCAGAGATATAAAATCGAACTGAAACGAGCAATATCTTATTAAATCATTTTGGGAATTTTTTAATTATGAAAACTATTTAATATTTAAAAATGACGAAAAACTATCCACAATTTTTGTGTGTTACTTTTCATATCAAATATTATCTAATTCTGCAGCAGGTATTGCGATTTCTCACCAAACGTGGCGAGTTTCAATCTTATTTGGCTACCAAATTTTTTTACTTTTTGACGATTTTTAAAATAGTTGGCAATATTGTTGGCGATTTTTTCATTGACCATTCTTCAACATTAGAAACTGAATTAAGAAATATCAAAATGGATATTAAAGTTATAAAAGTAAATTGTTTTTCATATTTAAAGATGACTTTACTTCTAGAAACTTTCGGAACAAACATAGGTATGTATAAATTTATTTAAAGTTCACGAACATCTTGTCGTTTTCATATTGAAAGATGATTTGATTTCTCAAAACTGGAAGTTTTATTTAAAGTTTGCAGGCAGCCTTACCCGATTAATTATTTAATTACATAATTAAAATTAATTATTTTTTTTTTCAAATAAAATGATAATTTGATTTTAAATTTAATTCATATTCCAATTTCAGCACGACTCTTCACAATTCCCTCGTAAATTTTTGTCATTATTGATTTTCATTATTGCTTCTGTTGTGTTTTATCTTTTTGTTAACCTTTTGGCAAAAGTGTAGTCACTTTTGCATTTGGGTGTCTGTAAACATGTCGTAAACTGTCTTTACAAGCTGTTGCAGAACTAAAAGCACAGAAAAATGCTCTTAAATATTTACAGGCACAAACATGCATACACACATACACCTTTACAAGCCTTTATTTGTATAAATCTGTAATACACAAACACACACCCAGCAACACATAAAATACCAATGACAACAAACAGGACGTAAGTGATTGTTGATCATTTCAAATGACCCTTTAATACACATACATACAAAGGTGCAAGAGCTACACATACGTACATGCTAAATTTTATAATATGTTTTTTTTTATTTAATTATTAAATGCTCGTACCTTTGTAAAACACTGCCGTTGTCGTTTTAATTTTAATTTAAATGAAAAAATTTATTAGGAAAATTTAAAAAAATAACCAGGGTAAGACAACACGTTTTTACAAAATCATATAAGAAGAATTAAGAACTTAAAGTAGGGTGCCTCGATAGACTTTGTAGTAGGTAGTGTGTTAGTCTAACAGCCCGAGGTTGTGGGTTCGATTCCCACCAAGGACTCTGGAATTTTTTTAGTTAATATTTGGCTGGAAGTGTGTTTTGTTACAGTCCCATATTAGGTTGGTATTCCAGGAAGTGAGTGTCCATTAGGAATACTGGTAACTATTAAAGAAGAACTCTTAAGACCTCAAGATTTGCGTTTCGGCTCGGTGAGGTCTTCTAGAAAAAAATGCGACTTAAATTTGACATTATTTTTTAAAGCAAAAAGCCGGTATCACAGAGATCTTTCGGTTTTTTTTTCACTTTATTATTAATAAACATGTATGTACACACAAACACGTACATATGTACTTGTTAGTGTGTGTGTGTGTATGTGTGTATATGTATGTTATGCTATTCATCTGAGCAATTTGTTGCTTGTCAAGTGCAGTTGACTTTAGTTATTATCCACAAGAATAATGAAGTTTTTCAATTATTTTCATCTCTTAGTTTTTATTACAAAAACAAACAAAAAACAAAAACCGAACATCCAGCAAACACTCACTTGCCCATTAAGATGAAAAAGCACACATACAGTATCATTTATTATGATGCAAGCATGATGTACATGAGTTATTTGTTGTTACAAATTTTATAGTTTGTTTGTTTTATTTTATTTAAAGAATTTTTGTTTGTTTAAAAGAATGTTTGAAATGTGTGTTTTAAAAATGAAACATTTCATTTCTTTTGTATATTTGTTTATTTTATAAACAATTTCGTATTTATAAAACTATTTTATTTTATGGTATAAAATGAAAGTAAAACGTGTTTAAAGAAAAAAAAAAAACAAAACGAAAATTATATGAAACGACGAAAATAAGTTGTTACGTGTTTGTTGAAATCTTATGAAATATTTATTAAAGAGCCATAATATGTATGTTTGAATTAAAATTGTTATCTACTCTTATCCGTTGTTATGTACATCAGAGACTGACAAAAAGTACTTATAAAATAAATGTAGTTAAGTATTTACACATATTTTTGGGTATTAGTTATACCTATACTTGTAACACAGAAAATACCTACACATACATATTTGCAGTGAAATAAGTATGGGTGTATTGAGTAATACTTATAACAAACATTATTTATACAGAATGTATAAGCAATGCTTGTATGAGTGCAACTGGTTGTAGGTAGATAATGTGATGGGTATCTGTCATACCCATACTTATAACTACCTAATACTTACAAGTATGGAAAAGTACTTATAATACTATAAGTATACTTATAAGTAAAACAACTACTTTTAGGAATTGTGTGTATAAAAAGGTGTATGATGTTTGGCAATATTTTGTTTATAACCGAACATTGGTTAAGTATGGAAAACCGAAATAATTGTTATA
This sequence comes from Phasia obesa, assembly GCA_949628195.1. NCBI lineage: Eukaryota > Metazoa > Arthropoda > Insecta > Diptera > Tachinidae > Phasia > Phasia obesa. The sequence goes on along the minus strand of OX451215.1, from coordinate 175,002,813 downwards.
TTAGGATGAAGAAATGAATGAAAGTATTTTTAAATTGTGAAATAGTTAATACATATAATTACATATATTTATAAAATACTCTAAGTATACTTAGAGTATTAACATACTTGTACTTATTCCCACTCTATACTTACAAGTATAAGTATAGCCAATACTTTATCCAACTTTTACTTATACTTAGTTGTATTGCGAAAAATAATGAACAAGTATGCGAACACTTATTCTCTGACTATACTTGTGACTATGTGTGTATGGTATGTTGTTTGAGCAGTAGCTATACACATTTATACATGTTTGCCATCAAATACTTAATAAGTACTAAAAATGATACTTTTGTCATTCTCTGATGTACATATTATAATATAAAAGGAAAATAGTCTAATAGCAACACACTATGATTGAATTATATGGTTGCAGTCAAAGCATATTATTATTAACATAATAATGTTAAATATAAATATTTATAGTGAGATATACATATGTACATATATTTATAAATAAATACTATAATTGTTTATATACTCGTACCAAACACATTCGATATGAGAAATGGCTCAATTCATAGATTATTAGTTTTTAAAGATAAACCGGTAAAATTACATTCTAATAATTTGAAAAAACTAAATACAAATCTTTAAAAAACCAACATTAATTGTCTGTTTTTAGTCATAATATGTTTACATACGAGCGTTATATATCGTAATTTGTTTAGTAACATATTATGGTTATAAATACAATATTATTTTAGAATACTAATAAAACTTTGGTTGCGGTTTAACTATTATAAGCTCAAACCAACATTTTTTTGGTGGTAGGTAGTCCGAGGTTGTAGTTTCAATTCCTACCAAAGACTCTAAAACTTTTCACTACAAATTGGCAGGAAGACCAATAAGGAGCTTGGCTATAACTGCGTTAGGGACAGGTCACCGACTGTCAAGTATTATCTGCACAGGTTAAAAATCGAGGTAAAGCCATACTTGCAGACTGTGCCTGAAAATAGACTAACATAAAAAGGCTTTGGACCACGGACAGACACATATTATAATGAGATGCTCTGGAGACCTTAGCCTTAAGCAAATGTTAGCAATTACCATGGACTCTGTGATGAGGAAGAATGTCGACATGTATCAGTCACCAGTCTGAAATCACTACAGTCAAGAGTGAAAGGCTAGTGAAGACACGAGACAGCAGATACCAGAAATGACTAAGGAACGAAGGGAATCGAAAAGGGGGCCACGAAGTTAGTGGTCTGCTTCGGTATACCCAAAAAAAAAAAAAAAAATAATAACCATTTAATGATCAAAAAGTAACAAGTCGTGACCATAGTAAGTATTAAAACAACTACAAGTTGTTTATCGCAACCATATATTGTTATCGAGAACATAAGATGATTCGAGTGATCATACCATAACAATGTTTTTTTTTTCTGCGTGTGCATACATCATAAATAGAAGAATGTTGAAGATTTCGTTTCACAATTTTAATTTAAAACTATTAAAATTCGTTTTTATTCTCTCAAAGAAAGAATTAATTATATTACAAATTAGGTGATTACAAATTAGGTGATAATATTAAAGAAAAATTGTTTTAAAAATTTTTCCAAAGGTTAAAAAAAAAAAAATTCCACATTCCAAATAATGCTCATTTGCTTTATTTCACAGTTTTGATAGAATGTTGCCAGAAACATTTCATGTTTTTCCACAGTAAAAACAGAGTACTACATCTGCAACATTTGTTCATGAGTTTTTCATGCAAACTTTTTATGTATGTAGTTTGACAGTATTCCGGATGAAAAACTGAACTGAATACCAGGCTTAAGAAAGAATTATTTAATTTACAAATAAGGTTATTAATATTAAAGAAAAATTGGAAAAATTGAATATTAGACACCAGCAGAATGGAATGCATTTTCTGGACAGCTACCTCCGTCATCAGCACTCTTCGTATCTATCGACTTTGGGTAGTGTTTCGTTATTATATTATTAAAATTTTTTTAAGTTTAATCCCTGGTACACAAACCCTATCTGTATTGGAAGCAGATACGTCTTTATAAAAAACATATCTAATTCGAACAAAAATCAGTAAATTTTGAAATTATTATTTGTTTATTTGTAATGAAACATACAATTACAAATTAATTACTTATGACCTTCACCCATTGTAGTAAAAGAGAACAGAGTATTTTGCAGGAATCTAACCCGTAAACCCCCTGTTTGATACAGTAGTTTACTACCAATTAGCATATCGGCGCACTTAAATATTTAAGTTAAACATTTTCGATTTTAAATAAAGTATCAAAAAATCTCTGGGTCATTGTATGACACCATTGCGTATGATTAATGTAACAATAACTAACACAATTATTTATTGCTCATACGCCCACAATATTAATGTTGGAATAAGTAAATTAAATAAACTATATTCAGAAGTTGTTTAACTTATATTTGTAAATAAAATACAAACACAAATAATAAAATAAACTTTTACTTATTTAAAAAAGAAGAATTAATTTTTGCTTGATAAGAGTTTATTCCATTGAAAAGTTCTGTTAAATAAAAACAAACACACCCATCAAACTACATAGAATGAGCTAACACAACATTAGCATGAAAATGTTTATTGCAGTGGGAAATGTCAGTAACCTTCACATTTGGCAAAAAAAAAAAAAAACAAATTCTTACACTCACATTTACTTAGAGAAAAAAAATACACTAGAAATCAGCGAATACAAATAAAAAGAAAAAGCTTTAAAATAAAAGAAATAAATACACAAATAGAGGAGGAAAAAATAATAACAACAAAAAATCACAAAGATATTTACAGTTAAGAAAAGTGGCAACAGACAGTAGAGATTTTTTTGTATATAAATATTTAATACATACTCGTCGTCGTCGTTTCTAATTCTAACTGAAAAGGGAGCGGTTTTTTGTTAGTTTAAGACTAAAAATAAATGAAATAAAAAATTAAGAAAACATAAAGAAACTGTTGAGTTTTAAGGCACAATTTTAACTCAAGAGTGAGAGTGAAAGCTAGAGAGAGTAACAGTTAAACAAAAAAAGGAGCAAATAAAAGGCAAAAATTAGAGATTAAAAACAAGAGAGTATAAACCCAGAGAGTAGGATAAAATATAAATTAAATAACTTCTTTAAACTCAATGAAACTTTAAACTCATTGAGTAAATACAAATGTGTAAGTGAGAGTATTAGTGTGCGTGTGTGCATTTGGGTAATTCAATGTTATAAAGATTTTATGTGAAATTCGGTTAAGAGGTTATGTTGTACATGAAAAAATGGGACTTTAATAATTCCTTTAAACATTGTCTACATTTAGTTTTGGTTTAAACGTTAGAAAGACACGAAAGGATAATACGTGCGCGTAATGTGTCAAAAAATAGATAAATGAAGACAAAAAAGTAGTCTTTATTAAAGAAACTTAAATAAAACAAGATAAAAATAAAATAAAAAAAACTAAAAGCATTTAGAAACAAAATCTTAAAGAAAAGAATTTAAAACAACATATGGCTATAAAATAAACGAAATTTTAAAGCTTGAGTATGTAAAAAATCAACATATGTATTTGAAAGAAAATATGTATATTTAAAAGTAATTAAAATTAATCTTAAAAAATGTTAAAATTATATAAAAAAAAGATAATTGTGCAAACAAAATCACAGCAAAATTTTCAAAGCTTCTGTATTATTTGTAATTACAATAAATTCTACAGCTTGTGATTTCAAAAATCAAAAATTACCACCCGAATAGAAAATAAATAAAAAATTTACCTCTCAACTACAAAAAAAAATCTCTTAAATATTTGAAATTTAATTTTTTTTTATTTTATATTTTTTTATATTTAAAATTAGAAAGTAAAAGCCAACGTAATCTCTAATAATTTTGCTAATGAACTTGACATAAAAGACGTTTATGACATACACATTCCAACACTTACACATACACATACGCAGAAACAAAACACATACTTCACCATAAAAATAACTATATAAAGGAACTTCTTATAAACAGCAACAACAACAATGCTTGTAAATCCGAATAAAACAGTTAAAAAAAAATAAATTACAAACATACAGAATATAAAAAAACAACAACAAAACTGTAGTATTTTTTACTACTACGAGAATAAGTTATACTTCTGCTCACTATAATAATACAAAAAACAATAACAATGAATAAAGAGAAAAGTCATCATTTAACAGCAACATTGCAGCCCTTGCCAACGTCAAGCTGCTGCCACAGTAGGTCTGCAGCTACATAAACAGCGACGTCGACCGACGCTTACTGTTAAATCTAACAGAACAGAACAGAACATAACAAAAATATAAAAAAATAAATAAATAAGTTTTTATTTTAGGAAGGAGTACAGAGATGAGAATAATTTAAATTTAACCATGGAAATAAGGATTAAGATTAAATTTGTCAGTGTCCCAAAAAAAAAAAAAAAAAAAATGAAAAAAATATTCATGACAAGTTTCAGATCAAGCCTTGCCAATTTAACATTAATAATGGCTACACATATTTATTACACAGTGCAACACGGAAAAAAATAACCCTATACGGACACCACTACGTGATAAAAGACCAAAAAAAAAAGACTCCTGTCTCTCAGTTTTGCCCAAAGTCCTCCAGGTTTTTTTTATGGGCCTCAAAGATGTGGGGCCTCGATGTCATTTTTGCAAAAAAATGATCATTTACTCAAGCTCATATCTGAGGCAAAGTTGTAGCTTTTGTCATAAAGAACAAAAATTGTGAACATATAAAATCAAAAAACTTCATCTTCAAGGTCAAAATCGCAAAAAACTTTAAAAAATTAATTTTTTTTTTACCTTTTTTCTCCATAGGTAGCAAACCGTTCAAAATTCAAGGAAACAATCAACTACAAAAATGAACCTAAGATCTCAATAAACAATTTTCTAGAACATATGAACTTCCTAGGAATGATTCTTAACACTGTTTAGGTAGCGCTTAGGTAGCCGAAATGAATTTAAATTCATACAACTTTGCCTCAGAGAGTATATCAAAATTTCAAACGGTTTGCAAAATATGAGCTTGAGTAAATGATCATTTTTTTGCAAAAATGACCTCGAGGCCCCACATCTTTGAGGGCCCATAAAAAAACCTGGAGGACTTTGGGCAAAACTGGGAGACAGAGGTCTTTTTTTTTTGGTCTTTTATGACGTAGTGGTGTCCGTATATGGTTATTTTGCCATGACTTAAAAAATTACACAGTGTGTTATCAACAAATAAATCTTTTATCGGCGTTACCTTTGTGACACTTAAGTGTCATTATTCGTGCTGTCCTCGATTGGGGACGCTTAGTGCGATATATATTTATTTTTTATGCTAATTCGTATTCTCAAGGAATAAAAATTATTTTTTAGGATTTATTGCTTTGAGAACTTTATTACGTTTGAGAACTAAGTTTTAGATCAAATTTATGTTGTTGATTTTAGGGTTCCGTACCCAAAGGGTAAAAACCTAACCCTATTATCTGTCCATCTGTCTGTCGGCGTCTTTTATCTCTGGAACCGTATTAGTTTAGATTTTTGAAATTTTTTACAGAAAATGTATACATGTTGCCGTTATAGCAAAAAATACCAAAACTTATAGGGTGTTCCGAAATTGAAGTGTTATTTGCGTTTATGTCTATGTACTATTTCTTGAGCTGTAAAAATTTGCAGACAGTAATTAAAACCATTTTCGCTTTATAAACAAGTATAAGAAAATAAACCTAAAAATAAAAGTGAAGTGATTTGCATGAATATATCCTAATTTTTTAACCATAATAGATAGACTAGGGCCTCTATAACAAATAGTAAAAATTAAAGGGTATTCCAACATTGTTGTGAGTTTCACGTATATAGCCTTATTTTTTTAACCATAATAGGAAGAATCTTGAAATTTGTACAGAAGATATCTTGCCACGGCCGCTATGATAATTACAAAAAAAAATAAAAGAGTGTCCCGACAGCGCCGTGTATCTCACGTAAATTGCCTCATTTTTTTAATCGTAATAAGAGACGCTTGATATATTCATAGAAAGGAAATTGCCACGGCCGCTAAAACAAATATTAAAATTAAAGGATATTCCGACTTTTTAAATCGTAATAGGTAGACTCTTGACATTTTTACAGTAGATGTGTTACAATCGCCGCTATAACAATTAAAGGGTGTTCCGCAATAACATGTTTTCCATTTATATTGTTTTATTTTTTAAACCGCAGTAGGTAGGCTCCTAATATTTCCAAAGAAAGTCCTTATATTTGAACAGTAATAGGATGACACTTGAAATTTTAACAAATTATATTTTAGAATATTAAAGGCCCAACTATAATGTACATAAGCTGGTTTAAGCTAATGTCAAAAACTGAAGGAAAAGTCTTTCAAATGCTTAAGCAACTTTTCAAAGATATTTAGATGGCTACAATGTCCTTACATGATTTTTTTTAATTTGTTTATTTATTTGCACTATTGAAGACAAATTTAACAAAACTATAATAAACAATAGTTAATAATTATAAATATTTACAAATACACATAGCCCCTTTTCAGAGCTCTCAAGTATAATATAGGTACAATAATTTTATAATTTAAATAGATTTTTGTTTTTTTGATTATTTTTTTACTTCAAAGTAAGAATATATTTTATATTTTGTACTGAAATTTTTTTTAAATAATTATTGTAATTTTTGATCTTTTGAATAATTTTATAATTAAGTTTTAACGCTCTAGGTCTTTTTTATAAAAATATTGTAATTTATATTATAAAACAATTTTTAATTCCTGACGATGCTACCTAATGGTGTAGCGAAATATCGAATATAAAAATAAATTACAATATTTTTATAAAAAAGACCTAGAGCGTTAAAACTTAATTAGAAAAATTTTTTATTTAGATATTTTTTTTTTGATACATAAAATTGTCTGTAAAAGTAACAAAGGAAAGTGCTTATTCCTTTAACCACCAAAATTTGTTGATATTTTGTCTTTGACTAATATATTAGAAATGCTTTCTTTTTATCTTAAGGTCCTTACATGAATCTAGAAACTACTGTAACACAGTTGCACATTTGTTTTATTCGCACTTTTGGAAAACAATATTTTTTTTTAATAAATGAAATTTGTTAACAAGACCTTTTTATATACAAATTAGGAATTATTTTTATTACTTTTAAGAAAATTTCGAAAGATAAATTTAACATTTTTAGCTGTTTGTGTAATTCTGTTCAAAAGTACTAAAAAATACAGCGGTGTGCATTATTCAACTCATAAACAATAAAATGCTATTACTTTTTAATTTCGATTATTACACTACGCCTCCCCTTTTTCTTATAAAAACTTATTTTTTTTAATATTTTATATTACATTTGGAAATATTTTTTCACTTTCGTTCTACCTTGCAATTAATCAATTTATCACTGTACATACATATGTATAACACAAAGCACAAACAGCTGTTTCCGAAAGGAATGTGCGATCGGTTTTGTACTTTGCTTAAGCAAATGAAATTTGATGAAACTTAACGAAAAGTTTGGTTAAGTACATTATAGTTTACCACATATGATTTATATGTACAGTGAGTAGAAAATAAATTTATTAAAAATAAAGGGGTGTTTCCTAGATAAAGGGTACCCATGAGACGTAAAAAAATTAGCAACTTGTATTATTAAAGTTATACTGAACATAGTATGGAACCGTGACTCGCACTATATTGATTTATTTATACTTACAAGTGTGTTTTATAATATTTGCTTTCTTTTTATTTACCTTTAGCCGTTCTTAGTTAATATTACATTAGATATTTAACAAGATTTGAGCGAAAGGGAAGAAACAAAATTTAGGGTCTCGAATGGTGCCTTAAATGGAACCTTAAAGTATTTTGGTGAAATGTTTTGTTTAGTTTTAGCAAGTTATATAGTAGTCATTTTCACAATTTTTTGTAGTCCGTTTGAATTTTCCCAGCAACTTCGAAAAACATCATACATGGGCTTATTGTCCCCGTTTGATGACGCGCATTTTATTCATAACTAGCTTTCCACAAAAAATACAGTAAATACTTGGAAGAAAAGATTGGCCTCTTCCAACAAAAATGTTTTAGCTTCTATGCAAGGTACGACGCCAATTTATCCCATCCAATCTGTTGTTTGCTAGACAATGCATATTAACATGGGAGATACCACTCCCACTATCCTAATACAGTCTGTATTTTGCTAGATTATGCACATTAGTATGAAGGTTACTTGTGGAATGTTTTTAAGACTCTGCCTATTGTAGTTCTCTAGATGGACTGTAACAATTTTTCACTTCGTATAGGAGGTACCACGCCCGCCCACCGCCCCAATCCAGTCTTTGTTTTGTTAGATTTCACTAAACTATCGGTTTTAAAAAAGGGGGTTACTGGTGCAAAATTTCAAAGATTTCAAAGATCTCAATTTGGTTCTCTACCTACTTAAAAAGAGGGCATAAAAGTGGGCGTAAAAACCTAAGTTGGGTTACGATAAACATTAAAAAAATGGGGAAAATCGGTGCAGCCATTCTTAAGTGATGCGATTACCAACGAACGACATTTAATTTTATTTATTCACAATGAAGAAGTTTTTTTTTTAATTTTTTGCTGTAAAATAGTTAATTTAAAATATTACTTCCAGTTTGTATATGGGCCCATATGGGCTTATTAAAAATCTTTTGTATAACTTGTATAACTCTTAAGCAGTTCATGACACTTTTTGCCACTTTTTGAGAACAGCAATAAAAAAGTTATTTTGACAAGACTACTGTGACACTGTTTATAAGTTTTACAAGGAGTTTTTATATCGCATCATGATTAAAATTTAATATTTCATAGATTTTAGATCCTTTATTTATTAAGTAAAATGAAGATATAAATTATTTTGAAATTGCTGCGGAGTGCAATAATATAATTACTGAATTGTAATTAATGAATTATATTATTGCACTCACACTAAATTTCGACCAATTTATTACTTAAAGCTTCGGTAAACTTTTTGGTTTTTCGATTAATTTCTCTACACTCTATATCACAGAAAAAGGTACAATTGTAACCATACCTACATTAAGCGTTGTAAAATTATACCATTCGATAAATTAAATATTATGCCTCAAACACATAGGCAACAGAAGCTATACGACTATAAATGGCGTTGGCTAAAATCGTTGTAAAAATACATAGTTTGCTTTTAGAAAATAAAATAAATTTTTCAAAATATAAATTTTTCAATATTCTTAGGTTTTGATATTCTCTTCTGTTGTTCAATAAAATAAAATATTTTTCCCTCCCACTCCACTTTCTGCTTTTGCTTTAAAAGTAATCTACATAAAATTTTAAGACTCTTAAGTATTTAGTTTATAAAAAGATTCCCATCCCTGTATAAAATTCTAAATTTTTTTATAGAATTCTAAAAATTGTTTTAAAGCTCTGTAAAAGGTGTTTAAAATATTTTAATAACATTGTAATTCCACAAAGTAATATACAAATCCAATACAAATTTAATTCAATTGGCTATTTGGCAAGAAGTAATTCATATTTTGTCATTATTTTAAAACAGCGCCATCTGATGCGTAACCGTGTTTAAAATATCCCGCTTTCAAAAATGAAAGGTGCCCAAAAGTATGCAGTACTTTTAAATCGGCTGATGAAATCTGAGTATTAACACCGATTTTTTCCACTTTCTCTTGGAAATAAGATATTTTTGCGGACAAAAAAGTATATTTTATTGCAATCAGGAAGGCCTACTCACGAAATTTTCTTAAAACCCATCCAAGAGTTTTTACGTGATGCGAACACAGACAGAAAGACAGACAGATAGACAGACATACAGACAGAAAATGAGTTACTGTTTTATTATATGTATAGATTAAATGTATTTTCCTCTTCTTCGCCACATTATCCCCAGATATCATCATACATATTTTTAAAAAAATATTTGAGATCATTGTGTTGTGTGTTCCAAATCCTACATATATTCTAAGTTCAGTGTTATTTATATGTAACAGTTTGTTCAGTTCCCTATATGCTACAGTCGGGGTTTCGTCTGTATAGAAGAAAACTTCTTGTGCGTAAGACACTACCTAGTAAGATAAATATACCTTGATGATATATATATTTTTTTTGTTTGAAATTTTGTGTCAGTTTTGGTTTATTCTGTTGAGATTGGGATCGGGAATGTTTAATTTTGTTGGTGATATTTTGGTGAAAAAAAAAGGTTTTTTTTTATTGAATTTAGATTTTTTATTGAAATTTTTTTTGGTTTTAAATTATTTAAATTATTTTTTTTACAAATTACATTTTTTTTGGTTTGTGGTGAAAGTATTCGTTTTTAGTTAAATATCAACTTTTTATAGAACTTTCGCTTTATAACAAATTTGAAGTTTTTTATTTGAGTTTTCCAAAAACAACAAAAATGACATACTCAATAAATTGCCTATTTTCCCTTCAATTTAAAGACCGTATTTGTTGATTTTCAATAGCAAGATTTCAGAAAATTAACATTTTGTCGAGTTTTCTAGGGTTATCCATATCATATAGACAGACAAACAGACAGACATACAGACAGGCAGACAGACCACGTTAAATCGACCCCCTATCTATAAGAATCGAGAATATTTTATTAGTAACAAACTGATTGGAAAACATATATGTCTATATACCTTTCACCTACAGAGAAGGGTATAAAAAGTAAATAAAATAAAATAAAACAAAATAAAACAAAATAAAATAAAACAAAAAGATAATGGTTGTAAACCTAACTAATACTAATACAATTAAAATCGTAGACACTCTTCATTTCGTTTTGTTGTTTTTGTTCCTTTTAATCTCAAATTACAAAGCCCCACCATCTTAAATGTTGTTGTCGCAGTCTTAGTTGTTGACGAGGGTAATTTTTTTTTATCTTAATGATGGTTTGTTTTATTGTTTTTGTTTTTTATTTGTTTGCAGATGTGTTTAAGTACACATACGGGCACATGTACACAGTTTTTGTTTCAGTGTTTGGTATTTGTATGAATGAGCTGGTGTGTGCGATAGTATGTGTGATTGTTGTTATTTATTTAAACTGGTTATTTCTTATAGGAGAGAATGTATCTATGTATATGTGTGTGTGTATTTCCTTTGTATTTAAGGTCATGAAAGCTGTGTATGTTTTTATGTTGTTTTTATGCGATTTAAAATACCGTTAAAAAATAAATAAATTTTTTTGTACAATTTTGGTTAAACGATTTGCCGTAAGATTATTAAATATACAGGAGGTGAAGTTTCGGTTTCTTCGAAAAATAACTTAGATTAGGTTTGCTTATTTTGTACCTACTACTCAGAGATATTTGGGTTCAAGATCCTATCCTTCTGTTTTCCACCCTTAGAACCCCAGATACTTTTCTATAAATAGCATTATCAAGTTTGCATCTTGTCGTATCATTCGCCAAGCCAAAGCAGGCGTTTAATTTTACAAATAACGTGTACAATAAGTTCTTAAGGACATTTCTGCCCAAACCTATAATTGTAAATGAACCACTTATCACTGGAATCCTAACTACCTCTCCAGGATTAAATGTGCTCAAGATGCCGTGATGGCGTTATCTGACGGTGGTCTTTCACCGGATGAAACAATAGTGGAGACCAGCATCCCCATTGTACAATACAAATACAAATACCGTAGAATGAGTAACAATTTATATAACATGGAAAGCCGGGACCCATGTTATAACCCTTTGCTTAGGAGGTTATATTTTTGGAGACTAACAAACTCCTAACACTTTATTGGTTCGTTTTTTGTAGATAATGCGACAGTACATTTTGACCAAATATGTACCAGCCCTGCAAAGCAAAACACTGTCAACACGTGTACCCCGAAGGGACCTTACTTATAACCGGTGCCAGAGACGGGCGGATGTCTATCGGGTACCGGTTCCCGTGGTACCAGTCGTTTGGACACTGGTCGGGTCTCGAAAGACTCTTTATTACACAGACCTGTTCTTCCAGATCCAGGGTCCAGAAAATCCGGAAGCCGGAACACAAACCACAACCCACAGAGTCAATAGAGTTGGATACCCTAGTGTAACGTATGCGTTTTTTTGCCCACTCCTGCATGCAGTCGAGTAGCCCCAAAACAGACTTTGGAGCACTGCCCAACCCAAGGGATTTGTTTTCTATTTTTGGGCGATAATAGGTGTTACGAATAGTCAGGGTATCAGATGAAGTGAAGTATCTTTTACACCGTTTCAAAAAACCAAGGCACTAGAAAGCTTTCTTTTAGACTTGAAAAACGTATTTAGTCCATCGAATATGGGATCTTCATGCCAAGAAAATTAAGATTCTTTAATACTTACTCGTATACCACCCATAACTACAGTTGAAGCACCATTTTTGGTCGATCGTCTGTGCGTAAGCATACAATATTGAGTCTTACGAGCATTAACATCGACTCTATTCGCCTGATAAATAGGAGCATTTAAAAGGACCCCCCATGTGTCAATTTTTTTTTTTTTTGTAAGGATAATTTTTTGCTTTAGTCTGACCATTCTAACTTAATATAGATTGCAGAAAGGTCCTAAATTTAACAAAAAAAATTTCAATAAAATTTAAAAAAAAAAATTAAAAAAAATTTTTTTTAAAAAAAATTAAAAAAATTTTTTTCAAAAATATTTACAAAGCATTTTCAAAAAGATATTTTACAGAAAAATTTTTTTAAAAATTTTCCAAAAAATTTTCGAATAAAATTTTCCAAAAAATTTTTAAAAAAATATTTTTACAAAAAAATTTTACACACAATTTTCGAAAAATTAAAACAAAAATTTCAATATTACTTTGAAAATTAAAATCATGACTGTAACATAACATATATTAAATATCAAGCATATTCATATGTATGTATGTGTGTATATAGGGTAAAATATTTTTTTAAATGCGTTTGATTTTTAAATAGATGATATCTCTGTTTTAAAACCTAGGTGCACTAAACACATAGACATCATCAGGATACCGACTACAAACTGTCAAAAATAAAACGATTATTTTGAAGTCAGCAAAGCTACATTTCTACACGGCAACCGTTGTGGCTGTCGTCAACTTAGGCTAATTTCTATTTTATTCAACAAAAGAAAATGTCATAAAAAAATTGTAAATTACAAATTCATATACAAATAAAAAGTTTTGGAGGAAATATTTATAATTTTTTGAAAAAGTTATTTAATTTTATAAAAGCAAAATAAGTATTTCTACAACAATGTCAGAGTTTACGATGTAGCTGTCGGCTTCAATATCATTAAGTAGCTGATAACACGGCGACAATTGTAGCAAACGGAATTTGTTTTCATTTGTCTTCTATTTTTTTAACTCATGAATAATGATTTTTTCTCATACGACTTAATTTAAGTAAAGAGTCAACAATATGGATAACGCTGTACATGTCTGTATAAATAAAATCACCGTGGTGAAGGGTATAGAAGATTCGGCACGGTCGAATATAGCACTTTTACTTGTTTTATTTAATTTTTGAGCAAAATTCAATATATAAAAATGAAAAAGGGCTAAGGGTAAAGGGTAAAGTAGAAGAAATTTCGTTAAATTTAACTTCAGAAAAATTATTTGAGTTGACACATAAAATAGAAAATTTTTTTCAATTTATATATTTTTTTAAATATTTGTGGCAATAAATAAATCATGTTTGCGGTCCGATTGTGTGTGTTGTGCAAATTAAAATTATGTGAATAAATTTTTCTAATAGCTATTAGCGATTTGGAAGAGATATACTTAGTTTCGTTTAGAAAATAAGTAAAACATCAAAATAATATCAAATGCCCGCAACAGGAACTGAAAGCCTCATTCGTTTATTCCTCTTAAAACAGGAATAAAGGAAATGAGACATTATTGTTATGAAGTTTTATTTTCAGATTATGTTGCAGATTTTTATCTTTTAAAGATAAAAATTTAATAAAAAATTAACTAATAATTTTAGTTAATTTAACTTATTTTATGTCAAATCTACACCCTATAAAATAACGAAAAATTTAGTCGTATTGCAGAAATTTCTTCAATAGAAAGAATTTAACTAAATTATTTTTTTTTTACTAAAATCGACTGTAGATTTGACTAAAAAGTTTGTTAGTTGTATAATAACCAACTCTTCTTCAATTCTACACTCCATTTTACAATATTTAGGTAAATTTTTGGTTCAATGTAAAATAAGATAATTGGATTTAGATACTGGTTATTTACTTTAAAAGTCTTAAACCGCTTATTTTTTCTTCACCCTAAAGCTATGTTATATTTTCAGTTGGGACCAAAGTTATAAGGACGAGTCCCATTTGACTGCTTCTCAATGGTAGCTTTAAGTTTAAATTAAATTTTGCCAGTAATTTAACAATCATATTGCCCTACTGTGCAGTGTTGTTTGTCTTTATGATATTTGTTAAAAAGAAAACCTTATTTTCAGTTTTAGTTAAATTAGACAATGCTACTTTTAACATTTTCGTTACATCAAATAAGTATCCTTTTGATAGCAGCTGTGTCTGCTTAAAGTAAAAAGGGCAAAAAAAAGCAAAAACAAAACAAAAAGTGAAAGAAAAGAAAACTTATTTCTATACATACACAAAGATACTTGAATAGGAAAGCAAAGTAAATTGGTCGTAAGAAACCCACACAATTTTAACAATTTTCTCAAAGCAACGCGACATTGACTCAATGGGTTTTTCTTTTCTTTTCTATTTCACCCATTCTTTTGTATGTGTGTTCATTTGTGTTTTTTATGCGTTTTTACTTCTTATTTCTTTTAGTTTTTTTTTCATATTTTTATAAAGTCTATTTTATAGCATTTTTCTTATTTTTCTTAAGAAATTGGTTTGAAAAGTTGTTTAGAATGAATACAAATATCTAAATAATTTTAACTTAATAATTAATAATTTTTTTTTTTATTTGAATTAAATTTTAAAAAATTTTCTAGGATTTTTTAGGAAAAAATCTTTCTTCTTCTTAATTTACATATTGATTTTTCGAATGAAAGTGACCAAAAAAAGAGCATTTGAATACATTGTATAAACAATTTCATAGTTTCATGATATCCGTGAAAGCTTCGTTGTCCTCTAGAAGGTCCTGCTTCAATATTTGCTGCCGTTAAGATTTGCAGCAGTTTATTTTTAGGGTACCTCGTTTTATGGCTCAAGCTTTTCTTTACAGCGCACAGCAAACTGTCTCGTGGAAAAAAATAAAAAGAAAACCTTTCGAATTTATCAAAAAAAAAAAAAATACATATGGAATGAAAGCTGACTCCCACGATTCCAGAGGTGGTTTGGTTTTCCATATGCGTTACACCTATAAAAACTTACACGGCGCTAAAATCGAATTATTTTGATAATTTTTTCATAATTTTTAAGTAACAAAAAATGGGGTTGGAAAAATAAATATCAAAAACTCAATTTTCAAAAAAAAATGCATGCAATTATATTTGTTTTATTCAGAAATGTAGCAGAAACAATGAAAAAATCCTAAAATTCAAATATTCATAACAACACTGTAAAAAAATTTGTGAAGTTTTTAGCCAAAATATATACTTAAAAAAATAGTCAGCTTCGGTGGACCCGAAAAATAGGCACATCAAAAAACTACTTTTATGAATCAATAATCTTATTTTTTGTTATATATACTAAAATATGTATATAAATATTTAGGTGTTTTCTGTGCCAACTTTTGAAATATAATGACTTTAAAAATCATCCATATTTGAATTTTTTATTAAAACTGTCAGTTGATATTTTTAATATTTGAAAATGTATGATAACACACTGTGTAATTTTTTAAGTCATGGCAAAATAACCATATACGGACACCACTACATTATAAAAGTCCAAAAAAAAAAGACCCCTGTCTCCCAGTTTTGCCCAAAGTCCTACAGGTTTTTTTTATGGGCCCTCAAAGATGTGGGGCCTCGATGTCATTTTTGCAAAAAAATGATCATTTCCTCAAGCTCATATTTTTGAAATTTTGATATACTCTCTGAGGCAAAGTTGTAGCTCTTGTGATAAAGAACAAAAATTGTTAACATATAAAATCAAAAAAAATCTTCATCTTCAAGGTCAAAATCGCAAAAAACTTTAAAAAATTTAATTTTTTTTACCTTTTTTTCCCCTGTTCAGGTCCATAGGTAGCAAACCGTTCAAAATTCAAGGAAACAATCAACTACAAAAATGAACCTAAGATCTCAGTAAACAACTTTCTAGAACATATGAACTTCCTAGAATGATTCTTAACACCGTTTAGGTAGCGCTTAGGTAGCCGCAAAAGTTTTTCACTTCTTTTTTGGTCTTTTATGACGTAGTAGTGTCCGTATATGGTTATTTTTTTCCGTGTTGCACTGTGTAATAGTAGGCTATGTTTTAAACCAATACCAATTATTATGAGTATTTTCAAAACTTTAAATAATAAAAATACTAAAAAGTTTAAAATAATGTTATATTTAAAAAAAGTATACGCAACCCGAAATAATTAGCGATTAGTTATATTTTATAAAAAAAAAAAACTATAACGCTTAATCATTTTGTATGTGAAATGATAGATTAAATTTAAAAAAATAATAATGACTGAAATGGGGAAATTTTAGGTATATAATTGTGTGCCCGCACCAGAAAAATAAAGGGGTTTCTAAAAATGTTAATTCATTTTTGAAAATATTAGGCCAACAGAAATATAAGTGTGTCAAAAATTTCATTAAGCTACCATAACTCCTTCGGTTTTTTTTCCAGTTTTACTATGGTGACCGTTCACTGTGCAGCGCCTTAAATATCTTTATCGCGGTGTATTATTTGTAGAACTTCACTGTTGGACGCAAAGTAGATCTCTGGTATTTTAAGAATCCGTCGATAAGACCACGTTTCCAAGGCCTCTAGCATCTTTATATCCACTGATTTTACAACCTATATTAAGTGCGAAAATCTAAAAAGTCCTAAAAAATTTTATTCCAGATTATGATGATCATAGATTCAAGAGTAACGTTAGGGCTCGTCAAAACTTTTTTATATTAAAAAAAAATCTTATTATTTCTTTTAAAGAAGTTCCTTTATTTTATGGGAGCTGTATGATCATCATGTGTGACAGGTACAATGGTATTGCTTGCCATAACCGAGTGTACCGTCAGTAGTTCGCCTTACACTTCTCCTCGTGGTGGCTGTTGCTAACACACAGTTAGATCTTGTCGCTGCTAGAAGGATGGTTAAGTTAAGTCGAGCGAACTCAGAATAACCTGTTGACCTTCAGTGTATTTGGTATGTATTGATTTACATATAAAATACAAATATGAAGCTCTCAATTACTGGGCATTTTAAAACTTTAATTTTTGATAAAAATCAAACAGGACCTAGAGTATCCGACAGCGATGGTCAAGAAAGCCTTGCAAGAGATAAAAAGGTGCGTCTCTAAACAAACGTTGGTTTTTATTTGCCGCAAGAGATAGATACGAATCCAAAGGTAGACGATAAAGGTACTTCTAAGGGAATAGCTTCTCGGCACAAAGCCCAAAAAGATGCTAGTATATAATAGAAACGTGTATAACTGCTTCTGAGCCCAAGATGAAAGTCAAAGAAGATAATACTTGCAGACTGTGTCAGGAAGAGACTGAGGCGGTAGCGCATATATTGTAAAAATTTCTGACACTGGCTATCATAAAGCTTACAACCCTGTCGATGCCATAGGTGATCTAACCCTTAGATAAATGCTAGAAACTACAAGAGACTCCGTGATGAGGGAAAAGGTCAACAGTTACCAATCGACAGTTACAAGTCGATAGTTTGAAATCACCACAGTCGAGGAAAAAGATTTGCTTTAGCTTGAGACTCAACGACAGTAATGTAGTTGCAAATTACCAATCGACTGCTTGAAATCATTGTGGGCCGTAGAGTGGCGAAAAGGGAATCAAAAAGTTTGTGGTCTGTTTCGATATCTCCTCTACATTGTTAATTCCGGTGTTTGTGCTTACGTCATATATTCCTCATCAGGTATTCCTTTTTCTGTATATGAATATTTAGCACATATTTTTCACCATATGTGGTCAGTATGTTCACTAGATCTTGGAGAATGAATATAATATCAGCCATTAATGCAGCATCTAATGTTGTTGAGTATTTTTTTTTTCAAAGCAGATATTAAATAAGAATGCTGATAATGTACAGTCTTGCCCTATATCTGTCGAAATGCTGACACTTTTTGGTAGTTCGTTTTTGATATCATTTTTTGGTTTTTGATGTCTATACAGGCTCCAATACATCGAATTACTGTGACCTCTTTTTCTATGAATAAAGAATTTCCATCAATTTATCGTGATGCACAAATTCGAAAGCCTTTTTGTGTAGGAGAACATGCTCTGCTTCATTTGTGCATGGGCTACGCGGTTGCCCATGTTTTTTTAAAACATACTGAAATGCATCCATTTTTTCCATTACCCCTTTTGGGAGCAATTATCTCCATCTTACTTGGAATATCCCGATTCTATTATTATTTTGCATTGTATCAGTTTCGTTAATTGGTTGTTGTTCTAACTTCCTAGACGTTTGGTCTGGTGTATCAGGTTCTAGGACAAAAGGGCTGCGATATGTCGACGCCTAGAAAGAACGCCCTCCGTGTATATGGTGTAGTAGTTGGTAATTTTTAAAGTCTTACTAGTACTTTATCGCATTTTCTTTAAATTTTTGAGTGTATTATTCTGAGGGCGTGGTTCATGAGGATGATTAATATATAATGGTTGGTATGTTTATAAAGGTTGATCATGTGGGTATTAACCTGTTTTATAAATGAAGTTAGCAACTCTGTTAAAAGTTGAATTTTATCCTCATCTATTCATTTTGGCATTTTCATATCTTCATGGCTTCAATTTGTAAAAAATTGTGTAATATACTTCTTTCAGATCACATCATATTTTTTGCGATTCCTCTGTGATGTATTAAATTAAATGCGTCGTATAGGTCTTGTAATTGTTCGATGTCTTGGCAAAGTTTATTTACTGATTCGTTTTTGGCGAAGCGTTTTGCTCTTTGAATCTGTCTATTTAATTTATAATATTCTTTATATATCGATTTATTCAAAGCTGAACACTTTAGCTTAGGACATGTTACTGTTTCTTTTAAAACAGTAATAGAAATTCGAAAAAAAGTCGATAAGGATCCCAAATGCTAAGTTTTTATTTAGCTGCAATTGGCTTTAGTTTAACCTTTATGAATTCCCTAAATCCCTAAGGCAAAGTTCTAAACCACTGTTTCAATTACCTTCGTATTATGTTTTATTGTTATTTGACTATCGTATAATATAATATTTTATTTTCTGTTTCTACTTTTGCTTATTATTTCTTTTTTTTCGTTTCTTTTTCTTCTTGTGAGGGTGTTTTATTTTTCTGCTTGTGATATTCTTAACATATCAAAGAAAATGTGATGTCTAGGCAAATGTTACTAGTTATAGACAATTATTTTTTTTTCTATTTATAATTTAACTCAGCAATTTTACAAATTAAATTTTGTTACTTTAAAAAGTAAATGTATTTTTCTTATATTTTTAAAGTCGCTGAATGTTAAAATTAAAAAGATGAATTAAAAAAAATATATAAATGGCCAAATTAGCAAAAAAAGATTTGTTCCAAACAGAAATATCTTTTTAAAAATAAAATAAAATAAAATAAAATAAAATAAATTAAAATGAAATGAAAATGAAATAAAATAAACTAGACTTAATTTCTTTTGGTGTATTATGGCTTTATTACAGAGTAGCAGTACCTATGAAGTCGTCAGAATTCTGACAATATTTTTTTCAAATTTGCCTTGTGCTTTGATAGTAATTCACATCAAATTTTAAAACTTTTACTTTTATAGTGCTGCAGATATGGTTTATATATTTACTTTGTGTAGAATTACCCGTCTCTGGATTATAGCTCAGGATGTTGCAACATAGCTTTTATTAAAAATCTATTTCCAGTCATTATTTTATATTTTTTTACAACAGTCAGCCCATCCTTATTTACCGGATTTTGAGAGATTTTCTTCTCTCTCTAGCATATACTGATTTGTTTGCTCGAATAGCTGTACTGCGATACAATTATTAGTGGTTGTCTGAGTCATCCACGGCGTATGTTTTATAAATCCTTTATAACCTAAAATTGCAAATCAAAACTCTATTTAATTTATGTAACAAAAGCTGATTTTGTGAATTATGACTTCTTATACCATGGTATATATGGGGCTGCAGTTGCTGAAGGTAGCGAAAAGTATCAATCAAAACGTGGAATAACCTGGCAATATGACGCGGCCTGTGAAAAGGTTGCTTATGACTCAAAAATTTTCCCACTTTTTTTTTGGTTTCGATAGTTTTTGAGAAGCTCTTTCACATGGTGAAAACTAGAAAGTCCTAACTTGCTTAGAAGTTATGGTAAGTCAAATTCGATTTGGGGATTTTTTTGGGGATAATATCACCAAAAACCTGACAATGCTGGGTCAGAAACTGGTTTGTGCTTTAAATTGAAAAAAACATCGCTCTTTATATACACACACGAACTTATCTCATTTATGCTCTTTTGCATTTTTTGGTTGCCTTTTGGGCGTGACTGTTCATAATGCAAAGGAAAAACTACTAAGAAACTGACGAAATGCATTGTTTATCTTTAACAGCTAATTTTTCGAAATTTTGTTTTTGAGTCATATAGCCACCCTTTCAAAGACCGGGTCACATATTTGCTTAAAAGCAACGCCATATAAATATTGTTTAAAGCAAAACAAAAAAACAAATAAAATTTTGTAGAGTTTTGTAAGAGTCCAAAATTTCCTGTTTACAAAATTAAACAGGGCTTTCAAGTCATTTAGTTCTGTAAATTAGCGTACCTTTCATCTCTGGTTTCTCATGGAAATGAAATATTTTATGGAGAAAAAGTGTCCTTTATTTGCACCGAGGTCTAAGGTAGGTTCCATAATATTTTGTTAAAGTTAAACATAATGCTAACCCGGATAGAGAAATTAAAATAGTTAGACAAAATTTTATATTTCGAATTCTGGTATTACTGCACCAGTAACAAAATTTTCAAAAATATTTCAGTTGCAGACACGGTCTTGTTGCGTTTTTGTTATATGTAAGGATGTCGCATTTGACCATAGGGACTATTATATATTTTTTTCATCTTTGTTAAATACTTTTTGTTTTATTTGCATACACTATGTTTGGAATTTACCCACAAAATAATATTGCCACAATGTCAAAATCTTTGAGTTTCCACCAAATAACAAATAAATAATGGTCAAATATCAATTAAATAATTAAAAAACTATTATAAAACATTTAAATTGGTAAAATTAATAAAATATAAATACATATTAATAAATAATGAAATATATATTACATTTTTCAAAACCTACGCCCACATTTCACTTTAAATTAAAAAAAAAGAAAACAACAACAAACTAGAATGTTTAAATGACTCAATTGCATGTTTGAGTTAAATATTGGCTTTATCAACAACAATAACAACAGCAAAAAATATACTGCCGATAAAAAAGGAAAAAAAATACTCTAAACATCTTTCATTAAAAATAAATTTAATTAAAACACGAATATTTGAAGAAGCAAAAAAAAAACACGTTGCTACTACAATTTTACAACAATAACAAAAATTAAAAAAAAAATCATAATAATAAAAAAACCAGGTGAAGGTCATTGGCTATAAAGTTTAAATATTTTTTTATTATTTATATTTCAATTAAAAAAAAGCAACCAAATAGCTTTGTTTAAATAAAATATTTTTAAATGACCCCATGACCACGCTTGTAAAAAATAAGTTTCACAGAAATTTTAAAAATAGTGTTAAAGACTGAAAAAAAATTACCATAAACTGCAAGTTTAGCAATTTGCTCAGTTAACTACATTTATGTAAATTTGTATTTTATTAAATAGGAAGTTAATAATTTTTAAATATGTGAGTAGCAAAAAGCATTTCGTGTTGCTTTAAGGATTTACAGTGTTCCACACAGCGTATGATTATTTTTAGATTTTCTATGCATTAATTAAATAACACTCATACGTACTGGTGGCGGACTACAACATAAATAAATGAAATTTATTAGAAAACTATATACATTCAACATTTTTTCTCTTATTATTAATTCTATCTTCAGACATGCATTTTAGTAAAAACATGTATCCATATCTTATTAAACCATAACCAACATTATATACGTATTCTAAAATAATATATTTTTTTCAACCGCTATGTATTACACAAAATCAAAGAGTAACTAGAACAAACATATAATGGTGACTACAACCATATTATTTAATAATAATATGTTGCGTTTAGATTATGATTAGCTCAATCATGTTTATTCTTTGCATGTAGCGTTGGATCAATAAAGGCAACGTCTCTTCTTCATAGTCACCAGCCAGCGCGCTGCAGCGGTTTGAATATCTGTAAAGCTTTTTTGTACTATTCGCATACTATTTAACTGCACAGAAAAAAATTATTGGGTTTTGGTAAACAATAAAATAAAACTCATGTAATTGAAAAACGGTTCTCATAAGCGCATCTAATAAGCGCATTCGAAGTGTTATAATTGTAAGACAATAATAACAACCTGCATCCTCTCTCGCTTACGAGGATGCAGGTATGTAAGCGAATAAGTTTTCTTTAAAAAATTTTGTGAAACAAAGAAACCTCTCTCTCTCTTACGCGGATGCAGGTATGTAAGCGAATAAGTTTTTATAAAAAATTTGGTGAAACAAAAAGACCTACCTAGTGGGACATCAGAAGCAAAAATCATACCTTCCTGAAGCAGGTTGAAAGTGAGAGTCTATTTCTCTCTCCCTTACAAATGTGCTTCCAAGTAAACCTAATTTTTGGCTGGGTCTTTAGATCTTCTTAAATATACAA
Source organism: Phasia obesa (assembly GCA_949628195.1). Taxonomy (NCBI): domain Eukaryota; kingdom Metazoa; phylum Arthropoda; class Insecta; order Diptera; family Tachinidae; genus Phasia; species Phasia obesa. The sequence goes on along the minus strand of OX451215.1, from coordinate 174,979,904 downwards.
TAGAGTGACTTTGATCATTCGAAGGTTCTTATTTTGGCCACTTTATATTTTTTCTAAGTCAGAATGAATTATATGGTCCTGTATATATCAGGGTGCTCATCAGGTTTCTTTGAATGCTTAGTAGATGTATGGACTCGTTTGGCACATCAGTAGTATACAAAAAATATAATATGTTTCGCTAATACTACCTTAATAAACTATAGCTTTAATTGACTGAAGCGACCTTAAAAGTATCCTTCTTTAAGTCTAAACTACCTGTTAAATAACTTTCCACAGTTTAAAGAAATGTTTGGGCAAGTTATGCTTCGAATTACTTTGCCAAATGTTTGAGAGTTATGAAAAGCACAAAGGAATATTTTATTTCTTTAAAGGATTTCCCTTTTTCCTAAAAAATTGGGTTCAAAAAGAAATATTTTCTCAATTAAATTGTTGGCATACGAGTATATGGTGCCATATACTTCTCTTGTTTAGGTATCGTAGTAATTGGAGAAACCTTCCAGTCTTACGGAAAGTACTGAAAGCGTGGAGTTGAATTGAAAATGAAAAGCATTATTTTTACTGCTACACAGTTAAGCTCTATTAGCATATTGTTATTAGTTTTGTCAAAACCATGTACCAACCAGCAGTTGCCTTTTCAATATCTCGAAAGCCAAACTGTGGAATAGAACTAAACTATATCAGTAGATATTTTAGCAGGAGGGGTAAAAAATGGGTTTCAAATGGTTATCAAATTGTTAGAATTCTTCAGCATAATTTTTTTGCTTAATCTCCACTCTAAGTTCGCAGAGGATGCTTATAAATAGCACGACTCCCTTATTTTTTTTGTCGTGCCCCATATTGAATTTTTCGAAGGTGCAAATGGTGGTCTTCCAATTAATTTTCCAGGAACGAAATTCTTCGGGATACCGGTAGCTCTCTTAGCCGTTTCGTGACTTTATTTAGACATTTACAGGATATATTTGATTGATTAATATTTTTCATCAAATCATGGTTGCATATTGGGCAGCTACTTATCAATTATAGAGCGAATGTATAACATTTTTAAAGCTGTATATAGACAAACAAACAGAAAAACATATTTTCACCAATTACAGGTTTTAATTGGTTTCAGATTAAAACTTAATTAAATAATGATTTGATTTGAATAATATAATTATTTGTTTAATTGAGACTTTATTTTGTTCTTTTTTAAACAAATATTTATTTGATTCAATTAACAAATGAATAGAACTTAAATTTAAAACTAATCAAAACCTATAATTAGTGCAAACATGTTTTCTGTGCACTCTTGTTTAGTTAGGTAGACCTATTGTTGTCTTACCTTCCTGTGATGAAAGTTGTCACTGACTGTTTGTTTGGTACGGTTGGCGAGGCCTTTCAATGTAAGGACATCAATATCAAGCCACGTTTTAAGTAGATCCATATAATTTGCTATGTTTAATGGGCCATATCTTTTCATATATTTTTCATGTTAAAAAGATGTATTTATTTAATCAGTTGCGTCTTACTCGTAGTAAGCTTTCTTAAATTAAAGCGGAAAATTGAACACATACACGGGTCCTGTGTATAATAAAAAAGATGTTATCAAGGAACATAACTAATTGTTAAAAAAAATCTAATCTAATACATATTGTTTGACTTTAATGATGATTGTATGTTTATATATGACAGATGTTAAATGTAATTTATTAAAAATTTTACCACAGTTTGTTTAAACAATAAACAACCTCGATAATTATAGCCTAAATATGAGTGAATAGTTTTTTAACTTAAACAAATGATTTATAAGTGAAACACTTTCTTTTTTAGGTGTAGCAAATTCTAAAAAAAAACAAGGGAAAAGCTCAGCAAAATACAAAATATAAAATCTGAAATGAAATCATAGTTTTTTAAACTAAACGCAATCGTATTGCGTATAGTATAACACACACATACATCTACTAAAATGCATACATGTGCATATGCGAGAGCGGTTATAAAATTATTAGAAGTAACTTGTCATATATTTATATGACAAGCCTAATAGCTTCTATAACCACCATGCTACTTTTTTTAATCTTTTAAAAATCTTATACAACAGAGTCAGATTTTATTGTTGAGGAAAAGAAAACCATACTTAAACTGATTAAAACCCATTGGCCCGGGAAGAAATTCCATCATTTAGTTGTAACGTAGTTTTGTTGTAGGGGTAGCTTAGTCTCGTCTAGGGTCTATTTACGTATCCTCAAACCTTAAGTGATAACAGAGAATCGTTTTTCACTTGTGTGGGTTGATAATATATATTTCTCTTTATTTAGTTAACAAAACAAAAGATTACAATAATTTGTTGCAATATGAAAATAAAACTACGATAACCGACTTAAATATATTCAAGCGAAAACGACTGCTTCGGACGTATTAGATCGATGATGCGCAGATTTGGGTTATACAGGTTCGGGTGTGTTGGATCGATGATGCGCAGGTTCGGGTGATCAAGAGGTTCAGCTAATACTAGCTCGAGAATAGACGATCAAACCCGACCGAAGTCAGATATATCCAAAAATATCATCGTCTGATTTCCGGAGGGTGTGACCTATCCATCTTCATTTTCGCTTACTTATATCCTTTTAAATAATCTGCTGGTTTGTCTTCACCCACAGTTGATTATTGAATATTGTTACAGGCCAGAAAATCCGTAAGATTTTGCGGAGGCATTTATTTGAAAATACCTAACGGCATCGAGGTGCCGTGTTTCAGGTCTTGCATCCATATATGTACCAGAATGGATTTTATGTTGGACTTAAATAATTTAATTTTAATTTAACATAATACCTCTGTTATGATGGTCTGTTGTTTTATGCATCACAGCATCGTGGACGCAGTTAAAAAGTAGAGGCGATAAAACACAAACTATATATTAATGTAGGGGGAATATCGAAGCAGACCACTACCTTAACGGGTCCCTTTTCGAACCCCTTCCGACCTCTATGATTATAGACAACCGAAATGTTATTACGGCAACCTTACCCTCATAGAGGTCACGTACTGTAACCGCCCTATTAACTAGGTCCAGGATGCTCTTATGCCCGATTTTCGGCCCAAAGCCATGTTAAATGGCATAGCTCTTCATACGCAAAGCCGACATTGCAATTGACCTAATGAATAAGTCCAACGGCTGCAATCCCAACATTGCCTCAATTGCCTGTGTTCATATCTGAACCGGTTATCCATCTCTGGTTCATAATGGGTGATGTCAAATTATAGTTGAAAGGATCTGACATCTAAGAGGCGCTGCGGTTATCTTTATCTTCTTTGATTTTATTTTTCGTTATTGAGTTTTTGACACTTAGTTTTTTATCATTCAAAAATAAGTATGAAAAATATTGCTTAAAGACGCGCTATTATACTTTAATCGTGGTAATAATAATTTTGTTTTTTAAATCTTTCGTGTTTCTTTGCGTCATATCGTTGGACAATATGAAAGAAATATTGTTTTCGTTGATAGAGTCGCACTTTTTAACTTTTTGCTATTTAATATTATTTTGAACTTTGTACTTAAATACTTATATCGATTTCGTTCGTTTCTTTTTTGACATTTATTTTACTTATTTTATTTTACTTAAACTTTAAGTAAAATAAATTGTGGAAAAGCATGTAAATAAATAAAAGGAAAGTAATTGTTCTTATTCGTTTTTGAAAACATTTGCAATTTATCTTGTGTTTTATTATCTTTTTTCTTGCTAAGCTATACGTGCTTGCTTCTGGGAATTCCACTTTGCTGAGGAAGCTGTCTCGAAGCCAGCCTCATATCGAAGGAACACAACCTTGACTAACTCCAGTTTTTACCGTGATCCTGTGGCTCAGTATACGACAAGTCCTTATAATAAAAGACACAATTATTTATTAGTTTATTTTTGAACCATTCGATGGCTTCAAAAAGGCCAAAGATTATTTGATTGACCTTAGTCGTACTTACGTTAGTAATATTTTATTGTTACAAATAAATATTATATTATTTGGAATACTGATAAAGCTTTGATTGTGTTGAGAAGTTTAGTAAAATATATAGTTCGAACCAACCATATATATTTTTTGTGCATTCAAATATTAACAAAAGCATTTTCATTGTGTCTTAGATAATGTTTCAAACAACCATAGTTTGTTCACCGCAATCATACATCGTTACAGAGAACATAATACAATTCTTGTAAATATCATACCATAAAATCCAGCTCCATATTAGATCAGGGTTAGACGAAAAATTCTCCATGCATTACTTCATGTAGGACTCACAGGAAGCTAATAAATATTTGTTTTAAATTGATGTGATCAGTTAATGCACATATATGACCATGTTATTGCAGCTTAGTGGGCCGATACAATTGTCAATCTTCACAGCTCATATATTGTAGTTTTTTTAATTTTTTTTGATTGTAAATGAGCTGAAAACAGATTCGTCTAGAATATAATATTATCCAGCTTTACGTTGGTGATAACAGTAACTTGTCAAAAAACAAAAACAAAAAAGAATTGATTGGTATCACTTAACGTGTTTATATGGGGGTAGATATTAAAAAAAAAACTATTTAGCGTTGCAGTATTCGTATTCATTATCAAACTACCGGACTAAAAATACCGTTGGCTCCAACCGTCACATTGTTGTTGGCTATTTAATTATATTGAAAACTAGCTGTGCCCACACACATTGTGTGCGTCCTGAAATTATTTTGTTCGATTTTGCTTCGAAAGTAATCCATGCCAAATTTTAAGACTCTTACGTATTTACTTTAAATAAGGTATCCATCCCTGGATAAAATTCTAAAATTTATATAAATTTCTATGAATTATTGTAAAGCTCTTTAATTTATTATATTAACAACGTAATTCCACAAATTTTATTCAACTGCCTATTTGGCAGTAAGTAGTTCATATTTTGTCATTATTTTAAAGCAGCGCCATCTGCACAACCTTGTTTAAAATATACCGCTTCCAATTTATATATTCTCATTATTTTAAAACAGCGCTATCTGTTGCGCAACCGTGTTTAAAATATCCCGCTTTTAAAAATAAAAGATGCCTTAATAATGTATGCAGTACCTTTAAATCAGTAAAAGTGCGTACTTTCACTGCTTTTTCTTCACTTTCTCTTGGAAATAAAATATTTTTGCGGAAAGAAGTATCTTATATTGGAATCAGGATACTAAGCGACCTCCTCACAACATTTTGTTATGTATAGACGACAGCTACAACGTAAACTTTGATATTGATGTAGAAACAAATATTTTAAAATAACTTTTTTTAAAAAATACTTTGATCAGTTTAAACCAAATAAATTTATCTGCTCCAAACCTCGTGATTGTAAATGACTTATTTTTTAATTTCGTGATATTCTCTTTCAATATTTTTCTTTATCCGCTTTTCTCGTCTAACAACTGTGGTCGTATAGCCATGTAGCTATGATTGCGTCAAAATAATCATGTGTATTTTACTTTTGACAGGCTAAAGTGTTCTCTATGATGTCTATGCATAATCATAATTTTAAACTCAATAATGTTGCCAAAGTGCTGCTTTTAACACCTCCAACAACCATCCTCGTAGAATAACAATACTACTATCTTCTACCCACAAAACTATCCTATTCTTTTCATATGCGCTCGTATTGTATTTTTAAACTATGACACTTGGATTGCTGTTGGTGATGGTTATGATTGTTACAATGCCATACGCGTGGTGCTGGTGGTAATGGTGGCAATGATAATGTTACAAACGAAGTTTGCGTGCAACACCCCCATGTTTTTCAAAATTGCTACACACACGCACATCGCATAGAGACACAATGCTAAACTATATACAAACCAATATTTTATAATAACTACCATGTGTATCTAATGAGCAAAATGAAAATATAAAATTGAAAGAAAAAAAAAAATAGAAAAATTAAATAAATAAATGACCAACTTCCCCAAGTCACGCAAAGTAACAATAAAAAAATTAGGAAATACAGCAACAACAAATGAAAGCCACCTCACAATTATAACAACAGTAAAAGATAATAAAGAACTGGGTAAAAGTAAAATACGAGAACAAATGTTTGCAACAAAATAGAAAAAAAAATGAAAGTGAACACTTTAGAAAAGAAGTTGTTTTTGTTTTAAGAGATTTAAAGTTGTAGCAGGAGTTAATAATTTTAAGTTTAAAAATCAATTTTTTTTTATGGTCTAATACAACAAAAAAATATGGAGTAGCCTACACTCAACATTACCATAGCTCATGGAAACAGATATTTTTATGGTTATATTACATAAAGAATAAAAGTTCAAGGTATATTGGAATCACAAAAAAAAAAAAAATATTTTCGTTTTTGGGTGGCACCCCTTGCCCCCTCCCGATTATGTCCAAAAACTTTTCAGCTCTCATCTCTATATACCAAAGTCACATACTGAATTTTATTTTGATGTGTCAAACGGTATAACCTGTAGAGCCGTCACAAAAAATTGCACACATCCCCACCCACCTACCCACCCACACACATCATTGCGAAAATAGTCAAAATGCATTTAGGAGACCTCAAAAGGAATAAATCGAGACATTGTAAACGTACTTTACCTTTACTACGTACGGTAGTATATTTATAAAGGGAGTCTCCAAGGGAGTTTTCTGCAGTTGTAATTGAAAGTGATTTTTGTTTATATATTTTTTTTCATAATTTATTTATTGTATCTTCAATATTTTTTAACTAACAATAATTACTCGTATCTTAAGTCTAAAATAAAATATACTTTTTAAGTCCAGCCAGTGCTAGACAAAAATAATGTTTGTTTCACGAATTTTGCAATCATTTGCGGGTCATCCCTCTAATGTTCGGCCAAGAAAAGCAGTATCTCTTCTTTTTAGTCGAATGTTACCAGGTTCATTCAGCATGTTACGCGCCAAAGGGTTTGGATAAGATTCAAGCCTCTTTAGAAATGTGACTGCATGTTTCGTTATTTCTGGTTTAACTGATGGCATGTTTAGGTCTTTGTGGATGTTCGAATTTTTTATATACCAGGGAGCAGATGTAATAATACGTAGAATCTTATTTTGGCGCCTTTGAATTTTTTCTACATTGCTAGCTGAGCCAGTGCCTCATAACTGAATTCCATAACACCAAATTGGTTTGAGGATCGATTTGTACAGTAGAAGTTTACAATCTAAGCTCAGGGTGGAGTTTCTGCCAATAAGCCAATTTAGTTGTACTGCTTTTAGTTTTATTTGTGTTAACTTGAAATCAATGTGGCTTTTCCAAGTAAGGCGACCGTAAAGATGTATACCCTGGTTTTTAACGTCTGGTATTTTTGTTTATATATGGAGTCGGATAGTTGAATATGATTTGAAGTTGTACTTGTGGTAAAAAATAGATGCTTGAATATTCATTTACAAAAGAAATTTTGTTGTTTATTTAACGCAATTAAGCGACAGTAAAAAATTACTCACTTAAGCAGCGCAAGTTTAAGCGAGAAACCACTGAAAAATTATTTTAATTTCTTTAGCATTTTTTGAGCATTGAAGTGAGGAATGTAGTTAAGTGGGGAGATCTTAAACAGGCTTAACCGAAGAGAGAGATAACGAAGCAGATCTTTGTAGGTCTTTTGAGCCCAATGGAATATCAAAAAAGAATGATTTTTTGATAATTTACGACTACCTAACTTTCATATAAGGATTTCTGACTAACGACTGCTAATTTCAAACATTTATTATGTATCTGCCCTAAGTCCAATGCTAGTCAGTGCTGGACATTCTCTTTCAATTTGCGCTACTGTCTTATCATCTCGCAGGCACAATCAGCAAGTATCGTATGGCTCATATCCTGTTTCCGAATAGTAGTTATCCAGCTTAGAGTACCTTAAAAATTGTTGTAAAAACAATTATGTTTTTAAAAACAATTTTTTGTCTCTCCTGTTATTTTTGAGTTCAGACTGTTTAGTTTGCTATGTATGACCTGTCACTAAGCTTTAAAATAGTATCAATTGAGCCCTTCTTATTATCGAGTTTCAGGATTGATATGGATTCCTATCACTCACAAATCATTTACGCTAATAGTTTTGTGTCAGTTATCTTTAATTCAGAGCTTTTATAGCTGGTTAAAATATGTCAAATAATTTAAAAAGCCATCATCTCTTAAAAAGTTAAACTATACAAAATACTTTTTTCCACAAAGTGGCCATTACAATTTAAATTACTTTTCAATTGTTTATAATTTACTTAATCAATCATTTAATGCTATTTTTTACAGACAATATTTTTTAAAAACAACAACAATAACTAACGAATAATTTTAATATTAAATTTATTGATTTTCTTTCAAGCAATATTTCTTTATTTTAACACTTTTTTTGTTGCTATTTTTATAATTTCATTCAACCATTTGTACGAAAAGAATACTTTTCTACAAACATTTATAGAAATAGAATTAAACGTAATCACATACATATATTTCTTTATTTAAAATCTAATATATGTAAGTCAAAATTTAAGAGAAACAAACATGGATTTTTCCACTGTCTTTGCAAAAGCAAAGAAAGAAAAGAAAAAAATCCAAACAGAAACAGAAACAGGCACTTAAAGAAAAATCATAAATAATAAATTCCACCCACTATTTTTTTGTTTGTTTTTGTTTTTAGTCCTTTTCTGTTTTAAGGTTACAGTCAATAAGGGCAAATGACTTATAATAAATTGACTTGTTTTGTTGTTGTTGTATAACTGAGTAAAACTCACTAGCAGGACTTACATAAAGAGAGCTTAAAATATATTTATATAATTGAGAGAGATAAAAAGAGAGCTTTAAACTTTATGAACCGTTGCACTCTCCTACTGTTATTTTAAGATTATACTGACTGTTACTGTTAATTTAAAGGAGCATTTAATAGAAGAGAGCTGCAACAGGAATGAGAGAGTTTCATATTAAAAAACAAAATGTTGAGTGAACTCCTAATTAATTAACAGCACAGAAAGAAAATAGGATGAAAGAAAAGGGAAAACGTATTTAATGGCCTGATTTTAAACTAACCTACATCAACATTCAACAAAATGAGTCTATTCAATGAAATAATGTTGGTCCTTAACATTATCTTTGTTGTGTGCGTATGTGTGTGTGTGTGTGTTCGCGTGTGTGTAGGGAATGCTCAACTTTGTTTATACTGACAAGTGATTGCTTATATAAAATGTCAATGATGTTAACTTGAAATGAAAAGCGGAAGTAAAAGCTTAGTTCAATTACATATTTCCAATATTCATTTTAGTGCTTCACGTACACACATTTACTTTGTATAGAGTTACCCATCTCTCAATTAAAGGGACCCCTTTTAATTTAATATTTTCTATGAGTCATCTTAAAAACTCGACGTGCTGAATTAAAAACCACTGTAGGTTTCATAAAATGTTTATTTTTGAAAGTAACATACAAACTTAAATTAGTATGTCAAGCGTTGTCTATGTCAAAAATTCTCAAGTACAAACAATTATATGTAATTGTATTTGGAATTTGTCAATTACAAGTACACCCAATTCTGTTTTTACACGGTAGATTGGTTCCAGAAAAATCCGTGTTTCGTTCCAGAAATAAACGATTTCCTAATTGAATTTTAATTTTTTTTATAGTTCTTACTGTAGCTTCGTTTAAACCGAACATTTTGCTAAGAAATGTTGAGCCTTCTCCATTTCGAAGGCGATCTAAAATTTCAATTTTGTTTTCTAAACAAATCGCTTTTCCTTGTAGTTTTTTATTTGTAGTTTTCGTCGTCTTCTTGTAGAGATGCATTGATAGTTCACAAAATATTAACACATTTCAATTGCTCTAGCACGTAAAAATGCTTGTATGCACAAAAAGGGAATTCCTCTAATTTTTTGATATAAGAATATTTCGTAAAACTTAAATTTTACAAATAAAATCGAAGCGCAAAAAATTTTGAATCGTACTAAATGGAATAAAATCATGTAAAAAAATTATTTTTTTTTTTATTTTCAAACCGTGTTAAATCAAAACCGTGTAAAAAAATACCGTGTAAAAGCAGAATTGGGTGTACATTCAATTATTTGTAATTGTAATTTAGATTTTTTCAATTATATAATTACAATTATACAATTATAATTTTTCAATTATAAGTAATTATAATTGTAATTTTTCAATTACAAATTAAATGTAATTGTAACTGAAATAAAAAAATCAATTCTAATTACATGTAATGGAAAATGTTAAGGAATATGATAGAATTTTGTTCAATTGAAAATAATGATTATTGCCTAATTACAACTACTTGTAATTGGTAATTGAAAATTTCCAATTACAAATTCTAATTGACTTTAATCCCTGATTTAAATTACAATTACTTGTAATATGTAATTGAGAATATGCAGTTACACATTACCTGTAATTTTAATTGTAATTGAATCACCCCATGTCTGAAGCAAAGCACATTAACGCTTTACAATTGGAAAATCCAATTTGGACACTGTATTAGGTGGTGAATTTGGCTGCAAAAAAACTTGTATGTGTTGAAAAGCAACGGCTCTTTAATTATTTTCAGATCCATCTAGCGGTTTTTATTTAAATTTTGTATTTCAATTTATTGACAAGATAAGATAACCTAGGCAACGCTTGACGCACTGATTTCAATTTGGGTGTAAATTACATATTTAGAACAAATAACTTTTCTGTAAAACAAATTCTTCGTAAATTTATGTGGATCCTTTTGAAATGAAGAAAAATAAATAAATATAAAAAAGAAATTTAAAATAAATTTTTGATTAACTTAAATTTTATCTAAAACTAGCTGTGCCCGCCACGTTGTCAGCGTCCTTGCAATATTTTGTTCGATTTTGCTTTGAACGCAATCCAAACCAAATAATCTTTTATATATTTATTTCCTATAGTTTTCTATAGATAGACTTTCAAGGTTAATTTTTTGTGTAAATAAAAAGACTATTTATTTACAGAGTTATTCCGACGTTTCGTTGGCAGTTTTTTCCAACTTCATCAGGGAAATTTTTATTAAATCTGGCAACATTATAAATAAAAGAGGAAAACTTAGTTTAGTTACAACAATAATCTAAATGTTAAATAAATTTACTTACATATATTCTTTTTCGTCAAGTTTACATTATTCTAAATATTATCACAGTTTTGTGAAAGTGGGACATCACTTTAAAAAAATTAAAAATAACACACTGTGTAATTTTTTAAGTCATGGCAAAATAACCATATACGGACACCACTACGTCATAAAAGACCACAAAAAAAAGACCCCTGTATTTGTATTTTTTTATTGAGTGATTTTCTAATACAACAAGATGCAACATCCCGCAAAAGTGAAAAATTTCCCGGCTACCTAAGCGCTACCTAAACGGTGTTAAGAATCATTCCTAGGAACTTCATATGTTCTAGAAAGCTGTTTATTGAGATCTTAGGTTTATTTTTGTAGTTGATTGTTTCCTTGAATTTTCAACGGTTTGCTACCTATGGACCTGAATAGGGGAGAAAAGGTAAAAAAATTAATTTTTTAAAGTTTTTTGCGATTTTGACCTTGAAGATGAAGTTTTTTTGATTTTATATGTTCACAATTTTTGTTCTTTATGACAAGAGCTACAACTTTGCGTCAGAGAGTATATCAAAATTCCAAACGGTTTGCAAAATACGAGCTTGAGTAAATGATCATTTTTTTTGCAAAAATGACATCGAGGCCCCACATCTTTGAGGGCCCATAAAAAAAACCTGGAGGACTTTGGGCAAAACTGGGAGACAGGGGTCTTTTTTTTGGTCTTTTATCACGTAGTGGTGTCCGTATGTGGCTATTTTTTTCCGTGTTGCACTGTGTAATCAAAAACAAATGTAAAATGAACTTAAAAATAAAATATCACCGTAAATATATTCTTATTTGATCACAGTTGCATTTATTACTAAACTATTGCTATGGTGTAGTTAGCATTTGTATTGTCTTTATCCTCTTTTGTATTTATTGCACTTTTTGATTTTTGTTGAATTCTCAAGCTTTCCAACGTATATATCTTATTTTCCTTTTTCTCTTTATCTAGAATTTTAACTGCGTCAAAGTTTGGTAAATGTCCGTTTTCTATGCAGTGTTGTGCAAGAGCTGTCGAATGTTTTCCTTTTTTAATATCAGCTTTATGTTCATCGATTCTTACGCATAAATTTCTCTTCGTCGTACCAATATAATATTTTCCGCACTGCTCATTCGGTTTGCCATTACATTTAATTTGGTATACAACATCACTTTGTTCTCTACATTCTATCTTTGTTTTTGTTTTTTTAAATAAATGTTGTAATGTCTTGCTTGATCGCTATGTAAGTATAACTTCTTTGTCTCTTATTAACTCTCTTTTTTTTCTGTTCTCAGTTAATTTTGGAATAAATGGTAGACTATAATATTTTTTTGGGGTTGCCAGATGTTTCGTCCGTTTTTTTTCCAGTAGATTTATTTTATTTGTTACTCTTTCTAACAGCGAATTTATTAGTGTCATTGGAAAACTGTATTTCATTAATACATCTTTTAGTTTTAAAATATTTTCTGTTTTAAATTGTTCATTACTTATTTTCATAACTTTTTCAATTAGATTCGTTGCAGCGTTAATTTTCTGGTACATGGGTTGTGTTGAATTAAAGTTAATTAAGCGTCCCGAGGCTATTGGTTTCATATACCAATTAGTGCAAATTTGCTTGCCCTTTCTTGATATTTTCATATCTAGGTATGGAATTGCCTTGTCCTTTTCTCGTTCGATTATGAATTTGAGTTTGTTGCAGTAATTATTAAATGTTGTCTGTATTATTTCTTTGTCGTGATGTTTAATTATAGCAAATAAATCGTCTATATATTTTACAATTACCTTCATGTGAATATTTTTCTCTTTAAGATCGCCAATACTCTGCTTGAGTAAACTGTCTAGGACAATATCTGCTATAGTCGGGGATAGTGGATTGCCCATTGGCATACCATATATTTGATGGTAAATCGTGTTTCCATACATAAAGTAATTGTTTTCAATTAGGCAAAACTTAAGTATTCTCAGGAGTTGTGTCCTTGGTATATTGGTGTGCTCTTTTAACACGTCCCATTTTTTCATTGCTTATATATATTGCTTATAGCTAGGTGTGTAGGGATATTTGTAAATAATGTTACCACGTCTAATGATATTAAAATTTCATCGTCATTCAGAGTTATTGAGTCTAGATTTTCCTTTAGTTCTACCGAGTTTTTGATATTATATTCTTCGGATATTATATTTTTCAAAATATCTCCAATATATTTCGATAGTTTGTAGTAAGGTACTCCTACCGACTATGAGATCGGTCGAAATGGTGTGTCAGGCTTGTGAATTTTTGGAAGCCCGTAAAGTCTGGGAGCTGTTGCCGCGTGCGATGTTAATTAAATTTTTTCCATTTCACTTATATATTCCTTCTTTTTTTTTTTAAAGAGAAGTACCACTCAGGTAGTTAATGCCTACATAAACTGTGGTACATACTTCCTTTGGAAAGATATAGTAGCAGATAAGACAGATGGTTAGTGATAGTAAAGCTTCGATTCTGGCAACACTGCAATTGCACGTTATGATTATTTTTAGAACAGTATTGCAGCGCCTCTGGTGTTATTTCGGCGAATTAGTTCGAAGCTAGCATAGCCAATTTATAATTATTTTACTTCGCCGGCGATTTAGTGCTATGTGATAATACCGGCGAAGGAGGGCGCTGTGATATGCATTATTATAAAGAAAAATTAATAATACATATCAGAAAAATTGATGTTGCCACGGCTGAGATTTGAACTCGGGACCATTGCTTAGTAGTCAACGTGCTAACCACTTAAGCTACAGCACCCTCTTAAGCTACAGCACCCTCTTATATAGGTCCACTATCTTTCGTTTTTATTTTTTGAAAGAGAAATAAGAGTCAGGCAATTAATGTCTATATTAACTGTGTTACTTCCTTTAGTAAGGAATAGTAGTAGATAAGACAGATGGTTAGTTTGATAGTAAAGCTTCGCTTATGGCAACACTGCAATTGCACGTTCTGATTATTTTCGCCGGCGATTTAGTGCTATGTGGTAATACCGGCGAAAGCGTTTTTAGTTCCGCCATAAACTATGCTGCAAATCAGTTTATGTATTTTATACTTAAAAAAAAAAAGTAGGCATATCCGGTTAGTTCAACTGCGTACTTTCACTGCTTTTTCTCCACTTTCTCTTCGAAATAAGATATTTTTGCAAAAAAAGTATCTTATATTGGGATCAGAATACTTAGGTATCTCGTTACAAAATTTGGTTAAAATCCATCCAGTAGTTTTTACGTAATGCGAACGTAAAAGAAAAGCAGACAAACAGATAGACAGACAGACAGACGGAAATAAGTTACTATTTTATTATATGTATAGATTACGAAATTTTTTAATTCATTGTAATTTTGGACTTCTATTTTTAATTACTATTTGCTATAACAAAACTAAATTTCAACAATCTTTTACCAATTGCCCAATTTTTACCAATTGTATTGACAACACTGAGAAGATGTTAAAGAAAATCATGAATGAATTAAATGATACAACAGATTTTTTAATTGATAAAACTTTTAATAAAGAGGGGTCAGAAATTTTTGCAAACGGTATTGATAATTTTTGATTTCAAACTGAATTAAACAGATTATTTAAATTGACAAAAAAAAAACAAAATTATTTTTCTGCTTTAAATTAAAAACTATTTTTTTTGTATAATTTTATGCATTAAAAATAATAAAAAAAAATTTTCAACTAAAATTAAACTGCAATTCATAATAAATTTAAAAAAAAAAACATTTAATTTCTCCTTATTTCCAGCCAGAAAATATAAAGGCGTTTATAAAATGTCAAAAGCAGACAAAATGAGAACTTATTAATTACAAATATGTAAAGTGAAACACATTGATAAGTTTTTATTGCCATAAAAAACTTTATATAAAATAGGAAGTTAAAATTAAAAATTTTTTTATACTTGAAATTGAAAAATTTCCTATAATAAAACAACACCTGAAAAAAATCCACTTAAATGTAAATAATGTAACAAAGAAAATCTATTGCAAAAAAAATGTTCACTCCACCTTTAAACAGCTGTAAAAAACCTGTGCAAAACATAAAAGATTATACATACAAATTGTGCAAACAAAATACCAACTAACCAACAAATCTTTCATTATCACTAGGCCACCCACATAAAATTAAGTGAAATTATAAAAAAGAAACGAAAGAGCAAAACTGCTCTCAACAAAATTACCAGTGAGAAAATGTCCTGAAATCAGCTGATTTGCCTTTACAATCACATACTACAACAACAACTCATGTAAAACAATCTACTCGCAAAAGAATTCCAAAAGCCTTAGAAGCAACCGAGCAAGAGAGTTAAAGAGACAGAGAAAGAGGGAGAGAGAGTGAGTGTGTTAAAAAAAAATTTTATTAAAAGTTAAACTAAATAAATTCAAGCAAAGTGCGGGTGTATAAAATAATATAAATAGTATGCCAAACAAATCACAAGCATTTAATTTTTCTCTCTCTTTTCAATCAACCAATTCTCACTATCAAATACTCTCTTTTTTATTAACATGAAATTTGAGTCTCTGCTGAGTGTAGTGGTGTATAGAAAAAAGTAAAGGAAAAAATAAAATAAAAATACACACAGGCATATTAATAAGTGAGAGTGCATTTCCGTTATGAAAACGTAACAGAGCAGCCATTTAGATTTTAACGCAACGCCAATGTATCAGTAGTCGTGATATTATCCCAGTGCAATGTTGTGATTTTAAGTGTACAGAAGAAAGAGTAAAAGAAATAAATTAAAACAAAAAAGAATTTGTCAAATATTTTATACTCTTGTTAAAGCTGCTTGAGAATATAATCAAATACAAATAAATGAAGAGAAAATAAAATTTTTATTCCAAATTATGCAACAAATGTTTTTAATTTAATTGAAAGAAAAAAGCAAAACTTATAAAAAAAAAGATTTGTATAAATAATTTTTATTAACTTAAAAAAAATTGTTACACTGGCAACATACAAGCCACGAAAAGTATTAAAAACGACGACGTCGTTTGCGTCTCAGACGCTACGGCTGCCACTGCTGCTCATTGTATTGTTTCCCGTGCAGCCGGCAGCAATAACGTCGTCGTCGTCTCTGCCGCTGACTTTACAGCCAACGAAAGCACCAACATCAGCATCAACACCACAGCTACAGGCACTACCACAAACAACAACAACAACATCATCAAAATCAACAGCAACAACGCTAGCATCATTTCAACTGTGGCTGCCGTCCATCGTCAACAGGAACAACAACAGCAACAAGAAATTAAAACCAACGACGACCACATTATCAACAACAGCAACATTTATTTTGCAACTAGCTCTCAAAACATTTCCAACATACCATCCATATCGAATTCGAATTCGAACTCGAATTCCAACGCTGTCATTTCTACCACACTACCTTATTCGGAGTCCTGTACGTCTACAACTCCTCTGTGTGGTGGTCTTAGCACTTCGGAGACTTCAACAACCATTGTATCATCAACTGATACATCTGTTACATCTCCGAGCCTGCAGCAGAAAACTGTTATCAACACCACCCCCTCTACAGACGCTGTTAGCAACGTTGTAAGCTCACCACAAATAAAACAACCACACGCAAAACCACAACCAACACCACCATCACTACCATTGACATACTCATCTACAAAGCAACAGCCAACAATAACATCACCTTCATCCTCATTATCACAGACATCCAAAAAATCTTTACCAACACCACCACCACCCCCACCATCACAACCATTGTCATCGACAACAACAGCAGCAGCAACAACATCATCATCAAAAATCAAAACAACAACATCTGCTGTTGTTGTTATAGGTTGTGCAACGTGTGAAGCTTTAAAAAGAAAACAACAACAACAACAAACAAAAGAATATTTCGACAAAACTACACCCACAACAACGAGTTGTTCTCAAACGACGTTTGCTTACACGACTGCTTGCAGAGGTTGTGCTGCTGTTGCAGCTGCAGCTGCAGCTGCATCCACAACACAAATAACAACAGCAGCAGCAGCAGCAGCTTCGGCTGCTACTGTCACTGTTAATAGTGCTGCTACTGCTACTGCTAGTGCTGGTGCTGGTGCCTATAATAATCGCCCTGTGTGCACGGACAATAATATGAGGAGTGGCAGTTCGGAATTACTACTCGAGCAGCAACAACAAGAGTTACGGTTACGTAAATTACGAGAACTGGCTCCAAAAAAGAAAAATGGAAATCGGCGCTATCGTTCGTGGCGCGAACGTGCCAGTTTTTATGGTACCTCAACTCTTGCCTTTTTTTCGGTGACCGCCGGTGCATCATTACTGTTCCTCGTACCCCTATACGTCGATCCGGCGATATCAACTTTAAGTCATGACTTTATCGATTCTCCCACACTTTGTACGACTACTAGACGTGAAGATCTTGTCGGTATTTTCAATTGTTCGTGGAGTTCGTGTCGCGAGGGTTGTACCTCTGATCTATACAAGTGTATTCATATCTATGTGACGTTTATCGAAGAAAATATAACGATACCCGAAAATATGACCGACTACACGAACTATACGGCCGAATGGACGCAATCGGGCGAGGCTACCCTTCTTGTCAATATCAAAGGCTGCGGTTATCCGCCAACGGTTACGTGTAAAACATTTAATGCCTTTTACGGTGTCGAGGGTGCCATCTATCCCTGCTATTATTCGCGTAAAAATAAAACGGTCGTTCTGACGTCCTACAATCATGACGATCAGGTCAACTATATAATACATTTTTTTGCAGTGCCATTTGTGATAACATTGATCTCATCGATAGCTTTGTGTATCTGGCATTGTGACTGCCGTTGTAAAAAGGATCGAAGCCATCGACGCAATCGGCCACAGTGTCGAAGGCCACGCATCGAAAATCTAAGGTAAGTTTTAAATGATATTCCATTCTTCTACATTTATTTTCTTCTCTGTAACTATAAGTAAACTAATGGGAGTGGAGTGCAGGGATAATCAGCCTGAAAATTGGTAAACACATATTATGAACAAACAATGGCGAAGGGGATAAATTGTTTTTGTGTAGTATTGTTGTTTTTTGTCTTCCACTTTTGTGTTCGTATTTTTTTTCTTCTTTTCGGTGTTTTGTGTTCTAGGAACTCGTTAGTGTTTAAGTTACTTTTAACTTGCAGGCTATTTTCACTGCTAATGAAATGTTGCATTTAGGTAATGTGCTTCAATGTGTGTATATGTACGTGTGTGTGTGTGTGTGTGTGTGTATTTAGCTCCGTTTATTATCCTCTTTTTAATGCTGCCTGTGGTATTTTAGGTCAAGACATCTTAACGAAGTTGTTGTTTGGATAAAATATAAATGTGTTTATGTTATTGTTGGCTTTCCATACATATCCATGTGTGGCTGGCTGAGTTTGGCTGTGTTTATATTTTTGTTGTTGATGCTGATTAGTTTTTATAATAAAAGCATCAAATCAAGTTAAATTGTATCAATCTGTTTTTTGTGTGTAAATAAGTGTAATTTGGAAAATAAATAAATAAAATTGATTTGTAGGCCCTCGAGCACTTTTTATACCGATAAAATTAATAAATAATCACGTGCGAAGAATGAGCTTATCCGCTGATTTGAGGTTAAGTTTGACGAGACTTGAAACAAATTTGATATTTTTAAAATTATAAAATATGGGAATTTTATATGATACTAGTGGTACTTTAATATAATTTAGCCAGTTTAAGAAATGTATAAAAGGAAAAGGTCGAAACAAGTCATTCCGCATTTTTTAATTTTTAAAGTTACTTACCCAGTGGGCGGTATTGCAACCCAATTCTTGTCGCTCGCTCTATGTACTTCTAACTCACTATTGTATTGTTTAATAAATGTTTGCCAACGGAATCCTACTAATATTGCTCCGATGTCTGTCTGATCCACTGCTATATCTCTTAAACCGATATACGTATACCTGAAAACGTTTATTTTTGGTGTATTACAAATAAAACAGAACTGGGTCTAGTCGTTTTTTTTTATACATGTTAAGATTTTAAATAGTTAGTGAAGGAGTCGCGAGATAGAATATATTTTATTTTGAAAGCGTTTTCTTCTATTTTCTTATTTTTAGACTAGCTGTGACCGCCACGTCGTTGGCGTTCCGACAATATTTTGCTCGATTTCAAGACTATTACTTTTATAGCGCTTCAATTATGATTTATGTATTTACTTTATATAAAGGTACCCATCCCTGGATAAAACTCTAAACTTCATAAAAAATTCTAAAATTCTAAAAATTATTGCAAAGCCCTGTAAGAGGTGTTCAAAATATTTGAATAACAATATAATTCCACAAAGTAAAAATACAAATTAAACACAAATTTTATTCAACTAGCGCCATCTGTTGCGCAAATTTGTTTACAATATTCCACTTTCAAAAATAAAAGGTACGCAACTGTATTTAAAATATCCCAGTTTTGAACCGAAAATTTCAGTACCTTTAAACCGGAAATTGCGCGCTTTCACTGCTTTTTCTCCACTTTCTCTTGGAAATGAGATGTTTTTGCGAAAAAAAAGTGTCCTATATTGGAATCAGGATGCCAAGGTACCTCCTCACAAAATTTTGTTAAAATCTAACCAGTAGTTTTTGCGTGATGCGAACACAAATGAAAAGAAGACAGACAGACGGAAATGAGTTACTATTTTATTATATGTATGGAAGATAATCATTCTCTCAACAATGTTACCACACTTTCACAACTTTGCATTGATTTTGTAAGCAGAACAATATGTTTTTAAAAATTTGATGGAACGAAAATTAGACGCTAAAAAACCAGAAAAACATTTTATAAAATACGGGAGTATTTGAAGTTACTGCTGGAGATTTAACTATGGGCAGCTTGTTTATTTTTTAATATTTTTGCCTGAAGCTGCGGATCATTACTTGTATCATTACTTTCTATGGCCGCTACAAACAGGGTTGCCAGATATGGCTATTTCTCGCCAAGCGTGGCGATTTTTAAAACTATTTTGCGAACAAATATTGGATTTGGCGAATAGATGGCGATTTTGTTGGCGATTTTTTATTGTCTTAAAAAATTTTATTTTTTAATATTCAAAGGTGATTTTACTTCGGGAAAACGAATTCTTTCGGAACATATAATTTTATTTAAAGTTTTGGGAAGATCTTTCCATTTTAAAATGTTGCAATTTCTTATCACAAATAAAATTATTTCTTTTTAAACATTTTTATAAATACTTATACCCTTGGATGCTTATCAACCACAAAAGAAAATATAAACTTATGTTTTAGAAAGATTATAAAAACGATAATATTCTATTTAATTACTTTCCTACTTGATGTGCAGGTAATTCCAGGGAATTTTTTTACTTCACTTTTTACCTTCAAAGGAAGTTTTGATGTAAGGCTTAAGTTCGTTTTATTCTGAATTCGTTTTATTCTGAAGTTGAAAAAATATATTTTTTTACAAATTAGGTAATTAATATATATGCTGCTAATTACTGGACAGAAAGATCGCTTTCAATAGTGAATTCCACCAAAACTCGACTGCAAAACAGTATTAATTTTTTGATGCTATAGATTTTATGATTTGATATAGGGCATGTTGCATACATCTGTTGTACTTTAGTAATGTTAAATAAATTTAATTCCCTTGAAACATATTCTAAATAAGATCACTGCTACAAATACCTTAAGGATGGGTGTGTACAGGTCTCCATTTATTTTAGTACCCACTATTTTTAATTGTTCTAAGTAAAAAAATGTATCTATGTATCTCCTGTTCACTAATCATTTTAAATAAAAACAAAATATTTATATATTTTGGCGACTTTTTTTTATATTTTTGTCGAATTTTAGCTATTTTGATTAAATTTATTTTTTGATTTTTATTAAAAATATTTTTAAAATTAAAAAATATTGTATATACTAGAGGAAAATTTTAACAAAAAACTATTTTGGCACATTTTTTTTTTTATTTTGGCACATCTATTTTTTTCACATCGATTTTGGCGAAATATGTGAAAAAGTCTGATAACCCTGGCTACAATAAATAAGTAAAGTGCTTTTTAAATGAATTTGTGTGATTTTTTTTTTAATTTTGAACAAAATTTTTTTGCATTAAAAATTTAAAAAAAAAAAAAAATTAAAAAAATTAACATAAGTAGCTACTAATAAACCCTTTCACAGAAAACATCTCAAAATCGTTTAAAGTCAATAAAAACGTATGCGATTTACTCAACTTTTCTGATTTTAACAGTGTCCCAAAACGACAAATCTCAAGCAAAAGCCTTGAAAATTCACTATACGATGCAGAATTTTGTTGTCTGTCGAGCTGCGTACTTACATTTTCAAATTTCTCAAAATTAATTTTTGGCCTAATGTTCGGCTAGATTGGCAAAATAACCCTCTGTGCGCTGAATCGAACACTCATTGCGGAAGGCGTTATACACAATGAGAGTATGGAGAACGACATCATCATGGTTCTCTAGACCACTTGTAGAAGAATGTTAAATTTGGATAGTTTGACCTGAGCCTTGAAGAAATGCTAGCAATTACTAGAGAATGCGTAATGAGAAAGAAGGCCGACAGTTACCAGTCGACAGTCTGAAATCACTAAAGTAATTTTAAAAGCAGGTTGTAGCACTTGACTCAATGAAAGTAGGTTGCCGTAAATTACATTTCGGTTGCCTCAAATCGTTGAGGACGGAGGGGGTCGAAAAGGGTCACATTATAGAAGTGGTCTGCTTCGATATTCCCCCTACATTAATATAATATATTGTCATGGAGATTGTGGTCTCCTAAGACGTACAATCTCCATGAAAATCACTATACAAACACAGAGTTCTTATATCATACAAGTAGGTACTCGTGTATGTATAGATAAGCGACACTAAAATACTTATATTTGTATGTATTCCTTTATGCTAAAATAATAAAAATTTTCATTTTGTGGTTTCACATAACATTTGCAGCAGATATCTACGCCACTATGCAAAAAATAATTGAAGAGTAGTTTTTGTTTTCAAACAAGAAATAGTTGTAGGAAAGTTGAACAAGCCGGATGAATGGAAAGAGGTTAAGAACTTTTTACCAAATACTATTTACTTAAACAGAAAGTAGTTTGAACTATAAGACAAACCAATAATTTAAGTTTAGAAAATATTTACCAATTAATTTAAAATCATTTGAATTTTAAATTGACGGTAAAAATATTTAAAGATTTTACAAAAAATAAATAAAAGAAATTTTTATTAATTTGACAAATAAGTGACTTGAAAAATAAAAAAATGGTTTTATTAAGAAAATGTTTAAATTTTTTTTTTTAAATTAATTTGAAAAGTCATAATTAATAATAAAAATTGCATAGGATTTTTGTTCTTTTGTACAAAAATTGGATAATAAACTGAGTGTAGGAAGCAATGAAAAGTCAAAGAAATTCCGATAAGATAAAAGTTTTATGAAAAGGCCTATCATTAACTTTTTGTAGCAATTTTAAACTAATATTCACTACAATCACAGTTACTTTGTGTGAGCTTCAATTTCTCGAGCTGCAATTTCTCGAGATTTTTCTCAATTCGTATGACTTTCAAAGTCTGCCAAAGGTTGTGATTATTATTATTTTTGTAGGAGGATTACCGAAGCAGACCACTTCATTGGTCCCTTTTCGACCCCCTTTGTTCCACAATCATTTCTGGTATCCGACTGTAAATTTACAAATAGAGTCTCGTGCTGTCACTTTTACTTTCGACTGTAGTGATGTTGAAATTCTTCCTTATCACAGAGTCTTTGGTAATTGCTAACATTGGCTTAAGGCTAGGTCTCCACTGCATCTCCATTTAATATGTGTCTGCCGTCGTCTAAAGCCTTTTTATGTTAGCCTTTTTCTAAGCACAGTCTGAAAGTATCGTCTTAATGCAATTAAGACGATAAGAAGAGGAATAATATGGCGTTTCTCATGCCAACTCAAGGATTTATCTAATATCGCTTAACATCTCCATTATGCAATCAATATGGAAAACAAACCAAATAGAAGACATGGAAAGCGAGACTAGAGATAAATATCAAGAAAACCAAAGCTATGAGAATCAACAACACTAGCACAAAAAACATAATGATCAAGCAATCTAGTATACTGATAGCTTCTGATATCTAGAAAGTACAATGACTACAAACAGCGGGGCATCAACTAATTTAAAAAATAAACAGACTCAATAAAGCGAGAGCATCATACAGACGAATTCAGTCAATATAGAGAAGTTCAGAATATTTAAAGCAAGTTTTATGTCAACTCTGTTATGTGGTAGTGAAACTTGGCTTGTATCAAATGTCATCATGCAAAAGCTACAGATGTATGAACATCTGTGGCTTTGAATAATATTTACAATATTGTGGCTTAACATATAATAAGCTACACAAACCTGTAGAACATGACTAATGATAAACCTATATTGAAGCTAATAAAGAGCGGGAAATGGAGGTGGATGGGAAATACCATCAGAAAAAATACTGATAGTATTAAAATAATGGCGTTGGAAGAGAATTCCCATGGCTCAAGACACCGTAGTCCACCAAGAAACACTAGGCGACAATCAATTCTACAAGAAGTAAGACTGAAAAATCTAATATAAGAGAAAGCAAAAAAAAAAAAACAAAAAACAGTTAAATCGTGATGCTTTATGGACACCCTATAATCCCATGAGGAGTAACGAAAAAAACTCTTGTTAATGCGGCGGGTAATGAATTTGTATCAACACTTGAATTAAATATTAATCATACGTAACAGGATTGAAAACATCTACTATGTATTGTGATATGTAATTGCAATAAAAAAGACGTGTAGAGGAAAAGGTTCCTTGGATAAATATTAAAAAATATGTATTCTCTAAGAGACAGAACAAACGAAAAAAATATAGTTTCCTCTCCGCCAGACCATGTGGTACCCCATTACAATTTTCATTAGGCAGTTGCTTTTACACACAAAGTTTATTTGCTTGCATTTACAACATCAGATAAACTTTTGTACAGGAAAAATGCAAAATATTTATTCTTATTAAATATGAATTTTAAGCACATTTAATTAGAATAGAGAATAGTGCTGTTTATTTTCCAGCTGAATAGACTTGCGTCAGTGAATGTGAAATTTTTAATTATAGATTTTGAAGCTTTAACCCCTGCGCTAGAACTTTTTTGTCGATTCACGTAAAAATTAAAGCAATTAAATAAAAATTCACGATAACTTTAAAAAGTTCGTATGTAAGTAAAGGATGAAACTGGGCAATATATCTGAAAGAAGTAGAAGCAATTATTCTAATTTTTTTTTTCGCAAAATAATTTAAATGATGAAATTCTTCATATTTACGAAGCACATGGCTAGTGCGTATAATATATAAAGCATGTATTTTTATTATTATTAAAGCAGAGGAAAATATATATTATTATATATTATTATTAAAGTAGACCACTTAAGTTTTATATGGATTTTATATGAACTATTTTTAAATTAATAAATTAATTATTTAGGCTTAATTTCTTAATTATTAAAATACAAAGAAAAACTTAGACACCAGCAGAGTGGAATGCATTTTCTAGACAGCTCCGTCCGTCATCAGCACTACCTTGCAGGTAGATACGAAGAGTGCTGATTTAGACCACTTAAGAATATCCACAGAATATCTAAATTTGATTAAACTATTTAAATGACAACCTATAGCAATGCAAACAAAAAGATAAATTGTTGCCATTGTCCCTCCAAGACAATGCAAATATTGCTAATTTTAAAATAAAATTTAAGATTTATTTTAATAATCCTCCGAGTGCAAAATACCGTTTGAAAAATGGTAAAAGGTAGACTTTAAAAGCTTCATTTCTTGGCTACATACTCTAAGAGGGATTTAACAGCCACGTGGTTAACAAAGACGGGGGTGTTTCTCTGGGCTAGTAGCCAGTGTGCTAGTCTATCAGTCCGGGGTTGTGGGTTCGATTCCCACCAAAGAATGTGGAATTTTTAACTACAAGTTGGCAGGAAGACCAAGAAGGAGCTTGAAAATAATCTGGGACCCTACAAATGGTTAACTGCGGACATGTCACCAAGTGTCAAGTATTATCTGGCCAGGTTAAAAATCGAGGTAAAACCATACTTGTAGCTGTGCCTGAAAATAGGTTTACATAAAAAGGCTTTGCACTACGGGCAGATACTTATTGAATCGAAATGCTATAGAGAACTTTGCCTTAAGCAAATGTTAGCAATTACTATAGACTCTGTGATGAGGAAGAATGTTGACATGTATCAGTCGCCAGTTTGAAATGACAGCACGAAACTTAATGAAAGTAAGGTATTTGTAATTTTCAAGCCGCATACCAATAATTGTTGAGTAGCGTAGAGGGGTCGAAAAGGGACCCATGAAGTAAGTGATCAGCGCGAATTTTTTCACAAGACATTCATACATTTTTTAGGGTTCCATACCCAAAGGGTAAATACATAACCCAATTGTGTTCGCTACAATGCCTGTCCGTCTGTCAGCTCCTTCTATCTCTGGAACCGCAATACGTACACTCTTGAATTTTTTACAGGTGTATAACTATGGCCGCTAAACTTTGTTTGCTATATAAACAAGTGTACAAAAATAAACCTAAAAATAAACCTAAATAAACCTAAATGTATATGACCTAAGATTTGAACCATTATAGGCAGACTCTTGAAATTTGTATAGAAGGTGTATTACTATGGCAGTGACATTTTTTTCGGTACATTGCTTTACATTTTGAACAGAAATAGATATTCTCTTGATATTTTCTTGAAAGTATATTACCACGGCAGCTATAACAACAAATACTATAACTTAAAGTGTGTTCCGATAGTGATGCGGTTTGCACGAATATGACTTTAACCGAAAATTATAAAAAAGTGTGTAAAATTATGTGCGTTTTAGCAAATAATACAATAAATATAGAATTTAAGGGTTTTGAAAAGTGACAAAAATTTCCCTTGCCTTGTTTTTGATTATATTTTACAATAATGAACATAAAATTAACAAAAATAAAAGGGTGTCCCCCAGATGTTGCTAGTTTGAGAAATTTTTCCTTCTCTTATGTTATAGACAGAAACTAAATATTTACAAAGGGTATTTATTACTAAGCTTTAGTGTAAAAAACTAATTTAAAATGAAAGGGTGTCCCGTAGGATGTGAAAAATATAACAACTTGTGTTTTTAAAGTTGTACTGAACATATTACGGAACCCTACGTGACAGAATGATGACTCGCACTTGACTGATTTAGTTCTGATATCAATTACTTAAAAATATATAGAAGGTGTAGGAGATCCACAAACCTTACCTATTAGAGATTTTTTCCTTTTCTATGTTAAATTGAAAAGGTGCTTAAACATTTCGTTTGTGACTAAAAGTTTTCTATTGTCATAATAATTTCGAAAAAAATAAAATTTATTCTATAAACAAGCTTAATAGGTACAATCTCCATTAAAATCATAAATAACTCTTCATAATTAAAAACATAAACTTATTTCAAAACCAATTTGATAACATTCAAATCTCTTCGATAACCATTAAAACAATTTAGTCCAAAGAACTAAAGTAAATTATTGTAAATTATCGAGTCTTAAACTGTCCTTAAACTGCAAACAAAAATATCACAATAAAAATGATTTCATAGAACGATAAATCTCCAATTTATAAATTTCAATAATTGTCAGAAAAAGGAATAAATAATAATGGAAGAGGAGAAAATTTTATGGAAAATAGTAAAAACAGAAAACGAAATAATTTTCAATTTTGTAAATCCTCTTTCGATTTTTACTTATGATGTACGAATAAACAAACAACTGCAACATTTACAAAACATTATGTTAAATACAGGCAGCAACAGTAACAACAACGACAAATAAATAAATAAATAAAGTGAAAAATTCCAACAACAGAAAAAACAACTACATACAAGATAAACCATTTTTAGAACAATAAACCAAAGGATGTGAATAAAATGTATGACGATGTTGTCACTGCTTTAATTTATTTTATTTTTTTTTTCTGTCTTTGTAGTTGCTGTTGATGATGACATTATTGAGTAGAAAAACAGTTTATGAACTGAAATCAATTTAAAATATTATCGTTGTAGTTGTTGTTGTTGTTGTATTGTATTCTATTGCAGCGCTTGTTTTCATCTGTCTTTTTAGCATTTTATATTGCATATAAATTGAAAAAAAAAAAAAAATATTATATGACTACGTTGCCTACGAGCGCGATCTCGAAAGTACTAACAAGTAAAGTATAAAAATAAAAAAAAAAAATTAAAAATAAAAGAAAAGAATAAAGGAACTTAATCCATTAAGGAGCAGGCAAAATAATGGCAAAAAACTTTATTATGTTGTCTGTAACAATTAATGGATGCGGTTAATATCTTAGTAACGATTAACAAGTTTTTACGAATACCTTACTTTCATTAAGTCTCGTGCTGTGACTTTTAGTCTCGACTGTAGTGATTTCAGACTGGCGACTGATACATGTTAACATTCTTCTTCATCACAGAGTCTATGGTAATTGCTAACATTTGCTTAAGGATTGGTCTCCACAGCATTTCCATATAATATGTGTCTGCCCGTGGTGCAAGGCCTTTTTATTATGTTAGCCTTTTTCCAAGCACAGTCTGCAAGTATCGTCTTACTGCGATTTTTAACTTGACCAGATAATACTTGAGAGCTCGTGAACTGTACTAACGTAGTTAATTATTTCATTTGTATGCACCCAGATTATATCCAAGCTCTTTCTTGGTTCTCCTGCCAACTTGTAGTGAAAAAATTCCAGAATCTTTGGTGGGAATCGAACCTACAACACCCCGTACTGATAGAATAGTACACCACCTAATAACCCACCAGGCACCCTACTTGAATGCTTATTAAGCACAAAAAATTCAACATGGTTTCACGTTTTGGACAACTAAACAACTAAACGGTCAAAATCTAGTTCGAAAAGGGCTGTTCTAGAAAGATTTAGCAGGTATGTATGTTGTGTTTGATACACAAGAGAATTTTGCCACAGAAACTAATACAAACTTAGGAACGTGGTGTGTTTTTGTTATGTTTGTAAAACAGTGGTGTCCAAAAATTTACCAACATATTTTCAACTTGTGTTAGAAGCTAAAAAGCCATTCATTTGATTTTCATTGTTAAAAAGCAACCCAAGCAACACGTATAGTGCATGTGTGTCGCTGTTGCTCTAGCAGGACATTTTATTCCTCTACTCGCGAGTGTAGAAAATCGGGAAACGCGTGTCAGTGGTGTAAGGGCATATACAATTTAGGCATAATTAATACGTTGTTGGTGTAAGACAATTATTACGCTTTATTTTTATTTGTTTGAAAGATTTAAATTAACTTTACTTCTGCTGGACTGATCACTTTTACCTAAAATGAAACTGTTGAGCGATCATAATACCCTCGATGCCGCAATGACTCGGCCCAAGGCACTAAGCTTAACCTTAAGTTATTATTTTCCATCAATGTATTAAGAGCCTTTTTGAACTTGCCTACCAGCTCGCATCGTAAAGTCACTCTTTAAAAATCTCCGCTTGGGACACACTGCAATCATCTGAAAGCCTATAGGACCCTTGAATGTTTGTATCCTGATTGTCGAACAAAACTTTTACAACATTTTTACTATACAGTGTGTTCAGACATACGGGACTATATTATAATATCGTATTTATGTACATCCGAAAACCACAATTTGACAACATAGTGTTCATATCTGATCATAATATAATATTTCATATCGTATTATGATGCTGTTAAGGGATTGGAGGCTAACTTCTCTGCCTAGTGCTGCATGAACTGTGGGGTAGTTGGTCGTGTGGGCATCACTGTGGTATTCGAGTGAGCTCACGTTAAGCAGGCAACCTAACCTGACTTTATACATAATATTGTTATATTTCAATATGGTTTATTTTGATCATGTTTATTTATATCTAACAATGATAGTTTTATTCCTATTGAAAATTGGTGAAAATTTTTCCAATCATACTTATCCCATGACTTGTCAAATTAGAAGTTATGCAAGAAGTTACGTATCGTGACTAATGAATAGGGAATAAGTAAATTAACTGATAAGAAAGAGTTTAAAAATAAACGGGCACTGAAAAATCACGTTAAGGTTCAGCTTAACACCTAACATAAAGTAGGATAACAGATGCAACTGAGAACTCGGAACGATCCATATCACTTAAGCGTGAGTAAGGTGACAAGTCATGTTTTATTTCTCTTCTGCTAAGGAATGTTAAACACCAGTATGATTCCAATAATAACATCAAACATTTGAGATGGAGGCCCCGCGCTCCTTATAGGAATAACAGAAACTAATATAATAAACTAAAATAATAATCTTATTATATGGTTTTTCTTTTCTCGCCTAATTTAGCATTAAATCTGCTTTGAAGGGTTTGTAAATGCTTACTATATCGTTTACCACTTAACAGGTTTTTCATTAGTCAACTACTGCTGTGCTAATATTTTCTCATTAAAGTTTCGCAGACCAATAATTTATTCTGCTCCTTCTCCCTCTCTAGAGGGAGAATCCTATAATCCTAGGTTGTCAGAATATATGCCAAGAACGAAGTGGGCTACTTAATCGGCAATTATGTTTTTAGGATACCTTTTACCAAATAAAATTTTTCATTTCCAAGGAAAATTGTTGATAATAAAGTGAAAATAAAAAAACTCAATTTTTCGCTTTTGAATGATAATGGAAACTTAGCAGTACTCTGTACTTTTAAAAGGGTAAATTTTTAAAAGATGCACAGAACTAAACAATAATTCACTTTTATCTAAAACCTGTGTTGCAAAATCCTTAATTATTTTTATAAAGGGTGAGGTGCCTCCATTCAGAGTAATTATAGACTGTCCTATATCTGAAGAACTATAATAGCAAGAGCCTTAAAACTTAGTTCAGATTAATTTCAAAACAAGAGGCGTAAGCGGGGAAAAAACTATGAGGTTAAAAGCGAGTATATCATTTACTTAAAGTAATTTTTAAACATCCTAAATCTGGAGATTACTTTAAAGCCTAAGGGCATGCTCTAGCAAAAAGCTGTTAGATATGAGCGATTGGAAGTGTATACCTCGTAAATTAGAGCTTTTATTATTTATTCGAGGATCCTTTGCCCGTCTTCATGTTTCGAAGTCAGTTAATTTTGGAAGAATTAATTTTTTGTGGGTACCAAAATAAGTGTTGTTAACTACCTAAAACCCAATAGGAAATTTGGGCAATTAAAACACCTTACTTATGGTATCTTTAATGTAAGTGTTTATTCATTATTACATTTATCTAAATTACAATGGAGTTTATATATATTTTAAAATTTTTTCTTTTTGAATTGCTTTTTCCCTCACCCAATAGTAGTAGTAAATTTTGTATTATTGAAGTAATGGTTATTATAATCGATAATTGAATAATTTTTGGAGTGCTTGGGAAATTTTTAAACATGAACTTAGTTATAAGAGCCATTTTTTTTTTAATAAAATCATTATTGAAATCATATCCCTTCTTACCGGTTTTATATTCTATTTTCGCAATTTTTTAGAAAAATTATCGATTAAATCCTCCTAAATTATTATAAAACTGTTACGACAAAACAGTCAGGTTAAATACTGTACAGTGAAACGGAAACTTTCGAGTTTGTTTTCGAATCGCCTTTTTTAAATTTTATTTTGAAATTCTGCTTTCGGTACCCTATATAGAAAACTTGTACAACTACCCTCGTAAGCATTCTTAAATATAAATAATATAAAAGTAAATTAATTTTTTTCAACTCATTGTTTTTTCGCAATGCATTTTTATGGAAGTACAAAAAAAAAAACAGAGGAGTAATTTGCAAAAATGAAAATTTATAAATAAATAACAACCAATAAATGGTATATTATAAGCAAAAAGTAATCGGAAGTATAATTACGATTCCCTATAGAGTTTTATTCACTCTTATTCTCTTAGTAGTTAAAGAAAATTATCATTTTTAAATTCACAGGTCTGTAAAACAAACACAGATGAATATGCTTTATGTAGTTGTTGGTATCGAAGCGGATCACTAAGGGGATCTTAAAGAGACCAATAACCTTTTTGGTCCCCTTCGGTCCTTAATGGCTTCAGGCTTCAGTTTCTTCAGAGACTGACGTCTTTTCCTCTCACTAGGCTTCATTAGCCATCCTGTTAAATTTTTAAAAGTTAGAATTCAATAATATGTTTTACCACGCGGAGCTACATATGTCCATAGCAGCCTCTACTAACACTGGATGTCAATAGGTATCAAGAGTTCGCTTGATTTAATTCAGTAAGCTTCCTAGCAGAGACAATATATATGTTAGGTTATGTTGCACATGTCACCAGTTTTGTTATTTAGAACCGACTCACTTGGGCCCTTGTTGTTTCTCTGTGATGCCTGAAAGAGGGATGAGTAGGAAGCCGGGTTCCTGCAGATCCACACTTGGTCTTGTGCAAAACTAAGCGCCTTTAAGGGAATTATCCTACTATTATAGCAGCTCGATAGGTCTTCAAGGACTTACAGCCTCGAACTGCCAAGAAGAGCCACCCTTTCAGTAGATAAAGCTGTTATGTTGTGTTTGAAGGATAAGCCGAGAAGTAGTTGAGTTTATCTATTGTATTTGGACCTTATACTGCTTAACTACGGATGCTAATATTAAAATCACTGCCAGTTTTTTTTAACCGATTTTTAAAATTTAAAATTTAGTCAATAAAAGTTTTTGATGTCTTGACTATTTTTAGAATAAGTGTTCAAAAATTTGTATTCCTATAAAAAAACGATTTTTAAATTTTTAGTACAAAAATAAGGTTTTGTACTAAATATGTGTTTGTTCTATTAAAAAATTGTTCGAAATACAAAAAAGGCTTTGGTTGTACAAGAAGCATGAGAAGCATTTTTGCTTACAAACAAGTACTTTTATTGAACAAAAGCTCAGATAAGCGTTTTTTAGTACAAAAAAAAAAATTATTTACTACTAAAATCTAATTTTAAGTTTTTCTAATTAGTTTATTCAATAATGAATTTTTGATAAGAAACTAGTTATTAGTACAAATAATGTGTATGCTAATACGAAATCGAGTCGTTTATAAAATGAGCATGAGCAAAATTTTCTAATGGGTGTGCTTATAAGCTCATGAGCAAACTCAAACACAAACTAGCTTACTAAACACATGCCTACTCATACCATAGTCTTATTAAGGAAACCTCTGTTTCTAAAATAAATGCAATGAGCTGACCGATTTAAACAAACTTTCTACACAAGTGAGTGCTGTGTTTACTCGTCTCATGTCCGTAATACTCAGCTTTGTTTGTTTAGTTGTTGCGTAGAAATTTTGGATACGGCTTAGTGCGTTTTGTTTGTACTAGTGGTTTTTTGTTTTTTATATTTGTTAAGAAGTGAAGACCTTAAAATGGACGTATGTAATGTTGTTAAAAAAATCTGTGTTTTTTGTTTCACTCAAAGCTTGAACTCGACCAAGCTCATTATTATATCCAAAATTTACTCATACTTATTCAAACTTGCTTATGGAAACTCCGCAAGCACATTTAGCTAGCTGGTCGTCGTTGTTTATTATTGTCCACTCATCGTTACTCGTGTGCAATAAACAGACATGAATGAAATATTATAATGAGCGACTAATGAGCTTTGTTTTTGTACTCATGCGGTGCTCTATTATAAAAGGAATATTTTTATAGCATTTATATAGTAACAGTATTAAAAACAAACATATAGATTTAACATAAGGACTTCATTTAGGTTCATAAACAGCCAATAAAGCCAATAAAATTTTTTATTTAATAAAAGATCTTTTTCAAAGTTTATTTTACAACTTTTTATTAAAATAACTCCAAAAGAAAATCAAAAATGTTGTTGTAACCTATGTAACTTCGGTGGTTGTTACCAATGTAAAATAGTTATGATCAAGCATAACTAAATAAATAAATAAGTGAGTGAATAAATAAATAAATACAACTTTTTGCATTCATTCATACTTTATTGTCGAATAAGCAATAAAATTGAAATATTTGTTTTTTTTTCTGGACGATTATTTTATATAAATAATAATAATATAACATCAGCCGTACAACAAAAATTGTAAATAATTTTTATTGTTCTCTGCTCAAATAAAAACTGACAACAACATACAACATCGTTGGCACCGTTTATGTAATCGCCATTGTTTGTGACACAGTTAAATGCTGTTTCCGCTCGAATGTAACCAGACGTTGATGCTTGCAACGGTAAAAAGATTACAGAAATATATGTAGCAAAAAAAAAAAAAAAACATAAAAAATTAGTACAGCAGGACAACAGGACAAATGTATAAATTATACATTTTTTTATTCAATATTTTTATTTAGGGTTGAAAAGTAGTATCACTATTGTTCGACCTTAAATTTGTAACAGCTTTTAAGTGGTTAATGACCACTTTTTAGAGTTCCATAGCCAAAGAAAATTTATAAATTAAAAAAAAAAAAAATATTAAATTAAAAGGCGTCCCCTACAAAAACCTTATTTTGACTTATATAATATAGACTGACATTTAGGAACAAAGTGTACTGCTAGCAAAGCAAGTAGTAAACACATAAAATTATAAATTAAAGGGTACCCCATAGTGATTTTAACGTAAATCTTTTTAAACGTAACAGGCAGATTCTTCCAGTTTATTATAACTTATATATGTTACTCTATCTACTAAAGCATGCATATTAAATAAAAATAGTTACAAACTAAAGGGTGTCCTATGAGGACGACATAATTTTACCGTATGTCTTGAAATCCGTTTAAACCGAGGTGGACCAACAACTCAAAGAAATATATAATTTATATAAAAAATAAAATTTAACATTATAGGGTGTCCCCATAAATAATATGATTTTAATAAGTCTTTTGAACCGTAACTTAAAATTTACACAAAGAGTAAAAACCACTGTCCGTAACAACAAATATTAGTAAAAATATAAAATTAAAAATTAAAGGGTTCCCCATATAAGATTTTGATTTTAAATTATTTGGACTTTTAAAACGTAAACATTAAAGGGTGCCCTCAGAAAAAACGTGATTGAGAATTATTTGGATTTTAATTAGTCTTTTGAACCGTAACAGGAAAGTCACTTTAAAATTGCACGCAGGGTAAAACCTTATAACCGCTACAACAAATAGTAGTAAAAATATAAAATTAAAATTTAAAGATTTTGATTTTGAATAATTTGGACTTTTAAAACGCAAACATTAAAGGGTGTATCCAGAAAAAACGCGAGTAAGATTAAGATTTTGATTTTTAATTATTTGGATTTTAATAAGTCTTTTGAACCGAAACAGGGTAAAACCTATGCAAATAGTAGTATAAATATAAAATTGAAAATTAAGTGTTAACATAAACCTTTTCAAACGTATCAGGCAGAATCTTAAAATTTATTATAACTTACTCTGTCTGTCTACAAAGCAAGAATACGATAGAAAAATAGTTACAAACTAAAGGGTGTCTTATGAGGAAGACATAATTTTAACGTATGTCTTGAAATCGTTTAAACCGAGATAGACCAACAACTTAAATTTACCCAAAGTCATATGTCATATATAACGACAAATATAAAAATATAATTTTACATTAAAGGGTGACCCCATGAAAAAAAAAAGATTTTAATGAGTGTTTTGAACCGTAACAGGAAGTCACTTCAAATTTTCCCAGAGGGTAAACATCTATAACCGCTACCACTAATAGTAGTATGACAGGGGTACCCATATAAGTGATGATTTATCTTTGGAAACGTTACACATAATGTCTTGAATTTTACACGGAGTATGTATTATTCTATCCACTATAGCAACAATAATAAATAAAATAAAAATATAATTTAAAGGGTGTCCTCAAAGATGAATATTTTTGTCGCATATGTTCTTATCTTTTAAACCAAAAAAGGCAGACACTTGAAATTTATGCAAGAGGATTTATTATTATGTCAGACATAACAACAAATATAAAAAGACCAATAAAACTTTATAAGGTCTTCCTATGATTTTTATGCATCTTGTGAGCCGCAACAGAGTTTGCATAAATTTGTCCGCTATAACAAAAAACGGTATTTTTTGAGCCCGATAGCACTTTAAATTGTAACAAAAAAAAAAAAATAATTTTAATTTAAAAATTTAATATTTGAAAATGATTTCGAAAATTTGGCTACCACGAGCTCATTTTGGGCCATTTTTTAAGCTTTGCTGGCCGTATGTTATGAATTACAGGAACAATGTTGGCCACTAAGATCTCAAGCGTTGCTGGTTTATCATTATAAACCAGTAACTTTACGTAGCTCCACATAAATTAATCGAGAGGTATCAAATCGTACCACCTTGGAGATCAATTGATAGGTAGATTTCTCAAAACCAACTTATCGCCAAATTTTGATTACAATAAGTTGATGGTTGCGGTCACCGTATGGTAAATGTAGTGCTATCTTGTTGAAACCACATCATGACCGGATCAATGTCATTTATATTTGATCATGTTGTGGCAACGATCTCCACTGACGTAAAGCGAGCTCCGGCTTCGATCCAATGATGCCACCATAATGTGCACTTTCTGGATATAATGGAGTCTATAGGGTCTGACATGGATTGGTGGCAATTTTGCATATTAACAAATCTTTTATGTCAAAAATGGCTTGCTAAGTTCGACGGTTATAAATGCCATAAAAATCACGAAGCTGTCGATTAGTTGCACGATGATGTTTAATTTTCAAAGTAAATCTGAATAATGCGGCAGCAATGTTCAAACAAATTATAGCACAAAGGGACCAATACGTGGACCCAAGTGAGCTGTATACTATAGCTGTCTGCTTAACCTAACCTAACCTATTGTTCAAACATCATTATTTTCATGATGATTGCCCAGAATGTATAAAAAGTGAGTGCAGTATGGTAGTTTGTTTGACAGTTAAGAGGATGTAAAATAGAAGGCAGGGTCATGACATACGTGTTCTTACCTTTTTAACAGTAATAGATAGATAATTCAGAGTCCGATATAACAAGATGTAATAAAGACATATCATTAAAAATTATAATTATGTTTAACTTCACGAGGATACGAAAATAAGTGTTGTTAACTATCTAGAAAACCAACAAGAAAAGTTGGACAATTTACGGTACCTTTAATGCATAGGTAGGGTGGCACAGAATTTTTCGTGTATAAGTCTGACTCGCACTTGTCTAGTAAAATTAAATTATAATTTGCTCTGCTAGTAACAGTCTTCAGTTTCCAGATTACTGGTGAACTGGGTAGATAAGCTTGAGAAATAAAATTCCTGACTTATGCGGACAATTTAACTCAAGTTTGCGCCTAGGGAGGGTCAACGTTTACATCAGGATTTACTTTGATGGCCAAACCTTTCAGTGGTTTTACCAACGGGTACCATCGTTTACATGTTCCCTTTCTATACACATGTAGCCAATTTTGTACTATAGCTGCTCGGACTATTAATAATCTTCTTGCTGAAACATTGGAATCCACCTAGTTCTGTCGCTACATTGAAGGCCCCAATTGCCATTGAACAGCACTCCTAAACACATCTTAACTTAGTTATAGCAATGCGGATGCCATGGGGGATCTAAGCCTTGGACAAATGCATTTACTAGGGACTCTGTGTTAAGAAAAAAGGCAGATAGCTACCAGTCTAGATCTCCAGAAATCTCTATAGTCAAGAATAAAGGCTGGTGTAAATTACAAATCGCTTGACTAAAATCATTGTGGAGTGAAGGGGGTAGAAAAGGTACCTTTTACCCGTTCATTAATAATAATAGTTGTAGCAACATTTGTATCATAGATGTGTTACGGTTATTGCTCTTAATGTAAACAACAAACCCCATTACAATTCTATTTGAAACACTAGACATCATCATAATAAAATACTTTTAAAAGTTTAAGAGACTCCCTTGCGATGTGACAGTAAAAATTTGTTGACCATGATAGAATGACCAACTTAATTTTATTATGGCAGTTGTTGACTTTGATTGTCAGTGGGTTTTGTGTTGCTCGTTAAACATGAAATGCGTTAAATTTAAATAATTTAACTAATAACACAGTTAAAATGTGAAACGTGCTTAACACACTCTATTTACTATTATGTGTGTGGGTATATAACTCCCTCTTGCTGATCTCTCACTCTCTCCCTCACTCATCCATTCTGCCAGTCACTAACGCTTTGTGCAGCCCTTTTTGTATCGGTTTCATTTTGATTCTTTATATTTCAAATGCTGTAATTTTTGCTGTCATTTTACATTGGTGTGACCCACTATTTGTGGCTCCCTGTAAGTTTGAATGTGTGTTGATGACCAGCTCAAGGTCATAATGTTACGTTAAATATTATAGTCAACTCTGACACCTGACTAACTTAGTGTTTGTGTGTTTGTGTGTTTTTATATAAACACACATTCATTTGTGAGTGTAGTTCTGTGAGCTGAGTGAATTAGTTGTCTACAGTAGAGAGCAAGTTTATTTTATTGTACATTTTAGTTGATTGTCATGTCATGTTGTTGTTTAAATTGGACTTTATAGATTTTTTCTTCACTGTCTAACTGGTTGGGCACCATTCTAGGGAGTTGGAGTTGAGGGTGGTGCTTGTTAGCACATGTGCTCTCTTGTTTGTTTTTTCTTTTGGCCGGTCATTTAAGGCAATTGTTTAACAGCAATTTATTTAAAATAGAAGCGTGCTAATTAGTCATGCCACAAAAAACTAAATTTCTTATTGATATATCCTTGTAGCAGTCTTTACATTAAGGTATTTATTTAGTCAAAGAAAAGAAAAAAAAAACTATGTAATTTTTGAGAACATGGCTTTCTTTATTTTAGTTGAAAATGTCAAGGAAAGGAAAATTATTTTAAGCACGTTTTTAATCAAATCGTTATTCAAGGTCAAACTATTTAGATTTAGATACAGTAAAATTATTTATTTAATGTGAAAGCATAAAGTAAAAGAGGTTTTGCTTAGATAATGACTCCCTTGAGATTACTAATGGGACTAGAACGGCTGTTTTAATTTTGCTTAAAATTTAGATTATAAAATACTTATGTACGTGATAAATTGTATCAGTGCAACAGTGAAACAAATACACAGACTTGAGAGTATAAGTTCGATTCTTGCTTTGGCGAATTTGATGTCCTATATTTATTTATGGGCCACGAAAGATTCTGAAAATTTTTCGAGGACCATAAATAACAAAAAGAGTACATACAATGTACGCTACATAAGCTTATCTGAGAAGGGCTAAGACACGATTTTCTTTTTTTTATTAATGCGATTTTCTGGAAAAATCTCTAGAGTTGTTATTGGATAAAATACACCCCCTTCCTTTGCAGCAATTATCAACAATCGAACACTTTCGGAACCAATTGACGTTGTCGCGGGTGTCATTCAGTGATTTTAGTATTTGGATTTATCAAATGTTCGACATATTTTAGAACTAGTTTTACGAATAACTTGAAAAATTGTTGTTTAAAAAAACACGGGTTTCGGTTTTGTCTATTAAAATCGATTAACCGGTTTTTGTGTGTAACGAACAAGTTTTTTAAATTTATTATTAAAAAAAGTATATAATTAATATTTGATCATCAAAGGAAAATCTGTTTACAAAATTTTCTTTAAAGAACGAATTACGCAATTTTGTTCCTTTATTAGTAAGAATAGGAAAAAAGAGGTAATGACTACTTCAGGTATTTACATATCGAAGCCTCCATTAGGTTTGAACTTCCTAAAGCGCCATTTCATGATATTCATTGTCATAATTTCATAAAAAAGGCCATATAAATGTTAATAACGTCACTGTCGGAACACCCTTTAATTTTTACTATTTTTTATAGTGGCCATAGTAATACACCTCCTTTAAAAATTTGTAGTCTACTTTTATCGTTTAAAACTTAGGTCATATACATGCAAATCGCGTCACTATTGGAACACCCTTTAATTTTTAGATTTAATTTTGTATACTTGTTTATAAAGCGAACATAGTTTTAATTACTGTCTGCAAATTTGAAATGGTTGCCTCTTATAATTCAAGAAATAAGGATATAAATGCAAATAACACGTTGCTTTCGGAACACCCTATAGCTTTTAGTATTTTTTGCTATAGCGGCCACACCTTATACACCTGTAAAAATTTCAAGAGTCTACCTATTTTGGTTCAAAACTTAGGCCATATACATGCAATTCACATCACTATCGGCATACCCTTTAATTTTAGATTTATATTTTTATACTTGTTTATATAGCGAACTAAGTTTAAATTACTGTTTGTAAAGAAGTTTAAGAAATAAACATATTTACGTGAATAACACGTCTATATCGGAACACCCTATAAGTTGTAGTATTTGTTGCTATAGCGGCAACAGTCATACATCTTCTGTAATAATTTCAGAAGTCTAACTATTACGGTTCCATAGATAAAAGGCGGTGACAGACGGGCGGACAGACAGACATTATAGCGAAAACAAAAGGGTTACGTTT
The DNA here is from genome assembly GCA_949628195.1 of Phasia obesa. Lineage (NCBI taxonomy): Eukaryota > Metazoa > Arthropoda > Insecta > Diptera > Tachinidae > Phasia > Phasia obesa. Next base: position 174,940,309 of record OX451215.1, on the reverse strand, counting down.
CTACCCTTTGGGTACGTAACCCTAAAAATTCATAAATGTGCACCGAGATGTATTATTTTAAAGCATTGTAGCTCCATTGATCTGCTATAGCATTGTGATGATTTAATGCCATTAAGAAAACTTATGATTGATTTGAATTATTTGGCCAAATCACCCATTGTGCAGTTATGAACAGAAGATTGAAATCACCATATGTGTGATCTAAAAAATCTCTTTAGGTTTTTTTACCGGTTTTTATAATATATTTCCGATATAGTTTGATCAAATTGCAAATTTACTCTCATACTAGCATCATCTAGACCAGTGTACAGTGGGGCAAAATAAACATATTTTTTAATAATTCGGACAAGAATTTGAGTTGGATATAGCAGATGCGTATCTGAGCTTAAGTATGTACACTCGGCACCATTAATTTAACAGGGTTGGCGCTATTGGGCATCAAAGTTGGGAACCTCGCACTTAATTTTTTTTTTTTAGAATCTAGTACATCTTTATTTTTAGCTCGATTTTATCTTAAATTATATATGATCTTAAAGCTCTAGTTAAATCTTAAATAACTTTACAGTAACATGACATAACATAAATCAGTAACATAAACTGATAATAGTGGGATAAATAAGGGATTAGTTACTCATATTTCAGAACACATAGTTTTGAATTTAAGAAAGATATCGGGATAAATTTTTAAAATAATGGTAATGGAAAAAATCAAGGCTAATGAAATCGTCAATTGATTGATCAATATAATTACACCCATATGACTACTTCCATTTACATATGATTCTATCCCCTCATATTATTGCACATTTTCACTTTCGCACTGTTAATCTCGTCTGCTGTCTAAAGCGTTAAAATTAAAAGTTAATTAGCTAAAAATGTCCAGTCAGTCATAAAAGTAGTTCAATCTTGTATCATTCAATTCAGTTCAGTTCACTTTCTTGCTCTAATATCAATGACTGACAAGCTGCTAGGACAAAAATCTATTTCAGTCATTTCATTCTGATTTCTAAAAATGTTAATAGCCATATGACTTGAAGACTGGACATGTCATACACATACTCATATCTGTGTCATTAGGCAGAGTAGGTCGGTCGGTGGTGGCATGTAAAAGTGTGTGTTTTTATACATCAACAGCTAACAAATGCAAACACTGCCACTTAGAGGAAACATAATTGGACATCATTATTGTTATAGTTATTTTAGCTTTATATGCTGAACAGATTGAACACATTGTCGCTTTTATTGTCGTTGTTTATAAACATACACATATAGATACACACACACATATATATTTACTAATACATATTTACATACACAAATATGTGCTTGAGTGAAAGGAAGGCATGTTATTCAATGATTTACAAATTAAGTAAATGTATGTTAAGGCCAGAGTTGCCAGTATCTTAAGATACCTTATTGTTCACCTTTTTAAGATAAAAAGAATTATGATTGAGAATGCAATAAAGAAATTTAATATAAGGATCTATACACGGAAAGAAAAAAAAAACATGGTTAAGGTAACCTTAATCTAACAGCAACATGTTTTGATTGAATTATATGGTTGGAGTGAAACCATATTATTGTCTAACTTAAAATTATTTTGTAAAATATAAAATGTTATTATGAAATAAGTTAATAAATATATGTGATATATAAATATAAAAACTTACCATACTATTATTTACACACTATTATATATTAGTTTTTGCTGAGAAACAATTTAATTAATAAATTATTATTTTTAAAGAAACCCGTAAAATTTGATTCTAATAATTTTAAAAACTAAACACAAAATTTCAAAAAAACCAAACATTATTTGTTTTATTTTAAGTAATACTATGGGTACATACGACCAAAGTTATCATAACTTGTTTACTAATAATATATTATGGTTGTAAATGTAATATTGTTTTGGAATACTAATTAAACTTTCGTTGTGGTTTGAAAATTGTATAGTTCAAACCAACCATATTTAATTTTTTGGGTGTATTAATCATTTAATAATTAAATGGTAACAAAAACTTGTTTGTCGTAATCATAGTAATGATTAAAACAACTATAAGTTGTTCTTCGCAACCATATATATGGTCCGGGTGACCATGCCATAAACATGTTTTTTTTTTCTGGATATAAGAAAACCTCTTAGCTTTTTTAAAATGCCCTATTAATCAATTCTTTTTTTTAATAAACTCGAAGAGCCAGTTTTCCGGGCCAAAGGCGATGTTTAGTAAACACAGCGTGTTTTTTTAAATCTTGTGAAAATAATATAATTTCAAAATTGTAATATGTTCTGGCTTACAAGAGATGACTGATATGACAGAAATGTTAAAAAACAAGAAAATAATTTTTTATATTCATTTTATGGATAAATCCTACACGGCACAGTAGGGCAGAATCAAAATATTTTGGAAATAATTCAGTCGGTAGTAAAGGGCTAAGTCGATCGATCCAGAATATTTCATAAGCATAGCAGAGAAGTTTTTAATCGTAAGTTTTGACGTTGGGCACCATCTACTTGTCAGGGGTGGCGTCATGTAGTCTCAAAGTTGGGTACATGGCACTGGCAAATTCTTTTAGAGCTGCGTATTTCTTCGATTTATTCAATTAATACCTACAAAATTATGCTTTTATCTATAAATTATGTTTTAAAATGACCTAGTTATAAGCATTTTATAATTAAATTTTTTAATTTTTCGGTAGTGTTTGGCCAAATCAATTTAAAAATTGATATATGTAAATTAAAAAATAAATAAATGAATTATAATATACAAAAAAGTGTTATGAATTTGAATTATTTTAATATTGTAAATTTTTTTTCGTATTAAAGTTAATACTTTTTACACCCTTGATCTTATCTAGGCCTGGCAAATTTGAGAGGAAACTATTATATTGTTATATGTAATAATCTTCATTTCGAAGTAATAAAGATCACAGTTTTTCTATATACCGAATGAGCAAGAACCAATTTTATAATTTTTATCAAAGCAATGGTTTAAATTATTTTTCATTTAGTATCGGTCCATTTCATTTGCGAAAATTATCACAAAACAGGTACCCATTTGTCCATTTTTTTCAAAATATTTACAACAATTTTTGGCAAATCTTCTAAAATTTGTTGTCGTAGGTAGCAAGCAAAATTTAAAGTATTGTGGAAAAATTTCAAAATATGTAATATCTTTTTGAGTTAAAGATGATTTTCAATTAAAAAATTTCTGAATTATTTAATTTTTATGTATTTTAGCCTAAATAATTCTTGCAAAAAAAACCGACTACAAAACAACTATATATGTGCATCAATTCTAAACTAAAAAACTAAAAGGAAGTAATCTGTAAGAAATAGTACTCAAATGAAATACTTTTATACTGGTTGCTCTAACGGACACAGTAATATACGTTCTGTACATTCAAATGTCTATCCATAACGGTTAAGCAGATAGAGCCATAAACGACAAATTACGTCAAATATGAGGACACCCTTTATTTTTTTACACTTATTATTACTGACACAGTAATAAAAAGTAACGCTTCAAAATATATGGCCATATAGCTTAAACAATATCACTTAGGGGACACCCTTTAATGTACAATTTTAAATTAAACACTGATTTTAAAGGACAGATTCTTTATAAATTTCAAATGTCTATCTAAAACGGTTCAAAAGTTTTGCCATATAAATAAATTTACATCAACTATTTAGACACCCTTTAAAATTTTAAATATTTATAAATGTTATTATACGGGACATAGTAGTGGAGATTCTGTCTAATCTTCAAGTGTGTCTATAACGGTTCAAAAGATAGGGCTAGATAGGTAAAATTATATCAATTATGGTGACACCCTTTAGTTTCCAAATTTAAATTATATACTTGATGTTATAAAGGACTTAGATATACAGGTTCTTTGTAAATTTCAACCGTCTCTCTGTTACGGTTCAAAAGTTTTGCAATATACATCAAATTACATTAACTATTGGGACACCCTTTAACTTGTAATTATAAATATTTAATTTCTGATTATAAATATTGGACATTCTGTCCAATTTTCAAGTGATTGTTTACAATGGTTCAAATGGTTCATATATTTAAATTGACGTTACATATGGGGACACCCTTTAATTTTTAAGTTTATTTTTTTATTAATTTCTGTTATTGGCAGCTATAGTAATAAGCAGTTTTTTTAAATTTTAAAAGGGTTCCCTTTACGGTTCATAATACACGTAAAACACACGTATGTTGTATGGGGACACCCTTTAATATTCAAAATTCTGAACTTCTTTTAAAATGGGACCAATCTGTAAGCATTTCCTTTCTAATAAAGAAAAAATATTTAAAATCGGTTCAGAAATGACTGAGTTCTGCGGGCACAAACATAAAAAAAGCAATATTCGGACGAATTGATAACCTCCTTCTTTTTTTGAAGTCGGTTAAAAATGGACATCAATCTTTCGTTCAATAGAAAAAAATTTTCTTAAGGAGTATATAAAAAATTGTTATATTTTTGCATGAGCTAGGTATATGTGCGTATTTTTAAATCAAATTTCGTGTAAAAGTGATGATCCTTGTAGGACGTTCGTCAATTTGACCTATTTTACCTTGAAATCTTGTCTTTAGCATACATCATTAAAATCCAAAACTTTGATTGCAAAAGGCTGTCACAAAACTATATACTCTTCCAATTGTTGTTGAAAGTATTTAATGGTCCCTAGTCCATATGTTAAATTTTGAGCTAAATATTAAAATTTACAGTTTTGGAATTTTTATTCTTTATCTTGGGAATTGTGGAATTTTCTTTACCTTAATTTTGAATTTTGATTTTCGTTGAATCGTTCAACTTATAAGAATTACATTGCAATGGACCGCACGATTTTTTTGCCTTCAAAAGCGTTCAAATATGTTCGCATAAATAAATGATTTCATGTCATCGCGGAGAAAATATTTCAATGGCTTTAAAACGTAAGATCTTGCACTAGCCTTTTAAAAAATAACACGTTCTTAAAATAGTTGCTTTGTTTTGTTTATTGCACTGTAACTAATGTGACATCGGCTTGTTGGAAAAAATATTTTCAGTAAACAGTGTCAAAAGAAAATTGTTTGATTCTACTTACACAGTGCAACAAATCTAAACCTTTCGAAAAATACACGTACTATTTAAGATGCCTAGCCACGTTAAGATTGTATTGTATGTTTACAAAAGTAGTGCAGTATTACAGTGGCTATAATTTTCCCATATATTGTTGGTGAAAACTTAAAAGCCCTTGTAAAAAAAAAATTTACTTTTTAAAGAAAATTTCAGGAATAATTTATTTTTTGGCATTTATTTAACGAATCCTCAGCTACATTGTTGCCAAACAAAGTTAAGCGGTATCACCTAGTATGAATGAGATATTGGACAAAAACTGATGACACCTTTTTTGAAGGGCCCACTGATTTTCAGAATCTTTAGAGGCTCATAAATATAAACTGTTTACCAAAATCGCCAAACTGAGTATAGAGATTTACTACCCTTTGGTAGTAGAATCGAACCTATACTGTCAAGTTTGTGTATTTTTTGTTACTGTTTCACTTTGCTATTAGTATAGCAACCTGCCACGTAATCCAAACATTCCCATTAAATGAGGTCTCAAACAATTTATAATCATTGACGGTAACCTTCTCATTTTAGAGAAGTAAGAAGGTTGAAATATTCCTGCGACCTATAAAGCGCACGAAACAGTGATTTTTTGTAGCAGAGCCTTAAGATTCTGACATACTAATTGAACCTAAATTGATTCTCATTAGTGAACAGAATAGTGCGATAAAAATTTCCCAAACTGAACCACAATTTTTGAAATAAATTTGCTCAATCAGCAAGCATTGTTGTGGTTCTTGATTTAATTGAAAAAAAAAAAAAAAACAAACCGAGCACAAATGTTAATAGAGTTGTAGAGGACTGAAAATTTTAGAAAATTTTTATTTCTGTCGAAAAACGAAACCCTAAAAAGGTTACCATTAATATACTAAAAATTTGTAAAGGAATTTATTTCTTATCTTTTAACCCTGTTTCGTGAAAAAAGTTTCAATTTAAACTTCATTGTTACAATTTAATATTCATTTCGCATTCCTTTCCTGTCACACATGTCACACAGTATCGGCCGTAACAATTAAATGGTTGATTTAATATTTCAACATGTGTAAACGTAAGACTGGTTGAGTTGGTATATTCTTTAATGGCATCAAATCTCATTAACTCTGCTGAGTCATTTGTAGTGGCATTACACTTTGACAACATCTGATACCCCTATTTTATCATCTGCTCGAATAAACACACATACTAACAACAAACAAACAAACCTGCAAGTAAACTTTATCAGTGACATGCACACGAATACAAATGTGAACACACGAATACTGGTGCAATCAAACATACATATGGTTCATTTAGTTAAATAAGTACAAACATTTTAACCATCAACTTGAAAATCACATGTTGTATTTATATTGATTAACCAAATGGCCCTTAGAAGTGGTATTTTTTTTTTCTATTTTGTCATCAGGTATCATGATGATGTTATCCCAGCACACTTTTGTTATATTTTTGGATTTGTCAGCAATAATAATTTAAATAATGTCGACGTAGCTGTTGATCATTTACCTAAATTAGCTTGTTAGGAACCAGAATTTTATATCCTCAATTCTTTTGATTACTCGTTTCTAAGTTTCCGACACAGTAAAAAAATTCACATATTGTTGTCATGCCTCTGTCTGTGGGTTTGATAATAGCAACATACAAATTTTTGTCTAGCACTCGCTGGACTTAGCAAGTTATTTTGATTGTTTTTATATTTCTTCTAGACTTCCCCCCGGGGGTAAACTGTCTTGTTGTGTTTAAGTACCTTGACAAAAATGCTCCTGGGTTTTTTGGGTGCGCCACACAGTGGGATTTGTTCATACAATGTTTGGCAAAAAAATATAAGGAGTGCCCGTAGAATGTTGAAAATTTGCTCTGAGCCTTTGGTTAGCTCAATTAAGAAAAATATAAAGTTTCATCAAAATTGGCCACGTCCACTACCCACCGCCCGTAGAACCCAAAATTTATTTTTGGCCCAAAGTTTTTGAAATTTCGCACAAAGCCTTTTATTACCTCAATTAAGAATAAAATAAAGTTTCAGCAAAATTTGCCACCCCCACTACCCACCGCTCATAGAACTCAAAATTTATTTTTTGCCCAAAGTTTTTGAAATTTGTCATGGAGCCTTTTATTACCTCAATTAACAATAAAATCAAGTTTCATCAAAATTGGCCACGCCCACTACCCACCGGCCATAGAACCCAAAATTTATTTTTGGTCCAAAGTTTTTGAAATTTGGCACAGAGCCTTTTATTACCTCAATTAAGAATAAAATAAAGTTTCATCAAAATTAGCTACGCCCACTACCCACCGCCCATATAACCATATTATATTTTTCCCCATAACTTTTTGTTTCTTTACCAAAACTAATTATTTTATAAATAAATTTAAATACATGCATTTCAATATAGACTTTTATTCATAATCTATCATTTCATCAAGTTCCAGAGCAGGGTTGACATCTAATGCTACTTATAAAAGGATATGAGGATAGTAGAAGTCGATGAAAATAATCTGTATTTGTTGCAACTCTATCACACTTTCTGGAGAACCTTAATCTATAATAATCTTTATTTCTGGCTTCTTCAGAAAGCATTCCAATAGGAAGTATTGCCGCATCCATGATATCCTTTCCGTGTATCAGTATTTTGTGTACTGTTACTGGGATATAATACCAACTATATTTTTCAACAAAAAGTTTTGCAGTATCTAGAGCAAAATTCTTGAACTTAAAAGAATTAACTATATTGCCACAAGTTATTATTCGTAGTGTAATGCAAAATCGATTAATAAGTTGCTCCACTACACCAGTCACATCGGCAACAAGTGCGGGGTTAGAAAAGAAACGCCTGGACGTATTTCCATCGTTAGTAGACCCGGTTCTTGTTAACTTACATCCACTCGTATACCCATCTGTTCCTTTAAGGCCTTCTAAATTCGAAGTTTTTTTTTTCAGTTTTAGACTTTTGTGTTCGTCCTTGAGCGCCGGCCATCTCAAATGGTTTGTTGTAGGCAATATGAAGTATGCACTCCATGCGAGCATGTAAGGAGGAAAGGCCCATTTTGGTGCATCACCATCAACAGCTTTGCTTAAAACTAATTTAAGATTATTTATTGCAATTAGTGAGTTCGTAACTTAGTTTACTATATAACATAGAAAATAAACTCAGTTTAATAATACCTTTTACACTTCTCTATTTGCTTTTATCACAAATTGTAATTTAATTTTGTAATTTTTTAAAATTAAAAATTTCACGTATTTGGAGACAAATTTTATGATTTTATAAAAGATTATTAATTATTTAAACTTTGTTTTTTTTTAATTGATAGTATGGAGTCTTACCTTTCATTTTATTATAGCGGGAGCACCGAGCACGACCGAGCAACCTTTTTTTTCTTTCAAGGAAGTTTGTAATCTCGGCACGTTATAGAACAAATTTTATTCTATCATATCTTTTAAACCATATGAGCGAACTTTATAATTTTTGTTTTTTTAAATACGCAGAATATATTTGAAAAAAATAAATATTTGAATCAGAGCAATAAAATTATCTCACATACAAACACTATAGAAGTGCGTAAACAGTTTTCAATATTTTGGACCAAAATATACGTGTGAATTTACTTCGTTATTTCAAAGACAAATGAACGTTTTTTTGGCATACAATATATGGATTCTTCATACTGAATCAATTTTCTACAAAACTGCATCATTACATTTTTAAATTTTATGTGTCGAAAAAACTACTTATTGCACAAAAAATCCCTCTGTGCGCCAGCCAGTCTTCAGTGTTTGCACGGAGCCAGCAATTAAAAGATAAGAACATTCGAGTTCTGACTAGTATTCAAACGACTGATACCACAGGAATCGGTAGGCTCACGTACATTCTCCCAAATCTCTGTGGCCGGGGGAATATCGTGGTGGCCGTGGCTTGGACCTAAATCGCAGGAAGGTGAACTAGTCCGGTGTGCTATTGCACTACAGGCAAAGAAAAAACATGGTTGAGGCAACCATAATCTAAGAGTAACATATGACTGTGTTATATGGTTGTAGTGAAACCATATTATTATTAACACAATAATAATATTGTTATGTTAGAAACGTATTATTATCTAACTTAAAAATAATTTCTTCGTGAAATAAATTAAATAAATATAGTGAGATACTCGCATATGTATTTATTAAAACATACCTTATCTATACATATAATAAAACAGTAATTTTCCCTGTCTGTCTTTCTGTCTGTCTGTTTTCGCTTCACGTAAAAACAACTAGATGGATTTTAATAAAATTTTGTGTGAAGGTATGTACCTCAATACCTTGATTCCAATATAGGATACTTTTTTTTCCCCAAAAATATCTTATTTTCAAGAGAATATAAAAAAGGCACCTTTTATTTTTGCGGGATATTTTATAAATACATAAAGCGTAATTGAAGCACTAAACAAGTAAGAGTCATTGGTGGGGATTGCTTTTAAAGCAAAATCGAACAAAATATTGAAGGACGCTGACGAAGTGGCGGGCACAGCTAGTTTGTTTATATAAACATACCTTAGACACACAATTATTTAATAATTTATTTTTTAAACATTCGATACCATACTGACTCGTTTTTTTTTTATCTATTTGCATGATAAACTCGTAAAATAGATCTTAATAGCTTTAAAAAGAAAATAAACACAAAACTTCAAAGAAACCAAACATTATTTGTTTGTTTTTAGTCATACTGCAGTTACATACGAGTAAACTTATCATAATTTGTTTACAAATAATAATATTATGGTTATAAATACAATATTATTTTGGAATACTAATAAAGCCTTGATTGTGACTTCAAAATTATATAATTGTTACGTTTTTACTTTTCGTTGGGTTCTTTTTATTGCAAAATAAATACACACTGTTATTACTTTTACTGTAAGTCACTTTATTTACTTAACACCACTGTTCAAAAATACAGCAAACTGTTAAACACTCTTAATATTCGACAACTTAACTCTTTGACTTTTAAATTAATACTGCTATGCTACTCGCCAGCACGATTCACTTTATATAGGTGCTTTAAAAGCACCAGAATGTTCTATTCCAGACATATCTGGCAGGTTCGAATGTTATTGCTCTTGTTTTTCTGTTTGTGTGATTGGTTATTTCCTTATACTTGTGTTTGTGGCTATTTATTTCTTTATACCTGTGTGTGTGGCTGTTTATTTGTTTATGCTTGTATTTATGTATGTGGCTGTGTATTTAACAGAAGAGTGTTTATTTAATCTGTGTGTGTGTATGCGTAAATGCGAATTTTTGTATGAGGCGTTTCTTTCTTCCCTCATTGTAAGAAAATAAGCCATTAATGTTGTTGTTGTTGTTCGAGAGTATTGTTGTTCAGAGCTTATAATGAATAAATTCTTCTTTCGTAACACTACCCCCTTCTCAAACCTGTTCGTCCCGAACAGACACAGATGTACCTTTTCCATAGTTGGCTAGCCGCTCCAAGTGCACAACTTTCATTTTTGATCTTGGGCTCTGAAATTTCTGTATTCTGTAAACTACGTCGTTTAGCCGCTTTATTACTTTATAAGGTCCATCCCAATGAGTTTGTAGTTTGGGTGATAATCCTTTCTTCCGTTGTGGGTTAAAAAGTAGAACCAGTTGTCCCTCGTTAAATCCCTCAGAGTTGGCAGCTCGATCATATCTGGCTTTCATTTTATCACTGGTTAATTTTATCCGACTCCGCACGAATTCGTGAATCTCCTGAAGGTCCCTTTGTGCCTGACTAGAGTTTTCGCCGTCTCCTTCTGCCGATGTTGGCTTAACACCAAACTCTAAATCTGCAGGCAACTTTAGCTCAGATCCAAAGACTATTTTCGCTGGTGTTCGTGAGGTTGAATCGTGAACAGCTGATCTATATGACAACAAAAATTTGGGTATATGCTCATCCCAGTCCCTCTGATGTGCGCTGACCACTTTTCTCAGGTATTCTTCCAGGGTTCGATTGAATCGTTCGACCATACCATCAGATTGCGGATGTAACGGTGTCGTTCTGGTCTTTCTTATTCCGTATACCTCGCACATCTCTTTGAATATAACGGATTCAAAATTTCGGCCTTGGTCGGAGTGTAGTTCTAAGGGAACACCATAGCGACACACCCAGTTGCTTATAAAAGCGTCTACAATCGTTCTGGTTTCTTGATTGGGAATGGCATATACTTCCGGCCATTTGCTAAAATAGTCCATGACCACTAAAACGTATCGGTTTCCAGCATTGCTAGCAGGGAAGGGACCTGCTACGTCCTGCTGAAGCTGAAGCTGCCCCCGACTCCTTCGTACTGGACCCTTTGCTGCAATGCACTCCTGGCAATTGGCTATCCACTCTGCTACGGCTTGTTGACAGCCGACCCAATAGAACCGTTGTTTTATCTTTTCCAGCGTCTTCGTTACACCAAGGTGACCTCCGCTAGGACCATTGTGGAATTGTTTCATGACCTCTTTGATCTTGGAGGATGGCACGATGATTAAGTCTATCACAGTTTTACCGTCTGTGCTTTCCCAGGTGCGACATAAGCAGCCATCCTTCAACCTGAGACTGTTCCACTGGGCCCAATATGCCTTCGCCAGTGGACTTTCTGGTGAGATCTCACTTCGAGTCGGTCTTCTGTCTTCCTCTTTAGCCGCTATAACTTTTGCCAATATGGGATCGTTTCTTTGTGCTGTCGGCCAGTCTTCACTAGATTCTATATGTGTAAGCCGAACATCAATAACGAATTCTTTTCTCTCCGCCTTTGTGCAATGCTTACACCCCAGATCACATGGCCGCCTAGAAAGGGCGTCTGCGTTGTTATGCTTGCCTCCTTTTCTGTGCTCAATACTAAAGTCATAGCTCTGAAGACGCTCTATCCAGCGTGCAAGCTGTCCTTCAGGGCTCTTGAATTGCAGCAACCACCTGAGTGCGGCATGATCTGTCCTCAACGTAAAATGTTGGCCATAAAAATACTTGTGGTAGTGTTTTATGCACTCCAATGCTGCTAGAAGCTCTCGTCGCGTTACGCAATAGTTTCTTTCAGGCTTCGAAAGTACTCTGCTGTAGTAGCCTATAACCTTTTCTGTCCCATCTACCACTTGCGACAGCACGCCTCCTATTCCATATCCGCTTGCATCAGTGTCTAGCACGAATTTTTGTCCAGCTACTGGATATGCCAGGATAGGTGCCACACACAACAATTCCTTGAGCTTCTGGAATGCTTCCTCGGCTGCTTCACACCACTGGTAAGGTCGCGACTTTTTGGTTAGCTCATGTAGGCTCGCAGCAACACTAGCAAAATTTGGCATAAATCGTCTGTAGTATGTGCAGAGTCCCAAGAAACTTCGTAACTCGTGAAGATTTTGAGGACGAGGCCAGTCCTTTACTGCCCGTATTTTATCTTCATCGGTTGATATGCCCTCTGCTGTTACACGATGCCCCAAGTATTTGACTTCCTTCTGAAACAATGCACATTTCTTAACACTGAGCTTCAGTCCAGCCGCTGATATACGCCTGAAGACTTCTTCCATATTCCTTAGGTGTTCATCGAAGGTCTTTCCCATGACAATTATGTCATCCAGATACACCAGGCATGACTTCCAATTGAGTCCCTTTAACACTCGTTCCATTAAACGCTCAAAGGTGGCTGGAGCGTTGCAGAGACCAAATGGCATAACATTAAACTGCCATAAACCATCGAGAGCACTAAAAGCAGTTTTTTTCTTTATCTTTGTCAGCTATCTCGACTTGCCAGTAACCGCTCTGTAGATCGAGCGTAGAAAACCACTTAGTACCTGCTAGCGTGTCCAAGGTGTCATCGATTCTTGGTAGCGGATAACTGTCCTTTTTGGTAACATCGTTGAGCTTTCTGTAGTCAACGCAGAATCTAGTGCTGCTATCTTTCTTCTTTACTAAAACTACCGGCGAGCTCCAGGGACTCGAAGATGGTTCGATGATTCCGTCTCGCTCCATTTCGTTGACTAGCTGCTTTACTTCGCTCCGCTTGGCTAGGGGAATGCTCCTGGGAGCTTGTTTTATGGGCCTCGCTTCGCCAGTATTTATTTCATGCTTCACTATTGCCGTTCTACCTTGGCTTTTATCTTTTAGGGCGAAGACAGAGGCGTACTTTCGTAGCAGCTGCTTGGCTTTGTTTCTGTCAGGTGGCTCCAGCTCTGCTACCCATTTCCCCACGTGTTCTGCTAGTATTTCGCGCTCTTTAGTTGACAGTTTTTCAGGCTCCAAGTCTCTCTCGCAATTAATTATGGCCTCTGCTGGTGTACATTGAGCTATGTGAGAGTTTTTACCAATTACTTTTTCACTGCTGGATAGATTTAACACTCTCACAGGAATTTTTCCATTCTTACAGGTTTTCACGAGGGCTTTTGCTGTTATTGTTTCACTCTTAATTCCTGATGGTTCTACCACCCACAACCGGTTGTCCTCACAATCTTCCTCCATACGTGCCCATATCACAGTTTCTGCCTGAGGTGGTAATTTCTGGGATGCTACAGCAACCAACTTCCTTACTGCAGATTTACTCACATATCCAATATCAAGGGGTATTTCGACGTTTCGCCAGATCATTATTTGTTGCCCCATGCGCAGATCGACTCCATGCATGATCATAAAATCTGCGCCAATAATAACTTCGTCCACGATATCGGCAACAATGAACACATGGTCCACACTCATGTTGGCTATAGTTAATCTGACTTTGGCCTTACCATAGACAGTAGCAAATTCTCCGGTAGCGGTGCGCAGGCTTACATTATTCAATTGTTCCACTTTTCCCTTTACTAAATCGGGCCTTATTATAGACTGCGACGCTCCTGTGTCTATTGTCAGAATACGCTTTCCTCCGTTGATATACCTGCTTGCAGTAAGATTGCTGTTTTGCTGCTGCATCACAGATATGGAGATTGTGGGGCCCTCGGTTGTGGGAGCTAGCTCATGCCCCGTAGTGCTAGCTCCCTTTAGTTTAACGACTCTCGAGATGTTCCATGAGTCGCACGTTTATTGTTTCTTGGCGGCGAAACAGATCTGGCTCGTTTTCTTGCTGCCTTACAGTTTCGTTGAAAATGGCCGACTTTGCCGCAATTAAAGCACTTAGAGTTTGTCTTACCTTGTCTTTCATCTAAGACTTTCTTTACCGACTCAAGTACTTGCTTTATGTCGTCCATTGTTGTTTTTTCATCTTCAGCAGCAACTTCAACTTTTCGCACTTTGTATGACTGCGGCCTCGAAATGACTTTTGCTGTTTCTTGAGCCAGAGCGTAAGCAATGGTTTCAGCAAAGGATGTGTTTTGCTTAGCGCAAACTGCGTGCTTAATATCTGGGTCACGAATACCATTAACAAATGCCTCCACCTTGAACTGTTCTAGAAGTGGATGGTTTTCCCCAGGGTATATTAGCTGCACCAAGCGCTCTATCTCCATGGCGAAATCCTGAAGCGTCTCATTTGCTCTCTGCAGCCTGCCCCGTAACTCCATTCTATACAGCTCCTTTTTATGATCACCGCCATATTTGCGCTGTAACGCCACCATTATGTCCTCATAATTATTTCTGCAACTAGTTGGTAGGCTTTCGAGGACTTCTGCTGCAGATCCTTTAAGTGCCAGAATCAGCTCAATCGCTTTTTCTTCATTGCTCCATAGATTTTTACTGGCCACTGTCTCAAACTGAAATTTGAAGACGTTGAAGGGTATGTTGCCGTCGAAACTGGGAGCTTTTATCCTATTTGTGTTTTCAGTCACTACTCGTACTGGACGTTCTCTTATTTCCAGGCTCATAATTTTGTTTTCAAGCTCCTGCAGCTTTACATCGACATCCTTTACCTGTACTTCGACGCCACTAGTTTCTAGAAGATTCACTTTTCTTTCCAGGTCGGATAGTTTTTCATCGAACCTGCTGACCTTGATTTCTACCTCATCTACCCGCTTATTGAAGGTCTCAGAAATTTCCTGTAGCTTCTCGTTAACTTTTTCTAGTTTCTCACTGTTAGCCCTAGAAGCTTCTTGTACTTCACCTCTTACTTCAGCTAACAGTTTTTCGCTGTTTGCTCTAGAAGCTTCCTGAACTTCATCTCTTACTTCAGCTAACAGTTTTTCGCTGTTTGCTCTAGAAGCTTCCTGAACTTCGACTAGCTTTCCGTTTACATTTTCTAGAAGCATTCTAGAGTTTTCTCCCATTTTCTCCATCATAGCGGCAAACAACGTATTGAGGTCCATGCTACTTGCTGTTGTTGTTTCACGGCTACATACCTCTGTCATCTCTTTTTCATCAAACTCATATGCGCCAATGTCCATGCCACGACGCTTGAATTCATCTATGAGCCTCTTCTGAAGTTCTGTTTTATTACCTGCTGTTGGCAAATCCAGCTTACTCAACTCCTTTTTCAGCTGCTCCACTTTAAGATCTTCAAATTTCATTTTATTTATTTTTTTTTGTTTAGTTATTTTATTTTACAATTTCACTTCTGTCACCAATTGTTACGTTTTTACTTTTCGTTGGGTTCTTTTTATTGCAAAATAAATACACACTGTTATTACTTTTACTGTAAGTCACTTTATTTACTTAACACCACTGTTCAAAATACAGCAAACTGTTAAACACTCTTAATATTCGACAACTTAACTCTTTGACTTTTAAATTAATACTGCTATGCTACTCGCCAGCACGATTCACTTTATATAGGTGCTTTAAAAGCACCAGAATGTTCTATTCCAGACATATCTGGCAGGTTCGAATGTTATTGCTCTTGTTTTTCTGTTTGTGTGATTGGTTATTTCCTTATACTTGTGTTTGTGGCTATTTATTTCTTTATACCTGTGTGTGTGGCTGTTTATTTGTTTATGCTTGTATTTATGTATGTGGCTGTGTATTTAACAGAAGAGTGTTTATTTAATCTGTGTGTGTGTATGCGTAAATGCGAATTTTTGTATGAGGCGTTTCTTTCTTACATCATTGTAAGAAAATAAGCCATTAATGTTGTTGTTGTTGTTGTTGTTCGAGAGTATTGTTGTTCAGAGCTTATAATGAATAAATTCTTCTTTCGTAACATAATTAAAACCATCCACGTTGAGTTTTTCGAGTGTAGTAACCATTTAATGATAAAATAGTAACAAAATCTTGTTTGTCGTAACCATAGTGAGGATCGAAACAACTATGAGTTGTTCATCGCAACCTTATAAAGTTACAGAGAAGATAAAATGATTCTCGTGACCATATCATAACAAATTTTTTTCTCTGCGTGTACTGGAGAAGGTTGTAGATGACGGGTTTTATGCAGGGATAAGATTCGTTTTTAAATGTCAGCGCATGAAGGTTCTGGTCGGTTAATTGGGCTAACTAAGATAAGCATTTGGTAAACATTGTCATTGATTTAGTTATCATTATCATTTTTAGCATGTTGTTTAATACTATATAAAGGTCTGTGCAGAACTTCTTCGGCTTGATTTTTAAAGTATTTTACAGTCACCTGATTGCCAAACTTAAGTTTTATACAAATCCATCTTAAAATTATTCATAACCTAATAAGAAAACCAAACTTATATTATCAAAATGGTCATAACTTAAAGAAAAAATTAACAATGATATCATCAACACAATCACATTTTGAATGAAAATCATAAAATAAACTTTGTCAATCATCTAAAAAGTAACAATCCAAACTACGAACTGACAAAAAGAAATATTCATGACTAGAATAAAGGCAAAGCTCTCGTACCTTTTAGTTGAAACAACAATGATTTATTCTGCTTAATCACTTGGGTGCAATTATAAATAAATTTCTTTTGTCGGCTCAAAGTGTGTAACTGTTTTAATACAGCAAAACGAAAAGGTTTATACAAAGAGTTAGTGGTTGGTGGCAGTAAAATAGGGGTCACAACAATTAGACATTTGTAGAGTGGAAAAATATGAACAACATACTCGTATGTCGATATTTGATGAAACAATTAAGAGTGCTATATTCGGCCATGCCGAATCTTATATGTCCTTCACCATTGTAATGGTAGATAGTGTGGTATGCTGGCAATTTCTACTACTTTCAATTACTCGATACAACTCAACACTTTTCAATTGGGTACGCAATACTACTCAATACTTCCGTTTACATACTAGCAGAAGAAATTTATCGTCGTAGTTGTCAAATATTTCTATAAATTTATTTGGAAAAATACTACCGTAAAAGTATCGATTAACTACTTTTGTGTATTAAGTACCAAAAAAAAAAAAAATGATCGAGTATCGAGTTCTCGGTACCCGCTAATCAATACTTTGCCAGCACTATTGTGTTACTCTCTTTGAACATTTTTTGTAAATTTTTTTTCAGAATTTATTTGTAAAATTTTTTTATAAAATTTTGTTGAAAACTTTTTTTGGAAATTTTTTTGATACTTTTTAGTAAAAACTTTTTGTAAATATTTTTTGAAAATATTTTTGTAGAAATTTTTGGTATTTTTTTAATTTTTTTTTTTAATTTTTTGTAACATTTTTTATAAATTTTTTTGAAAATATTTTTGTAAAAATTAGGAACTTCCTGCCATCTATATTGCGTTAGAATGTTCAGACTAAAGCAAAAAAATCCATAAAACAAAATTTCCTCATATTGACCCACCAATGGGCCTATTGACTGCTCCTGGTTACCAGTGGGCACCCTGTGGGTCTATTGGCTACCTGTATATGTATTGCTTTCTATAATGGCCTTCAATACAAATCATAGCAGAAAAATCTTACCAACCTAAAAATAAACATAAAATCGGCTCTCCTTGCAATGTAGCTGTAGCGGTCTATTATTTATTTAACAAAAAAAAGCAAAAAATAATCATTAAAACCGAAAAAAAAAATTAAAAAAAAACGCGAAGAAATATAGGTGGGCGTGGTTTTTTGCCCGCACCCTCCCAAGGATTGATCTGATGTTGCTGAGTTGCAATCCCAAAATTTTCGAAACTATGCCTGGCAAATTGGTGGGCATAAATCTTCTTTATCTCGTCTGGTGTCTTGGCAAATGACATTACTACCCGAACACATGTAGACGGAAAGAAGGACATCTACATAGATAAGGATCCAGAATATATTTACTTTATGGGGTCGGAAATGAAAATTATAGAAATTACACACGGAATTACAAACTTATATATTCCTTTTCCACCTTTGGTGAAGGGTATAAAAAGAGAAAATATGGAACATTTAGATAATACCCTATTGCTAAGAAAGTAGATCCTGTAATACTTATTTTTTTTTTTTTCATAATTTATTTATTGTATCTTCAATAACTTTTGAACTAAAAATAATTACTCGTATCTTAGGTCTAAAATAAAATATTCTTTTTAAGTCCAGCCAGTGCTAGACAAAAATAATGTTTGTTTCACGGATTTCGAAATCATTTGCGGGTCATCCCTCTAATGTACGGCCAAGAAAAGCAGTATCTCTTCTTTTTAGTCGAATGTAACCAGGTTCATTCAGCATGTTACGCGCCAAAGGGTTTGGATGAGATTCAAGCCTCTTTAGATATGTGATTGCATGTTCCGCTATTTCTGATTTAACTGATGGCATATTTAGGTCTTTGTGGATGTTCGAATTTTTTATATACCAGGGAGCAGATGTAATAATACGTAAAATCTTATTTTGGCGCTTTTGAATTTTTTCTACATTGCTAGCTGAGGCAGTGCCCCATAACTGCATCCCATAACACCAAATTGGTTTGAGGACCGACTTGTACAGTAGAAGTTTACAATCTAAGCTCAAGGTGGAGTTTCTGCCAATAAGCCAATTTAGTTGTACTGCTTTTAGTTTCATTTGTGTTAACTTGAAGTCAATGTGGCTTTTCCAAGTAAGGCGACGGTCAAGATGTATACCCAGGTATTTAACATCTGAAAGCTGTGGTATCACTTGGTTATTTATGCGAATAGGAGGGCATGAGTGTCTGCGCAGTGTGAAAGTTATGTGAGTGCATTTTTGTTCATTCACTTTTATTCTCCATTTTTCTAGCCATTTTTCCAAATTGAGTATGTGGTCTTGTAAAAGTTGTGATGCTTCTTGGGCACTTTCATGAATACTTAAAAAAGCTGTGTCATCTGCAAAAGTTGATGTGTGGACTAGGGTGCTAATTGGCATATCCGATGTGTACAGTAAATATAAAATTGGTCCCAAAATACTACCTTGGGGAACTCCGGCTTCAATGAGCTGTGGCGAGCTTAAAAAGTCACCTTCTTTTAATAAAAACTTGCGATTCGTTAAATAATCTTTTAAGAGCTTATACAAGTTTTCGGGCAAGTTCAGCTTTAGTTTAAATATTAGGCCTTCGTGCCAAACCTTATCGAATGCTTGAGAAACGTCGATAAAGAGCGCAGAACAGTATTTTTTTTCTTCAAAGGTCGTTTTAATTACATTTACTAATCTGTGTGTTTGTTGGATCGTACTATGTTGTTTTCTGAAGCCGAATTGATGGTTCGGAATGCATCCTTTCGCGCTAAGAATTGGATTCAGCTTAGTTATTAATATTCTCTCAAACAACTTTGACACGTTTGTCAAAAGGCTTATAGGTCTGTATGATTCTACTTTTGTGTGGTCTTTTCCTGGTTTAGGAATCATAGTTATCAAAGAGACCTTCCACTCTGTGGGAAAGTACTCAAGACGTAAGATGGCATTAAAAACAAACAGAATAATTCTGCGACCTATACGGGGCAACTCAACTAACATCTTGTTACTTGTTTTATCAACGCCAGGTTCTTTTTTGGTGTTTAAATCTGCTATTGCCCTTTCAATATCGCGAAATTCAAATCTTAGGGGTACTACGGCACTAGTCTCTACTGATGGTAACTCAGCTATATGAGTACATACATTTGGGGTGAAAACCTTCTTCAAATGTCCAACAAACAAATTGCCTTTTTCGGTATCATTCCTTGCCCAGTCTCCACAAGAAGTTCGCAAGGGAGGCTTACGTACGACCGGTCTTTTACGGTTCCTACATGCACGCCATAATGAATAATCTGATTGAGCAGTTGCATCGAGGTCTTCCAAGTAATTTTTCAGAGATGCTACTCTTCGAGATTCTAGCAGCTGTCTTAGTCGTTTCGTGCAATCTTTAAGTCTAGATTTGAGTTGAGGAGATCTGTGTGCTTGCCACTCTCTTCTAATTTTTCTTTTCTCAGCCAAGAGCCGCTCGACATCTACAAAGTAAATTTGATTGTATCTAGCTGGTTGTCTGGTTTCTGTCGCATGTTGGGCAGCTGATTTAAGGTTTTGATCAAAATAAATTAGACTCTGGTCCACATCTTCTGGTGTTCTTAGCGGTATGTTTTCCGAACAATGGGTACTGAGATACTTTCTATATTTCAACCAATTAATGCTTGTGCAAGTTGTTGGCGACACGATATTTTGCTGATTCCATATATAGACAATAGTGGGTGAATGATCTGAGGATAATTCGAGTGACGCTTCAACCTTAATCATTTCTCTCGAAATACCTTTAGTCACGCCAAAATCAATAACATCAGGTATTTTTTGTCGATCAGTAGGCCAATAGGTGGGTTGTCCACTTGATATCACATTCAGACGCATTTTGGAAATTGTATCAAACAAAATACGACCTTTTGGAGTTATTAGGCGTGATCCCCAAAACGTATGTTTAGCGTTGTAGTCGCCTGATGCTATGAAACAGGGACCTAGTGATTTGAAAAAGTTGATGTATTGCCTCTCTGATATTTGAAATCTAGGAGGTGAATAAATCGAAGAAATAACAAAGTTTTGATGATATTCTTCAATACAGATGTTTGTTGCTTGAAGATAGTCCTCACAAAAATCACACAGTAAATGATGTTTAATTCGAGCCTTTATTAGAATAGCTGAACCACCACATGCTCTGCCACGGGGGTCTTTAGTGTCGTATAATATATAGCCATTGATTTTAAAAAAGCTATTTGTTGTTAAATGAGTCTCTGAAACCATCATGACATCAATTTGTTGGTTCTTCAAGAAGTACTCGAGTTCATTTTTGTGTTGGCGTAAGCCGTTTGCGTTCCAGAAACATATTTTTAAACAGTTCATGGTTTGTTAAGTACCGCCTGCAACATCATAGATTGCATGCGAACCATTTCTTGCATCATGCTGCTCATAGAGCTCATAAAACTGTTTAACGAATGCACTAATGTCTCGATACTTGCTTCGAGACGATTGTAGTTACCAGATGGTGTTTGTTCTTTAGCTTCTGGATGCATATTTGGGGTAGAATTGGTTGTAGGTGTCGCTTTGTGTGCTGAAACATGATTTGATTTTAACATATCCGCGTATGAAACATGTTTGGTTGTGGGTTGAGCTAACTGAGGGTAATGAGCATTTGCTTGGTATTGTGGCTGCCTAGCAGGAGTATTTAATTTCTGAGTTGACTTCCTTACCATAGAAAAAACTGGACAGCCTCTGTAGTTAGCGGTGTGATTTCCACCGCAATTGCTACATTTTTTAATCTTCGAGTCATCCTTTGGTTTGTCGCATTGGGCGGAACAATGAAGCTCTCCACACACAACGCAAACCGGAGGCAACTTGCAGTACGCCCTTGTATGGCCATATTCTTGGCAATTTAAACACTGGACGGGTCCTGACCGCTTATGTGGTTCCTCTACACTTATCCTGCGGTGTAACAGATATTTTAGATTATAAATGGGATGCGTTTCGTTCTTCTTTAATCTAATATCCCCAGGTTCTAGTTCAACGCGAAATAGAGGTTGAGGGACACGCTCTCGATTTCTGAGATTGTCAACGCTTTTCACCTTAAATCCTGCTTTTTGGAGGCCAGCTTTTATTTCCACTGGATTAACATATGAGTCAACACCTTTGATGACTACCTGTAGGCCTTTGCTACTCTTCAGCTGGTAGGTATAAAAGTTCTTTTTGCAGCTTTCAAACTCCTTTACTGCTTTACGATAACTACTTTCGTCTATAAATTGAATTTTAGTTTCATCAATGTTACCACGTTTGATAGGAATTACATAGAATGAGTCTTCCCCGATAGCTGAGATTAACTTAGTTATTAATTCATTTAAATTTTTCTCTCTTAAAAAAATTGGTGGTGGTTTAAACGACTTGGGTGCCGTTTTTGTTTCACTTGCTTCGTTATCTAAAATAGCAAACCGATTATGGGAATTTATTCCGTTAGAGTCCTTGTCTTTTTGTACTTTAGCCATTGGTGCAATCTGCGAAGATTTAGGACTTCGACCTCTTTTCAATACAGTTATGTATCTGTCCATTCCCACTTGCGTCTTGGGTTTTTCTACACTATCCATATTATCTTTGGCAACGCTGTGTTCAGAAGGCGATTTTTTTGTAGTTATTTTATTGTCATCGCTTATAAGCAGCGAGAAACAAGATTGAGCACGTAATACTGGCGTGGCATTTATACACAAATTGTCACTAGTTTTTTTGTTTTTATTTATTTCAACATTGTCAACATTTTTGTTGCTTAAATTAAAGAGGCTCATTGGCCTTTATTGTTTTTGTTTTATTTTAAAAATAGCAATTCAATATGCCGTTGTAAAAAATAAAGAAAAGGAAAAAGGAAAAAAAAATATTTTAAAACAACTTTGTTGTTGTATTAGAACAGGTTTGTTTGTTTGTTTTTGTTTTAAATAATTCACAAAATGTATGTTTTGTTTTTGTTAATGCGAGCTTAAAAAAATCGCGTCCGCACTTGTCAACGCCAAAAACAGAACTGTAATACTTATATCCAAAGAAAAATGAGCAGAGTTTAGTTCGAAATTATATTAAAAATAAAGAACTTTATATGTCATAAACGAAATTTATGTGTAGAGAAAAATAGTGGTGATATGGTCACCAGAATGACATTATATTCTCTGTAACGATATATGGTTGCTTTGAACAAACAATAATTGTTTTAAACATCTCCACAGTCACGATAAACAAGCTTTCGTAAACATTAGCTCATTAAATGGTTATTACGCACAACAATACAGACTGTTACAGTGGCTGATAATTCATTAAAAACTTTTTTAAAAACTCTATTCCTTAATTTTATTTTTTAGTGTTTAATAGCAAATGACTCAAGTAATCCAAAGATTGTATTTGGATGAAAAAGATTTTGAATGCATAAAAAGTATATAATGGCGTCTAACAGCGCATATAAGAAACAACGTTGAATATTACCTTTAATTACTATAAAACCAAGTTATAGGAACGAGCCTCACAATCGTTATTATATCGAAAAAAAGTAATCTCGCGGATGAAGTCCTAATTTTAGCTATTCCCACGTTAGTCGTTAACATGCAGTTGTATTCTTTAGCTTGACATTATTTATTTTTATGTGTTTTAGTAAATACTTTTAAACCTTCCCTCGTAGCTCTATATAATTATTGATTCTTTGCAAAAACTATAAAATTGACTACAAAAAAAAAAGGTTAAAAGGCTTTTGTCATTACTCTGAGTGTGTTTATTATGAATATCAGACTTTGTTACATTTTATATTACAAACAAATTTCCCTTAATGGACATTATCTGGAACCTTTTCATTTTAATCAAACCAATAAAATTCATTGCACATGTAAGCAGTGTATGTAGTGTTAGTAGATATCGCCACAGCCTTATAAAGTTACAAATAACTAATATTAATACAGCCGCTAGAGGACATAAAACAAACAAAAAAGAAAACAAAATTAAAGCAAATATAAAATATGAAAATCAATGTTGCATATAAAATACAATTTTCACGTTTATTTTGTTTTAGTATAACGGAAAATGTAAGCCAGAGTGTAATGTTATGTTAGTTTACCAAAAAACGAAAATATGAAGTAAAAGCGGAAATAATATTAACAACAACAAAAAGAAAAACATTTGTAAATTATAAAAGAATATTTTTGTCACGCAATAAATGTGAACATAAAACATTTATTGCTGCCATTTGGTAAATGAAAATTGCTACACACACACTCACACATACAAACAAACAGCCTCTTATACCAATGAGTTGGAGTATATTTTGTAAATAACTAAAATTCGATAGCACCAGCAAAGGATATGAAATAGGATATTGAATGGACTATATTATTGTGGTTACATGTAGAATACATACACTGTCGTTCCCTTAGATATGGCTGCTAAATAAATATTGGTTATCTTGCAATACGTACTAAGTTTCTAAAATTATAAAATTGTTAGCATATAAAAAAAATTCAAAGTTTTTTTGGATATAAAAATAAAATTTAAGAAAATTTATAGAATTTTTTCAATGATTTAATAATTGTTTTACCTTAAGCACTGGCAGAGCTTTGTTCGTATCTATCTGCTTAGTTGTAACCATCATCAATGCACAACTAGTTGAGTTCGCGGCTACATCACATGGTTCAATTATTTTAGGTTTTTTAAAAGGTCTTACATAAAAAATTAATTTATTGAAGCAGAACGGTTCCTAAATGCGTCCCTTTTCGACCCCTTCCCTCCTAAATCATTATACGCAACCGATTTGTATATTACGGCAACCCTACTTTCATTCATATTTAAAAAGTTGTGGTCCTCAGCCTTATGCTAGCCAGAGCTGGAAATTCACACTTAATGTGTGCTACGGTCTCAGCCTGTTCCAAGCACAGTCTACATTTCTTCGATTTTTATCTTGGCCAGATAATAATTGCAGTTTCCTTGACCTTTCACTATCCAGCTTAAGGTCTTCTATTAAGTCTGAACAGCTTACTGACCATACAAGCCCCTCCACATGTACTGAATTCCCTCCACCTTTCCAGGTTTAATGAGCTCAAACATTGTAGGATTTTCGGTCGCATTTGGCCATATCCCACTGTTACTTTGGGTTCTTGTAAATAAAAATTAAATGCATGACATAGACTTAATTTTCCACATCACAAATGCAACAACAAACAGTACATTGATTTTTAGTAGTAAAAGTCTTCCTAAGGAAGACTAAATTAGTTAAATTGGCTGGTGAGGTTATCGCCACTTTTTTTTTTCGTAAGAACGGAAAAATATTTACTTTGACTAATCGGAAAAATATAATCCACTATTTTCGGCAAATTAAAAAATAAATAAATTAATCAATAAATTAGTTTCATACCAAAATAAAATTTTAAACATAGAAATAACTAGCTGTGCCCTTCACGACGAGGCGTCCTAGCAATATTTTGTTCGATTTTTCTTTGAAAGTAATCCACATTACAATTTTAGGACTCTTAGTTTAATAGTGCTTTAGTTATGGTTTATGTATTTTCTTTATATGGAGGCTTTACGTAAAATTCTAAAATTTATATAAAAAACTTAAATAATTATAGAGTTCTGTAATTAGTGTTTAAAATATCCCGCTGACAAAAATAAGAGGTGCTGCCTAGTTTGTGATACCTTTAAATATATAAAATTGCGCCCTTTCACTACTTTTTTTCTATTTTCTCTTAGAAATTAAATATTTTTTCGAAAAAAAAAAAATATTTCATTATTTGAACCAATATATCATTCCGGTAGTTTTTACGTGATGCGAACATAGACAGACAAATAAAAATTGCTGTTTTGCATTCCATTCCAAAATAAACAACTCAAAAATGACGACCGTTAATTTAACGACAATAGACAATAACAGCTGACTTCAAACAATAACGAGTATTGTTTAAAAGTGTTGCTGCGTAGCTAAATCGATAATTTTATTGTTTAATTTTTTAACGATTCGATATTCGTTAAAACAGATTAGTGAATTGCACTACAGGTTAAAATTTCCAGTACAGGAGAAAACTAAATTTCATGTTTTCTGTTGCACCAAATGATGTTTTTAAATCAACTACAAAATAGATTTTATTTTATATTTAACATATTTAATTGGGCAGTATTACCAACTGAAAACCTGCACAAATTAGTTTTCCAATTTAAACCCCAATTATCTCGAGACTAAAATTTTTAAAACGCCATAACTTCATAAATTTTTAAGATTTTCATTCAATTCTGTATAAAATTCTAAAAAAAATTATACAGAATTTTGTGATTTGTCCAAAAAAATTTAAAGCTCAAATTCGACCCCTGGCGTCACATATATTGCTACAGATGACATAATATGGTTCTTGTGAC
Source organism: Phasia obesa (assembly GCA_949628195.1). Lineage (NCBI taxonomy): Eukaryota > Metazoa > Arthropoda > Insecta > Diptera > Tachinidae > Phasia > Phasia obesa. The sequence goes on along the minus strand of OX451215.1, from coordinate 174,914,123 downwards.
TTTACGACAATCAAGTACACACAACTTGATTACGTGGATTATTTCGTATCTAACAAACAGAAGAAATTGCTGCTGTCACAGGCAAGCCATCTGGATACTCTTTTATTCTCCCTATTCATTAACATGCAAAGAAGAAAAAAAAAAAAAAAAACAGGTGGAGGTAACCATAATCCAAGAGCAACATATTATGATTATATATATAAATTATATGATTGTTAATAAAAACATCATAGTAATTATATTATGTTAGATTATTATTATGTTGTATTATTATTCTAACTTAAAAATAACATTTTATATGCATTTTATTTGAACTATTTTTAAATGAACAAATTAATTATTTAGACTTAAGTTCTTAATTGTAAAGAGATAAAAAAAAAATTAGACACCAGCAGAGTGGAATGCATTTTCTAGACAGCTGCATCCGTCATCAGTACTCTTCGTATCTATCTAAAAGGTATTTTCAATTGTTATTAATTTTCTATTTAAACAAAATTATCAAAGAAATAGGATATGGGGAATTTTAATTTGTATATTATATTTCATAGGAGATAGAACTTTTCGAAATTGTTTTACACCTTTAACACTACCAAGCAAACATTTTTTCTTTATTTTTATTCTCTCTATATATTTTCTTTTATTTGGAAATGGTATATATCTGTCTTGCTATTAGCAAACCTTTTATTATCAATTTACAACAATTAGATATTTTTCATTTTACAAATGTATATTTTTGACTATTAACACAATAGTGTTGAAGTTAACAATGTCAAAGCCGTGCCCGCTCTGCGAATTTTATTAATATTAATAGAGATTAATAATAGAGAAACACAAACTGGATTAAGACAGTAGGCATGGCACCTTCCATACAATTAAAAAAATTATAATCGTGAACCTAGATATTTAAAATATGTAAAATCTTCAAACTTTGCCCAAGTAACCCCCATACTAATGTGCATAGTCTAGGAAAACACAGACTGGATAAAAAGAGTGGGCGTGGTGCCTCCCATACAAAGCGAATAATTATTATAGTGAACCTAGATAACTACAATAGGTAGAATCTTCAAACTTGGCCCAAGTAACCCCCATACTAATGTGCATAATGTCTACCAAAACATAGACTGGATTGGGACAGTGGGCGTGGTACTTCCATAAAAAAGAAAAATTATTATCATCTTAATACAGATTAGCAAAACATAGATTGGAAGGAAAGCCATCGTACCTCGCATATAAACTAATAATCTTTTGTTGTGAATTTTTCGAGTTAAACCCTGCAGGACTGAATACCCCCATATAAAGTAATTAGCAAAGAGAACCCAAGAAGTGAAACGGCGTATAAACAGGACGGCAAAAAATACTAATTCAACCCGTCTCTTTCACACGTTGATTAGTTTTCTTTTGTGTTATTTCGTAAACATTGGTTTTCTTTTGTGCTATTTTCTTATTAATTATTTTTTTTAGTGTAAATGTGCGTAACTTTCATTAAATATATTTCTCAAGCTTATTTCACAACACCAAAGAGTTTTGGTTTTTTGTTTTAATTATACTTTGTTGTTTAATTAATATTTTAATGGACAAATTAACTTTTAAAGTACAAAGTTTTAACAAAGGAACAGGCTTTAAAGGAAAATTATTAGTTTTTGTTTTGTTTATTTTTCCGATGTTCCTTTAAATTTGTTACTATACTTGTCTCTTTCTTGAAAAGCTTAGGAAAGCCTGACTATAGCCATTTTCATCAATCACTATTTACATCTCTGTGTACTTTGTGGCAATAGTGTTGCACTCCAATTTTGATAGGCTACTCCGAGTAAAACGTGCATTTTCGAGTAAAAGCTTTGCCATACTATTACTTCAAAGTGTTTAATGTATTTTGGTGTATGAGTGTAGCGGAGCACACCGGGGATAGATATAAAAGAGTGTGTTGCAAATATCTCTTGCAGCTTTACTTTTCAAAACAATGATTAAAGGAAAAATGAAATTGTTTATGTTACCTGCACATGAAATTTTAAAGTCAAGCTTAAAGGCCCAACTATAATATGCATAAGCTAGCTTAAGCCAACTTAAGCAACTGTGCAATTACATATAAATCATATCTGGCAAACTATAATGTACTTAACAACACTTTTTGTTAAGTTTCGTCAAATGTCATTTGCTTAAGCAAAGTCCGAAACCGATCGCACATTCCGTACGGAAACAGCTGTTTGTGCTTTGTGTTTTACATATGAATGTACATTCGAAAAAATTGCAATGGAGAACGAAAGTGAACAAATTGTATCTAAATTTAATAAAAAATGTTTAAAAAAATAATTTTCTATAAGAAAAAAGGTAGGCGTTGTAACTATAATAATCGTAATTAAAAAGAAAGAGCATTTTATTGTTAATGAGTTGAGTGATGCACACCGCTGTATTTTTTGGTACTTTTGGCCAAAATTACACAAGCAGCAAAAAATTTTAAATTTTTCATTCGAAATTTTCTTAAAACTAATTAATTTTCTTAAAAATTATTATTAATTTGTATATGAGCCCTTGATTTTGAAAGTGGTATAAGACAAAAATTTTTAAAATCTACTTTATCAGCAATTTCATGTCAAATCCTAATAAAGTAACATAATCTGAAGTAATTCGCAGTATGCCATGAAAATTAAGTTGATAAATTGAGTTTATTTTTTGGTTGGTAAACAAATTACAATAACTGTATATTTTAATAGTGGTTTAAGTCAGTCTGCTTTCAAAGTTTGGCAAAATAATTATTAGTAATGTTGTCATGTCTACAGTTATGATCAGGTAAGCCTATTAATGTAAAAGGCACTATTTATAATTAATTGTAGACATTATACGGCGAAGAAGAATAAGTTATTTAATAGAATTATGTAAAAAGAGAAACCCATGTTTGGTACAACAAATGGCTCGGAAAGATTTCATTTCGACGAAATAACTGAAAGAATAAACGACTAATAGAAAGAGAAATACAATGGATTAGATTTCTAAAAAAAATCTCCATAGAAAATGTTTTATAAAACTTCTTTGGATGACAATTCCGAATTCAAAGTGTTCGACCTTTCAACCAAAAGAGGAAGGCCAAGAATATACGAAAATGTTGATTTGCTTTCACTATATACAACCGTCAGACCAAGAAGAAGAAAAAAAGATATGATGAAGAAAAAAAGATATGATGATTTACTACCCTATATCCCACCAATTTTCCACAAGCGCTTTATTTTCTCTAAATACTAAAAATAAATTACTTAATTACAATGTAATGCTTTTGAATAAAATTTCTAACAAAACATTATTCTTGATGGTTTAAGTCATGCAGTTAAATTTGAAAATGGTATAAGTCATTTCAACCTTTTAAAACCACACTACCTTTTAAAAATGGTTATAATATTCACAATCATAATAAATACTCTTTTGTTGGCAATATTTAACTGTCAAAATATTTTATTCCATAATACAAAAATATTTTTTAAACCTTTGAAATACAAACCTCCTAATATCTCGAAACATAAAATATATGACTTATACCACTATCATAATCAAGGGCTCATATGAATGGTATTAAGTATATTTAATATGTTTATTTAACACCTTTTTGTTAATAAATTTCATTTATTGAGAAAAAAAGTATTATTGAGAAAAAAGTATTATTTTGCAAAAGTACGAATAAAACAAATATGCAACTGTGGCATAATAGTTTCTAGATTCATGTAAGTACATTGTAGCCACCTAAAAGTCTTCAATAATTTGCTTAAGCATTTGACAGACTTTTCGTTCATTTTTTTACATTAGCTTAAGCCAGCTTATGCATATTATAGTTGGGCCTTAAGTTCGATTTATTCTCTCTAAGAAAAATTGGGAAAATTTAATTTTAGACACTAGCAGGATGCATTTTCTAGATAGATACATCCGTCATCAGTATTCTTCGTATCTATCAACTTTACATAGTGTTAACCAACCAAACTCAGATAAAGTAATTCGAGAAAAATCGAATTCAATCATCTATTGTCAGTTGGTGAGAACGAAGTCTACCACTACCTTAAGCTTTCTTCTTGCTTATAATTTCTACATTAATATAAAATAAATTATTCTTTCTTAATGATAATAAAACGAACTTAAGCTTGACTATTTCATCAGTATGTAAAATAAATAGTTCGACTAATAAAATTTCAAATATTCATTGTTTATGTTATTTTAAGAAAAATGCAGCAATAAAATCTGTGGAACACTACTACCGTTTGCTAATCATTATTTTACCTACTTTCTTAGTGCAATACCCTCTCCATCGTTGCAGTAATTATAATTGCTTTGACCTTTCCTTTTGTAAGCACCCACACTATGCATAACACTCTTAAATAAACCCTTATCCTTTGTATTAAAAGCTATGAAAGCTTTTGCTTTAAATATTAAAGTAAAGTAAAATAAAACTTATTCAAATTAGAGAACCTTGCTGCTGTTTTGTCCTTAGTAAATAATTTGTTTATCTAATTTGAATACAAAATCCAGTTTCAAGTAATTTCCTCTTCATAACCTTGTTACCTCTCACCAAGAGATAAAATTGTGTTGTGTTTATTTTGGATTATTTTTCTTTTTTCAATTTAAAAATTTATATTTTGGACAAAATCCAAGGAAATGTTTTTGTATTAAGATAGAGAATGACTACAATAACAGCTAAAATCCATCAATCATAGTTGAAAATCACTTTTGTCTATTTGCTGCTATAGGCAAATCAAAAGCAAAAACAACAATCACAATCACAATCTCAATCACCATCACAATTACAATCACAAAAGAAAAACAAGGTAAACCAACATTTTGTTATGAAGTCCTTACAAACGAAACATTGTAATTACAAAATTACAATGAACATGAAAAATGTAGAAAACGTAAAACGTCGAGTAAAAGTGCCAAAAAGCAATATTAAGTACAACAAAAACAACAACTTTTGTGAAATAACATAAATAATGAGAAATGTAACAATCCACTTAAGGAGCAGAAAACATTCACAACAGCCAGGACTACACGATGGTTGGTTATTTATACAACAATAACAAAACGAAAAAAGAACAAAGACCAAAGGAATTACATCAAGGATGGATGGGCAAATGAAAAAAATATATCGATATATTTTGTATAGTTATTATTAGAGTACCGATATACACATATCAAATGATATAGGTATATCGGTATTTCAATATATCGATATTTTCAAAATATCCTTATACCATAATATCGATATTATTATTTATAAGAATATCGATATATACCCCCGATATTTATATATGCGATTTTTCGATATTTATTTTACACTATTGAAATTCGGTATTTTTTAAAATTCTGGTTTCGATTGCGTTTTGTGTTACTTGTTCAACAAAATCGAACTACAATACAAAACAAAGTCTATCTTCTATATATCACTTTGACGCATATACGACACCGGTGTCCCGAAAGTTTAACAAGCGATTTATTCGAAATTAAAAAAAAATATATATTTAATCTCCGGTAAAACCAATCGCTCATTTGGAAACAATCTTTATATTGTTCAAAGGTTGGTACCACTGATCACGGGTAATATAATATTGTTTTCGGCTTTTGGAAGTATTTCCTGAAACGATTTTGCATTAATCAAATCCGTCTATCGATAGATATTGTGAGAATGGTATGTATCACTTGTGATGGTATCTTTTTATATCATTAAATCTATATTTTTTTAATGCATAAAGTAACTCCTCACTGCAAGTATTATCGTACTTTATCGCACATTGGGACATATTTGACCGAAATCATTTCTTTCGATCCGATAACATTTTTAATATTTTATTTATATCGGGTGGTTAAATTAATTAATAAGGGCAGATGTTGAATGTGAACCACACCTAAACGTTAAGTTTTTTCTGCATTTAATTTGACATTTCTCAATTTCAGACTAACTCAAATTGAATCGCGTTAAAGTTATTCAGGCTTATTATGAAAATGGGTGTTCAAATCAAAATGAATATAAATGAAAATCATCTTCAGTGATGAGGCATTGAGGATTGCCGCATTTGGGTGAATGGTAATCCAAGAGTGATTGTCGAAAAACCAATGCACCCAGAAAGAGTGACTGTTTAGTGCGGTTTATGGGCTGGCGGCATCATCGGGCCTATTTTTACCAAAATGAGGCCGGTCAGATAGTAACTGTGAAGGGTGTTCGCTATCGTGAGATGATAACGAACTTTTTATGGCCAGAACAGGACTGTGCCACTTACCACACAGCTAACGCAACAATGGCTCTTTTGGGCGACAAATTCAATGGCCGTGTTATCTCACGTGGTGGCGATGTCATTTGGCCGCCAAGATCATGTGATTTGACACCGTTTTTTATAGAGGTATAGAAATTTAAGTTGCAATAAAACAACGATGGATTATTCGATTGACATGAATTTTATTTATCCGAAAGATAATCTTGAGGCATTACATTTTAAATATGATTTCTGGAATATGACCGCCACGACTGGCGCGGATGTAGTCCAATCTGGACTTCCAATTTTCGATGACTTTTTCCAACATTTGTCGCCGTATATCGGCAATAACACGGCGAATGTTTGCTTCCAAATGGTCAAGCGTTTCTGGCTTATCCGCATAGACCAATGACTTTACATAGCCCCATAGAAAGTAGTCTAGCGGTGTTAAATCACAAGATCTAGGAAGGCCAATTCACAGGTCCAAAACGTGAAATTAGGTGGTCACCAAACGTGTCTTTCAATAAATCTATTGTGGCACCAGCTGTGTGACATGTTGTGCCGTCTTGTTGAAACCACATCTCCTGGACATCATGGTTATTCAATTCAGGAATGAAAAAGATAGTAATCATGGCTTTATACCGATCACCATTGACTGTAACGTTCTGGCCACCATCGTTTTTGAAAAAGTACGGACCAATGATTCCACCAGACCATAAAGCGCACCAAACAGTCAGTTTTTCTGGATGTAACAGTGTTTCGTAGCCATTCAACCAGAAGTGCGCTTTATCGCTAAACAAAATTCTCTTATGAAAATCGGGAACAAACGGTAATATCGTTTTGGGCCCAAATTGCAATATTTGCAAGCGTTGTTCAGGCGTGAGTCTATTCATGATGAATTGCCAAACCAAATTGAAAATAAATCACTTGACAGCTGTTAATTTGGTCGCCATCTTGAAAAGTAATGCCAACTTAAAGTTCTATACCTCTATAAAAAACACCCTTTACTTCTTTCTTTGGGGTTATTTGAAAGAAAAGGTGTACGTCGAAGAATTCAATTATAACTCAACGTCATCGAATATTTGGAGCATTGAATGGAGTTGTGGCGCCGAGGTCGCGGCGGCCATTTGCTCGATATTTTGTTCCATACATAATTGAACCATACCAATATTATCAAACTAAAAAGAAATGACAATAATTTTGTAGATAATTTGTGTTTTATTGAAAATCAACATCCGCCCTCAAAATTTAACCACCCTTTATATACGAGTTAAACTTACTTAGCCCTTAATAAAATACTTATAGATTTTAAAAAAGTTTTATGTGGCAGTTTTAGGCGTTATATCCCTATAAAGAGTTTTGGTGTGTTTGTCGGAAAGCTATAGCAACTTACTGCAGTGGATCGATCTTCCTAGAATATTCACGATTTGTTATTAGATATGCGGTGATTAAATAAAGTAATTATGTTTTTGATATTTTAAGTGGGAGTGGCACTCCCATACAAAATAAATATTCATCACCATATTACTTGGAAACTGTAATACATGCAATATAGAAATATATATATTAATATGTATAGTCTAGCAAAAAAACAGCCGGGATGGGAACATGGAACCTCCCATACAAAGTGGCTGAATTGGAATAATGGGCGTGGAACGTAAAAAAAATTATTATCGTGTACCTAGAAATTTGTAGAGTCTTGAAATTTTGCAAAACAAATACTTATATTTATGTGCATAGGCTAGCGAAAAACAGGCTGGAGTGGAACAATAGGCGTGGTAACTCCCCTATAAAGAAAAATTATCATCGTATAGTTAGAGAACTGTACTACGACCTTATGAATATGCATTGCCTCACAAAAAATTTAGTGGGTTGCAAGACTAGGTATGTTATTTCCATACCTTATGTAACTTATACTAGGTGATATAAGCATAATATACCAAAGTACAGTAGGCGTCGTGAACTTAGGGAACTATAATAAGTAGACTTTTAAGATTTTCAACTCCGAGAATAACGTGAGTTTTCGAGTTAAAACTTGGTGCTTAGGATGGGCGCCGTTACCCTTCCATAGAAATTTATTATAACTGTTATTATATTTTTTAAGAACGGGGATTCCTAAGCGTACCGAGGATAGCTACAGGTACATACCCGACACTTTTTTCTGGATAAGGAAGACTTTTTTTCTATACTTTACTACCGATGAACTTCATAATTTTGTCGTCATTTATTGTTTTGGATATAAAGTTGTTTGCTGATGCAACAGCATACAATGTAGATCAAATTTAAAAGTTTTTGATGTCGTCCTTAAAAACGCAAACCCATGTGGCCTCTTGGGTCATGAAATATATAATCTGCTTTCAATGGCCGTACATGGCTATTTTTGAGTTAGTTAGTGTTAACGCTTATATATTTTCGCGGAATTGGTATAAATTATTTTTTCCGTTGGAGAGTTTTTCATTTCGTCTTGTATCACGTAAGGAGGACGCTGCTCAAGTACCTGTAGTCGAGACGGTTCCCGATTGCATCAAAGTTAAAAATAGTGTTGTGGTTTCTGAGGACACCTATAGCTGCTTGGATCAATTACGTTTGTAAATATTCTGAAAAATTCAATAAATCTGTATTCAAAGAGGAATAAAATAAATCAGCTAAGGGCGAGTCACACTCACTCACGTACTGTTCTACAATTTTGAACTTTACATTAAAAGTAACAAAAAAAGAGTTAGAGAGACATGCTATTTGATTGATGTTATTTCATCCTAAAAATATGCAACTAATTTCTCTGTAATAAAAGTGAAACAACATTTTTATTAAATGAAACAACATTGATGTAAGAGTGTGTGTTTTTATTTTTTTAATTAAACTGTTAACATTTATTTATTTTTATGGTTTAATAGTTCGAGGCCTGTGACAAACAGACAGAAGTATAGATCTCGAAGTTATATTAATAGGCTTAGGTTTATATCCTTGGGGTACGAAAAATTAAAAATTAAATTAGCAATTGTTTTCGTACAGAAAAACTCTATCAGTGTTGAATATTCATTTGTTCTAAAAAAAAAACAACTGACCATTATATACGCTTGAATGTGTATAAATAATTCTGCAATATTGATTTAAGCCCATTGTTTTCAGCAGAATGTTTTTAGTGATTGATACTTATGATTAAATGAGTACGAACATTCGTTACTCAGCTTGATGGGCTTATAAGTCGCTATAACTGCTGCCTGCATGTGATTGTAGAAAAAATAACAATTCACAAAATGTCACGTTTTGGTGCAAATTAAATGCTGGAGGCATCCTTCGACCATACTTTTTCAAAAATTAGGCAAGCAAAGATCATATGCCATCATCCACACCGCAAAACAATTCAATTAATGTATGAGATATTGCAGCCCAAATTATTTCCTTTAAAGTGAATATTTCAAGCTAAAGGTAAATGACAATAAGCTCGTAATCACCTGTTCATTTGAACAAAACTTAGCCTCAAAGTAATGAAAAATTGTCATGTAAAAAGTGATTTTACATATAAAACCCTGTCCAGTGTATTTTAGAGTGCTATATTCGGCCATGCCGAATCTTATATACCCTCCACCATAGTAACGTTAAATATTCCCTTACTCTGTTATGTTTCGCAATTTCACAATAATATACATTCGATTTTTACTTTTATGATTTTCAACTTCATTATTATAAATCTATATATGAGCTCTTAATTACGAAAGTGGTATAAGTCATATATTTCTTGTTTCGAGATATTAAGAGGTTTGCATTTTAAAGGATTAAAAAATATTTTGACAATTAAATAGTGCCAACAAATAAGTATTTATTATTCCTATTTTAGGTGAATTCAGAATTGTCATCCAAAATACCTTATATGGATAATTTTTTAGAAATCTGATCTATGGTATTTTTAGCCAAAACACAGCTTCTCCGTTGGTGTTTCTCTTTCCATTAGTCGTTGATGCTCTCAGTTGTTTCGTCGAAATGAAATCTTTCTGAGCCATTTATTCTACTAAAAATGGGTTTCTCTTTTTACATATTTTTATTAAATTATAATAATGATGCTCAGGGGTGTAAATATAATTCCGAATACCATAAATGTATAATTATTTGCCAAACTTTAAAAAACAGACTGACTTATACCACTATTAAAATATACAGTTACTGTATTTTGTTTACCAACCAAAAAATAAACTCAATTTATCATCTTAATTTTCAAGGCATACTGCGAATTACTTCCAATTATGTTATTTTATTAGGATTTGATATCAAAAAGCTGATAAACTAGATTTTTAAAATTTTTGACTTATACCACTTTCAAAATCAAGGGCTCATATGTATATAAAGCACAAAATGTGTTTGTTTGTCCGTAAGCTATAGCTGCCTACACCAGTGAACCGATATTTCTGAAAAGTTCACAGGTTGCTAAAATAGGGTAATTTTCTTTGATATTCAAAGTGGGCGTGGCACCTCCCATACAAAGTAAATATTTATCATCGTGTTGCTTGGTAACAGTTACAGGTATCGCCTTAGAATTTTGCACCCGTAACCTCTATATTAACATACATAGTTTAGAGAAAGATAGACTGCATTGGAATAGTGGGTGGGCTACCTCCCATACAAAGTGAAAAACTATCTAGAGAACTGAATTAAGAAGCACCTTTGAATTTCGCACCAGTAACTCCCATATTAACGTACATAGTCAAGCTAAGCACAGGCTGAATTGGAATATTGGGCGTGGTACCTCCCATACAAAGTTAAAAATTATTACCATGTTCCTGGCAAACTACAATAATATAGAGCCTTGCAGCTTTGCACGAGTAATTATTATGCTAATGTGTATAATATACCAAAATATAGAATTAATTAGAATAATGGGCGTGGTACCTTAAATACAAAGTGAAAAAAATTATCCTGTATCTAAAGAACTGAATTAGGTAAAATACAGAATGAATTGGGACAGCGGTCGTGGTACCTTCCCTACAAAGTAAAAAATTATCGTTTACATAGAGTACTAGAATAGGTAAGGTCTTTAAGGTAGGTAAAATAACCCTCATACGCTGCGAATACTGTAGAAAAACATAGGCTGAATTGTGACAGTGATCGTGGTACCCCCCATACAAAGTAAAAATTATTATCTTTTATCTAGAGAACCACAGTTGGTAGCGTCCTGGAATTTTGCCTCAATTTTTGATGTGAGAATAGTTAAAAGATGGCCATACATTTCTTTCAAGTGTTTATTGTACTTTTTTGGATGGATACAGAAGTTTTTTTTGTGTAAAAATTTTATCGATAATTTTTCGTAAAAATTTTATCGATAATTTTTCGTAAAAATTTAATGGGAAATTTTTTTAAAAATTTTATCGTTAATTTTTTGTTAATATTTTATCGAACATTTTTTGTTAAAATTTTATCGAACATTTTCTGTAAAATTTTATAGAAAATTTCTACAAAATAATCTCTCCTGGCAAGTAAATGGTAACTAGGGTCAAAATTTAAGCTCAGATACTCCTCTGCTATACTCATGTTAAATTTTGCATCAAGCGGCATATCGCTTTACACATAACTGAGTTATTTCCAACATATTTCGATTCTGCCCCACTATGCACTGCTTCTTACAACTACAACTAGTGTTTGCATAAATTTTTTTTAGCTCAATTATACATTTATGATTATACTATAGTTTAGTTGGAGGAAAATTTGTAAAAAAAACCCTATTTGTATATTACTATCTATAATTAATGACTAGAACACAATTAAGATGACATTAGCTCACTAATAATCAGAGTTCGAACATATAATATAGAAATTTCGTGTGACTCTCTGGAACTAATTAAAGACCTGCAATTTCGTGAAGGCGTGTTGTTGAAAAGAACCATGGCAGGTTGTTTATAAGTTTAAGTAATAAGAAGAATATAAAGAAAGAATATAAATTCAGCGCTTTAATACTTTCTTTTTAATTTCTTTAACATAATTCTAATTTTGTTTAGAAAGTTATGAATATAAAACGTATTTTTAGCTTACCTAAAATTTGGCTAAATATATCCTGATGATGAGCTAAATTAAGCACTTAGCGAAATGGCCATAGAAACTAGTTTACCCCTTAGCATTCAATTTCAGTAAAATATTAATTTGGGTAAAAAGCACGCTATTCATTTAATTAATGTTAAAAAAAAAAAATTATTATACACTAACAGATTGTAATGAATTTTCTAGATCGGTTTCGAATTCTACTTCAACATTCTGCACATCTATTTACTTTAGGTATAGTGCTTACATGTAAATATCATCTATTTAACCAACCAAACTCAGAAAATAAAAAACGAGAAAATTGTTTTCAATCATCAATCGTCAATTGGTCTTCCTCCATTACTTTTTTTTTCTAAATTCTCCGTATATAAGGTCTTCGCTGGAAGTTTTAGAAATCAAAAAGCTTTGAATTTTATTTAAAAAATTCAGTGTAAAAACCCCTTTTAATCCTTTCTCATGTAGTGAAGTGTATAAAAAATTTAGATTGACACAACTTTTAATTAAAATGAATCTAAAAATATACTTTTAAAATTTTATAAAATAAACTATTTACTTTATAAATTTTTCATTTACAAGTAGTTTGTTTTAAAACCCAATATTTTTAATTTATTTTCTTAGTTTTATAAAACAAAGTAAAAAACATCTGGTTTCATGTAGATGTGTTATGAATTTTGACAAGTTGTTCCACACTCACACACACACACTGACACACGGCGTTCTTAAGGTTGAGCATAATAAATCTTCGAAATATACTAGGGAATAAAAAAATATACATACAAATAAAATAGAACAACAACAACAATAAAAGAAAACGACAAATGTCCAATTACCATCAATATTGAAAACGAAAAGGCTTGACATCATTTTTACAGTAGAATAAAAATAACAAGCATTTTAGAGATGTTTTTATATGAATTTACTTATACTAGTGTGAGTGAGTAAAGGGAGACGATAGGAGAGGTTACGTGAGAGTGTGTGAATGTATTGTATGTAACCAATATCACTGACTATTGAAAGGTATTACAGATGATAATGATTATGTCGATGATGATGATGGTTGCTTTTAAAGTGCTTGTACTTGTATTGTTGTTGTATTGTGTGTATATTTATAAAGAGCCCAGAGAGCAATACAATGAAGTAAAATATATGAGATTAATTGCATATCCTAAATTATATTGTAAAAGAATGAAACCAATTTAGGAAAAGGAAAGTTAACGAAACCTTTCGAGTTCATTTTTCACGTTTTGTTAAGAACAAATTTTATTAAATTAGTTTACACACGGCATAAAAAAATTATTTTAAGAGATACAAGCAGGCTGATATGCGTAAATCATATCACGAATCACGAATATCACACACTCCCTATTCGCTCTGCTACATAGTTTACTAAAACCAGCACTTAGGGGACCCCTACTCATGCAAGGAATTATGCCCGAACTAGAAAATTAGGTTTTCGGAAGGAGGAAAGAGGGAGTAGTGTTTATGGCCATTTGATTTGAAGTTCCCTTCATTGAAAGTGACAGGAAAGACCTCGACAGAAGTTTATTCCACCTACGAACCGTTCTGCTAAAAAACGAATTTTCCCTGTAATGCATAGTGCGATTCACTGGCCACTCGATGCGCTCTAAACGAAAAGCGTGTTAAACGTAAAAATGAGCGGGTATCGGGAACAAGTTCCCTAATATCATTAGACCACATAGCATTGTAGTAAGGATAATACAGATATATACAACCCACATTGCGTCCATGCTCTAGTGAATCAATAGAGTATGATACCCTACTATCACCAATGAGCTTCTTGGCCCTCTCTTGTACGCGGTCGAGCAGCTCAAAAATAGACTTTGATGCGCCGGCTCTTACATAAAAGTTGTATTCCATTTTCGACCGGATAGAGGTGGTATAAATAGTAAGAAGATCGGATGGAGTGAAGTATCTTTTACATCGTTTTAAGAAAATCTAAGCTTAGTCCATCGAGCAGCACATTGGATTTTTATGTCAAGAACATCTAAGAGCTTCCGATACCTTAATATTTATGTATATCACCCATAATAACGTACGCCTAAGCGTTAAGTCTTACGGGCATTAAAATCGACCGCACATCCAACTGGTTCGATCTATCAGTGAATGACAAATGGCGCTGTCATCTGCGAGAGAGTAGATAGGGTTGAAAGTTTAACGAAGAAGGTTATTTAGTAAAATAAGAAATAGGGCAATTACTGCCTAAATTAAATCGTGTTAGTTCCTTTGGAAAAATATAGGAATAGACAAAGACAGATTTCTGGAGTGATACTAAAGCTTCACTTTCGGCAACACTGCAATTGTACGTTATGTCTATTTTTAGAACAGTGTTCCAGTGCCTCTGTTGTTATTTTGGCGTATTAATTTTAAACAAGTATAGCCAATTTATAATTAACTTACTTCGCCGTTGATTTGGTGCTATGTGGTAATAGCGATGAAGGAGGACGCTGTGTAATAATAATTAATAGATATTAGAAAAATCGATGTTGCCATGGCTACTCCTGGCCATGCTTTAGTAGCCAACGTGCTAATTACTTGAGCTACTTAAACACAGAGAAAATTAGGAGTAACATTATATCATCACATTTAATAGTAAAGTAAGGCTTGGTGAACCGGTAGGGTAGTAGGTAATGTGCTAGCCTTCGTGGTTGTGAGTTCGATTCCCAACAAAGACCCTGGCTGTTTCACTACAAGGTGTGAAGGTCTTTCTTATTGTGCGCAATAATTTAAGTTAGAATTTAAGTTGTTTATATATTTTAACACTAGCTGTGCCCGCCACGTCGTGTACGTCCTGACAATATTTTGCTCGAATTTGCTTTGAAAGTATCTACACCTATTGTAAGACTTACTTTAATAGTCTTTTAGTTATGGTTTATATAAAGATATCCATCCCTGTATAAAATTCTAAAATGTATAAAAAATTCTAGAAATTATTGTAAAACTCTGTAAAAGGTGTTTAAAATATTTTAATAACAATGTAATTCACAAAGTAACAATACAAATCAAATACAAATTTTATTCAATTGGCGCCTAATGTTGCGCAATAGTTTTTAAAATATCCCATTTTCAAAAATAAAAAGGTGTGTTCAAAATATCCCAGTTTTAAACCGAAAATTTCAGTACCTTTAAAGAGGAAATTGCGTTTTTCACAGCTTTTTCTCCACTTTCTCTTGGAAATGAAAAATTTTTTCGGAAAAGGGTATCCTAAATTGGAACAGGGATACTAAGTTACCTCCTCACAAAATTTTGTTAAAATCCATCCAGTAGTTTTTACGTTATGCGAACACAAATGAAAAGCAGACAGACAGACGGAAATGAGTTGTATTATATGTTTAGATTTATGGTCTGTTTCTGTATTGCAAAGGAGAGACAAGTCTAGAAAATTTATATAAAAAAAGTCACAAAATATTGAGTGCTCGCTTGCAATACAGAAACAGGACATTAATAAATAATTACTAAAGTAAGGACCAAATACAGCTTTGCAAAATTATTTTTTGAGATGACACGGCTTAGACCGCTTTAAACAGACCATAACACTTATGTAGATAATGGCGCTTTTGTAACGCTTTGAAATTAAACATTTCATTCGATATAGGGTGATTCCCTCTCCTCGTAAATATGTAATTTAGGATGCCTCGTTATTGTAGTTCTGTAGATTTAGGGAAATTATGAATTTTGTGTAAACCCCCTATTCCCCTTCTCGAATATATTTAAGATTTTGTTCAGACTTGAAGTTTGTTTTAAGAGTTACCTTCATTCAGTTTAGAGTGCCTTTCTATTGTAGTTTTGTAGATATAGGAGTATTGTAAATATTTTTGTATGGCGCGTTCCCTTCAAATATGCAGTTTGTTCTGAAAGCTACGACATTATATTTTGTGAGCCTAACTATTGCAGTTGTGGGGATATTAATTAATCTGCGAAAAAAATGTTTTTTTGGCTCCTCTATGCGACAGGCCCTTGTTCGAATCCCTGCAGCGAAAACAAATTTTCACCACTTTGTTCGAGATTTGAATTAAGAGGCTTTCAAGCCTTCGTCAGACACATCCACCTTCCAACTTACTTCTGGCATCAAAACATTTCAAGCAGGTTCAGAAATCGCCGCCTATGGGGAAAATGGCAAACAAAACTCCACACCATTATACAAGCATATGAAAGCGTTGATCCTAGGCAATAACAGATCTTAATCACATTACCCTGAGGCATAAAAATGCTAATTTCTACTAAATACTTCCGTTAAATTAATGTCAACGTAGTTATCGTCAAACGTTCTATTTAATTTTATTCTTAAAACACCGTCCTACTTTTAGGATTGCCAGTACTACTGAAACAGGCTACAGTAGACTAATTATCCGGAAAAACTAAAAGAAATATTAAGGAAGCGGAAGCACGGCAGAAACAATAAACAGACTTTGTGGAAGCCCTATGTTTCCAAGAAGAGTTACAGAAAGAAAAATAACCTGCTTGCCACTAGAAATCTTATTATTTAAGATTCGATACCTTAACAACCCTACAAGGCCATTACAATTCAGCCCTAAATACTTACAATCACTCTTGTATATCGAATTCGCAAGAAAATTCAGTTGGTTATTGAGCAACTACTTTTTGGTTTTTAATTTTAATTTCATCTTTTTGTTTTCTGTTTTTTTTTCAAAGCACGTTTTTGTTTAAACGAATGTTGCATTTACAAAAGTTATGTTTGAATGAATGTATGGCTGGCTGGAAAATGAATGAATGAACGAGTGAATGAAATTTTGTCTTTCCTCTTACATGCATGTCAAGCACAACTTGATTGTTTCGATCTTCCACAGAGAATTGTTAAGAAGGCTGCTGCAATAGCAGCAACAAACAACAAGCATTGAAAAAAATGTTATTGCAGTAAAGAAATATGTGTCAAATTGAAATCCAATTTGCAGCAAAATCATTGAGAAACATTACAAAAAATACATGACATCAAATACATACATACAAATATTCAAACATACATACATAAATGAATATAAGAGCTTATACATACATATGCAAACACTAATGGTTTTATGCAATCAAATATAAATAAGATTAAAAAAAAATATATACATACATACATTTATACATACACATATATATATATATATATATATATATATATATGAAAAAAACTATTTATAGGAGTATTTATATTTATTTTTATTCTTTTTTATTTATTTTCTATTTTTTCTAACGTACTGCAGTATTTTTTTTTTCTAATATTTAGTTGGACGTGTTAAGTCTAGTTTGCATTAAATTCTTAGTTTCTTTTATTTTTTTTTTAACTAAAATTATTTATTTAATTTACATTTTTGTCTTCGTATTTGATTTTTGTATAAAACAAAATTTGAATGGTCACAATGTACGAGGGATAGTCAATTGCATAGATTATATTTTGAAGCAACTATTACGGAGAAATTAATCGGGACAAATTTTTTTAATTTTTTTAATTTGGAACCATTTATTTTCCCCCATAAAATTTACACTGTCCTGCAGAGAAATCCTGCTTAAAAAATGGGATGAATGTATGAATTTTTTTTAAGAAAAGTAACACACAGGCAATTGATGCCTTTATTAACTGTGTTACTTACTTTGGAAAGGGATAGTAGTAGATAAGCCAGATGGTTAGTGTGATAGTAAAGCTTCGCTTATGGCAACAATGAAATTGCAGGTTGTGCTTATTTTAAGAGAAGTCTTGCAAGCAAATCTGGTGTTGTTTAGGCGAAGTGGTTTGAAGCTATCATATCCAATTTATAATTATTTTACTTCCAGGCATTATTATAAGGAGAAATTAAGAAAAATTGATGTTGCCTCGGTTGAGTATTGAACTCGTGACCATTAGTAGTCAACGTGCTAACCACTTAAGCTACGGCTTTAACTCCTTAATACAAATTAGATTGTAGTTTTTTCTAACTCGTCGAGACTTATTATATTTTATCATAACTTTATCCGACAAATAGTATAATACCGTCAAATATGGGATGTTTCATCACGTTAAGTATTGTGTGATTCAAAATGGCCTTTAAAATAAATTAAAATTCAATTACCCAAATATGTAACATATAATGATATCTTTTATTATTATTGCAGCAGATCGCTTTTTAATGCGTACCTTTTCGACTTCCTTCCACCCTCAATGATCATAGGCAACCAAATTGTTATTATGACAACCTTTTTTGCATTGAGTCATATATCTTGTAATGATATCAGCCTTTAGTCTTGACTTCAGTGATATTAGACTGTCGATTGGTAACTCTGAGCCATCTTTCTCATCACGGAGACTTTAGTTATTGCTAGCACTTGTTCAAGCCTCAGGTCATCCATGGCATTCACAGCTAAAAAGCTTCTACCAGTCGTACTAAGTCTTCTGCTAGCCAAAGCTGGACATTCACACACAATATGCGCTGCCAACTTAGCCTTTTCTAGGCACAGTCAGCAAGTGTCGTCTTCTTCGATTTTCATCTTGGCTAGATGATACTTGAAGTTTCCATGACCTTACACTAACGCAGCTATCCATTACTTCTATTATATCTGAGCACCTTACTGCCCTTCCATCCCATGGATAGGCACTTAAAGCATCATGTGAGCCTTCCTACATGTAGTGATCTCCCTCCACCTTTTCATTAAGCATTATGCCATTACCCAGTGCGAGGGTTCGAGTCCGCAGAAGTTCAAAGCAGATCCCCCTTTTACTAATTGATCTGCCGCTTCATTCCCAGCTGTGCCTATGTGTCCTTTAACCCACATTTATGTTACCTCATTAACCGAGCCACATCTGTTAAATTTTAAAAAACATTCCAGCACTAGTTTGGAGTGTACCTCACCTGCCTCATGCGTTTTATAACCGACTGGTTGTCAAGTGCAGTGAGAACCTTTCTTACCTGCAGCCGACATTCCAGCAGGTGATTCAGCGCATGCAGCAGCCCAAGTAAATTCTGCCTAGTAAACGCAGACTACAAGACAGGTTAAGCTCAGCTAAGTATACACCTGCCCTACTGCCCATAAGAGAACCATGAGTAAAAATGCTGAAGACATACACTGGATGTTCTTCATAAACGCCTTCCGCGAAGCAGTCTTTCGATTATTTTTCTTATACTCATGCGGTACATCGGCATTTTAGCTAGCTTCTCTGACCTCGTTCTTAACTAGGTCCAATATGTTCTTATATCCAATGTTTATCCCAAAGCTATGCCAGCTAAATAAAATATTTTTAGATATAAAAAATTATGACACTACCAAGGGCTTAGTCATTTAAACTTAGGACTTTTCAAAAAGTGGAGATAGTCGATGTTTGTATGCAATGGCTTATATAACAACGAACTTTAGTGTAACTGAAAATTACAAGAGTATACACGGCTTTCCACTAGATTAGCTAAAGATTATTTTTTCTGTTTTTTTGGAGCACCCAATGGAAATCTGCACTCCTTTTTGTTAATTTTATTTCAGTTTTCGAGATGTGCCGTTATATCCAAAATCAAAGCATTTGAACGGCATATAACTACATAACTCAATAACTTATTTGGTAAGGTAAAAATATCCGAAAATCGGCACTAAAATTACCATAAGGTTATGCTTACACTGTTCTTAAAACTTTTTACAAGTTATAGAGATATCGAGATAAATTTGCAAAAAATATTAACAAATTTATACTTCTTGCGAGAAATATTTAAAAATAAATGGTCAAAATTTATGTTTATTGTAGTTTTTACATCCTAAAATTATTACTGTTACTTCATTTAAAATACATATAACTCGATATAAAAATTTGATAATAAATTAATTGTCAATATTTATTCTATTCTTTCAGGTAAGACTTGATCTAAATTTTTGTAAGTATATTCATAATGTAGTTTAAACGTCTTATTTGTTTTGATGGAATTTAAAAGGGAGATTCAGTTAATGTGGATAAGTTTAAAGTTTTAAAAATTCGTTCATTTTAGCCGAAAATAATATTAATTTTACTTATTTTATAGTATATTAGTCATACTGGGCAACAACCCGTGATACGCCTATTGTCAAAAAAGATAAACATTTGAAACTAAGAGTATGCGGAGTACCTGTCGCCCTCACTTATTCCATTTAACTTCAACTCGAAAACGCATGTTGTTCTCAGAGTAGCCTTTGTCAATTTTAAAGATTGTCACTAGAGTTGTTCTAAAAATATAGGATATATAATAATTACCTTTTATAAGGAGTACACGTGCTAATCACCCTGTTCTATATCGCAAAGATTTTACTGGAAAACTAAAGTTACTCAATCATTAGCGTATACCGTATATACGTATATTTAAGGTGAGTAAGTCACTATTTTAGTTCTCTAGATATATGGTACAGTTAATATATACTTTGTTGGGGGAGTATTGGTGTCCCCATCCTAAGTCACAAAACTTTTACACTATTCTTAGAACTTGTCTGATTTTTAAAGAGTGGCTTCTTTTAAGGTATAATAGTAAATAATAGTAAATAATTTCCCGCCTCCTCGTCCTATACCAGAAAGTTTTACCTGCTTTTCATCCTGTAACTATCTCATCCAGTAACTATTGTCATTCTACTTGGGATCTATCCTGAATGCTTAGGAAAGCTGTGTCATTAGCAAATGTCGCTGGTTAGAAATGGTATAAGCGTAGTATACAAAAAATATATTTACTTGACGAACTTCGGGTTCAATTCGTTCAGTCTCCTTCTTCTGGTATAAACTTTTGACCAGTTAAATAAATTTTTAAAGGCTTGTGAAAATGTTTGGAAAAGTCGTTTTATATTACATACTAAGCAATGCTGACCTTACCACCTCGTTAAAATTAATAACTTAAGGTCCGTCCTAAAAAAATCAAAATTCTAACCCAGACATCTAAGCACTTCATTAGGGACCATCTAAATTAAAAACAAGTAAAGGTGCTATATTCGGCCGTGCCGAATCTTCTATACCCTTCACCATGGTGATTTTATTTTTACAGACATGTACAGCATTATCCATACTGTTGACTCTTTACTTAAATTAAGTCGTAAGAGAAAAAATCATTATTCATGAGTTAAAGAAATAGAAGATAAATGAAAACAAATTCCGTTTGCTACAATTGTCGCCGTGTTGTCAGCTACTTAATGATATTGAAGCCGACAGCTACATCGTAAACTCTGAAATTGTTGTAGATATACTTATTTTGCTTTTATAAAATTAAATAACTTTTTCAAAAACTTATAAATATTTCCTCCAAAACTTTTTGTTTGTATATGAATTTGTAATTTACAATTTTCTGTCATTTCCTTTTGTTGAATAAAATAGAAATTAGCCTAAGTTGACGACAGCCACAACGGTGGTCGTGTAGCCATGTAGCTTTGCTGGCTTCAAAATAATCGTTTTATTTTTGACAGTTTGTAGTCGGTATCCTGATGATGTCTATGTGTTTAATGCACCTAGGTTTTAAAGAGAGATATCATCTATTTAAAAATCTAACGCATTTAAAAAAATATGTTACTCTATATACACACATACATACATATATATATTCTTAATATTAAATATATATTATGTTACTGTCATGATTTTCATTTTCAAAGAAATATTGAAATTTTTGTTTTAATTTTTCGAACATTGTGTGTAAAAATTTTTTGTAAAAATAATTTTTTAAAAATTTTTTGTAAAATTTTATTCGAAAATTTTTTTCGAATATTTTTCTGTAAAATATTTTTAGAAAATGTTTTGTAAATTTTTCTGTAAACATTTTTTTTTGTGTGCTAAAATTTTTTGTATCTCTTCTGGTGCCTTGGCAAATGACATTACAACACTAACACGGACAGACGCACGGACGGACATCGCTTAATCAACTTCTCTATGTATAACGATTCAGAAAATATATACTTTATGGGGTTGGAAATGAATATTGTAGAAATTACACACGGAATGACAAACTTAGATATACCCTTTCCACCTGTGGTGAAAGGTATAAAAAAATTATATTTAAGTAATAAATAAACTTAAGGTATTTTCCTGGCTTTAGAATTATGGTTATCTAAGAAACCTTGGAATCTGGAAGAAAGGTGTTAAGCTGAATTCACCCATATGTTTCGGACAAAATTTTTATCTGGTTTTATTTTTCTCTCAGAGAGTGAGTGAAGTTATTTTGTCTGGACAACTCTCTGCTTAATTTTATTTTTGTCCCGACAAAGTTGAACTGAGTTGCCACATCATATAGTTTTTGCATAGAAAAATTGTGGATTTTGATTTGCAAAATATTGAAAGAATTAAAAAATAATGTTATTGAAAAATAGAAAAGAGTGAATCGCAAAGAGTGAATGTAAGATATGAACAATAACTCATATATGGTTAATTAAGTAAATCAAAGCATTAAGAAGGTATTATCTGATGCATCTCAGGCATAAATATTAGAAAGTAGTTCTTGGCCCTTCCTTTCTTTTATAATATTTTTCTTCTTCTACTTTTTTAGCTTTTTTTATAAATGTGCTTTGCAAGTAATCGGTATTATATATTTAAATAACTATTTGTAGAATCATTCGTTAAAGTAATATAAAATTTGTATGTTGTTTCAAATATTGTTAATAAAAATATTGTCAATTGTTGCATGTAAAATTATTATGATTTGCTAGATTGGTTATCAGGAAAAAATTGTCAAAATGAGTGAATCGTGCTGCAGAAAACTCTCAGAAAAACAATTTTGTCCGGACATAAATTTTGTTCGAAACAAATGAGTGAAAACAGCTTTAAATAGTTGTAAAATTTTGCCTAAACATTAATCTATATATTTATCTATACACATAATAAAATAGTAACTCATTTCCTATCTGCTGTCTTTCATTTTTTGGGTTCGCATCACGTAAAAACTACTGGATGGATTTTAATAAAATTTTGAGAGGAGTATCCTTATTTCAATATGGGATACTTATTTCCGCAAAATATATTTTATTTATTTTATTACCGAGTTAAAGGTACTGCATACTTTAAGGCCTCTTTTATTTTTGAAAGCAGTATATTTTACGCAATCTTGGGCAACATATGGTGCTGTTTTTTACAGAGCTTTGCAATGATTTTTAAAATTTTATTCAGGGATGAGTACCTTTCAAAGGGGTGTTTTTTATAGAGGTATAGAACTTTAAGTTGCAATAAAACAACGATAGATTATTCGATAGACATGAATTTTATTTATCCGAAAGATAATCTTGTGGCATTACATTTTAAATATGATTTCTGGCATATGACCGCCACGGCTGACGCGGATGTAGTCCAATCTAGACGTCCAATTTTCGATGACTTTTTCTAACATTTGTGGCCGTATATCGGCAATAACACGGCGAATGTTGTCTTCCAAATGGTCAAGCATTTGTGGCTTATCCGCATAGACCAATGACTTTACATAGCCCCACAGAAAGAAAAGAAAAACACCGCTAGACTACGGTGTTAAATCACAAGATCTTAGAGGCCAATTCACAGGTCCAAAACGTGAAATTAGGTGGTCACCAAATGTGTCTTTCAATAAATCTATTGTGACACAAGATGTGTGACATGTTGCGCCGTCTTGTTGAAACCACATCTACTGGACATCATGATTATTCAATTCAGGAATGAAAAAGTTAGTAATCATGGCTCTATACCGATCACCATTGACTGTAACGTTCTGGCCACCATCGTTTTTGGAAAAGTACGGACCAATGATTCCACCGTAACGGTGTTTCGACATACACTTGAGGATTACCTTCACTCCAAATGCGGCAGTTTTGTTTGTTAACGTAGCCATTTAACCAGAAGTGCGCTTCATCGCTAAACAAAATTCGCTTATGAAAATCGGGAACAACGGTAATCTCGGTTTGGGCACTATTGCAAGCGTTGTTCAGGCGTGAGTCTATTCATGATGAGTTGCCAAACCAAACTAAGAATAAATCACTTGACAGCTGTTAAATCGGTCGGCATCTTGAAAAGTAATGCCAACTTAAAGTTCTATACCTTTAAAAAACACCTTTATAAAGTAAATACGTCAGAACACAGCTAGTTGTATATATTAAACTAAAACCCATTTTCGACGTGACAACAAATACAAAAATAAAAACATTTGTCTTTGTTTTGCTTAAGTCTCTGTTCTATCAGTAGTAACATTTTAGAAACAATTTCTGTTACATTAATATACTGTTTCGTTTCGTAGCTTACCCTATGATGTTTAATACCGTTGGCACCTTAATTTCTTTAACTAACAATATTCTGAGAGCCTTATTGCTTCCCCACAGACGTGCACACGTATCGCATGCTAAATTATAAATAGTCACTTCTAAAAATTTATCAAAATAGTTTTTTTTTCATAAACCAGTTAAAGAATCAAATCGCTAATGACCAAAAAAAATTTAGTTTTCATCGCTGTCTATTTTAACTGAAAACATACCGTTGCAATGGAACTCAATTTGTTTATAAACTTATAACAATGTTCTTAGAAACAGTATTTTGCCATTTCTGAACATTTGTAAATTTTAAGTTGTCACTGTTTCTGATTTAGTGATCGCTATGTAAAATGTTTCAAATAAATCTATGCAGTAGCTTCAACGTTGTTCACTCATATCCATTTATATTGCTATCAATCATCTCCACTGTGCAATCGAGTGCTGTTATGCTTAAACATTTCTGTTCTGCAGCTGCAAAAAGTTAACAAATGTTCGAAAAATTCGATATGAAATATTTAAATTTTCTCTATGGTTTTTAAGACATTATTCTTCATTTCATTAAAAATTAATTTCTGTGCTATAAGAAGTCACTTATTAAAGAATTTTAAAGCAATAAAAATAATTTATAATGTATATAATGTATTTCCGTTTACATTTGTTTGCAAAGCACGTTTAATTCTAATACAAAAGGAAACTGACACATAGCATGAACACTGAACACCGTAACAAACACAATTATGACGAACGACGAATTTTTCGTTCCGAACATAAGGCAAAAGGAATAAAACACAAGTGTGTATATAAAAATTTACACAATCAGTTCGTCGGTCGAAATAAGTCGTGCATAACGCACAATTTGGTAGGTTTATTAACCGACTTCAAAAAAGAAGGCGGTTATCAATTCGTCTGAATGTTGCTTTTTTATGTTTGTGCCCGCAGAACTCAGTCATTTTTGAACCGATTTTAAAAATTTTCTCTTTATTAGAAAGGAAATGCTTTCAGATTGGTTCCATTTTAAAAGAAGTTCAGAATTTCGAAAATTAACGGGTGTCCCCATACAACATACGTGTTTTTTACGTGTATTATGAGCCGTAAAGAGACACCCTTTTAAAATTAAAAAAAACTACATATCACTATAGCTGCCAATAACAGAAATTAATAAAAAAATAAACCTACAAAATAAAGGGTGTCCCCATATGTGACATCAATTTAAATATATGAACAATTTGCACCGTTGTAGACAATCACTTGAAAATTGCACAGAATATCAAATATTTATAATCAGAAATTAACTATTTATAATAAGAAGTTAAAGGGTGTCCCAATAGTGATGTAATTTGATGTATATGGCAAAACTTTTGAACTGTAACAGAGAGACGGTTGAAATTTACAAAGAACCTGTATATCTAAGTCCTTTATAACATCAAGTATATAATTCAAATTTGGAAACTAAAGGGTGTCCCCATAATTGATATAATTTTACCTATCTAGCCCTATCTTTTGAACCGTTACTGACAAACACTTGAAAATTAGACAGAATATCCACTACTATGTCGCGTATAATAACATTTATAAATATTTAAAATTGTAAAGGGTGTCTCAATAGTTGATGTAAATTGATGCATATGGGAAAACTTTTGAACTGTTTTAGACAGACATTTGAAATTTACAAAGAATCTGTCGTTTAAAATAAGTGTTTAATTTAAAATTTTACATTAAAGGGTGTCCCCTAGGTGATATTGTTTAACCTATAAGGCCATATCTTTGGAACCGTTACTTTTTATTGCTGTGTCAGTAATAATAAGTGTAAAAAAATAAAGGGTGTCCTCATATCTGACGTAATTTGTCGTATATGGCTTTATCTGCTGAACCGTTATGCATAGACATTTGAATGTACAGAACGTATATTGCTATGTCCGTTAGAGCAACAAGTATAAAAGTATTTGATTTGAGTACTATTTTTTACAGATTACTTCCTTTTAAATTTTTAGTTTAGAATTGAATTTTTTTTGCAAGAATTATTTTTTTCATTAGGTCGACGTACGAAGACGAAATTGCATTCAGATTGCCTGACTTTCTTTTAAATTGTTTAATTATCTTAGTAAAGAAAGTCGCTTTCTACTTCAAAAAAAATTTTTTATCTACATACATACATATATGCTTATACAAAATACAAAATATGTTTGTTTGTTTGTCGGAAAGCTATAGCTGCCTACACTATTGCAGCGATCTTACTGAAATTTTCACACTTCGTTTCTAGATATTTTAAGTGGGAGAGTCACTTGCCACACAAAAAATATTTATTAATCATAACATTCAAATTTTAAGATTCTACAATAAGTAGAATCTTGAAATTTTCAGAGTTTGGCAAAAATCGAGATCAGGACGGTAGGAAAGCTACCTCTCACACAAACTGAAAAATTATTATCGTTTATAAAATAAAAAAAAAAAAAATAACTTACTTACACACAAATCAATAAATGAATTAAAATTGAAGCGTAATTTTAACAAAGAAATTATACTGAAACAGGCAGTCTATTTGTTGGACATTTGAAAAAAGTTTTTATTCCAAAGGTATCGCCTGCTATGGCTGAGTTGGCATCTGCATCAAGATTAGGACTGGAGAACTCCTAAGATTTGAATTTTGAGATATTGCGTTGTTATTTATTGAGGTTAGTGCTCCTATACTCCTAAGATATGAGTTTTATGATATTGAAAGGGCAATAACTGATGAAGCCCCCCAAAAAAGCCCCTGTCAAAAAATCACAAAAGATGATATTAGAGATGAAGATGATATTAGAGTTGCCCCGTATAGCACTAAAAATAATAACTTTTTTTGTAATGCTATTTTACATCTTGAAAGGTTACTTTGGAAATTGTGGAACAAGATTAACGTGAGTACCTGCCTACTCGGCCTAACCTCACGGTGGTCTTACCACCGAGTGAAACTTAGGCGTAGACTAGCGCCCCCATTGTGTAGTATAACAACACTTTACGATTGCCACCAATCGCTTTTTGTGTGTGATACAGTCACAATGCGTAGCAATTTATATAATATGGCAAGCCTTTCCAAGGCAAGCCTAGATCCACATTATAACCTCTTGCTTAGGGGCTTGGAGACTATCCAAACTCCGTCTGTTAAGAGTGCAACAGCACACTTGATCGACCTTGCACCTTACCTACTTAATCGATCTTAAACCACAACCACCACGTGTACCCCCGAAGGGGACCTCACCAATAACCGGTCACAGAGAGGATAGGCTCTCTGTGGGGCCACCGATTCCCGTGGGCACTGGTCGGGCCTCGAAGAGGACCCGTATGTTTTAATACACAGACCTTTTCTTCCAGATTTAGGCTCTAGGAACCCTAGTGTCTGGTGCCCCTATTTTGCCCGAGTGAACCGAGTCAAAGCATTTGCCATTCCTGCAGTGACAATTGGAACCCCGGGGGTGGTTACTTTGGTAACTATGAGTTCTCATAGAAAAAGGCTACGCAAAAGTAGAATTATACAGATCCATAAGACTTTTATCGAATACTAGCTGTGCCCGCCATTTTGTCAGCGTCCTTCAATATTTTGTTTGATTTTGCTTTGATAGCAATCCACACCAAAGAGCCTTACGATTTTAGGTTTTTTTTTGTTTTTAAGAGAAGTAACACTCAGAAAATTAATGCCTACATTAACTGTGTTACTTCCTTTAGAAAGGGATAGTAGCAGATAAGACGGATGGTTAGTGCGATAGTAAAGCTTCGCAAGCACTTCTGGTATTCTTTAGGCGAATTAGTTGGAAGCTAGCATAGCCAATTAATAATTATTTTACTTCGCCGGAGATTTAGTGCTTAAGATATGCTACGTATCAGTTAATGTATTTTTTTACTTTAAAAGAATTAAAAAAAGTATCCTATATTGGGACCAGGATACTTAGGTACCTCCTCACAAAATTTTGTTAAAATCCATCCAGTAGTTTTTACGTGATGAGAAAGTCAATGAAAAGTAGACAGACAGACAAACGGAAGTGAGTTACTATTTTATTATATGTATAGATATTAAAGCTGTTTGAGAAAATATTAATCACTAAGCTGAACCCAATTCCGAACCATCAATACGACTTTAGAAAAAATAGCACGATCGAACAAACTCACATTAGTTAACTTAATAAAAAAGGCCTTTAAAGAAAGAGAACACTGTTCTGAGCTTTTTTGTCGACGACGTTTCTCAAGCATTCGATTGGATATGGCACAGCTGATAGACTTGTTGTATACTATGCCAAGTACCGAGTCCACATTTGCTGATGACACAGCTTTTTAAAGTAATCATGAACATCCTCAAGTAGCTACAAGACCTCACATTTAATTTAGCAAATTAGTATGAGCTAATGCCCACCAATTCGTGTAAGTAACCAAATGTAAACTCAACATTCAGTATAAATCTTGATCGTTGTCTTACTTGGAATAGCCAAGTAAGCTAACACAAATGAAATTAATAACAGTCCAACTAAACTGGCATATTGGCAGAAACTCCACCCTCATCTTAGACTACAAACTTCTAGTTTACAAGTCGATCTTCAAGCCAATATAGTATTATGAAGTTCAATTATGGAGCACGGCCTTACGTAGCAATTTAGAAAAAAATCAAAGGCGCCCAAAGAAGATTCTACAAATGATCAAAGTTGATTTATTCTCTATGAGAAATTCGAAGATTAATAAGATCTAAACATGCTATCAGTTTAACTAAAAAAATAAAAACGAACAGTGAAACAGTGTTCTTATCATCAAAGAAGTGAATAACAATATAAATGTTTATATAATCTGGCATCCAAAAAGAATATAAAATGCCCAGAGTAAAGTAAAGATCAGGCAAAGTATTAAAAATTCTTTAATTTTTTCTCGCCCTAATTGTGTTGCAGTCGACTAATTTTCTTAACGAATTTATGAAGCCGAATTCGTTATGCTGTGCAAAGTTCTTCACTCGTCCCAGTTGTGTTTAAACCAACACGCACAAAATATCATTATGTTGACATTTATACAGCTGCTTCAACAAAATAATTTTTATTTCTCTAAAGTATAGAAATACACCAACAAATATAAACAAGTTAAACACAAAGGAGGAAAATGGGAGTGGTGGAAATCATTGCATGTTTGTAAGTGTGTGACTAAAGTTGTTTGTACAGTGGATATCAAATCATTGACAGTTTTAATTGAATTAAACTTTCTTAATTTTTTTGTTTGTTTTTTATTAAAACAGCTAACGTTTATGATTATTTCGCTAATTGATCAATACAGGCTATCAGGAAATTTTCACCAAAATTTTAGATAAGTTAAACTTAAATTTTACTGCTATTTGTTATCGTTTTGTATAAGCTTTAATATTTCGTGTTTAATCTTTTTACTTACTCGTAATTGTTATATATTGAAAAATAATTTAACTCTCCTACAGTTTGTGGATGTGGCGATTTCAGAATGATAAGCACTTAGCGAAATAATCACAGATACAAGCTTACTCCGTCATAACAAATTTTAGTGAATTTGGAATAATTTGAGTTAATTTAATTTCCACAAAAAATTATTGTAAATAAGCAAGTGCTCGTGCACAGAGCTCTACAAAATGTTAATCAACTGGCTCTACAGGTCGTACCGTTCGACATATCAAAATAAAATACCGCATGTGCCTTTGGTATATTGAGATGAAGAGCTGTATAGTTTCTGGGCATACTTCACACAGAAAATCAGTGTCTAAATATCTAATAAAATAGAACAAAATTTATAAGATATCTCTATGGTTTTTTTTCAAGAAGGAAGTCTTATTATTTTAATAAGGAAAACATTTTTGAAAAAATCAGGAAGAAATCTGAGGGTTTTTATTATTATTACCATTGTAAGACTCTTACTTTCATAAAGTAGCACATATAAAAGAAAATGCAACTAAACTAAAAATAAACTAACAATAACAGAATTTGTATGTAGTCGTAGTAAGTGCTGAATTACATTATGCAACTTTTGTCGCTGCAATTCTTCATTAGTTGGCGAGAGGGGAGAGATGATCTAAAAAGTGTACACATATGCATTTACTCTTGAAATTCGTTTTGTTCCAACATTCGTAATTTTAATTTTGAACTATAAAATGAAAACAAATGTATACATCCATACAATACAAATTGCTGCAAATAAAACCTGCCCGATATAAACACAAATGCAATATTAAAGAAGGAACGAGAAAGATTGCAGCGACAAAAGTTGCATAATGTAATTCAGCACTTACTACGACTACATAAAAATTCTGTTATAAAATTCATTTTCTGTTATTTTCTGTTATAATTCATTTTTTGTCAGCACCATTTGTGTTTAAAAATTAAAGGTGCCGTACTAAGGAGTATAAAAGTACGGTATAAAAATACCGGAAAGCGTACTTTCACTGTTTTTTCTTCACTTTCGCTTGGAAATAAGATATTTTTGCGGAAAAAAGGTTTTCTATATTGGGACCAGGACACTTAGATACATCCTCACAAAATTTTGTTAAAATCCATCTAGTAGTTTTTACGTGATGCGAACACAAACGAAAAGCAGACAGACAGACAGAAATGAGTTACAATTTTGTTATATGTAAAGATTCTTCTTGTTTTTTTTATAAAAACAAAAAAATTAAAAAAAAAAAATTAGAAATAAAAAACTGAAAACAATTTAAAAACTTCTTCTTCTTTAAAAAAGTTATATATATTATAAAGCTTATAAAGCTATTATAAAGCTAATCAATCTCTGATTTCTTTCTTTCTGCCTTTTCTTTTGGTGGTGGCGGATGCCTGACATTTTATTTTAACTTCATATTATCCCCTATTTTTCCAGAGGGTGGAAGGTCTAGGGGGCTTCTTCTGATGGATTGTATAGAGCGGAGGTTGAGGCAACTTAATTTTTAAAATCCGAAATATCATGGTAAAAATATTTTCGTCTTCTGCCAGGGATCGAACCTGGTGTGCTTCGTTTTGTGGGCACGCTCTTAACTACTACACCAAATGTATGTTTTATATTTTATGTTTTAACAAACAGTTTCTATGATGATTTATATAAACGAAATAACAAGAAAGCTAATATACTCAAGAAGATATCCTCATTAAGAAAATTAAAAAGATAGATTACACATGATCCTATAGGAACCAATCAAGCAGGAAAACCTTTTTGAAACAATCAATTAGATAGCCTATTGAAATTAAAAAGAAATCCCTTTTTTTATACAATTCAGAAGAAATCCTAATAGAATCAAAGAATTTTTTTCTCTATGGATTGTTTTTTTTTGTGTCAAAAATGAGTAAAAATTGTGAATAACAAGTTTTATAATTGATTTATTAGGAATCCCTTCTTGATAAAATTAAAAAGATTTACCACATGAAAATAATAAGGAATCTTTTGGAAAAAAACTTCCCTTCTTTCTGCTTGAATCCTTAGATTAAAAACATTTCAGAGAGAAAATCTTTTTGACAGAGCCAAAAATGCCTAATAGAAGGCATTTTTGGCTCTGTGTAGAGAAGAAAAATCAAAATTTTTTTTGTAAAAATTGTATGGAAAATTTTTGTAAATACTTTATGGAAAATTTTTTGTAAAATTTTAACGAAAATTTTTTGTACAATTTTACAGAAAATTGTTTGTAAAAATTTTATCGAAAATTGTTTGTAAAAATTTAATTGAAAATTTTTTGTAAAAATTTAATCGAAATTTTTGTGCAAAAATTTAATTGAAAATTTTTTATAAAAATTTTATCGGACTTTATTTTATCTAAAATTTTATCGAATATATTTTGTAAAAGTTAGAACCTTCCTGCAATATGACCTCCCAATGTGCCTATAGACTGCTCCTGGTTCCCTGTCGGTCTATCGGCTATCTCTATGTGTATTTCTTTCTATAAAGGCCTTTAATACAAATCAAAGGAGAAAAACCCTACCAAATCTCGGGGGCTATTGCACTGTCGCAGACTAATATTTATTTAACACAAAAAAAAAAGCAAAAGAGAATCATTACAACCAAAAAAATAAAAACAACATGAAAAATATAGATGGGTGTGGTTTTTTGCCTACAGCCTCTTGTGTTGCTTAATTGCATTAGCGAAATTTTCGAAACTATGCCTGGCAGATTGGTGGGTACATTTTCTCTATCTCCTCTGTTGCGTTGGCAAAGTTGATTTCAAGCCGAACACAGACGGACATCGCTCAATCAACTTCTTTATGTATAAGGATCCGAAATGAATATTGTAGAAATTACACACGGAATGACAAACATGTATCTCAATTACAGCTCTGTATACAAGGCATACTTCCCCTTATCCTATACTACCAACCTTAAATTATGAAAACACACGTTGTTCTCAGGGTGCGTTCGGTGTAAAAGGCCTTTATATTGAACTTAATTAAAATTAAGGAAGAACTAGATTCCACTCTAAACTACTCTTTTTTCTCATAGGTCTTTTAATAAAAAAAATATTTGACTCTAAGTTTTATATTCTATAGCATAAAAAAGCGAGATGCCGATATGATATTTTACTAAAATATCATATCGTCATATGAATTGATAAAAGCCTTAAGGTTCATTGGAAAAATGTTACAGGGGAAGCAAAAAAACTCTCTTTTATGATAAACTAACACAAATTTAATTCAGTTTAAGCACACAACAATCAATAAAAAAATTGGAATATTTCGTACTATAGAACGTTTTTGAAATCCGCCATATAATTTAAAAAAAAACAGTAATATATGCCCCTAAAATATACCCTAGGAGAAGGGAAATTAGCATATTGAAGAAACTAGCCCGTAACTAGTTCTTAAGTGAAAGAGCCGGTTAAAGTTCTAAACAAAGGGATCTCTCAAATTAACAAAGCAATGGCCTTAGAGGGGCCCAATTGATACTGACACAACACCTTGAGATAGGTGTTAGACCTCTCCCTAAAGTCCTTGTTCAGTGTCATTTACTATGACCCTATCCGAGCTCTAAGTAAATTGTCCACTTCTTAACACTTATTAGGGTAGCTGCAGCTTAGGTAATTAGTACATCCGTTACTAAGCATGTACTTTAGCTTGAGGCGCCAAGTTCGTTTCCCAGCCATGACAAAAAAGATTATATTTTTTTTTATTATATATGAGCTTTTTTATTTCTTCTTGTATATTCTATAGTTCCAAGTCGTCGGTGAAGTAAAATATTTACAAAAATCTATACAGTTTAAAAACTAATGTTCCTACTTGCCACCAGAGGCGCTACAATAGTGTTAAAAATAATTGAAATCGCAGTGTTTTCAAGTACATTTTTTTCTTTTTCACAACCTATCTAACCTCTACTCTATCACTTTTTGAAAGAAAGTAACACAATTAATTGGTAAGAATAATTGCCTGAGTGTTAATTCTTAAAAAAATCCGTTACTTGAATGGTTCCATATTCACCAGTCACCAACATTGTTTGTGTCGTAGTAAGATGAACAAAGCATTTTTGTTGCTATTTGGTGATCAAAAACAATTACTGAATTACTACTTTATTATGTGCAAATATGTCAGTTAAAATATTTGTCATTTTAGTTCTTACTGTTTTGCCTTTTACTGTATTTGTTGTTCTTGAACTCCTTTAAAATACAACAAAAATGTATAATATCCTGAAATTAATAAAAGTTTAAAACATATCTTCAACTATTGTTTTTGTTGTTGTTGTTGTGTTGTGGCTGCTTTTGCTGCTTCTACACACAAATGAGAGAAGAAACAGCTTCGGGTTAAAAAGCCATAATAAAGATAAATAAAATATAAAAGCTAAAACCAAAAACAACAAATATTTAAATCTCTTAAAAACAGCAATAACAACAACAACAACAGCCATAACATGACAACAGAAAATGATGATGGAAGATATAAAATATAAAAAAATCAAGACAGTGTGAAATGTGTGGCTGCTACATTAAAAAGGAAAAACTAGAAAACTGTTGCGAATCTAAAAAAATAGAGATAAAATCCTTCACACACACACACATACAAACGAGTAATTTTAACACACTTAAACAGACTAACATACGCCTCCTAGTATTTCGGTCATAAAAAGGATGACGAACAAAAAAATGAGCAGATCTTAAATTTAGACAAAATAAACTAACGACGAGTTGTACAACAAGCGGAGGCGGTTGTACTGATGTGGGTTGGAAAAAGCAAAAACATTTTATAAAATATTATTTCATAAATGATGCAACAGCAATGAGGCGAGATAATAAATATAATGAGATTTTATTTTATAAATAAAATTGATTTTTATTCTTTTTTCTAGTTTTTTTCTTTGTTTTTCTATTTATTTAATTTTTGCTCTCAAATGCTTCTGTACTTGTTGTTAGTGTTTAAATTCAACTTAGCAACCAATGATTTTTATTGCATCAAATTTTGAGTGGAAAAAATTACGACTCAGAATTGGTTTTATGAATATTTTCACTTAAATGCCAAATTATACTGAGAAAAAAACTAATCATTGAAAGATATGCTCAGAATTTCAAATGACTTCGTATTTTTTTACTGCAATATTTTTCTTTTTTTTAATCAACTTTTTTTAGTAATAATACTTTTTGATTACCGTTTCGTATTTTAAATTTTAAATGCCAAAAATATAAGAGAGTGGTGACTGTCAAAAAATGAAAACACAAGAAGTGCTCATGAATTCGTCATGAAATTACCGGCTGAAATTAAACTTTGTGTAAAAAAACTGAAAAGATATGTAAAGAGTGGTTAAATTTTAAGGGCCGATGTTGATTATCACACCAATTATTTGGAAAATTATTGTCATTTCTTTTTATTTTAATAATATTGGTATGGTTCGGCGGCACACCTCCATCCGCTGCTCCTAATTTTCAATGACGCTGCAGCATTATTGAGGTTCTATGCCGTTAATGTGCCGAATTTACTCATCCTTTAGCTCTTACTCCGCGGGGGTTCCAATTGTCACTGCAGGAATATGGCAAATGCTTTGACGCGGTTCACTCGGGGAAAATAGGGGCACCAGACGCTAGGGTTCCTAGAGCCTAAATCTGGAAGAAAAGGTATGTGTGTTAAAACATACGGGTCCTCTTCGAGGCCCGACCAGTGCCCAAAGGACTGGTACCACGGGAATCAGTGGCCCCACAGAGAGCCTATCCTCTCTGTGACCGGTTATTGGTTAGGTCCCCTTCGCGGGTACACGTGGTGGTTGTGGTTTAAGATCGATTTATGTAGGTAAGGTGCAAAGTCGATCAAGTGTGCTGTTGCACTCTCAACAGACGGAGTTTGGATAGTCTCCAAACCCCTAAGCAAGAGGTTATAATGTGGATCTAGGCTTGCCTTGGAAAGGCTTGCCATATATATATATATATATATATATGGCAATAAAATTGCTACTCATTGTGACTGTATCACACACAAAAAGCTATTGGTGGCAATCGTAAAGTGTTGTTATACTACACAATGGGGGCGCTAGTCTACGCCTAAGTTTCACTCGGTGGTAAGACCACCGTGAGGTTAGGCCGAGTAGGCAGGTACTCACGTTAATCTTGTTGCACAAAAATCCTTTAGCTCTTATCGACGTACACCTTTTCGTTTAAATAACCCCAAAGAAACAAGTCAAATCACGATCTTGGCGGCCAATTGACATCGCCACCAAGTCGCGCAAAATATACACGATTCCATGATTGAGAAATGTCAAATTAAATGCAGAAAAAAGATGAAAATCAAAGAAGATGATACTTGCGGACTGTGCCTGGAAGAGGCTGAGGCGGTAGCGCATATTGTGTGTGAATGTTCTGCACTGGCTACATAAGACTTAGGACCACTGGTAGAAGCTTGTTAAATGTGGATGACATGGGGGATCTAAGCCTTGAACATATGCTAGCAATTACCAGAGACTGTGTGATGAGAAGGATAGTTACCAGTCTGATATCACTAAAGTCAAGATTATAGGCTTGTTGTAGCACGTAACCTCTATGAGGGTAAGGTTGCTGTAATAACATTTCGGTTGTCTATAATCATAGAGGACGGAAGGGGGTCGAAAAGGGACCCGTTAAGGAAGTGGTATGCTTCGATATTTCCCCCTCGTTAATAACAAATGCAGAAAAAAAAAACTTGACGTATAGGTGTGCTTCACATTCAACATCGGCCCTTAGAATTTAAACACCCGATAGAAAAAGGCGTAAAACCTAGAGCAATGAAACATTTTTTAAAACAAGTATATTTGAAAAAGCAATAAATTCAATTATGTCACCATCAAGTCTAGGTATTTTATGAAAAGTTTTGCTTAAGTTTGTATTTGTTTTGTTTTCATTGGTGCGCTTCAATAATTATTAAAAGCCTCACGCGTTGAGTTTGCCAACGAAAATGCATTTGCGGCTTCTGCTAACACTTTTATTGTTGTTTTTGTCATTGATTTATGTATGCTGATCAAATGTCGTAATTTGTTACCCGTGAGTCAAGCATGAGGCAGGCCTGAATCACGCCTGGGGGTGGATATTTTTAGGTATTATAATGATTAGCGTCACCCTTTCATCACTGCTTTATGTGCCATGCATACATCCTTGTTGTTGTTGCAGTAAGTACAATTATTATTTGAATATTTTATGGTTTTCATTATTTGTTGTATTATCAAATTTAGTTAATTTCACTATTAAAGTTCTGCAACTATAGATTAATTAATATTTTTTCCGTATGGGGTTAGCCTTCTCTCCTCTCCTATACTGCTAAGAGGTTGTTGTAACATGTAATTTTCTCTGAAAGTAACCTTCATTCGATTTACGGTACCACGCTATTGTAATTCTGTAGATTTAGGAAAATTATGATTTTTTTGTGTTGGGTTTTCCATTTCCCCCTCGTTTACATCCAAGATTTTGTTAAAGCATGCAGTTTGTTCTAAGAGTTACTCTCACTCAATTTAGAGTGCCTCGCTATTGTAGTTATGTAGTTATTATAGGGAAATTATGAATTTTTTCTATAGGGGTATCAATTTCCCTTCTCGAATACGTTTAAGATTTTGTTTAGATATGCAGTTTGTTATAATTTTATATAGGATTATTATAAATTATATATAGGAATATTTTTTATTAAAAGTAAAAATATTCAACAAGAGGGAAGCTTAAGGTAGTGGTAGACTTCGTTCTCACCAACTGACGATTGATAATTGAATACAAGTTTTCTCGTATTCCTTTATCTGGATTTGGTTGGTTAAATAGATGATGCTAACAACTAAAACACTACCCTAAGTAGATTAGATACAAGAGTGCTGCTGGCGGACGTGGCTGTCTAGAAAATGTGCATTCCGCTCCTGCTTGCTGGTGTCTAAAAATTAAATTTTCCCAATTTTTCTTTATTATTATCACCTAATTTGTAATTTATTTAATTCTTTCTTAGAGAGAATAAAAACGAACTTAAGCTTGATTATAAATTTCATTGTATGTAATATAGGAATATTATAATTTTTTTTTGTATAGGGGGTACCCGTCTACCCACTCGTAAACTATTAAGATTTTGCTTACATATGCAGTTTGTTCTAACAGCCACCCACATATAATTTTGTGAGCCTCACTACCGTAGTTGTGTAGATGTTAATTAAGCCGTGAAAAAAGGGCTTTTGGTCTAGTGATGATACTGCTTTAACTTTTCGATGGTTTCTAAACGGCAACGAGTAAAAATAGTAATTGTGAATGTCCAAAGAAAAGTGAAAACAAGCCTGTTTAAATACCTTTTCTTTATTTCTATCTTTCTATTCTTTTACTATATGCAACGGCTTTCGGCGGAATTGTAAACACTTTTCCTATTTATTTATTTCGACGTAATTGCTTGATTTATATGATGGAAACCAATTCTTTTTTTTAATCGTATTAACTTCTTTTAAATAAAGGCTGTTTTTTAGCTGCATGAGAAGTATCGATATCGATAACTATCGATTGATAGCTAAGAAAGTCAAACCGTATTTACATTTTTGTTCATTAAATTTGTCAAGTCATCACGAATCGTTAAAAGACCGAACAACGCTTTCAAATTTTGGAATTTAGCTTTGAAACAAATAAATCTGTTCGCAAAGTTCATAAAGCACTTCGTTTATTTTACGTTTCGTTGATTGTTTTCGCACTTTTCTTGATTGAAGACCATGCCCAAGACAAAGAAATATGCGTATCGAAGAGAATGTTGCTGCTGTAGCTCGAAGTATTGAAGAAGACGCCGAAATATTAGTTAGTCATGGCTCTCAACTTATTGGCCTTTATTCTTCGGCTAAGTCGAAAATTTTAAAAATGGATTTTGGATTACGTGCCTATAAAATACAGTTCGTGCAAAAATTAAAGCCCAACGATCGTCATTTACATCGCATTTTTGCTGATTGGCCTCATTTGAAACTGACCGAAGAGAGATTTTTTATCAAAGAATTGTGTTTAGCGATGAAGTTTATTTCTGGTTAAAGGGTTACGTCGATAGACAAAATTGCGTACTTGGAGCGACGATGAGCGAAGACAATCCTTAAGTCGTTAACAAGTCACCAATACATCCATTAAAATTGATTATTTGGTGCGGTTTACACGCTGGCAACATCATCGGTACCTATTTCTTTCGAAATGAGCACGGAGCTGCCATTATTGTGAATATCGAGCGCTATCGAGCCATTCTGACTGAATTTTTGTGTTCAGTATTAATCACTAAACATTATCGACATTTGGCTCCAACAAGATGGCGCAACTTGCCATACTTGCAACTTGCTGCTTAACAATCGATTTATTGCAAAATCAATTTGGTGACAAATTTATTTCCAGAAGGAGGTCTTGATCACTAGCCACCTGGTTCGTGCGAAACAACTCCTCTGGATTAATTTTTATGGGGCTATGTTAAGCCATTGTTTTATGCTGTCAAACCGGTAATTCTTGAATAATTGGGAGTGAAGCCACCACCGACGCCATACGGCCAGATTTATTGGTCAGATCGAATGGACCATGTAACCGCGGTAAACATATGTACGTCGGATATCATATTTAAAAAATTATATATATTTATTTCCATCGTTTCAAATTGCAGCATAGGGCCATAAAAAATTAATGTCATGAAATTATCTACCAGGTTATAATAACAAAATATTCCAACAATATTTCTGTCTTAAATTATCACTTTCAGTTTTCATGCAGCCATTTATAAATATGAATTTCGCAAAAACCTTAAAGAAATGTTACGGGCATCGAATAAATCGAGCCTTATACGATCTGGCCCAGGTAAGATGGTCAAATGAGTCGACTTGTCAAACGGCGAGGACGATCTGGCCTATACTGGAGCAGAAAAAAACGGCTTTGCTATTTCGGCTGCCAAAAATGCAGATACGCGATTTAATATCAACGATCATTGGGCATTGCCTATTCCGAACTCATGCAAGAAAAATGGGTCTCCACTACAACGATTTCTGTAGAAGTTGTCAGGATGAGGAAGAGGAGGAAACTGTCGAACACCCTCTTTGCCACTGCCCTTCGTTAGAATACCAACGCCTCCAGTACATTGGACAAAGGTGCTTTGCAAGCCTCTCCTGTTTCTCCATATTGGAACCGAGCAGGATTAACTCCTTTCTGAGAAGAGGCGGATGGTTTTCTAACCAACCTACACTTGACGAGGCATAGACAATCTCGTTAACAACCTGGCTTGACCAACCTGCCCTCCGTTGGCTACCTCCCCACGCTTCTGACTCTTCTCTATCTACCTGTTTGTCTGTCTGTGACTTTATCCTATGTTTTCTGTCAACGCTTTTTCTCTTTTCTTTCTCTCTCTCTCTTTTCTATGTCTCCCTTTTTCCCCTCCTCTTTTGCAGGTTACACAAAGGGACCAATACTTGGACCCAAGTGAGCTGTATTGGAGCTGCCTGCTTAACCTAACCTAACCTAACCTTAAAGAAATGTTTCTTGATGATGTCATTTTAACACCCGACCGCTTAGAAATGGTCCTCAGTAATAATTCACTTGCCTCTTAAAGCCATGTAATGATGGGCAAGGTCAATTTACGGATGGATACAAATTTTGAGTTTACGGGATTGATTTTTAGTGCGTTTATTTAAGGAGGAAGTTATCAATTCGTCTGTATTGTTTTGTGCCTTTAGAACTTCGTTATATCGAAACCGATTTTTAATTTTTTTTATTGTTTGTGTAGTCCCTCTAAATTGAAAGAATATTTTTTAAAAATTAGGTGAATAGTTTTAAAGAAAAAATTGGAAAAATTTATTTTAGACACTAGCATTTTCTGGATAGCTACATCCTTTTTCACCAATTTTGCATATATTTTGGGTAGTGTTAAGTTGAAAACATCATCTATTTAACCAACCAATCTGAGTTAATAGAATACGAGAAAATTGTATTCAATCATCTATCGTCTGATGTTGAGAACGAAGTCTAGCTTTCTTCTTGAAGGATGATTTCTTTAATAAATAAATTACTCAAAAATTAATTTATATGTTAATAAATAGATTGCCTAGTAAAGTTTTAAATATTCAAATTTAAATTGTTTTATATTTTCTCTATATAAATTTAAAATAAAATAAAATTCTATATTTATATAAACAAAAAATTTAACACACGTCAACATCAACATCATCAGCAACAGCGTCATCGTCAACATCAACATTTAAATTAAAATAGAAAAATGTTTCTTTTTCTTTTTTAAATGCGTAAACGAGCTTTTAATATTTTATTTAAATTTCCATTCAAGTAAAAAGCAAAATAAAAAATAATTTTTAATCTTAATGCACACACTTACAAATATACACTACATTCATCCATACATATACACATGCATTCACACATATCATGTTTATCCTTCATGCATCATGCCTATATATGAGCTGTAAATGTATTTAAAGGATTTTCTCTGTGTGTGTGTGTGTGCGTATATTAAAAACAATGCAACAGGAAAAATAGAATAGAAAAATATAGAATATCAAGTAAAATGAAGAAAAACTCATCATTCAAAAATCTAGAACATTAAATCCTTTAAGGCAATTCCCAGTATCTGAGATGAAAGATTGGAAAACACTTGCTGAGTTTTTTTTCCATAATCAGTTAAAGGAAATTTAATATATGATTGCTTTGCACAAATACTTGACTTTCGCACCATGAAAAAC
Organism: Phasia obesa; assembly: GCA_949628195.1. Taxonomy (NCBI): domain Eukaryota; kingdom Metazoa; phylum Arthropoda; class Insecta; order Diptera; family Tachinidae; genus Phasia; species Phasia obesa. The sequence goes on along the minus strand of OX451215.1, from coordinate 174,872,598 downwards.
AATTATTTAAAAAATATACCTACATATATGTATGTATACAAATTCAAGCTTGAACTTAAGCAAATCTACTTCGAATATGTCAAAATTTATCATAAATAGACGAGAAAAAATATATAATCTTTTTTTTTTAATTAAAAAAATATAGAAAACTTTGCAAAGAAGTGATCCTTTATGAAAGTCCCTGCTGGACATATTGTCTTGTTTACTTCTAACAACCATACGCCTATACTTCGGAGTATACGTATGGGGACACCGATCCCCAAGGCTTGTAGAGCTCTGAAACCGGATAATTTGAGATCGAACCGGTGTCCAAACGACTGGTATTATGGGACCCGGTATACACACAGGGATTACTTCAAACCTCTGTGACCGGTTGTTGGTGCGGCCTTTCGGGAAGTAACGTGTTGGCTGTGCTTTGATTCTATTTCGTAGGAAGGACGATTTAGTCCGATGTGCTGTTGCACTTTATCAGAGACACCAATAGCTTGTCAGGTGTTTAGATAGTCTCCAAATCCTAAACAAGAAGTATGAGCAAGATCCTGGCAGTCATGTTCCAAAAATTTATACTTGTGTCGCTATGCGCAACTAGACGTATTGGTTTCGCTCAGTGGTAAGACCACAGTTAGGATAAGGCAACACTTCAGGCACTAACGTATCTCACACCCCTTAAGATATTTTGAATAACAACGAATACAATTTTTTAAATATTTCTGATTATTTTTTTTTAACGACACTCTTGGTAGTACTGCTATCGAACACAACACTTAAAAGTACCAGAGTGTCGTTAGCTTTTACACAAAAATTAATTTTTTATCTAACACTAAAAAAAATTTTGAAAATTTTAATTATTATTAGTCGAACTGTTTATGTATTACATACAATGAAAATTATAATCAAGCTTAAGTTCGTTTTTATTCTCTCTAAGAAAGAATTAATTAAATTACAAATTAGGTGATAATATTTTAAATTTTCCCAATTTTTCTTTAATATTATCTCCTAGTTAATTCTTTCTTAGAGAGAATAAAAACGAACTTAAGCTTGATTATAAATTTCATTGTATTAAAAAAAATTGATTTTAATTTAATTTAAAAACAAAAAAAATTAGTCCACTTTTACTTATCGTGGTGTAAAAAAGGTATGGAGACCACTATGGCAAGTTTTTTTTCAAACTAATGCATTTATCCATGATACCAAACTAGCACCAAAATATACTATTTCTAAACAAGAATCAAATTTCATTAATTGTTGATGATAAATATTTCCAAAAAAGGGTTTTGTGTTGCAAATTTTTGGAGTTTGAATAGGACATGTGAGAAGTAAATAAAATTTTTAAGTTTGAAAGAGAGATATAGATAAAGAGAAAGTAAGTACCGTCTACTGTGCACCATTCCTTAGTGTACTTTTGAACTGGAAGAATACCAGGGAATAGGATCGGGTGACTTGTTCCTATCGTAACCTGTAACTACTGAGGTGATGGTAAATTTTACCCCACCTATTAATGATTTTTCGCTTTTATAAAAGTGGCTGTAAAATAAAGTCCTTGTTTTGTTAAGGTCAAAGTTAGATTTTTTCATTTTATAATTTTATTAATTTATAAATTTTTGAAAGAATTAAAAGGGTTAAAATTTACCACCACCTCAGTAACTTCGTCCAAATATTTCAACTCGGTAGTTAAAGGTTAAGGCTACCTCATGCATTAGATTTAAACACCTTGGGGTTGTCTCAAGGAGTCAGAGTCTACTCAAAGCTCATTACAACATTGGACGAACTAGGCCAACAAATTCTAAATGATTTGTTATCATATTAATGGTGGAACATATGCACGACAGCCAGTTTGAGTCTATCCTCTATATCCTGCATTGATTAACATCAAAACCTCAGGTCAACAAGTATATGATTTTAACACTTGAACTCTTATAGACGGATACTTGACAATTACACACATTTTGTATTACTATGTCCACAATAACAAGAAGTATAAAAAACAAATAAAAAAAACAAAAAAAAAAAAAAAACGATTTAAAGGGTCCGGGAATAGCATCTGTATTGCAAGTCCTGCTATAGCAAAAATTATTAAACCGTTAAACGGTGTCATTAAGGACTTGAATTTAGCGTATATAGCTATACCATACCATAAAAGGAAGACAATTAAAATTAACACTACTACGTTCGCTTCAACACGCAAAGAAAAAACATGGTTGAGGTAACCATAATCTAAGAGAAACATATTTTGATAAAATTATATGGTTGTAGATAAACCATTTAATTATTAAGCATAATAAGAATATTGGTATATTAGAACCATATTATTGTCAATCCTATTAATGACATTGTTAATAATAACAAAAATATTTTTAAAAATTTATAATAATTTGATGAAATATCAGCATTATATTGTTAAATTACATGATTATAATATGACTAAAAACTACAATAATTTATGGGGTAGGACCCTTTGTTTAAACACTCTGCATAATAAAAGACAATTATTTAATATTTTATTAATAAATGACTTCATTTAAAATACATGATTTTATTTAATTTATAACAATTAAATCATTTAATTTATATTACAAATTAGAATTAATTTTTTTTTGGTATTTTTTTTAAAGCTGTTTTATTTCCGATATCTAAAAACAAACATTTTTGGTTTATTTTAAGTAATTTTTTAATTATTTAAGAATAAATAGAACACGTTTTGTTTATGATTAATATATGATGGTTGAAAATAATATATTTAAAAATAATGTATTTTAATAATATATTATTATTTATTGCATAATATACTATTTTGGAATACTTATTAATCTCTTGTTGTGGTTTGAAGTTTTGGTCATCGCAACCATATCTTGCTACATAGAACATAATGTGGTTCTTGTGGCTATACCACTACTTATAAACTTAAGTTTTCGCATATATGAGGATATTTTTGGGTTTTCCCATCGCTTCAGATTTGCACAGTGTGTATAAATTTGTTCGCTCTATAGATAAGTGTAAAAAGTGAATTATTAATTAAAGGGTGTTCAGATTAAACACTTTTTTAAAAGACAGCACTACCTACAAAGCTTATCGCTGCTCTGAAGAAAACACCAGCCGGTCAGTATTTTTTGCAAGAATTATTATTTATATTAAATTGGATTTTCAACTGCATAGAGTACGAACAATTGTGTGAGTCAGTATAAATATATATTTTATACGTCTTTTTTTAACAAAAAATATTTTTTATATTATTTTCTCACTGTAAATAACTCTCTATCGATTTGATCTGCCATTAGGTATTTGTTTTAGAGAAAAAGAAAACAAATAAAATATGAAAAAAAAAAAAATAATATTGTGCAAAACATAAGCTAAATCTGTGAGTGTCCATATCTACTTCTTTAGGTTAGTGTTGATATGTGACCGCGCAAACAGAAAGGGACGTAATGGTAAGACATTAAAATTTATAGGAGAGGCGTTTAAAGTTTGTATTTTTAAAGTTTTTTAAAGATTGTAAATGCTGTTAACATACCTATTATGATTCCGAAATTACCGATTATGACCGATTTTTAATTTTTTTACTGGTAACGATGAGACATTGAAAACTTGTTCGTCCACAGAAACACTTTGGGAGGTCTGGTTGCACTTTTATTCGATTTCTACAAAAATTTTATCCCCAACATTAAGGTAAAGGAAATCCCATAATTCCCAAAACAAATGGCAAAAATTCCGAAAATGGAATTTTTTAGTCTTTTATCCATAAAGTCAACATGTGGTCATGAAATATTTTCAGCAATAGTTGGGCGCATATATAGCTTTATTACGACGGTATTCTTTTTCCGATCCCAGCTTTGGCATTTTAGATCATATAGAATGTAAAATAGGTCAAATTGAAGGACCTCCATCTTCTACGAAATTGATGAGTTTTACACGAAATTTGGTACGTACATAGTGTGAGCTTACACAAAGATATAAAATTTTTATATTTTCCTTAAGAACATTTTTTTCTATTAAAATTAATAAGATTGGCTGACGGCCATTTTTACTCTAAAATGCACAAAAATTCAATAATCTTGGAATTTTTAAATTGATTATCGTCTTGGTTTTAACTCAGAAACGATTTAGTCTTGAAATTTTTGAACAACATTTTATATTTCACCCACTAACTATGGGAAAAATATAAAAAAAAAAATTTGCTGAAAATTGTTTAAAATATTTTGAAAAAAACTGGACCATGGTATCAAAAAATCAAAATTTTTTAATTTTGAAATGCTTATAACTCGCTCATTTTAAAACAAATTTTACAGATAAGGCCATCATTTTATTGGTATTAACTAGACCTTTAAGACCAAGCACCTTATAGACTACATAATTTTTAATCAGCAACCAAAAATTAAAGAAATGCCCAGCTCTAAAAATTTCGCAGGGGCGAGGCACATAACCTTGAGTCCATATAGCGCCGCCCCTGGCAATTGGATAGTGCCCTCCATGAAAACTTAGGCAGAGATACTCCTCTGCTCTCTCATGCCAATTTTTGGATCGATCGGCCTAGCCCTTTGCAAATGGCTGAGTTATTTCCAAAATATTTTGATTCTGCCCCATTGTGCAGCGTTCAAAATAATGGTACCATTGGAACAGATAGGCCCACAGAGCGCCGCCCATCCCTGTATCCGTTTATGACCAGCATTTAGAAAATGGTGCAGTTACACCAATCGTTGGCAGATGTTAGTTGATTTCCGAACCCCTAAGCAAGGGATAAGGATATGGTCCAGTCATTTTCTAAAATTGCTACTTCGTTGCTACGCCAATAAAGGGCACTAGTCGATGTATTGTATTAACTTAGCAGTAAGACCACTGCTAACTACCACGTACTAACATATATCTTTATCACATCTGTCCCTTTCTCTTTCCGCGGTCACATATCTGTGTGAATGTACCTACTGGTATGTATGAGTATATATGCAGTGTATTCCTTCTTTCGTTGCTTTTGCAAAGAATCCCTTAGGATTCATACGGTGTCAATGAGCATAATGATTGAGAGTACATTAAGTTCTTAATGTGGTAATATTGGCAATATTCGTACTGTTCGTAACTAATACCAGTAAAAACCACAAGTCAACAGTTAAAAAACCGGACACATAGAATAAATTCATATTCATTTTTATTTTCCCTTTTTCTGTTCCATCTTGTCCAGCGTAATTTTGCCACGAGTATGTTAGCATCTCTCTGTGAAAAAAATGTTATTTATATGCTTTCTCCCCTTCCTTTTGTGTTCACTTCAATTGCTAGAATTTCACGATTTTTCCTTTAACAATTTTGCCATAATTATTGCAACAACAGCAAATATCTTATGTATACGAGTAAAAGCATCACAAGATGCAGACGAATGAGCACATTAATTAAAGATAAATTGCCGGGAATATTTTTCACAATTAAGTGGTCACAAGCATGTGAAAATGTCGGCGAGGCGAAAATGTTACTGAAAAGGAATAAATAAATAAATTATTTGGCAGACAAACGAGAGAGACCCATAACATGTAGCAGTCACTAGATTATTAGCTTATAAAAATATGACAGCAATTAAAATCGTCCGTGTGCGGTTGGTTGGAAATTGAGCTTTGAAATAATGAAAACAAATGAATGAACGATTTTAATTGTTAAAAAAAAGTAAATATATTTGAGGCATGTTGAACTTTCTGTGAATGGATTAATATTAAAACCAAGGCACCTTAATCAGGTAGCCTCACTACGGAAAGGAAATATTAAAGCCAAATTTTTAAATTTTTTTATATGAATTTTGACAGTTAAACTTCCATTCGAGGGGCAAAATTGTAAGTTTAACTGTCAATATCTATATAAAAAGAAATTTAAATATTCGCATTAATTCTTCCTCTTTGTAGTGAGGCTACCTGATTAATGTGCGTAATTTCACTGCTTTTTCTTTACTTTCTCTTGCGGAAAATAAGTAGCCTATATTGGAATCAGGATACTAGGTACCTCCTCACAAAATTTTGTTAACATCCAGACAATAGTTTTTATGTGATACGAACGTAGACAGACACGAAATGAGTTACTGTTTTATTATATGGTGGTCTACCTCGGTAATAATCTATACTATTACCGAGGTAGACCACCAACTTTATGGTTATATTTTCACGCTAGTGCTAGTACGAGACTCAGCGAAAGTAAGGCAATTGTAAATTACTAATCGGTTGCCTAGAATCATTGAGGACCAAAGGATTTTAGGCAACCGATTAGTAATTTACAATTGCCTTACTTTCGCTGAGTCTCGTACTAGCACTAGTCTTTACTCTCGACTGATAACTTTAGTAATTACTAGTATTTGTCGAGGATTTAGATACCCATGACATCCAAACTTAACAAGTGTTTAGTAACCTTATGCTAGCTAGTGCTGTACATTCACAGACAATATGTGCTGCCTTCTCAGCCTCTTGCAGACACAGTCTCATCCACAATCCCATCCACAAGTATCACCCCTATCGATCTTGGCTAGAAAATACTTGAAATTTCCATGTTCTGGCACTAAAACAGTTATCCAGCCTAAGGTACTTTAATTATATCCAAGCAATTTTTTGGACTTCGTTTTGAAAGACTTTAGAACTACCTTCAGAGATTGATCTGTCCAACTCTTCCGGTCAATAAAAACCGAAGTTTCTTGAGATACTCACCTCCTTAACACTTGCAAGGTTGCCTGGTCCATCGCTGTTGGACTTCTAGGCCTCTGCTTGATTTTATCAAAATTAGAATTTGTAAAACTTCCAGTGTTTTTATATTAAAACTGGAGGACGACAGGTATCGAGAGTTCGCTTGAATTAACCAGCCTCTTGGCTGTGACAAGGTCTAACTTACTTCTTTGTTAAAATTTTTAATTAAAATATTTTAAAGTAAATTTCACACAAAGCTATGCAAGTTTATGCATGTTTTTGCATATGATTAAAATATGTTGTATTTTTTTTTTTTTTGAATTTAATACAAAAGGAAGGAAATCAGTCCATTGTTTTCTTTCAGATTCAATACAAGACAAAACAAAACAACACAACACAAGGCAAGACAACACAACACAACATGAAGCAACACAATACAATACATACATAAGTATCCTGTCATCAAAAGACATAAGAAAATCGTAAAGATGTCATTGTTAAAATATGATACAGATTTTCACCAATACAAAAGCATCTACAAACAAATTAATATTGACACAGCCTTCATTTACTTCTAACACAACCTTATGTTAATGACATTTGAAAATGATGTCGATATCAGTGATGATAGAAATGGTGATGATGAGCATTAATACGTGTTAGATTTCAATACCAGTAGATTGGTGACAATGTCAACATTTTTGCAAAATAAGTTGTGTGTGTGTGTATGTGTATTTTCTATTTCTTATCAATAAAATGTGACAAAATTTTTTAGCAGAATGAAAGCAGGTTTTTTTATTTTTCTTATATTTTCGTATTCGTTGTAAAATTTCCTTTTATTGAACCGTTGTTAAAATTCTTTTGACCTTTTTGAATTGTATTCGTATTGCTTTGCGTGCTTAGGTCTTTGGAGGTGATAAGAATATTTTATTTCTTATTAGAATTAAGTTTAAAATTATATTATAATTCATTTTCAGACTAATTAGCAAAAAGCAGCTCTGCTGTGAAATTCTGTCGACCAGAACCCAACAATGTGTGATCTTAGTATACCTGGAAAAGTGGAGGGATTGTAATACATGTAAACAAGCTTGAATGATGCTCAATGTTATCTTTGACAGGAAGACCACTAGGATATAACAGAAGACCGTAAGCTAACTGCGATCGTTAGAGGTCCTGACAACTTTAAGTATCATCTAACCAAAATGACAGCCGAAGAAGAGGATACTTGCAAACTGTGTCTGGAAGAGGCTGATTATCCAGTTCTGGCTAGCATAAGGCTTAGGACAACGGGCAAAAACTTGTTAAATGTGAATACCAAGGGTACACTAAACCTTGGAAAATGATAGCAATTACTAGAGACTAGCAATTGACTTGAATGGAAGTAACGTTGCCATAATTTAAAAATCGATCGCCAATTATCATTAAGGACGGGAGGGGGTTAAAAAGAGACCTATTAAGTAAGCGGTCTGCTTCGATATCCCCCTTACAAAAATATATATGTACGTGACAGGAAGAACTTTTCATTTCCATTCATTGTCTGTTATACTTTTAGTTAATGTGGACTATGACTATATCGGAGGTAATTCAATTCAATCAATGGAAAAACTTAAAAATTATGCTTGACGATTGCTTATCAGAAACAAGATGAGGATGGTATTAAAAACTGGAAGCTTAAAAATATAGCTTGTTTTAAAACACTCATACAATTTGAAAAGTTGGAAATTTACTACGTGACTTATAATTAACTAATGAGGTAACTTGCTTTATTTCTAGGTTTTCTTGGCCCCAGTATAATTGCAAGAAAAAATCTACAACGTTTGCTCTCCCCACCGCTTATTTTCTGCAAACATATTTGAATGTACTTCAGGTCTTTACATATGGGTCCAAGTTAAAGTTAAGACGTAAAGATGCAAGAGGGTTTACACGGAGATATATCTTAATATGTATAGAAGGAAGCTTGTGACTAAACATCTTTTGTCAAGATAGACTTCATTATTCTAATTACGCAATCTGTTTGCCATAAACCCATATCATAAAGCTGACATCTAACAATATCATCTGAGCCATCGTGGAATCGTTCACTCACACAAAAGCCTTTATCTCTACAATGTCTGTAATGTGCTTCACTGTTTTTAACTTTTCCTCAACTTCGCGCCACAGCCTTCAAAAACCCAGAGTGCCATTTTCCTATAAACTGATTATTGTTCTTAACCAACAATAAAGTGGTATTACATCCTATAATGTCCCTAAATTTATTCAGCCCAAACCAAGAAGAGTTCTAGTCTTTGCATGTTTAGCACATGACCCTTAAAACTCTTCAATCCTACCTACCTCACCAGAACTAATCACTTCTACCGAAAATTATCCGATAGAGTGATCGGAAATCCAGCTTCTTTCACACATATTTAATCTCGTTAGTTCATTGGCAATCACATCCCGCTCTAACAGGAATGTTCTGGTAGCCAGTCTGGTACCCAGAATAACCCTAAATTGTTCTTCACACTTTACTACCATGATACTATAATTGATACTGGGATTGGTTAAAGCTGCCTAACTGTGGACATAAATAATTCCCTGGCTCTTAAAACCGCTATAGTCTCGGCTTGAGTCAGTCTAGCTGTCATTCGAAAATCTATTCAATCACCCCACTGTGGCACATATTTTGAAAAAACATAAATTTTTTATAGTTACCTATTTCGAAGCTATAAGACTCATTCGAAACTAAATATCAGACTACCTCGGGTACCAAAATATGACTGCTCTATTTTAACATTATCACAGCGAACAGGGTTGTCCAAAATGCACATTCTCTCTATTTTGTTAAAATTAAAAAAAATTCTAGAAAATTTTAATTTTTAACTGCCTATAACTTTTCTGTTAAAAGATTTTGTCAAAAAATAAATTTTGTATAATTATATAACTTATAAGCAAGAGCCCCACGCAAACCCCTAAGGGTCTGTGAGCACATACTCAATCTCAACCAGAATCTCACAAAGAGAACAAAACATGTGAAAATGTTAAATCAAGGGCATACAAGCTTTCAACAATGTAGGTTTGTGTCACTTTGCTAAATATTTAGCAAACCAATGCATTTTCATTTAAACTATTTTTTTGGTTGGAGGCCTTTGCTTATAAGCTATTAGCTCCCAAAAAATTAAGTCTGTGCCTTTCAGTTTTTTTTTTTGGAAAAAGGTCAATATTGCTCTAAAATTTGCGACTTAATAGATCATAACTCCTTGAGGTCAAACCAAGTAAAAAAAAAAACTTTCTCCAGTTTGTAGTCCGAACCCTTTTCTACACTTTTATATCCCATTATATATGAGCCGGGTTGGGACCGTGTGCACCAGAACAATTTTTTTTGATCCAAAGTACGATATTTTCTGCACAAACTAATGAATACACAAGTTTTACAAAACCAATTATTTTCTGTACAGTTTGCGACGTTGCTTTTTTTCAAATCGTCTATTAATTTTGGCAATCCTGATAATAAAAACAACATGAGACTTAATATTAGAGTGATAAATATAAAAATCATATCGAAAAATGTAAAAATATAAAAATCACATCGAAAAAACCGCGTATAAAAATTCGAGTCCAATTAAAAGTTATGGATTTTTAACCTACTTTTCGTGAAATGGTCCCTATCACAATTGTAGATTCCAGCCCACATTTATATTTGTGCCTTCCCTGTAAACACGCTTTTTGCAGTTAATTGATTTCGTCCTACAAGACGGCATCCGTGATATTTTTTTTTAATCGGTAACGCGACTAATAGTTAACGTTTGAATACCTAAGTAATAAGGACAAGAGTTTTTTCATGACAACTATACATGAGTTTATGTAACTTTGAAGCAAACTTGGGGGTTGGCAATTGCAGTTTGTAATTAATTACACACGCAAGTACGCAATTATAAGTAATGGTAATTGGAAGTTTTTCAATTATACATTACATGTGATTTATAGTTGATAATTTACAATTATAATTATTTATAATTTATATTAGAATACAATTACTTGCAATTTGTAATTGGAAATTTTTAATTACAAATTACATGTAATTTTAATTGAAAAAATCAATTATAATTACATTTAACGGAACATTTTAAGGAATTTAATATAACTTTGTTTAATTGAAAGTAATGATTATTGCCTAATTACAATTACAATTGCTTATAATTTGTAATTAAAAATTTCCAATTACAATTACATGTAATGTATAATTGAAAAATTTTAATTACAAATTAGAAGTAGTTGTAATTGTAATTGACTTTTGTTAATTATTTGTATTGTCTAATTGAGAATATACAATTACACATTACCTGTAATTTTAAATGTAATTAAAATGTAATTAAAATGTAATTGAATGTCCCCATGTCTGCTTTAAAGTAACTATAATATACTTAACTGAATTATTTTAAACAGAAAATTAATATCAAAGTGGAAATTATATCTGGATTTTTTTTACTACATAAATTATTTTAATAAAAAGAAGAACGTTTTTTTTCAACTAGTGCTTATTTCGTGAATGGTAACACTTAGCTCATATCTGGTTTGACAGATAAATAGTATTATCCTTCCGCTGAACGAATATGGTTGGGTATACGCTTGAACAACGCTGGGAAATATTGACTTTCAGAAGATGCCGACTTTGCCAAAAAAAATAATCTTTTCAGATGAAGCTCATTTTGATCTTGGCGGGTATGTAAACAAGCAATATTGTCGCATTTGGGTCACAGAAAACCCGCACGCATACATTGAAAAGCCGATGGGCCATTTTTCTTCGAAAAAGAGCAAGGAGTGGCCATTACACTCAATGGCGATCGTTATCGGGCCATGTTGAACGAATTTTTGTTCACAAAAATTGAAAAGGAGGATATTGGCAACATTTGATTTCAACAGAACGGCGCTACGTGCCACACAGTCGAAGCTTCACTCGATGTTTTGCGCCCTGTTTTTGAAGATCGCATTATCAGCCGCGAGCTGATGTCGTTTAGCCATGTCGGAGCTGCGATTTGACACCGTTGGATTATTATTTGTGGGGTGCCGTCAAAGATAAGTGTGACGCCGACAAGCCAGAGACAATTGATGCTTTAAAGGACAATATTTATGAAGCCATTGGTGAAATACAGCTGCACACAATAGATAATGTGCTTAAAAAGTGGACCGATCGTGTAGGCTACTGCATGGCCAGCCGAGACAGCCATTTGAATGAAATTATTTTCCATTATTAACCGGAAGGATTGTACTTTCAAATAAAAAAAAAATAAATTTGAGAAAATATTCAGTAGTTTTTTTTATAGCATTAAAAAAAAAGTTATTTGGCAGACCCGTTATAATATCTGAAAATCACCATCTACTTCCAATAAATTATTATTAAGATGCTTCATTACTGAACTTTTATATACTTTTCTTTTCTTTTTATTTTATATTTTCTTAAAGCATATTTTTGTCATAAAAGCTGTCACTATTTGCCTTTGTTTTTCCATACACTGCCACTTAAACTTAAATATGACTCTTACATATGGCACAAAAATATTGGTTGTCTTTGTCAATATTTTTCAATGTTTTATTAAGTTTTTTTGTAACTATTTCATTTTCCTTTTTTTTTTTTTTTTGTAAGATACTTATGCTTAAAAAAGAAATATATTTTTGTAATCTGAAGCTTTTTTTCTTGCAAAGTGCTGCCTTTTTTTCGTTTTTGATCGTGTAACATATTGCTTCTTAGTGGTTTTTGCAATTCATACAGCTCAAGAGTTAATAAAAATTTTGTTTAATAAAGTGTTTTCTTGGGGTCTCATTTTTTTAGTTTAAGTTTTCTTTTTAGTGTCGTGTTGTAAAAATTAAATATTGTCTTTTTTATTAATGCTGCCTTTGTTGCTTTTAAAGTATCAAAGCAGAGTGGTGTTAGGTTACGTGGCATGGAAACATTGAACAAAAAAAAAAAAAAACAAAATACATTTCAAACTTATTGTTCTTTTAGGCTTTGTAGTAAATAAAAAGTGTAAAATACTTGTATATTGAGAAGAATTGTTTCAACACATTTTGAATGTTTTTGAAATATTTTGTTTGAAACAAGAACAAACGAAAAAAATGTGTCAAGCCTTTACCAATTTTTAATATAAAAAAGGGTTAAAAATTTGAATGGGATTTATATTTTTAAAATAAAGAACTGAGTGTAAATAAAAAGTGTTAGTAGAATCGGTTGAATATATATATTCTTATATTTATTTTCTGTGGGTGTGGCTCTTTGCCTACTATTTTTTTCTCATATTGTTTATTGTGTCTTTTGAATTAACAATAAGTATTCAAGTCTTAAGTATAAAAGTAAAAAAAAAATCTATACATAGAATAAAATAGTAACTAATTTCCTCTCTGTCTGTCTTTCTGTTTGTGTTCGCATCACGTAAAAACTACGGGATGGATTTTAACAAAATTATGTGAGGATGTACTTTGGTATCCTGATTCCAATATAGAATACTTTTTTTCTGCAAAATGTCTTATTAGTGAAAAAAAACAGGCGCAGTATTAAAATACAATGACAAAATATGAATTAATTAATGCCAAATAGGCAATTAAAAGAAATTTGTATTTGATTTGCATTTTTATTTTGTGGAATTACCTTGTTATTAAAATATTTTAAGAACCCTTTACACAGCTTTACAATAATGTTTAGAATTTTAGAATTTTATATAAATTTTAGAATTTTATTCAGGGATGGGTACTTTTATACAAAGTAAATATGTAAAAGTTAAGTTAAAATTTGGTGTGGATTACTTTCAATGCAAAATCGAACAAAATATGTTCAGGATGGACACAACTTGTGTGGGCTTAGCTAGTCTTCAATATACTCGTATACAAAAACAAATGGTAACAAGAAACGATCTGATGTTCTGTCAAAAAAAGTAATATCCCTCCTTCATAGTCGAAAGTAACCATGATCATTCAGGATTTACGGAAAATATGAAAACGTAACCCTCTTTTTTTGCTATAATATCTGTCCGTCGTACAGCGCCGTCAATTTCTGGAACAGTAATAGAAAGACTCTTGAAATTTTTACAGAAGATGTATAACTGTAGTCGCAAAAAATAATAAAAAATTTATAGGGTGTTCCGATAGAGAGGTCTTATTCACGTATATGTGTTTATATCCTTAACTGTAGGAAGCAGACACAAAAAATTTATCACTATATAAACAAGTGTAACAAAACAAACCTAAAATTTAAAGGGTGTTCCGACTATTGAAAGGTATATATGGCCACAATAACCATTATTAAACATTAAAGGGTGTTCCCACAGTGAAATGATTTTTATGTTTGTATATGGCCTTATCTTCAGAAACGTAATAGGTAGACTTTGGAAATTTGTACAGGAGAATTGCTACCACGGCCACTATAACAATTACTAAAAATTAAAGGGTGTTCCGACAGTGACATGCTTCTCACGTATGTTGCCTTATTTACCTTATTTTTTAAATCGTAGCTAGACTCTTAATATATTCATAGAAAGAATTTTACCATGGTCGCTATAACAAATAACAAAAGGCTGTTTCGACAATTACATGATTTGCAAGCATGTATATGGCCCTAATATAATATTAGGTAATAGGTAGTCTTTTGAAATTTTTTTAAATTTATGAAGCGGAAGGAGAAGTACAAGAAATAAAACCAAAAATTAAAGGGTGTTTCGACAGTGAGACGATTTTGATCTGATCTTGAAATTTACACAGATTATAGTTACAAATAAGCATCTTCTATAACAATAAACGAAAATAAAATAGATAAATATAAAAGGGGGTTCCCCAGATATCGGAAATTTGAAGAGTTAGGGTTTCTCTTCTATACTTTATAGGCATTTAGTACTATGCTCTAGTGTAAAAAAATAAATACAAAATAAAATTCTACAAGAAAAATAAAAACAATATTGTGATTTTCTTAAGATTCAGCGAACTGTTTTGTAAAAAAAAAAATAATAATTAAATACTTTTTCAGTGTAAACAAATATGTCCTGGAAATTATAAAACTTTTGATCATAAACCATTTTAAAACACCTATATGATTGTGGATTGTTCTGTAAATTATATATTTTGTGTGATTTAAAGCAAATGGAAGGGGCAAGGGCTTAATTTTCCTCCAATATATTAAAAAAATAGTGCAAAAATGGGCATGTAAAAATTTATTTTACGGCCCACTATATTTTATAAGTTTCTGTTTTTAGAAGTAGCGGACAAGCATAAAAAAATTGCTAATTACTGTCTAAATAGTCGTTTAGTTTAAATGATATGATGATAATATGTTTTAGAATGTTATCAATATTTTCGAGATCGGTAGACAAGGAGAAACAACATTTTTAAATAATCGTACAAATAATTTTAAAAAGGACATAACAAACCCCCTTTAAATTTAGCCTTTTTGACTTTAATTGCCACAATTTTTTAATGTTTCTACTAAAGATGAAAATTATAGATATTTGCATAAGGAACACAATGCCAAGGTCTACTTCCAACAAGATCAAAAATTTTGTATTTTATTTTTGGCATTGTATAAAATCGTCACTTTTTAAGAAAAGAAAAAAGGTATTTTTTGTACAAAAATCGCCAAAATGACGATAAATCGTAAAATCTGTCAGCCGTGCAGGTTACGAAATTATTATTCCCAATTTCTCGCGAAATAAAAAAGTCCGAAAAATTTAAAAATCTAATTTAAATAGAAAAAATGTTTAAAACATGTGAATTAATATAAATGTTTATGAATGTTTCCTCTCAATCTTCAGTAACGAACACTGGCAGAAAAGTAGCTTAAACAATTTATACTTATATGTATTTAAAAAACATGCTGAACATCAAGAACTCGCGACAAAAATTCTAGAAAATAAACAACAAATCTTACAAATTTCTACGTATTGTATTTATTTATTCGATTTTTTGAAATATAAAATATTTTACTTGGCTAACCACGTCATATTAAATGTACATGTAAAACTTATTGCTTTACATTAACCACAAAGTGGACAGAATATTGGTCAAATTACTGGCAACACCATGAGCTATACATCGATTGCATTTAAATTTATGAACAACTACAACTCTCTTTAATACGGCGGATTGGAAATATTAAATAAACAAGTTTTTTTTATTTAAAGCTACAGTTGCAGTAATTTTTCCAATACGATCGCCTTTTAAATACTTGCACAATTTGTGTTGGTGTTTGTAATACCCTAAAGTCTTTTTAAGTTTTTTTTTTTTTTAATAAGATTTAAGTCAACACAAGCGGGTAAGCATGGCGAATGATTAATATTTAAAAGCAACAAAATATTACTCATACGTATCAGTGAACAGCTTTAATTATGAAGTAAAATATGGAAATACAGCAAATTAAATATAAAAGAAAGCAATAAAAATAAAATAACTTTACTTTTATTTGAATAAAGAAACGGAAATATGAGTGATTTTAAGCACGTAGTTTTTGTCGTGCATAAACACACATGTTAATATATATAGCGCAGCATCCAATTTAATGCTGAGTCCCGAAATGTAAAATATAAAAATACTTAAGAAAATTACACAAAAAGTTGAAAAACAGATAACAATACATGCTATGAAAATTTGTGTTATTTTGGGACATATGCGAACAAAATTCACCTAAAGTTTTTCTCTTTTATAGTTTTTGTTATTGTCTTTTTCGCATATTTATTCCTTTGTGACTGCATTAACGTGTGCAACAATAGAAAAATGTGATATGAAACTGACAGGAAGTGCACACATGCACATTATTTTGTGTGCAAAAAAGCGAATGAACGTCAAAAGTTATAAGCAATGCAGAGGTAGTAAAATAAAACTGGTGAACGATATGCCAGCATGTTGAGATGAACACATAATAAAAAAAGAAAGTCGGTTCTTAAAAGATAATAATGAAAATAAATTTTTACATATACAAACACTAAAAGAAAGCCATACAAAAGAAAAATAAAACTTTATATAAAAAAAATAAATAAAAAAATACATATAGAAGAAATTAATAATGTACAAACGACAACAGGTTAAGGTTTCAAAGTAATTTACGTTAAATGAACTTTTGAAGAATAATGAACAAAAAACTCTTAACAAATAAATAAAATATCAACAATTATACTGTGCAGAGATTTGTTATGACAATGTATTTTTGCCTGTTGCCTGCTGGTATCTTTTTTAAATTAATTTTTGTTTTTTCAATTATAATTGAATTAACAATAAATATTCCCAGCCCTAATTTACAAAATGATGAATGATTAGGACCAGCCAGTGGTTGGCGGTATGGCGTAGTGGTTAATGTGCCAGGATCGATCCAAAACTTTTCGAGTTTTAAAAATTAAGTGGCTTCAACCCCCTACAGAAAATCCATCGAAGAAGTGAATAGCTTTAAGTCTCTCTTTCTAAATGGTAGCCTCCTTATCCCAAGATAATACAACACAACAAAACGATTTGCTTGCCTGAGCCCTGTCGGGAGAACTCCGCTTCGACCAAGGAACCAGCCTTGTTCTTAGCGTAGCCAGTAGATATGTGTTTCTTTATGATGTCAAATCTTAGGAGTTTGCTAATTAATATTAGTATAGGCCGCTAAGTGTATTAATAAATATTGGATCAAGGGAAAAAAATCCAAAAAATTGCTACTAAATATTAGAAGAAAAAAATGTTTATAAAAGAAATGTTGGGTTTTACTTTATAGCTTAAAGAAATTTAGGATGAAACGTGTCGAACTTAAAGGAGACTATGTTGGATACATTTAAGAAACACACTTTCTTATTTTTTTTTTAAATTTTTGTTATCGATGCTTCTCAAGCATTCGATAGGGTATGGCAAGCTGGCCTAATATACAAGTTAAAATTGCATTTGCCCGTAAACTTGTATAAGCTATTAGGTAGATATTTAACAGATCGAAAACTTATTGTGAAAAAAAGAAATTTGTAAACTCCCCCGAGCTAATTGAACTCCCTAGTGTAGTATATTGGGGCTAATTTTATATTTGTTGTATACTTAAGATATGCCAACTAGTAAGCGAGTCCACACATCGACGTTTGAAGATGAGACGGATTTTTTAAGCATTTAAAAAAGTCCCAACTAGTAACCGAGTCCACACATCGACATTTGAAGATGACACGGGTTTTTTAAGCATTCAAAAAAGTCCCGAAGTAGCATCACGATATCAACATGACCACATTCTAAATTTAGAAAAATAGTTGAAGAAATGGAGAATAAAGGTAAATAACAAAAATGTACTCATATAACTTTCACACTGCGTAAGGAATCGTGCACCCCTATTCGCATAAATAACACAGTGCAACACAGAAAAAAATAACCATATACGGACACCACTACGTGATAAAACACCAAAAAAAAGACCCCTGTCTCCCAGTTTTGCACAAAGTCCTCCAGGTTTTCTTATGTGCCCTCAAAGATGTGGGGCCTCGATGTCATTTTTGCAAAAAAATGATCATTTACTCAAGCTCATATTTTGCAAACCGTTTGGAATTTTGATATTCTCTCTGAGGCAAAGTTGTAGCTCTTATCATAAAGAACAAAAGTTGTTAACATATAAAAAAAACTTCATCTTCAAGGTCAAAATCGCAAAAAACTTTAAAAAATTGATTTTTTTTTACCTTTTTTCCCTGTTCAGGTCCATAGGTAGCAAAACGTTCAAAATTCAAGGAAACAATCAACTACAAAAATGAACCTAAGATCTCAATAAACAACTTTCTAGAACATATGAACATAGGTAGCCGCAAAAGTTTTTCACTTTTGCGGCTACCTAAGCGCTACCTAAACGGTGTTAACAATCATTCCTAGGAATATATGTTCTAGAAAGTCGTTTTTGTGCTTTATGACAAGAGCTACGACTTAACCTCAGAGAGTATATCAAAATTTCAAACGGTTTGCAAAATATGAGCTTGAGGAAATGATAATTTTTTTGCAAAAATGACATCGAGGCCCCCCATCTTTGAGGGCCCATAAAAAAACCTGGAGGACTTTGGGCAAAACTGGGAGACAGGGCTCTTTTTTTTTGGTCTTTTATGACGTAGTGGTGTCCGTATATGGTTTTTTTGCCATGACTTAAAAAATTACACAGTGTGTAAGCAAACAATACCTCAACTTTCAGACGTGAAATATCTCGGCATATACCTTGACCGGAATCCACTGACCCGTAACATACTAAATGAACCTGGTTACATTCGACTAAGAAAGAGGGACACTGCTTCTCTCATCCGTACATCAGAGGGATAACCCGCAAATTACAGTAACTCTGAAACATAATTTTTTTTTGTCCAGCACTCGTTGGACTTATTTGGACTTATTTATGTTTTTAGACTTAAGATATAAGTAATTACTGATAGTTCAATTATATTGACTATACAATAAATGAATATTGCGAAAAACATACCTTGACCGGCACCTTACTTGGAAACGTCACATAGAATCAAAGTTAACAAAAATGAAGTTAAAAGCAGTCCAACTAAACTGGCTTAATGGCAGAAATTCTACTCTCGCCCTAGATTGCAAACTTTTATTGTACAAGTCAATTATAGCATTCAATCATGGGGCACTGCCTCAGCTAGCAATGTATAATGTAAAATAAGTTTCTTCGTATAATTACATCTGCTCCTTGGTATATAAAAAACTCGAACATCTACAAAGATCTAAACGTGACATCAGTTAAAGCAGAAATAGTGAAATATGCAGTAACGTTTTTGAAGAAGCGTGAAACACATTCAAATCCGCTGGCCAGTAACTTACTAAATGAACCTGGTTACATAGGACTTTCTTCTCTCACCCAAATATCAGAGGGATGATCTGCAAATGATAGCTGCAACCGTGAAACATAAAACTTTTTTGTTTAGCACTGGCTGGACGTAACAAGTATTTTTATTTTTATTATAGACTTAAGATATAAGTAGTTATTGTCAGTTCAAATTTATTGAAGATACAATAAATAAAATATTAAAAAAACAGGAGACTATGTTGGATACATTTAAAAATATATTTTTTTTACACTTTTTTACTTCTAAAAAATATTTTATAAGCAAAAACATACGGCTCCTTTAATGCAACGAAGTTATATTTACGGAAAAACCTAACTTGGTAAGCGTTGTGGTATGAATCAATAACAAGTATATAACTTCGCTTTATCTTGAGATATAATTTAGATTTTTTATAGATACAAAACGTAAAAAAATACTCTTTCTTAATTTTTTTATATGTTTGTTATATGCATGCTTTATATTAAACCTGCAATATTTAGTATTTTCTGTTTTAAACTGTTTAAATTGATTATTGGAAAATAAAGTGTGTTTTCATAAAAAAAAAATTAAAAATGTATGTCTTAAAATATTACCAAGATCATCGTCGTAACGGAGAGCCATACAGTAGCAATTGAAAATTAAAAAATAACTTTAAAAACTACCAAAGACCATGATGCCACAATATTCAATTGGCAACAGCAATAAATCTTGTTTTGGTATACATGCATTGATTTTTAATTTAATCATACTTTATTTGTTTTTTATATTTTTTTCGAATTTTCGTAACCATAAAAACGTTTATGTTGTCTTAACTGCTACCAATAACCAATCGAAATCAAATCGAAATCCATAAAAAACCACTTGCAAATTGTTAGTATATTTGCATGTGTGAGTAACATACATTCATTTGATGAACTTGTACATACTAATGAAAATTGGAATGAACATATTTCTCAAAATATTTTACATACAATTTTTGTTTGTTTATTTATTTGACCAAAGATACGAGCAATTATTTAACTTTTTTTGACACAAAATTAGAAAAACACATTTCTAGGACTTGATTCTTTTTAGGGTTCCGTACACAAAGTGTAAAAACGAAACCCTATTGTTTTCGCTACAATGTCTGTCCGTCTGTCAGAGCCTTTTATCTCTGGAACCGTAGACTCTTGAAATTTTCATAGATGATGTATAGTTGTTGCCGCTATAGCAACAAATACTAAAACTATAGGGTTTTCCATTAGAGAGGTGTTATTTACAAAAATGTGTTTATTTCTTGAACTGTAGGAGGGATACACTTGAAATTTACAAACAGTTATTAAAACTTAGTTCACTATATAAACAAGTATAAAAAAATAAAACTAAAAATTAAAGGGTGTTCCGATAGTGGTGTGAAATGCATGTATAAGGCATAAGTTTTGAACCATAATAGGTAGACTCTTGAAATTTTCACAGAACGTGTATAGCGATAGCCGCTATAACAGCAAAAATTAAAACTTATAGAGTGTTCCGATAGAGAGGTGTTATTCACGAATATGTGTTTATTTCTTGAACTGTATGAGGCATACACTAAAAATTTACAAACTGTAATAAAAACGTAGTTCGCCTTATATACAAGTCTAAAAAATAAACCTAAAATAAAGGGTGTTCCGATAGTGGTGTTATTTTGACTTATAGGGCCTAAGTTTTGAATCATAATAGGTAGAATCTTGAAATTTTTGCAGAAGGTGTATAATTTTGGCCTCTATAGCAACAAATATTAAAATTTATAGGGTGTTCCGATAGAGAGGTGTTATTCACAAATATGTGTCTATTTCTTGAGCTGTAGGAGGCATACACTAAAAATATGTAAGCAGTAATTAAAACTTAGTTCACTACATAAACAAGTATAAAAAAATGAAACTAAAAATTAAAGGGTGTTCCGATTGTGGTGTGAAATGCATGTATAAGGCATAAGTTTTGAACCATAATAGGTAGACGCTTGAAATTTTTACAGAAGGTGTATAGCGATGGCCGCTATAACAGCTAAAATTAAAACTTATAGGGTGTTCCGATAGAGAGGTGTTATTCACGAATATGTGTTTATTTCTTGAACTGTAGGAGGCAGACACTAAAAATTTACAAACTGTAATAAAAACGTAGTTCGCCTTATATACAAGTCTAAAAAATAAACCTAAAATTAAAGGGTGTTTCGATAGTGGTGTTATTTTGACTTATAAGGCCTAAGTTTTGAATCATAATAGGTAGAATCTTGAAATTTTTGCAGAAGGTGTATAATTTTGGTCTCTATAGCAACAAATATTAACATTTATAGGGTGTTCCGATAGAGAAATAAACACAAATATGTGTTTATTTCTTGAGCTGTAGGAGGCATACACTAAAAATATGTAAGCAGTAATTAAAACTTAGTTCGCTATATAAACAAGTATAAAAAAATAAATCTAAAAATTAAAGGGTGTTCCGATAGTAGTGTGATTTGCATGTATAAGACCTAAGTTTTGAACCGCTTGAAATTTTCACAAAAAGTATATAACTGTGACCGCTATACTAGCAAATACTAAAACTTATAGGGTGTTCCGATAGAGAGGTGTTATTCACGAATATGTGCTTATTTCTTGAACTGTAGGAGGAATTCACTAAAAATATGCAAGCACTAAATTAAAATTAGTTCGCTATATAAACAAGTCTGAAAAAAATAAACCTAAAAATTAAAGGGTGTTCCGATAATGAAGTGATTTGCATGTATAAGGCCTAACTTTTGAACCATAATAGGTAGACTCTTGAAAATTTTACTAAAGGTGTATAACTATGGCCGCTATAGCAAAAAATACTAAAACTTATAGGGTGTTCCAATAAAGAGGTGTTATTTACGAATATGTGTTTATTTCTTACAAACAGTAATTAAAACTTAGTTCGCTTTATAAACAAGTCTAAAAAAATAAACCTAAAAATTAAAGGGTGTTCCGATAGTGGTTTGCTTTGTATGTGTAAGGCCTAAGTTTTGAACCATTATAGGTAGAAATTTGAAATTGAAAATTTTACCAAGAGTGTATAACTGCGGCCACAATAGCAAAAAATACTAAAACGTAGGGTGTTCCAAAAGTGTCGTGTTATTTACGTTTATGTCTTTTTTTTCAGCTGTAAGAGGAAACCACTTACAATTTGCAGACTGTAATTAAAACTATGTTTGTTTTATAAACAAGTATATAAAATTGAACTTAAATATTAAATGGTGTTCCAATAGTGACGTGATTTGCATGTATATATCCTAAGTTTTGAATGAATAGGTGGAATCTTAAAATTTTTACAGGAGGTGTATAACTATGTCCACTATAAAAAATAATAAAAATTAAAGGGTTTTCCGCCTGTGACGTGATTTGCATGTGTAAAGCCTTATTTCTTGAACCGTAACAGGTAGACTCTTGAAATTTTGTACAGAAGATGTGTTGCCACGGCCGATATGACAATTACTAAAAATTAAAGGGTGTTCCGACAGTGACATGTTTTTCACTTATATTAACTTATTTTTTAATCGCAATAAGTAGACTCTCTATATATTTATAGAAAGGAAGGAATTAGTATCAGAACAAGAAATAAATCTTTCAAATTACAATAATCGTAAGTCACATGACAATTGCTATATATAAACTTTATATTTCCTTTTTAAAGAACGAGGTGTTGCTTTATGTTAAACTAGCTGTTCCCGCGCCGTCGTGGGCTTCCTGGCAATATTTTGTTCGATTTTGCTTTGAAAGTAATCCAGACAAAATCTTAAGACTCTTACTCTTAAACTGATATAAAGTTCTAATATTAAAATATTGATTGTTTTGAAATTTTTATTAGTCGAACTATTTATTTTATGCAATTTGAAGTCAAGCTTAAGTTCGTTTTATTCTCTCTAGGAAAGAAGAAATTAAATTACAAATTAGGTGAAAATTCGGATTTTTTTTAATGATGGACGTAGCTATAATGCAATCCATCCTTCTGGTGTTTACAATCAAATTTTTCGCAATTTTTCTTAATTTATTCTTAGAGAACGAAATTCTGCTAAATCTTGATGCACATGATGTCAGTGTAGTGGCGTACGCTGATGATGTAGTGCTATTGGTAAGAGGAAAATTTTCGAATACCTTGACTGAAGTAATGGAACGTGCTCTAAAAACTTAAGCCAGTGGACTATGAATTGCGGCCTTAATATTAATCCCGAAAAAGCCAAGACAGTACTTTTCACAAGAAGAAGAGTATTTAGTTTCAAACCCCCATTTGGGGGAAAAACTCTCTTGCGGTCAAAGGAAGCGAAATTTTTAGGCGTAGTTTTTGACCAAAATCTTAAATGGAAATCTAACCTTAATGAGAGAGTTAGAAAGGCATATGCCGCAATGTATTCCTGTCAAGCTCTAATTGGAAAACGTGGGGACTTAATCCACGAATGATCTACTGGATATACACCGCTATAGTTAGACCAATATTGTGTCATGGCGCACTTGTATGGTGGCCAATTATGGAAACACGTACTCATGCGTCATTTATAGAAAAAGTAAATAGAATAGTAGCATTGAGCATCACAGGAGCCAGAAAATCAACAGCAACTGAAGCACTGTGTAGAATACTTGGGATCGACCGATTAAACTTATATATAAAAGAATATGCCTTAAGAACACAGCTAAGTTTGAGACAAAATGAACAACTAAATATTAAAAGGTATGGACACTCTTCGCTAATAAGTAAGTGTCAATTGGACAACATGGAGACCGATTATTTGACGCCTGAAATCCTTGGGGCAAGGAGATTACTAAAATCATCCCAATAAAAGATGATTGGACCTCTGGATAATCTAACGGGGGGTATTGGGGTATATACAGTTGGATCAAAAAAGGGTAAAATAAGGTAACTTCTGCGAGAAGTTAGGCATAAGACACAGTTCTAGATTGGATAGCCGAAATTTTTGCGGTGTCTGAAGCTGCTAGGTTACTTCCTACAAGGCCAATATTCTCAAGCAATATCACTATTTACATTGACAGTCAGGCGGCTTTAAAAGCACTCGGAAATAGGTGTATTAGATCGAAGGTAGTCAGCCGTTGTCGCAGAGAGCTACAGGTTCTCAACGAACAACACACATTGAAACTGTGCTGGGTACCCGGTCATTACAATATCGCAGGAAATGGAGCTGCAGACAGTTGGCATGAGCTGGAGCTGATTTGGATATTTGGACGTATACCCTGGTCTCGATTCAATATATGGGAGGATAAGGGAACAATTTAGACGTGATGCCGACACAATGTGGAATAATTCATTGAGATGCACACAGACGTAATCCTTGCTGGGGGGACAGGGTAATGGGGAAATGGATAAGAGAATGTATGTAGGTATTATAACAGAACATAATGATCGCAGATATTTCTTGAAAAAGATTCGACTTTGCACAGTCGTAATAAATGTTTTGGCTCTTTTTGCTTGCAGAATATGGAGGACTTGAGAGGTGTAGAAGCTATGCTAATCGTTAAATTTACGAAGCTCATCGGACTACTTAGATTGATTAGAACACAGCTATGGACACCGGGAAATATCAGCGGAGTCATATGGATCAATAATGGTCTTGTGAATCTACACATAAGTAATTATGTGTGATCCTCTCGAACCTAACCTAACCTAGAAGGAATAAAACGAACTTAAGCTTGACTTCAAACTTCATCTGTAATATCTAATATTATTGTAAATTTCTGTAAATAGAATTTCGCTTTCAAAAATAAAAGGTGCTGCCAAGAATGCAGTATCTTTAAATCAGTAAAATTGTATACTTTTTCTCTATTTTCTCTTGGAAATAAGATATTTTTGATACTATGGTAACTCCTAACGAAATTTTATCAAAATGCATCCAGTAGTTTTTACGTGATGCGAACATAGAGAGACAGACAAAAATTCAAAAAATTGCTATTTTGTTTTCCATTTCGATAACTATCTGCACCAGCAACAATATTTTCAAAAAAATTAATCATGTACAGAATTAGTCCCTTTACAGTTTATTACAAAGTTAGTTATATGTTGAGCTCATTTTTGATGCAATCAATACAAACACTAATGTGCTGTTTATATAAATAAATTAAACAAAACGTTTAGAAAATTTGTGTAGAAATAACTCAAGATATTGAGTCCTTTTCATACCAATTTTCTAAACGATTTGTTAAATTGTGTTACATAAACAGCACATAACACTGTCTCACGTAGAGCTTAAGTAAATCTGGACATCATCAGCATCAGAAAGTATTTAATATCTTTGGAAGGTCGTTAATGTACAGCGACAATAGCAGATCTCCCCTAATAGAGCCTTGTAGCCATAATAGAGCCCTTTACTTTAGAGATACTTTTATTTATTCAGAATTGTGTCATACTTATTGTTTCAATACATACACACTCTTTTTCCTTATAGGCAAGCAAAAACGTCTTGGTTTACCAATTTAAAGAAGTAACAAACAAAGTTATGTTTTAAAAGGATTTTATTCAAAAATTTGGTTTTCGAGTTCCAATTCGTCAACTACGCTGTGTTTCTCTTGCTATGTATTGAATAACTCTGAATTTAACACGCAGTAGTCAGCTGGAAAAATACGTTTTTGTCTTATCTTCTTGTTATAACAAAAAACTCTCCGATATAATTCTAACTTTAGCTATTGGCAAGTTATAATAATGGGCCTAAGAGACAGAAATAAAAAAAGTTTAAATGAAATCTGAAGTAGTCATTTTGAGTGCCATTTGAATTCACATGAAATAACTAACGAAAGACGATAAATTTATGTGGGCGTGTTTGTATACTTTACTTAATTGGCTCAATAATAATAAACATTACAGTTCATTTATGTTTTTTTAGGTAGTCAATAAAAATAACTCTGTACAAATCTAAACAAAATTAAAAATAAAAAACAAATTTTTAACCGAGAAAAAATCTGGATGTTGTAAGGGCACATTAACCATATTATGTTCTCCCTAACAATATGTTTTCGCAGGTTGTTGTAAACCGTATACTGATCACGACAAATACGTTTTTTCTTCATTAAATCGTTATTGGGCAAACAAAAACATCATGGTGGATTTGAACCATAGAATCAAACAACAACATCAAACCATAACCAAAGTTTTGTAACTATTTCAAAATAATATAGTATTTATTACCATAAAATATAATTATGCTAATTCTCTTCGTATGTTTATCGAGTATAACAAAACACAAAAATGTGTGGTTTTAAAAGTATTTTGGTTTCGCTCTTTGTTGAACAACTTATTATTATTGTAGAGGAATAACGAAGCAGACCGCTTCCTTAATAGGTCCTTTTTGAATCCATTAAGCCCTCGATGATTATAGACAACCCAATTGGAATTACTGTAATCTTATTTTAATAGAGTCACGTGCTGCCAACAGCCTTTATTCTTGACTTTAGTCATTTGAGACTGTTGACAGGTAATTGTGGACCTTCTTTCTCATTATGCTAATAATTGTTAGCATTTGCTCAGGTCGCCAATGGCGTCCACATTTAAAAAGCTTCTACCAGTGGTACTAAGTCTTATGCTGCCGTGTCAGCTTCCTCCAGCATTAGGCTGTAACTATCATTTCCTTTTATTCTCATCTTGAATAGATCAAACTTGAAGTTTCTATGACCTGAGCACCATTGAGCACCATTCGAGCCTGGCTACATGTAGTGGCTTCCCTCCCACTTTTCAGATTAAATACGTTCACCCATTGTAGGACCTTTGCTCGCATTATGCGATTACCCACTGCTACTCTAGGTTCTGGTCCACAAAAATTCACGGCAGAACGAATTTGGCTAGTTGCTCTGCTCCTCCATGCCTAGCTGTGTCTATGTGTCTCCTAACCTCTATACAGCAGGTGATCCAAAGCATGCAGCAGCCTAAATAATTCTGCTTCGTAAACGGAGACGTACCCCACCCAAGCGCAGACTACAGGACTGGTCTACCTCTGCTGAGTAGACACCTGCTCTACCGCCCTGTTTAACGACTTGATATCAGCTCAGAGTTTCGTTAATAAAGTAACGGTAAATTTGTCGAAAAAAAGTCTAGGCATAAAACGGCAATAAAATTGAAAATAATATCGCTACTTCTTTATGGAAAACAACCTCCACTAAAAAAGACATTTAATTCTTAAACAAACATTTCTTTTTAATTTGGTTAACTGCAAAACCCAACTTAGTTGTAAACTAAAGAGTTACTATTAAATTGTGAGCAAAGGTTTAGTATGACCAGGTGTTTGTGTGTTCAAACATTTGCTACCTAAAAGTATGCACTAAAAGTGCATAAGTTCGTAAAGTTGTAAATAAACACGACCAAAAAATAAACACTTAAAAACACATTTCCATATAAGTTTCGTAAGTGTGTGTTTGGTATGAATGAAACCAAACAAGCAGTTGAATGCGTGTTCTACACTTTATCGGCCACGACTAGTGTAGACAGATTTATCTACAATTTTATGTTTTTATATACTGTGTTTGGATATTTTTTTGCCATAAAGGTGGCAACAACCAATAAACTAACCTGAAGATGAAAAAATAAGAAAACAACAAATAAAATAAAAACTAAAACATGCGAGCTTTTAAAACCACATAAAATGTGGAGCTGAAAATGTTTTAAAAAATACTTGCTGTCGCTCTCTCTCTCTGTCCCCCGTTTGCTCTATCGTTTTTTATTTTCTATTGGACTGGTAAAGATATAACTGTATAGCATGAATGTCTATAATCTTTTACATATATATACGCAATAAAATTGATGTGATGTACATAGATATACATGCGTCAACACTTAGATGAGGTTAAGTTGTTATGTTATGGATTTTAAAATGCACAGATTGCTAAAGCGTTTCAAATGTATGAGTTTTATGTTAAACATTTTCGTAAATAACTCAAAATTGAAAAACTATAGGTTAGATTTTCAAAAAATGATTATCAATAATCGTTACTCG
This sequence comes from Phasia obesa, assembly GCA_949628195.1. NCBI lineage: Eukaryota > Metazoa > Arthropoda > Insecta > Diptera > Tachinidae > Phasia > Phasia obesa. Next base: position 174,844,228 of record OX451215.1, on the reverse strand, counting down.
AATATAAAAGAGAGCCGCTTTAAAATGTTTATATACATAGATGTTGGCGTGACATATTTGCATTAGGTGAAAGAGGAGGAAATATAATTTTTGGTTGGGGTTTGATTTAAATAATCATATATAATTTACATGAATTTATTTATTGAGAAAAATTACTGTTTAGTTTAATTTATTTAAAATTGTAAATTAAATTTATTTTAAATTAAAGCCATTCAGGGTGCCGCTTTTTTGGGCTGGTCTATGTCCGGTTTTTTTGATTGAATTATTAGAACTGATTTCAAGCTTAATCTTTTAGTTACCATAAAGTATAATTATTTTGTTGTACTTGCATTAAAGAATTCAGTCACGTCGTCAAAATTAAAAACAACAGTTTAATGTTTCCATTTAAGGAATAACAAAATTGTTTAGCAGATATAACTGCTGCATAAATCGTGGGAAATACAAACATTAATTTTAAAATAAAATTTAAAAAGGTTATATATTAACTTGGATGCCTTAACTTGCAACTAACAGCTATTTGTGGAGTTGAGTTAAGACTACAGATGGCTGGTTCCTATAATTTCTGCCTCGGCCGCCTGTTATTATGATCTAAAGAAAACTTGTTAAATTCCGAAACACAAAACTTTATTTAATTACATTAGACTAGAGCCGTACTTTTAAAAAGGGGGAACATTTGTTTTTTTTATTTCTATTTGCTAGTTCCGTCATTTCTGAACCGATTTGTATTTAAAATAATAAATTAAAAAATAATAAATTTAAAAAACGAAATTGTTTCTCAATACAAGACACGTGGTTAGGTTAGGTTGTATAGAGGAGGAGAAAGAGAAGTGGAATAAAATAGCTCACTTGGATCCATTATGTTCGTCCCTTTGTGATACCTGCAGCTAAGAGGAGGGATAGACACAGAAGATAGAAAACAAAGATCATTATAGACTGAGGAAGAAAATTATAGAAAGAAGTGGGTAGAAGGTCATAGACGGGGAAGGTGTTAGCTGTGAAGGCTCTATTGGCCGTGACATATATTGATGAGCAACTATGTCACTTCAGTTGGAAGAGGGCTAGAAAACCAACGACAGTTCCTTAAAAAGGAGTTAATCCTGATTGGTTCCAGAGATGAAACACAAGAAAGGCTTTCAAAACATCGTCGTCCCAAGTGTTGTAGGCGACAGTGTTCTAATGCAGGGCAATGATAGAGAAGGTGTTCAACCGTTTCCTCCTCTTCTTCATCCTGGCAACTTCTGCAGAAGTCATTATAAGGGATACCCATCCTGCTTGCATGGGTTCCAAATAAGCAATGACCAGTGACTCTTGCTACTAAGTCGCGTATCTGCATTTTCTGCAGCCGAAATAGTGAGAAGGTTTTCTTTTGGTCCATCGAGGGCCAGATTGTACTTGCAATCGAGCAAGTCGACTGATTGGACCATCTGGCCTGAGCTATATTGTGAAGGGCAAAGATGATGCGGTGTAAACAGGCCGACAGGGGAATGCCACAATAGATGTCTATGGCATCATCGTGCAATAGTGTTCCCTTCTTGGCTACTTCATCGGCAGCACAGTTGCCTTGATTAGTCCCATGTCCCCTCACCCATTTAAGGGTGACTGTCGAATTATCGGCCATCTCATTTAAGGATGTCCGGCCTTCAAGGACAAGATTTGATGTGCTATACACACCTAAAAGGGACATGATAGCGGCTTTACTATCAGTTTAAATCCAGATATCTCTGTCTAATATCCTGTGGTACTTTAGCCAGTTAGCCGCCTTTTTAATAGCAGATATTTCTGCTTATATGACATTGCAGTCATTCGGAAGTCTGAAACATATTATGATTCCAAACTCCTCTATATAGACTCCACCTCCCACTCTCGTTCCCCTTTTGGAACCATCTGTGTAAACCAGTAAAGTTCGAGGAGTTAGAGAGTATCCCTCCGTCAAATCAAAGTGTAATCTTCGTGTGAAGAAGGGTGACGGGGTTCAGTAGTCTAAGAGCTCAGGAATAATACGTAGTTAAAACGGGATATCCTTTCAACTGTAAAGGCCAGGCACTTCCGACGGGTAATAGATCCTTGCTACTTTTGACAGCTGCAATTTTTGAATAGGAACTTGGCTTTTTACATTTACGTTTTCGTGCGGACACAACTAGTCAGAGAAAGATTTTATTGTAGACTTCCAACACCTTGACGGCAATTTTCATATTGATATTTAGGGTTACCAGTGCCGAGCAGGACCCTAGAACTGAAAAATAAGTACCTTCGGTAATTGGTAGCCCCACAGGAATTTCCCCATATCTCTGTGAACTAATAACTGGGTGAGGTCGTTCGGGCAATTTTGTCCGCTGTGCAGAGTAGGAATAGGGTCATACTCAGCTGGGCTTTGGAGCTGGGAGTTTGGGGGAGTGCATTGGATAACATGTTGGACAATCGGGTGCATGGAAAAATGTTCCTCATTGCTCTTGACAATCAGTCGGTTACAAAACGCATGAGGCATGTGGACATTTACTATATTCTAGTGCTTGAATATGTTTTAATCCTTTAACTGTTTATGTCGAGTATACTCGTCTTGGCGAAACGACAATTTTTTGCATAATGTCGAGTATACTCGTCATGAACATAAGTAATTGTATTCATATTATAAATCAATGAAAGAACTATTTTATTTTCTTGAAGCAAGGCAAATAAAGAGCCTTTAAAAAAGTATATACTCAAATACATATATAAACTTGATGTTATTTAAATTAATTTCGTTTTATATACTTTTTGTTTTCGTTTCTATAGTCCAAAAATTTCATCTTCGTAAATGATATTTTTTGCCAGTGAAATAATTTTTTTTTTACAACGTAAGCAATTAAGATGTTCTATAAAAACCAACAGACAAGACTTGATTTTTATGTCACAATTTGTAAAACTATACAGCAAAAAAGTTTTACTCTGATTTCGTAGAGTATAGTCATCGCCAAAAAATAAGTAAGCAGCAGAAAATATTTTTAAAACAAAATAAAACAGTTAAAGGGTTAAAACTTAACTCGGTTAATAAGTAACATTGATGTGGGTTAAAGAACACAGAGGCACATATTGAATTGAAGCAGATCAACAAGCAAAAAGTGAATGTGCAGTGGATTTATGTAGACCAGAACCCAGAGTAGCACTAGGAAAAGCCCTACAATGAGTGAAGTTATAAAACTTAAAAAGGTGGTAACCGGCTGAAAGAACGCCAGTCGAGCTATAACTAATAACCAAAGGCCTCCAACAAAAAATAGTGTTTAAAATGAAAATGCTTGGATTTGCTAAATATTTAGCAAAGTGACACAAACCTATCTTGTTGAAAGCTAGTATGCTAGCTGGTATGCTACTGATTTAAAATTTTGACATGTTTTGTTCTCTATAAGATTCTCGTTGAGATTGTGTAAGTGCTTACAGACCCTTAGGGGTTTGCGAGGGGGCTCTTGCTGATAACTGAGTGATTACCAGGTCATAAAGACTTCAGATTTCATCTAGCCAAGTCACGGTAGAGCACATTGTGTGTGATTGTCCAGCAATGACTAGCATAAGACTTAGAACCACGTGCAGAAACTTGTTAAATGTGGATACCATGCTAGAAATTATTTGAGTCTCAGTCTCCGTGATGAGAAAATAGAACGACTCTCACCAGTCGGCAATCTGAAATCACTAAAGTCAAGAGTTAAGGCTGCATGTACCACGTGAAGCAGTGAAAGTTAGGTTGCTCTAAATTAAAAGTTGGTTGCCTATAATTATCGAGGATTGCATTATTTTAAAAATGTAACAATACAATTACAAATTATAATCTAACTTAATTTTACCGAAGATAGTAACTATGCACCAAGGCAGGCACTGACGTAAATCTGTATCATATATGACTTAATCGAGATAGACTTGGAAACTAACTTGTATCTTTAACATTTAACTATAATAAAACTGACATAAGAAATTGAATGAAAAAAAAGTTAAAAAAATTTGACTAGAAGAAAATTATATTATTGAGGCCCATTATTACAAATTGCCAATAGCTAAAGTGAGGATTTCGACGGAGAGATAAGTAGCTTGTTATAATAACGAGGGTAAGACTCGTCACTATAACTTGCCTTTAAAGTAAGTGACAGCCAAAGGTTATTTTAAGCTTGCTTATAATAACGAAAAGCTACTTATCTCTCCGACAAATTCCTAACTTTAGCTATTGGCAAGTTGTAATAATGAGACTAAATCTTTTAAACCATAACCCGCCGTAAAATGTTTATTTTCAAGTGGTGTCTTATATTGTCGAATAAGACAAATAATTTAATATCCTTAAAAGGTTGAATATGTTTCATTAATAGTTAAAGGCTAATGTGTTGTTTCGGTAACCCTATATTCCTATACAAATTGTTTAGACGATTTGTTTCAATTGGGCTACAGAAACAGCACATAAATCACGTGTACACAATACATTTGTGTTGGTTTATCAAATACTTACTTCTTTATCCTTTTTAGGGTTCCGTACACAAAGTGTAAAAACGTAACCCTATTGTTTTCGCTACAATGTCTGTCCGTTTGTCCGTCTGTCAGCGCCATTTATCTCTGGAACCGTAAGAGATAGATGCTTGAAATTTTCACAGAAGGTGTATAGCTGTGGCCACTATAGTAGCAAATACTAAATCTTATAGGGTGTTCCGATAGAGAGTTGTTATTTATGAATATGTGCTTTTTGCTTCAACTGTAGGAAGAATACACTAAAAATATGCAAGCAGTAATTAAAAGTTAGTACGCTATATAAGTAAGTCTAAAAAATAAACTCCAAAATTAAAGAGTGTTCCGATAGTGCTGTGATTTGCATGTATAAGGCCTAAGTTTTGAACCATAATAGGTAGACTCCACAAATTTTCACAGAAGGTGTGTAACTGTAGCCCCTATAGCAAAAAATACTAAAACTTATAGGGTTTTCCTAAAGTGACGTGTTATTTGCCTTTACGTCTTTATATCTTGAGCTATAGGAGCAAACTACTTAAAATTTTCAGACAGTAATTTAATCTATGTTCGTTTTATAAGCAAATATACAATATTAAACCTAGAAATTAAAGGGTGTTCCGATAGTGACGTAATATATGGTCTAAGTTTTAAATGATAATAGGTAGACTCTTGAAGCTTTTACAGGAGGTATATTACTATGGCCACTATAACAAATAGTAAAAATTAAAGGGTGTGCCGACAGTGACGTGATTTGCGTAAACATTGACTAATTTTTTAACCATAATAGATAGACTCTTGAAATTTTCACAAATGGTGTATTACTATGACCCCTATAAAAACAATAAAAATTTAAAGGGTTTTCCGACAGTGACGTCTTTTACATGTATAACGACATATTTTTTGAACCGTAATAGGTAGACTCTTCCAATTTGTATAGAAGATGTGTTGCCATTGACGTTATCAAAATTACTAAAAATTAAAGGGTGTTCTGACAGTGACATGTTTTTCACGTATAGTAACTTATTTTTATAATAGTAATAGGTAGATTCTTGATATATTCATAGAAAGAGAATTGCCATGGCCGCCAGAGCAAATAACAAAATAAACAAAAGAGACATGATTTGTACGTAAATGGCCTTATTTTTTGAACTGTAATAGGTAGACTCTTTAAATGTTTACAGTAGATGTTGTACTTCGGCCGCTGTAACAATTACTAATATCTAAAGGGTGTTCGATTAGTGACATGTTTTTCACGTATATTACCTTATTTTTTGAACCGCAATAGGCAGGCGCATGTATATTTTTATAGATAGTGTATTACCCTGGCCGCTATAATAAAAATTGCTAAACTTTAAAGGGTGTTCCAACAGTGATGCAATTACTACTTTAATTTTAAAATAAGAGGGTGACTCATAAGGCATGCAAAAATTAAAAACTTGAATTTTTAAAGTTGTACTAAACATAGTACGGAACCCTAAGTGTGTGAGTCTAACTCGCACTTGACTAATTTATTTATATGTTTAAATTAACACAATAAAAAATCCTTCTATTTCAACACAATAATATTTTAATAAGGTTTTTTTCTTTATTGCAGGTAAGAACTTATTTATTTTGGACAACAATTTACAACAAATTTAAAAGTAAGATTGAATTTCAAATTATATTATATAGAAAATAAAAAACGTAAAATGTAAAATTTTTAAAAGGTTTTAAAATGCTTTATGCAAAAAATACGAGAAAAATGGGTGAGAAATGTAAAAAAATATAAACAAATTATTTGCATTATAATTGGAATTGTTCCTTAGTATTCGACCTCTTATGTTTAATAATAAATCAATTTATTTCTTTTTCCAAGTTTAAGGTCATTAATGGTGAAAATATTCTTTTATTATATTTTTTCGATATTTCGCTATCCCCTGGATAGCATCATCAGTAATAAAGAGTAATAAGAAGTAAAATATAAACACAACCACTTGTTCTTTCATTTAATATTGTTAGGTTCAGTAAAAAATACTAAAAGGTTCGTAGATAGTTATGGGTGGGTCGATTTTGGCGTTATTTTTCTTTTTGTCAATTATAAGTCGCTATATTAATTGCTTTGTCAAGCTTCACCACCGAATTTAATAAAATTTTGAGACCAAAGTTGTTTTCTTGCTTCCATTTTTTCACCGTAAATTTGAAACCACTTCAATATCTTGAACGGCTTTTTTTGTCCAGAAAATTGCTCATGTGATATAAAATAAATATTGTTTTAGCATGGTCTTCCAGTTTGTACAGCGCAGGTTATTCAACAAAAATACATTTATAGTTTTAACAAAAAGTCGTTACTTAAATTCGACTTAGTGGTGCGAGTATGATTCAAAAATCTGTATCTTCGTGGTATTTTGTTCCCCAATATTTTTCAGCTGGACTTAAAATTGATATTACTTCAGTAACCTGTTGTCTTATTACCAATCTAAACTGTGTATTCATTTTAGATTTGATGCCACAAGCAGAAATTATATTAAAAATATATTAATTATTTAATATAATGCTAATAACCCATAATTTCATAATTAAAATGCAATTTATTTGTTGGGGGAAAAGAGCTAGTACCTATACGTTTTTCACTGGTTGCTCAGACCAGATCATCAGCAAACCTTTTTTCTACTTTTAAAGAAGCCAATTCGTATAGAAAGTAGCTCTTTTCCCCCAACAAATAAATTTGCATTTTTATTATAAAAAGTTATGGGTAATTAGTAGCATAATATTAAATAATTAATATTTAAATTCCCAAAAATTTTATATATAAAAGTTTATTTATGAAACTCCATTTCTAAAAATAAAACTGATTAAATTTGCAACACAAAAAAAAAAATAAATTAATAAGAGAAAATTAACATATTTCCCAGAGCATTTTTTTTAATATCTGAAGAGGTATAGCAAAAATTCGCAAACAGTACATCAGCTTTTAACTAAAAGCCTCGATAGATTCGAGAAATTTATGTTTCAATAATTTTTTTTGGCGGTTGTGCCATCCACACATCTCGATGATATCCAAGTTATTAAAACATGATTAACATTTTTCAATAGCGTGATCCTTTTACTGTCACTGCATTTTCAGCCGAATGTTAAAAAAATTTCCAAATTACGCGTTCACACCGCATAACGCACCACATAGCAATTCGGTTAGCAATTGCCCTTGGATTTTTAAAAACCCGAGTGCGGCAATTTTTATTGTTATACAAATTATTTTTTATACAACTTTAATTCATAGAACAATGGTACTTTGGGTTGTGGTTAACCCCAGTTCCTAAAATTTACCAGTCCATACTGACAAACCCTTTATTTTGAAGCTTAAAAGTTCTTCTCTCAACAACTAAGGGAAGTAAAGTAGGCCACAACATCATTAGCAAAATTTTTTCAGCATTGTACAAAATATGCGCCGAAATCTTTCAACGCACCAGTGCGTATGATAAATTTTAATTAAATATTAATCATACGTCTCACTGAATTTTTAGGAAAAGTGAAGACTGTAGTACTTTCTTCTACTTCTTTTATTCTTATGTATTCCTATGTATTTTTATTTTGTTAGAAAAGTTTGAGAACAATTTTATTAAATATAAATTTTCCTAATTTAAGTAAAAACAAAAACACTTGCAAAACTTTCCTTAATCCATAAAAGATAAAATATTAAGATTAAAAAAAATTGTTTTTAAAAGTTGTTTAAGAAAGTTGTTTTTTTTAATATACCCGTGCTACAACAAACAAGGCAAACTAAGAATTAAAAAGCACACACCTAATAAGAAGAATGACAAAAGAAACTATAATAGAAAAACATGTTTGCTAAATTCACAACTTCCGTTAACACGCCATGTCACATATTTCATGAAACTGAGTTTTTACTTTCTAGTTTTCATGTTTTTATTTTGTTAGAATAAAACATGAAATAAATAAATTTATATCCTTAAAAAAAATAAATAAAAAACAAGAAAAATATCTTAAAATAAAAACAATAGAATTGCTCAAGTCAACATGGGAAAAATATGAAGGCAATATTGTGGTCTCTAGTTGTTGTCTCAATGTATTTTTCTGCCCCTACGAATACTAATAAATACAAAAGTCTAAATAAAATAACAAAACCATCAAATATAAATGTATAAATGTACATATGTATGTGTAAATGCGTATAGCATCTATTAAGACTTGTACATTAATAGTTATAAAACCACATTTACTATGTTGCTGATGTCTGTTTGAAGTATTAAAAATATGTGCTAAACACAATGTAGCTGTCAACAACATTTTATGCATTAGACTTATGAAGAAAGCAAAACGAAATAAAACAATTAAATTACATTTCTTTTTAAATTGAATAGAAAATTTGTATATCAGTGTTTTTTTGTGGCACAATAAAAGTTTTAAAGCAAAATTATTTTTTTAAATTTATTTATTTTTTAAATTTATTTATAAGCAGTGCCTTTTAAGTTGAAGAATTTTACTAGCTCTCTTTTAAGCAGAAAATTAATCCAAAATTTCCAAAAAAAAGATTTTAAAATATAAAATATTTAGCAAAACATTTTTTTAATTTCATATTTTAAATAGCAAAAAATATTTTGTGTTTTGATAAGTGCGAGGTTTTTTATTAGATATTATTGAACTATAAGTTTGTTGGACTGTGTGTTTAAATTGCACATTAAATTAGAGCAAGGGTTACCATCCGTCCTATACATTGTTGTTTGTTAGAAAGCATGAAAATAAGCGTAAAATTATCGAAAATATACGCACTAGAAGTAAAGTTATTTAGAATAAAGTACAAGAAAAGAGGTCTAGTTTAGAAGTCAGAAACATTCAGTATTTATTAATCAAACAAATGCTCACTGCTAGGTACACGATAATAATTTTCCAATTTGTATGGGAGATACTACGGCAACTGTTCCAATCCAGTATATATTTTTCTAGACTATGCACATTAGCATGGGGGTTACTTGTGCAAAGTTTTAAAACTTTAGCTATTGTAGTTCTCTAGACATACAATAATGATTTTTCACTTTGTATGGGGGGTACAACCTTCACTGTCCCATTTGATTCTACATTTTGGCAGACTATGCGTACTAGTACAGGAGTTACTCGTGCAACGTTTTAAGGACAGGAACACAAAATTAATATTTTATTTTGTATCACCCCTTTTACAGTTGGGCAGAAACAGGCCAGACAGACGAGATTTGTAGCCTAGGGGTTGAAGAGGTAGAATATGTATTGCATTACTTTCTATACAAATCTGGTCTGTCTGTATATTTGCTGTCCAAATTTGAAAGGGGTGTATAAGCGATACCATGCCAATTCAGTCTGTGTTTAGCTAAACTATTTAAATTAATATGGGGGTTACTGGTGTGAAATTCCATGGCACCACCTATTACAGTTCTCTAAATACAGGATAATAATGTTTCACTTTGTACGGGAGGTATCACTCCTGCTATTCTAATCCATTCTATCTTTCTCTAAACTTTGTATGTTTATATAGAGGTTACTGGTGCAAAATTTTAAGGCGCTACCTATTATTGTTACCAAGCAAAACGATGATAAATATTTACTTTGTATGGTAGCTGCCACGCCCACGTTGAATATCAAAAAATAGGTACCCTATTTTACCAACCGTATATCTAGTAACAAATCGTATATCTACACGCAAAGAAAAAACATGGTTGAGGTAATCATAATCTAAGAGCAACATACAGGGTGGCCCAAAAAAGATTGAAGGATTAAAAATAACTGTATTTTTTTTTTTGTTTAATTTTTTATTAATTTTTTTTTATGTTTTTAAATATTTAATTCATGGAAATTTTTTACATCTAAGTGTGAAATATAACATCTCTCAAATGGTGTCCATTTTTGAAACAAAAATTGGCTCTTTTAACCGCATTTTCCATTACTGCCTGTAGAGTTTCTGGTTTCTGGTTCCAAGTTCCTTATTTCTGCTTGAATGTTCTGCTTAGGCTTTTGAATTGTATGGGGTTTATTGATATACACAACTCCTTTCAAATAGCCCCACAAGAAAAAAATCTGGAGCAGTCAAATCTGGTGAACGTGGAGGCCAAAGCAAAATCACAATTTCTGGAAATTATTCGTTCATCAAAAATGTTATGAAGAAGTTCCATTGTCGCTCTTGCTGTATGCGCAGTTGCAACATCTTGCTGGAACCATATGTTTTGTTTATTCTCAACATGTGGACGCAACAAATTTTCTATCATAGTGCTATACAGAGCCGCGTTAACCGTTTCTGGTTGACCATCCGCATCTTCGAAAAAATATGGACCGATAATTTTATCAGCCATAACACCGCACCAAACAGTACATCTGGCGGGGTGTAATTCACGCTGATGTAATGCCCTAGGATCTACAATTTTGTTTGTTAACATAGCCATTTAAGTGGAAATGCGCTTCATCGCTCATTGTAAGATTGTTTAAAAAGTTATCATTTTCTCTGGCTATTTGACTAAAACGAATAGCATATTGCAGGCGTGCCTGATGATCTTGGGGAAGCAGTTGCTGTACCATTTGAATTTTATACGGAAACATTTTAAGGGATGTTCTGGAGATTCCCAAATGAGCAGAACGACGATGAGTAGAGACAGATGGATCTTCGTTTACACTCTGCCGTACAGCCGCCACAAATGCTTTATTGCGCACAGATCGACCTCTTCCTTTTCCTGGAAGATCTGACACTCTTCCATGTTCCTCAAAACGGGAGACTAAGTTCCTAATCATGTTGTCACTGGGTGCTGTTCGGACATTAAAATGACGACAATAATTTCGTTGAGTTGTAATAATTGACCTTCCAGAAGAATAAAAAAATTCAATGATTTCGACGCGTTTCTGCACATCATATGTAGCCACGATTTATCTCCAAAAACCAGTAAATAACCTGCAAAAGACAAAAAAAAAAAAAATTATTAAACACAAAAAAGATATAACTATTTTTAATCCTTCAGTTTTTTTAGGCCACCCTGTATTATGGTTAAATTATAAGGTTCTAGGTAAACCATATTATTGTTGAATACTATAATATTGTAGTTAAAGTAAACGATTATAGTATGGTTAAAAAATATGAAATGTCAGTTTTTATTTTTTTCTTTAATTTATTTTGAAACATACATTTCATTATAAATAAAATTTTGAAATAAAACACAAACTTCTTAGGAACTTGAACGTTGCTTCTTTTTCATATACAAGACGAGAAATATCACCGACGCACTATAATATTTTTTCTTCATTTATAATTTTCTGTTAGTATTTTATTGAATTTAAAGTTAGGTTAGGGTATTTCATTGTAGAAAAAGGCAAAAGCATAATTATAAATCTTATTTATTTTTAATTTTTCACAGTATCGTCTTCATTTTCAATATTAACGTTACAAATGTCGTTTTCGTCAAGTAAATTGAGGACTTCAATCAAAAGGGGTTTCTTCTTTTTTCGATTTCGTCTTCCTCATTCCTGCCAGAAGAGGGTCTGATGTCAAAAGCAACCTATTTAGCACATCTTGGTTGTATTATATTGTATTTACCGACTGGCAGAATCGCCTCCCTTATTACGGCTGCTCCATGGCGCAACACTTTTTGCAATATCGGTGACATAGAGTGAAATTTATAAAGGGAAACATACAACTTAGTAGTTTCCTTACAGTAAGCCTCGAACTTTTCTATGTTAATTTTAATACCACAGCATATGGCATCTAGTATTATTTTTAACCGGTAGATTAAATTTTCGTCAATCCCAGTTATCTCTGCTCTTTAATACAAATTTTTATATTATTTCCTTTTTTTTAGGTTGCCACCAGATCGTTCTTCTTGGCAGATAGGCGACAGTTCCACTTTCTTACTGGCAATTTGTATGCTACATGTGGGAGTCTCTCAAAAAATCTGATTCCAGAAGAGCCTGTAATAAAAATATTCCATTTTATTGAAATTCTTGATTAATCTAGTTTTCAAAGCCCATGTACTAAAAAAATCGCTAAAAATTTAGGGGTGGATTGGGGTGGCTGTTTTTTGCTTTTTAAATTTCTGGAGGGTCTATTCTACAAAATACTATCAAACTTTAAGCTCAGAAATGGACAGAAATAGTTTAAAACCTTTGCGATATGTGAAGATGTGTGTTTTTTTTTTTTTGCATTTGTAGAGCTTAACCATTAAGGGGGGGGGGGGGGGGGGGGGAAACTATTAAATAATTCGAATCAATGTAAAAATTAAGTTTTAATTAAAGCACATTGTACACAATCCATGATAGAAACTAACACAAAATCCACTTTATCACCATAAAATTAATATTTGAAGACAGTAAAGTTTTGAGCATATCTCAAAATGACACGAACACGTTTGGCGAACGGTAAGGTTCAAGCGCGCCATGTTGGTTTTATAGTATGGAGAGGTTACCTGACTTTTAAAAAATAACACTAAAAAGGGTGTAGTGCTAATATAAAAAAAATGAATTTTGAGCGACTGTAATGGCCAAATACCTGTCTATGTGACGGCATGACCTCTATGATCAAAACCAGGAACTAACTTTTCATCATGTTTTTTTTTTTTAATGTACATAGGACAAGCCACAGTTAAGACGTACAAAAGCCTTAATATTTTTCCGTTTTTAAGCAATTGGATCCTCATGCACTTACGAATAGCCGAATTATGTTGGTTGGTTTCAAAACCAACTTTTTCAAGTACAATTACTTTGCTTTAGGAAACATCACCAACAGGATTAGCCTTGCGTCTTGTACCCAAATGAGCTTTCTTGTAGTCTTTGCCAGCCCAGCGTTGGGCTGGCATTAGGTTACATTTAAATATATTATTTTTGAATATAAAATTTTGGTTGTGGTATGAAATTTAACAAAATTTGTAGAATAAAAACACAATAAAAAACATAATAATATTTAATAATAAAATCTTAACTAAAAACTTGTTTATCATGACCAAAGTAATGTTGCAAACAACTTAAATTTTTTCATTGCAACCATACATTGTTACAGAGAATATAATGTGATTCCTGTGGGCATACCATAACCAGAAATTTGTGTTTAGGGCAAACTGAATTTCAGAAAATATCGTTTCACTGGTGATGGCAGCTATAGTTTTTCGACAATCAAACAAACACATTTTTTGCTTTAACTATATACATATATACAGATAGATATTTATGAGCTTTTAGGCGTTTAGTTATTTTCGATTTATGCCAAACTATACATATCATTTGTTTATTTGCAAATTAATTTCTTTAGCTATTATTTTTTATGATTTTGTCATTAGATTGCAAGCATTGGGGCTGAACTCTACTCTATTTTATTGTTAAATCGCATAAATTGTTACTCTGAAACAAAGTATAACATTTTTTAGACAAATGTAATTTTGTGTACATTTTTTTTTTTAAATTTTATTCTGAAAGTTATTTGCAGCGGAAATGGTGGCTCTTAATTTAGTAAATCCCCCATACAAATTTTAAAAGTAGACACATACACTCCTACCTTTAAAAATATTTCTACACAAAGCATAAGGAAAAACACAGAAATAATTTGTGTACTTTTTTCTGAGTAGAATTCGGCGCTAAATAAGAAAACTACAAAGAAAGAGTAAAACAATGTTTTAAATTTCTTTTCTTATTAAACAATAGAAAACTAAATGTAAGGAAAAATGTTTTTAAGTGGTTGTTGCATGGATAAGAGAAATAAATTTAAGCAACCTTTAAACAAGCGGCAGTTATTTATTTAATTAAATAATTTTTCATTTAGTTTTTTGTTTGTTTTTGTAATTTTAAATAGAAACAACACAATAGGGACGAAAACAATGCCGTTTTGTTTTTTGTATTTTGACAAGGTTATTTATTGTCATTTTTTTACTGTCCCATTTTTCTTTAAACTTAAAGCCACAGCAAAAAACGAAAAAATGCTATAAGAATTGAGTAAGGAAAAAATATTATATTTTCATATTATTTACATTTAATATTGTAAATGATTTATAATTAAGTATTTAAAATTTGAAAAAAAAAAATCGTGATAATAATTTAATTAATTGCAATTTCATTAACAATTCCCTGACATTGATGCTGCCAGCAGGAAAGCATTTGCAAACGTATACTCAAGTATACAACTGGAAAATTATGTCGGTCTTCCATATCATACATACTCACACATACACAGAATTGAATTGTATTTAAATTTATATTTTATTGAATTAAATAAAGACAGTGAGAGCGTTTAAATGAAATCATCAATAAACGATGCTGGTATAAAAACTTAACTAAAGGAAGGGAGGCAGCATACACACATAGAAAAAACATGGTTGAGATAACCATAATCTAAGAGCAAACTATTATGGTTAAATTATATGATGGTGCTCAATTCATATTATTATTAAACATTATAATATTATGGTTTAATTCAACGATTGTAGTATGTTTAAAATCTATGAAACTGTGTCATGTGGAACATTTATTCTAATAAAAATTTTTATCAACGTTTTAAATTTTTCAAATTTATGTGTCAATGTAGATTTTATTTATTTTGAATTTCCTTTGGGTGTGATAACTATTTAATGATGAAATCTTTATCAGAACTTGCTTATCGTCAGCTAATTAATGTTAGAAACAACTAAAATTTGTTCAACGCAACCATACTTTGTTACATATATCATAATATGGTTCCTGTGGCCATATCATATCCATGTTGTTTCTTTGGGGCATAAATACTTTATACTCAATGTAACTTGAAAAATGAAAAATGTATAAAAAATAGTCATATTTTTTGCTTAGAAAAAATCCAAGCAGAAGAGTTCTAAATGCCAAACAAGATCATTCAAATCAGACTTTTTTAAAAATTAGATGTTCTTGATGGACTTGAAAAAGGTGCACCCATTGAGCAGTAACTAGATTGAGTTCAAAGTGAAGAAACATCTACATCAATTGCCATTTCGTCTCGGTTAGGAGGTAGCTAGCGATAATGTATTATTAATATATTAAGATTTGCTCGTCGGGCAGTTGAAACATGCACAGGAAAAAATTTGTGCACCAATCAAAGGTTTTAATATAAGTTCGGATACAAATTTGATTAAATTTTTTATTCAGTCAATTATTTATTAAATAAAAATTATAGATTATTCTTTCTTTATTAAATATATGATTGAAATAAATAAAAAAATAATTACATTTGTATTTTAAACTAATTAAAACCTTTAATCTGTGTATGATTTTGTTCCTACATTTTCGTATAACACCTTGCGTTACGGTCATACAAAGTTAGTAAAAAATGTTCACAAGTTCACTCCAAACCAACCTCTTAAAACTCTTGAGCCGATAATACAAAATATTTGCCTCTTTTATCGATAAGAAACTCAAAGAAAAGCTGATTAACATTTTTTACTAGAGAACTTCCCAACAAACCAAATGTTTAGATTTTTTCTGAAGTCAGACTTGTCGTAAGGAATTCGTTAAGACATTTCGGTAGTTTGTCGGAAATCAGACTTGTCGTAACGAATTCGGTAAGACATTTCGGTAGTTTGTCTGAAAATTGAAAAAATAACGAATTTATTAAGACATTTCGGTTGTTTGTCTGAACAAATAAAAAAATATGTATATGAAACTTTGATGTATATGTAAGAAAATAAAGTCGAATTTGTATTAAAGAAAAAAAATAATAGTAAATGCGAACAAATTTCATAAATATAACCAAGATGGACAATTGAAATTGAATTGATTACGGTAAAGTATTACCTTCAATACCAAATCATTAACTAAAATCGTAATATTCACTTAACTTTCAGATAATGAAGTTCTAGCTTATACTGAGGTACTGGCAGAAAACATGTCGTTGCGATTTTGTACCTGCATTTCGTTAAGATTTCGTAACTATATATCGTAACGATTTCGTTACTACATATCGTTGCGAAGTCGTGTCAATCCCTTCATATAAAAATCGTTACGATTTCGGTAATATTTCGCTTCCGAAATCGGAAGATATTTTCGAACAGTCGTTACGAATTCTTTACGAAATCGGAACATTTGGTTTGGTGGGTTATTACTTGAAATGCGTGTGTCTATAAATTTTAACGTGTTTGTATACAAATTCTTTTGTCGTATGTGAAAATATTGTGCAAAAATTAATTTTATGCCACAATATGAACTAAACAATCTATATATATAATAAAATAGCAACTCATTTCCGTCTGTCTATCTGTCTGTCTGTCTACTTTTCTTTTGCGTTCGCATCACGTAAAAACTACTGGATGTAGTTTAGCAAAATTTTGTGAGAAGATACCTAAGTATTGTGATTCTAACACAGAATACATTTTTTCTGGAAAAATATCTTATATCCAAGAGAAAGTGGAGAAAAAGCAGTGAAAGTACGTAGTTGAACTACGTGTACTTAATTTTTTATAAAGTAAAAAATATAAAAACTGATATGCAGCATAGTTTAAGGCGCAACTAAAAACGCCTTCGTCGGTATTACCACATAGTCCTAAACCGCCGGCGAAGTAAAATAATTATAAATTGGCTATGCTAGCTTTAAACTAATTCGCCTAAATAACACCAGAGTCGCTTGCAAGACTGTTCTAAAAATAAGCACAACGTGCAATTGCAGTGTTATCATAAGCTATCGCACGAACCATTTGTCTTATCTACTACTATCCCTTTCTAAATGAAACAGTTAATATGGACATTAATTAAAAATTAAATTAAATTAAATAAAAAAAAAACTAAAACCGTAAGGCTCTTTGGTGTGGATTGCTTTCAAAGTAAAATCGAACAAAATATTGCAAGGACGCTGATGAAGTGGCGGGCACAGCTGGTATGAACTAAATATGATATTCGGTTTTATTTAATTACCCGCATTTATTAGCTTTTCTTGATATCAAATTTATGGGAATAATAATAATAGAAAACAATAATTATAAGCGCTTTTTATAATTAGAAAATTAATAAATTCAGGTACTAAGCCAAATTATTGTTTTGTGGTTTTTAGAAATTATTGTACATTTGTTCATTGTTTTTTTTAAGCTTTTAAAGAGCAAAATTTTTTTGTAAAAAATATATATATTTTAAGAAAAGCAAAGATGGGTAAAAACTTTAAAATAATAGAAAACTTTGACATTATACTTTGATTTTAGAATTGGATTTAAGTTGGGGCATATTTTCGTTGCTGAATAATATGGTAATAGAAGATGGCACTGTTATTATATAAAAGCTTATTTATATATTACTTACTTACTTCCTTACTTACTTACTTACTTACTTACTTACTTACTTACTTACTTACTTACTTACTTATTTAGATGGCTATAAACAACCATTTAGGTGAGTAGCCTGATTAAGAATAGCATTCCATGTGCGTCGGATTTAATTCACCTTGCCTCCAGTTTCTAGCACCAAGTTTTGAGAGATCTTCCACCAGAGTTTGGGTATTCCCCTTCTTCGTCTTCCTTCGGGATTGAATGAATTCAAATGATTTTCTCTCTGGAGCATTCCCATCCATACGTATGACATGCCCCAGCCAGCGCAACCGTTGTAATTTAATGCGCTTAACTATGTTGTTGTTTTCGTACAGCTCATATAGCTCGTGATTCATTCGATGTCAATACTCTTCGTCGACGAAGAAAGGTCCATATATTTTGCGAAGAATCTTTCTCTCAAACACTCCTAGAACATCTTCATCTGCTTGGGTAAGAACCCACGCTTTAGCACCATATAATAATATAAGTCTTCTATGTATAAAGTGCAAATTGAGTTCCTCGAGAGAAGGCTTTATTTCTTAACTGCTTGCTTAGCCCGATATATCATCTATTAGCAAGCATAGTTCTTCGTTTTATTTCCAAACTGATGTTATTTGTTTGGTTTATTTCAATACAGAGGTAGATAAAGTTGTTCACTATCTCGAAGTTATAGTCACTAACATTCACATATTCACCGAGTCTTGTTGTTTCTTTGTTTGTTGATACCATAAGCTTTCTTTTATCTTCATTTACTGCCAGACCCACTGTCTTCGACTCGTTTTCTATACTGAAGAATGTTGTAGTTACCTCTCGCACAGTCCGCTCTATGATATCAACGTCATCGGCATAAGAATGTAGCATATGCTTTTTATTGTAATTTGTGTCTGCTCTGTTAACTGCAGCATCACGCAATATTTTTAAACAATCACCTTGGTATTAAACATCTCGGATAAGGTCTTTATCAATTTCAGCCGATGATATTGTATCAGTTAGAGTTATTCTGCTTAAGCGTATTAGATTTACAGGTATACCAAATGCAGACATGGCTTTAAGTACCGTTGCTAGTTTCGGGCTGCTGCTAACTATATATATATATATATATATATATATATATATATATACAGGCATATACATATATATATATATATATATATATATATATATATATATATATGTATATATATATATATATATGCCTATATAGTTGGCGCATACGGTTTTGTCTTCTTTTCTATGCACAGGACACAGCACACTGGTTCCCGTCATCGGATATGCGTTCTTCTAGGCAAATGCTTCTAAGTGTATTAAGTGTTTAAATATGATTACAAATATTTATTGTAATTTTTGACCTTTTTAATAATTTTATAATTATGTTTTTTAAGCTTTGGGTCTTTTTTTGTTGCGAAATATTGAACATAAAAATAAATTTAAAAATTTTTATAAAAAAGACCTAAATCTTAAAAACTTAATTATAAAATATAATTTCATATTTAGCCAATTCACTATGTCTGCTAAATTCCTAAATCCTAAAGTGTTATTTAGGGTCAAATAGCACTGCTGTGAACGACCTGTCGTATGTCAGCCATTGTGTATTTCAATAAACGTCATACGACTACACAGAAATTTCATAAACAACAAAAAACATATAATAAAATCAATCATGCCAACTTTTGCAAACAAAAAACGCAGAAATATGAGTGTGGCATCACTGAAGTCAATAGCACGATGAGAAAACATAGGATTCAAAGTACTTTCTCATATAATATTTTTTAATGAGAAATACCAACAACATTTTTATGACAGTCATAAATATTTATGGCAATAGGACAATAGAACACAATAGCAGACATAGTGAATTGGCTAATTATATTCTAACTTAAATTATTGAGAAAAGTAACGAAGATCTTCAATCGTTGTAGTATAATATGCACAGTCTTTGGTGGTTATCAATCCCAGAACCCCTGTCTGATAGACTTGCACATTAGCTTTTATCCTATGGAGGCATTCTATCTAAAAGTTACTTAAGCTCTTTGTTTATAAATATTGAACAAAAATAAATAACACGTCATGCCTTTGATTTCTAAAGGAACTGATTTTTTTTGTTGTAAATTTTGACTTTTTTTATAGTTTTGCAACGGAAATCTTTTTTTTTAAATTTTACAACATGCTTGGGTAATGTTCCTAGCAGAGGTTGTGACAAGAGCGTGCATTGTGTTTAAGTGCCAAGCTCACTAGGCAACATTCGGCTCATGGCTGCTTTTTCTTATTCAAAAAAAAAGTGCAGAAAAAAATTATTTTTTTGACATAAGATGTATTTATTAAATGAATGGCTACATTATTGAAGTTTTGAATGAGATGTTAGACAAAAACTGATGACACCTTTTTAAAAAGTCCCACGGATTTTACGAATCTTTCGAGACCCATAAATAAAAGTTGGCCACCAATTTCACCAAATTGGGTATAGGATTTTACTACCCTGTGATAGTAGAATCGAACTTCCTTGTATTTTTTTCAATTTTGCACGGTGTTGTTATTAGAGCGCTATGCATTTATTACTAAGAATTTGTTATGATTTGTATGAAATCGTTTTTCATTTTTTAACAGGACGTTTTGTCTGTATTTATTTTTAAAAGAAAACATTTAGAAATATTTTGAAAGACTTTTCTAATTAAATTCATGTCATTAGTATAATTAGTTGACCTTATTTTATGGTTATACCAAGTTATTTATAAAATATAGTTTTTTGTTATAAAAAAAAAAAGTGTCATCAAGTGTGAGGAATTAATAGCTTACAAAATGTTGATCAATATTTGTTTTAACAAAAAGATGAAATATGATTAACCCCTTTTGAACCCAAAATACTTAACAAGTAATTTTAAAACGTGATTGCAGCCCTCTTTCTGTTTGATTTATGATGAGATAAAACGTATGCATTATCATAAAGAAGGTTTTTTTATCTTTTCTTTTTTATAATAAACAATTTGCAAAAACAAAATCTATAAAATTTACAAGATTTAGGTCAATGACAAAAACGTATTTTACTTGTTTTACATTTTTTCATACAAACTATCAAAGTCTAATTTAAATTACTATAAAATATTTGTTGTTTAAAGAATATTATACTTAAATATGTTTTTGTTTTAGTTAGCTAGCAAGTGGGTGTAGTGTGTGTGTGAAGGAATAAATATAGTTCAAATTGAGGGAGGGAGCAGTCAAAATTATGTAACCATTAAGTAGTGCGCTAGTAGTGCTTTACACAACAAATATTTAAAATGGTGCCAAATTATTAAGCTGACATTTATGGTTGGGCAATACCATATTCAGTATAGCATTCCAAGGAATTCAGTCCCGGCAAACAAAGAAAAGCCATGGTTATGGCATGGAACCACATTATGTTCTCTGTAAGAACATATGGTTGCAATGACCAAATTTTAGTTGTTTGTAACTTTATTTTGGTCCCCATAAAAAAATTTGTTTTTAAAATTTTATCATTATATGGTTACTACGTAAAAAACATTCAACATGGTTGGTTTTAACTATTTAATTTTTACTCCACAACCAAAGTTTTTCATAGGTAACCAACAAATTTCTAAAAATAAATACATATTATTGGTTTGTTCATGTCATCGGAGTTTAATGGTTTGTGCTTAAAAAAATAATAAACAATTGTTGAGGGAATTTATATACACGTTTAATTATTTCGTTTTCGTGCGTTGAATTGAGCGTACAGTTACCATCTCCTCTGGATTCCCGCAGAAGTTCTGCCCTCTCGGTGTGAGACAGAAATTTATTTTTAATTTTTATACCACAAAAAGTAATAAACCTCGATATCATGAACATCAACAGGATTATTATTACTGATGATGAAATGTTCGCAGATACTTACAAAACGAAATTGGTCGATGCACTATAGGAAATTGCACTATGGGAAATATTACCCATTTTTTTTGGCCCAAAGTTAAAATCAAAATTTTTGTTAAGTGTATTTTTTTTTTGTTTCAATATAAAAAAACAATAATAAAGTAAAAATCTCTGTTTAAATTTTTCGAAAGAATTGTATGACTGCTACTTTATCCCATGTTTTGCTTGCGATTTGTAAATTAGTTATCAAAAACCGATTGAGTGCAGTGAATTTTGCAGTAGTTTGTAATAAAAGTTTTCATAATAATAATTTATAATTTGCAGAAACTAAATAATGGACAATAATGTCGAAGGTGAGTACTTTAATGATATATAGTGAAATGTTGGTAAACTCATCTATTAATTCGATTAAATTGGAAAATTGTAAGTGACCTTAAGATGAACTTATGGAATTATGAATTGGAATTTAAATTAGATATCCAAAAAAATGCTAGCACATGCTAGCCATAAAACCATAATATTTCTCTAGAACAATCAATTACCTTCCGGATTTTATAAATTTCAACTGCGGATATCTGCAAAATTTTATAAAAAACGTATTTTTCCAGCTGACTACTGCGTGTTAAATTCAGAGTTATTCAATACATAGCAAGAGAAACACAACGTAGTTGACGAATTAGAACTCGAAAATCAAATTTTTGAATAAAATAATTTTAAAACATAACTTTGTTTGTTACTTCTTTAAATTAGTAAGCTAAATTTCTACTGTTATCTTTAAAAGTAAGAGTACACTCGAAAAAAAAAATTGCAAAAAAAACATTTTAGAACACCAGAGAATCTATCAAAGATCTAAAAAATCTTGGATACGGAAACCTATAACCCTGGAAACCTCTTTGGAACTATTTTTTAGTTAATTTTTTAGATAACTTTACTAATGTTTCATTTTTTTTAGTGTCTGCAAAACTTTAAGGATCCCTCCCTCCCTCCTAATAGTCTTCCAAAAGTCGGATCAAAAAAAAAAAATCATTCAAATTAGTCCTGCCGTTTGCCTGTAATTAATGTTGGCCAAAAAAAAAGGTAAAATTTCCTATAGTGCGATGATGTAATTTACGAGGTGACATTAAAATTGAAGATTTCAATACCTAAGTTGATGAGAGTATAGATTCAACCGTCAAGACCGGCGCTGATTTTGTTCTTAATCTCCGTTTACAAGAATGCTTTGCTTCCGGAGATAAGAAAGACTTCACTTTGTACGAGTACTTGACAAACTACATGAAAAAGGTGTTGGCTGAAGTGGAAAAGTGATCTCCTGATCAAATTGATGTCTTCAAGAACAACTTGAACAACGCAAGGAACGAAATATTGAGCCGTTTTAAGGATTTACAATTCTTTAGTGGTAAATCAATGAATTGCGATGATATGGGCCATGTGCGAATGCCGTGAAATCGATGGCCAAATTATTCTCGCCCTTATGTTCTTGAAACAAGGTTTGGAAAAACAAAAACTCATTTATGTATGTATTGCTTAAATCATCTGTATCTAATATAAAATTATATAAAAAAAAAAAAAAATAATAATAAATAATTATGTATTTTAAAATGTAAAAAACTGGCATATCCATTTGATATGACATTTCATATTTTTACCCATACTTTAATCTTTAATTTAATTATACATTTCTCTTAGATTATAATTACCTCAACCACGTTTTCTTTGTGTGTGAAAAACGTCTAGAATAGCCTGACGTACTATCACAATAGGATTATTTGTGATAGCGTGTAAGTTAACCCCTAAACAGAGCTAATATATTCAAGCTCCCTTCGCGATCTTAACAGGAAAGTTTGACACGAATTTAGAAAACAAATACACTGATTTCTCTTAAAAAAATAATATTTTAATATTAAAGCTTTTATAAATCAATACCTGTTATGGCTATCGCTCAACCCAGTGTGTATCGATCAAACACTTGCCCAAAAGCTTCCTTGAGTTTTGTGATGGCCGAATTAAAAAGTGGTCCATCTAAATCTTGGCTATAGAGTGCTTTATCGTCTAAAAGTGGTTTTACACGACGTGTGTTTGTGATATGACTTGTCAGTTTGCCAACCCATATGTAATTTCATGTGTTTGTCATTTTACATACGGTTTATAATTTTTGCTTTCAAACGTGAATGTGTAATTACATATGACATAACCTATAATATATAATTTTTCCGCCACCACAGCTGATGCTAGGATGCAACCGTAGTACTTTTGGTACCACAAAAATCTAAAAATAGCAAAATATTAAGTTGGCATTACAGGATGTCAGATGCTTTATCACATCAAAATAGAACACGTTCTAAATGAAAAATGTCATATGTATTGTACACATTGAAAACACACATGTTATGTTTGAAAGGGTTTACACGACGTGCTTAGAATTTACACATGGAAAAGTGACAAGTCATACTACAAATACACGTCGTGTAAAACCATTTTAATAGTTTATAGTTTTAAGTAGGGTATTCACTGCTTAAAGATGATAAGCTGATT
Organism: Phasia obesa; assembly: GCA_949628195.1. Classification (NCBI taxonomy): domain Eukaryota; kingdom Metazoa; phylum Arthropoda; class Insecta; order Diptera; family Tachinidae; genus Phasia; species Phasia obesa. The sequence goes on along the minus strand of OX451215.1, from coordinate 174,820,151 downwards.
GCTAGAGCAAACAACTAATAGATTAATAATAAAAGAACTTCTAATATTCTAATTTTGATATTCTCCACATAGCACAGTGGTCCGAATGCTAGCCATAGTCACACAAAGAAATGGGCATGATAACAATTACTTATTTATTTTTTACTTTTTCATCGCTATTAAGTAGCTGTAGTAAGAAACTACAAGATCTTGTAGAACAAATTGCAAACATTCTTTTTGCGTCGTTTTCATTGAACGCTTGCTTAAGCCTTGCTTCTTTTTCCAGACTTACCAGTATAAAGACTTGTTCGAACAGCAAAAGTAATTTTTCTGACGACAAATAACTTGATTTTGAAAATTATTTCTCTAACACTTCTACGCCAGTTAATCTTATAAAATGTTGTTTTCTACAAAACTAAACTGATACATGTAAATAAGGCAAATTTTGAACAAAAAATTTCGGCGCGTTTTTTATTAGAATAAAAAACAGTCACTCTTTTTGCTGTTTACACACAAAACATAATTATTGTCATGTGCTACTGTGGACGTGACAATAAAGTTTTTTAATTAAAATAAAAACTGATTATATTTGAAAACCAGACAAGCAAATTTAAATTACTGACACTAATGTATTTACTTGTAATACAAGTTTGATCGCCGTGATATACGTGATAAAATAAATATATATATATATATATATATATATATATATATATATATATATATATATATATATATATGAAGTAAAGATTCATATTGGGCTTGAATAAAGAGAAAACATAAAGAAAAATATAAATCGAAGATAGAAAATTAAAATTACATTTTCAATTGAAGTATAAAGAAACTTCGGATTTGATTTGTTAATAATATGTGACCCGGCCTATAAAAAGGTGCCTTATGAATCAAAAAAAAATTTTCCACTTTTTGTTGTTGTTGTTGTTGCATTGTTTATCTTTAACAGCTAATTTTTCGAAATTTTGTTTTTGAGTCATAAGCCACCTTTCCCCTTTTCATAGACCAGGTCACATATAATAAATAAAATAATTCGACTAGGAAAATGGTGTTCTTTCTAAATCACTACAAACTTTTTAGGACTAAAAAGTATTGCGTTAATAAAAAAGTATTAAATAAATCCTTCCAGTACGAGTCAGACTAGTAGACGTAGAGTTCCGTATTACGTTCAATATATAACTTAAAATAAATTAGCCATGTGCGAGTTAGACTCACACACTTAGGGTTCCGTACTATGTTTAGTACAACTTTAAAAATTCAAGTTGCTAATTTTTTTATGTCTTATGACTAACCCTTTAATTTTAAAATTAAAGTCATAATTTCATCACTGTTGGAACACCCTTTAAATTTTAGCAATTTTTGTTATAGCGGCCATGGTAATGTTATAGCGGCCATTTGAGAAAATTTCATGAGTCTATCTATTATGGATAAATAATTAGTCAATGTGCATGTAAATCACGTCACTGTCGGCACACCCTTTATTTTTTATTATTTGTTATAGTGGCCATAGTAATACTCATCCTGTAAAAACTTCAAGAGTCTACCTATTATCGCTCAAAACCTATGCCATATACACATAAAAATCACGTCACTAAAGGAACACCCGTTAATTTTTAGGTTTAATATTATATACTTGCTTATAACGCGAACATAGTTTGCTTCCTATAGCTCAAGAAATAAAAATATAAAGCAGATAACACGTCACTTTCGGAACACCCTATAAGTTTTAGTATTTTTTGCTATAGTGGCCACCGTTATATGCCTTCTGTGAAAATTTCAAGAGTCTACCTATTATGGTTCAAAACTTATGCCTTATACATGCAAATCACACCACTATCGGAACATCCTTTAATTTTTAGTTTTTTTTATAGTTTATATAGTGAACTAAGTTTTAATTACTGTTTGTAAATTTCAAGTGTATCCCACCTAAAGTTCACGAAATATGCACATATTCGTGAATAACACCTCTCTATTGGAACGCCCTATAAGTTTTAGTATTTGTTGCTATAGCGGCAACAGCTATACATCATCTGTGAAAATTTCAAGAGTCTACCTATTACGGTTCCAGAGATAAAAGGCGCTGACAGACGGACAGACGGACAGACATTGTAGCGAAAATAATAGGGTTACGTTTTTACACTTTGTGTACGGAACCCTAAAAACAGATTTAATTTTGCAAGTCTTTCTATGGCAATAAGGAAAAATTACTTAAGTTTAATTTTTAAGTTTTGTAGGAGAGCAATTTTAAACTTAAAAATTAATTAAAAATTTTATTTAATTAATCTTTAAATTTATATATGGGAGACAAACGTATTTTTGGAAAAACATCTTATGCATATCTACCAAAAGAACGCAGCCGTTGCAATTAATAATCTGTGAAAGAATTTTTTATGATTTAATAAAATAGCTTGTTGTGTCATAAGCTTTTTACCAAATGCGATCAGACATTAAAAAAAAATATATGCAGAAAGTCATTTAGCTATAACTTCCTGAAAAATGTTACAAAATATTTGAAACCTTGCACATGGGTACTTTGGAGTACGGACTTAAATTAAATTTTGCTTAAGTCGGCAATTATTCCTTATTGCCACATGATGTAAAATGTGACCGAAATTTTTAATTTTATGTTTTTATTACTTGCTTTTCAAAATGGTGGCTCTTCTTATGCATTCGATTTTTGATCTTTACTGGTTATCGAACATTTATGAGTTTTCAATCGAACACAATTTTGCTTTCGATGCTTATTGAAAGCGTGTAAGTATTTATATATTTCCTACTGTATTAACGATGTTATTTGTTTATGAACTGTGTTATAAAATCATTAAAAAATAAATGAAAAATTTACAGTTCACTTAATTTACCGAACAAACAAGAAAATTTTACAGCCTTCTGGGATGCACAAAAATACTTTTTATTTTAAGCTTGTGTTCATTTTTAGCATTCCGTACCAAAACGGTAAAAACGTAATTCTATCACTTCTACTACAATGTCCATCTGTCTGTCTACGCCTTTGTCTCTATAACCGTAATAGGTAGACTCTTGAAATTTTCACGAAAATTTTAGAAATACTAAAAACTAAAGGGTATTCTGATAGTGACGTGAAGTAAAGTTATATATTTTTTTTTTTCATAATTTATTTATTGTATCTTCAATATTTTTGAACTAACAATAATTACTCGTATCTTAAGTCTAAAATAAAATATTCTTTTTAAGTCCAGCCAGTGCTAGACAAAAATAATGTTTGTTTCACGGATTTCGAAATCATTTGCGGGTCATCCCTCTAATATACGGCCAAGAAAAGCAGTATCTCTTCTTTTTAGTCGAATGTAACCAGGTTCATTCAGCATGTTACGCGCCAAAGAGTTTGGATGAGATTCAAGCCTCTTTAGATATGTGACTGTATGTTTCGCTATTTCTGCTTTAACTGATGGCATGTTTAGGTCTTTGTGGATGTTCGAATTTTTTATATACCAGGGAACAGATGTAATAATATGTAAAATCTTATTTTGGCGCCTTTGAATTTTTTCTACATTGCTAGCTGAGGCAGTGCCCCATAACTGAATCCCATAACACCAAATTGGTTTGAGGATCGACTTGTACAGTAGAAGTTTACAATCTAAGCTCAGGGTAGAGTTTCTGCCAATAAGCCAATTTAGTTGTACTGCTTTTAGTTTCATTTGTGTTAACTTGAAGTCAAGTTTTCCAAGTAAGGCGACGGTCAAGATGTATACCCAGGTATTTAACGTCTGAAAGCTGTGGTATCATTTGGTAATTTTTTTTCTTCAAAGGTCGTTTTAATTACATTTACTAATCTGTGTGTTTGTTGGATTGTACTATGTTGTTTTCTGAAGCCGAATTGATGGTTCGGAATGAATCCTTTCGCGCTAAGAATTGGATTCAGCTTAGTTAGTTTTAAGTTTATTTTTCTGTACCTGTTAAGTTTTAAATACTCTGTGAAAATTTTAAGGCAGAATATTACGGTTCAAACAATAATAAATTTTAAATCGTGTCAGTATCGATAGGGTTACATATTGACCCTTTTGGTAGGGAATGCTAAAAATGAACACAAGCTTAAAATAAAATAAAAATTATTTATACATAGAGAAGTTGATTAAGCAATGTACGTCTGTCCGTCTGTGTTCGGGTTGAAATCAACATTGCCAAGGTACCAGAAGATATACAGGCGTTTTAAGCCCACCAATCTGCCGGGCATAGTTTCGGAAAATTCGCTAATGTAATTCAGCAACATGAGACCATTCCTTTCGAGGCTGAGGGCAAAAAACTACGCAACTTATATTTTTTAATGTTGTTTTTATTTTTTTTATTGTAATGTTTCTCTTTTGCTTTTTTTAATATTAGACCGCGACCAGTAGATGGAGTTTTTCTGCTTTAATTTGTTGTAAAGGTTTATATAAAGCAATACACATAGAGGTAGCCGATATATCCAAAGGGTGCCCACTGGGAACCAACAGCAGTCAATAGGCTCATTGGAGGGTCAATATGACCCCCTATGTGCTAAAGTCTGATCATTCTAACGAAATATAGATTGCTAAATTTTACAAAAATTTTCTTTACAATTTTTACAACAAATTTTCGATGAAACTTTTACAAAAAATTTTCAGTAAAATTTTTACAAAAAATTTTCAATAAAAAAGTTATTTAAAAAAAATTTCTATAAAAGTTTTACAAAAAATTTTCGATAAAATTCTTGCAACAATTTTTGATAAACTTTTTGTAAAAAATTATCGATAAAATTTTAACAAAAAATTTTCGATAAAATTTTTACAAAATATTTTTGATAAAACTTTTACAAAAAAAATTCTATATCTTTGTATTATATTTGTAAGTTGAAAATCATAAAAGTACATACATATGTGACCCGACCTATGAAATGTGGCTTATGACTCAAAAAAATTTTTTCCACTTTTTTTTTGGTTTCGATAGTTTTTGAGACGCTCTTTCACGTGGTGAAAACTAGAAAGTCCTAACATGCTTAGAAGTGTACTAAAAATGTAGAGAAAGAAGAGCATAAATGAAAGAAAAACAGAATTTTATTGAAAATCCTTTTCTTCATTATCTGTAATAGACAAGTCCACTGTAAAAATATTTTAATCCACTTCCATTCGATCTTCAGCTTGAAACAATGCTTGTAGTTCGTCCTCGTAATTGATAACAACATCATCGAAAGAATCATCATCATTCTCTTCGTTTTCACAGAAATATGTTTGAAAAATCTCGCTAAATTCTTCTTCGACAGACATTGTTCACAAGTGACACACGTCAGGTTTCTGGAATATTTTTGTAAAGCAGATGTTAAACAATTAAAAAAGTCCAAGATTGAAAATATTCAAATATTAGAACAAAAGTTATGGTAAGTCAAAGACGATTTGGGGATTTTTTTGGGGATAAAATCCCCAAAAACCTGACAACGCTGGGTCAGAAACTGGTTTGTGCCTTGCATTGAAAAAAACATCGCTCTTTATATACACACACGAACTTATCTCATTTATGCTCTTTTGCATTTTCTGGTTGCCTTTTGGGCATGATTGTTCATAATGCAAAAGAAAAACTACTAAGAAACTGACGAAATGTATTGTTTATCTTTAACAGCTAATTTTTCGAAATTTTGTTTTTGAGTCATAAGCCACCTTTTCAAAGACCGGGTCACATATATTGTTAGAAAACATAACAGAGTAAGGAAGTATTTATCGTTACTATTGTGAAGGGTATATAAGATTCGGCATGGCCGAAAATTGCTATCTTACTTGTTCACGTCTTATATTGATTATAGAGAGAACTATTAAATATGATTGACTGTACCCCACCTGCATTCTGTTTATTTTGTTTTTATGTCAACATTTACGCATCCCTATGGGAAAATTCGTTTTGATATAAGTTATACAAACAAGAAAAATTGTGTTGAAGTACAACCTTATATTTATTCACTTAAAGCAAATATTTTCATAAAGTTGGCCATATGGCAGCATGTCAATATTAATTTACAAATATGATTAAGTACGAAAAAAAAGGAATATTTTTTCTGCATTCATACATATGTATTTATGTACATATATGCGTTCATTTTTAAATTTAATATTTGTGTTATTTGTGTTCTTATGCCGGTAAATAAAATATGTTTGAGGTAATGTCTTCAAGACGCAGAGGCAGTATATGTATATTGTAAAACAATTATTATTAATAAAGAATTGAATTAAAAAAAAAATTGATTGTTAATTCAAGTAGGAACAGTTTCCAGTTGTAAATAAATTTGATTTTTTAAGAATCTTGTATTCTGTAACAGTCAAATATTTTCACCAAAACTACCTACACATTTCACGACGATTAGGCAGACATTTAATATCATTCAGGAGAGGCAAAAATCTGTTTTTGAAAACGTTGTTTTAATTTTATAATCAAATTGAGTTACATAGTAAGGATATTTTTCAGTTAAAGAAGAAAGCAAAACAATCGAAATTCATGGTGATTAGAGATTTGACCTGTGAATTGGTTTATGAAAAACAGAACATTTTTCTTAAAGTTTCAAATGTAACTGTTTGTGTTTTACCGTGAGAAAAAGATGATATTCTCTCTCTTTTTGAATGGGGTTTATTTTATTAATATTTCTTTTTGCCAGGAGCAGTCTATAGGCCCATTGGGGGGGTTATTTTAAATACCCAAAGTGCTTTAGTCAGACCATTATAACGCAATATAGATGGCAGGAAGGTCCTAATTTTTACAACAAATGTTTCTTTAAAAATTTTACAAAAAACTTTCTATAACATTTTTATAAAAAATTTTCTATGTAATTTTTACAAAAAAAAATCGATAAGAAACTCAACACTAACCTTAGACTGCAAGCTCTTACTTTATATCTGGATCCTTCAACCAATATTATTCTATGGCATTCAATTATGGGAAACTGCCTCAGCTTTAAACTAGGAAATTATTAAAAGACTCCAAAATAAGATTTTATCAATTATTACAGTTGCACCATGGCATACCAAAAACTCGAACAATCACAAAGATCTAAACGTGACAGCAACGTATTAACAGAAACAAAACTTCAATCACATCCAAATTCGCTAGCTCTTATCATACTGCAGGACCGTGGTTACGTTCGACTATAAAAAGAGTTTTGTAATGGCGAAGTAATTTCGAATGGCATCCCTATTACTTTGCATTTTGAAGTTAATCCAGTTTATATATTTCTATTATACTTATACATGTGTGTGTATATGAATTTATTTTGTAACGTTTTTACTTTTGATTTGACACGTATGTATGTCTCAGTCAAGTTTGAACTCTACAAAATCAAACACGTTTTAATAATAGATCATCCATAACCTCTTATTATTTACAACAAAGAGTGATATTGATAACAACAACCTGGCACTTTTAACACGCAAAGAAGAAAGATGGTTAAGGTAACCATAATCTAAGAGCAACATATTATGGTTGAACTATATGGTTGTAGTGAAACCATATTATTGTTGAACTTTATAATATTATAAATGGAATATGGAATTTCATATGAAATGGATATGCCAGTTTTTTTTTACATTTTAAAATACAAAATTATTTATTATTTTTTATTAATGATTTTATATAAAAAAACAGATGATTTTATTCATACATAGATAAAAAAAATTTAATAAGCCTTTTTCTTCTTTCAAACAGTGTTTCAAGGATATAAGGGAGGGAACACTTTGGCCATCGATTTCACGACGTTCGCACATGGCTTATACCATCGCAGTTCATGGATTTACCAGTAAAGAATTGTTCTTAAAGACATCAATTTTAGGGGATTTCTTTTCCAATTCAGCCAACACCTTTTTCATGTAATGTTTTTCTTGTCTCCGAAAGCAAAGTAATCTTGTAAACTGTGATTGAGAATAGCATCAACGCTCGTCGCAATGATAGAGTTTGTATCCTCATCAGCTTCTTCAGCTCAGGTATAGAAATCTTCACTCTTAATGTCACCTGGTAAATCACATCACCGACCAATTTCGTTTTGTATATGCGAACATTTCATAATCAGTAATGATATCCCTGTTGATTTTTTTGATTTCGAGAGTTTTTTAATTTTTGTGGTCTAAAAATTAAAAATAAATTAAAGTTTCACATCGAGAGGACTCGAATTGCGGGTATCCAGAGTAGATGGTTTTCACGCGCTTAATTCAACAGCGAAAAAGAAATAATTAAATATTTAACTTTAAATTCCCGAAATAATTGTTTATACATTTTTTATTATTTTTTTAAAAAACAAACCAATAAACTCCGATGACATAAACAAACAAATAATTTTTATTTTTAAAAATCTTTTGGTTACCTACGAAAAAACTTTGGTTGTGGATTAAACATTAAATATTTAAAACCAACCATGTTGAATCTTTTATTTAATGATAAAATTAAAACAAAATTTTTTACCGGGACCAAAGTAATGTTACAAACAACTAAAATTTTTTCATATTAATACTTATTGTTAGTTCAAAATATATTAAAAACTTGGTGCGCCCGGCTCGTCGTAGGCGTCCTGACAATATTTTGGTTGATTTTACTTTGAATATAATCCCCACTAACTTTTAAGGCTCTTATTTTTACAGTGCTTCAGTTATGGTTTATATATTTTATTTACATAGTGGTACCCATCCCTGGGTAATTGCTCAGAAACAAAGGCTTTATATAAAATTTTTATATATTTATAAATTTATAAAATTATTGTAGAGTATTTTTAATACCCCGCTTACAAAAATAAGTCAAGTTTGCAGTACATTTTGATCGGTATAATTTCGTACTTTCACTAATTTTTCTTTATTTTCATTTGGAAATGAGATTTTTTTTTTACAAAAAAAAGTACTCTATATTTGAACCAAGATACTAAGGTTTCTTCTTTCAAAATTTTATTAAAATTCTTCTAGTAGTTTTTAGGTGATGCGAACACAGACAGACCGACATACGTACATAGATACAGACAGACAGACAGATAGACAAAAAAGACAATTCCATTTCGATTACTATCTGCACCAGCAACAAATTTTAAAAAAAATATATCATGTTCAAAATGGTCATACTACAGTTTTGTTATATGTATAGATACATATTGAAGATACAATGTAATAAATAATCATCCTTATCGTGAATCTCAAGGGAATAAATTTTAGGGAATAATTTTTTATTCCCATGAACAATAAATTGGTATCGTCAATTGTTTAGGAATAAAATAAACATGTGTGCAATTCGAACATTCTATTGTGAATTAATCCAATTTTATTTTGTACGCGTATTATTGTAAATTTTTAATAAATTTAGATAAATTTTTAATAAATGCAGAAAAATGCATAGTATTTCGCTCCGTCTTAAATTTTTAGAAGAAGTTAAAATAAAAAGACGTCAAATCCACTGGTAAACACAGGAAGTAATGCAAGTGAAATCATGAAAAATTGTTGGCAGTCTGTATTTGTCAATGATTTTTTAAAGGTTTCAACAATATTCCCGAGTTAATAAAGCAGAACAGAATAACTTGCCAAATAGAGAGTCGTCAGATATTCCGTCGGTTGTAAAGATTGCAGCATGTCTACGCTTTTTTGCAGAAGGAAGCTATCAAAAAGGTGTTTCCTTTTTCTCAGAATTCCAACACATTAATTCCACCAACGTAGCCGGCTGTTGCTTGTTTGCATTTTCACTCCTTTTAAAAATCAAATTAAAAATGAAAAAGATCTATTTTTAAAAGTAACAAGAAAACTACTTGCATTGTGATTCCTTTCGTATTCCCAATCAAAATGTTTAGGAAAAAATTCACAAAATTTTTGGGAAAAAATTTTACGGCGATGCCATAATTTTTTCGAACATGCGTGTTTTTTTCACATGGAAATAATTCACGATTGCAACTTTAGGTAAAAAGAAAAAATTTCGAGGAAAAAAGTATTCTTGATAGGGGTAAGTATGAACAAAAATGGGATGAAAGCTGAGACTCCCACGATTCCAGAGGTGGTTTGGTTTTTCAAGTGCGTTAAACCTATAAAAAGTTACACGGCTTTAAAATCGAATTATTTTAATAATTTTTTCATAATTTTTAAGTAACAAAAAATGGGTTTGGATAAATAAATATCAAAAATTCATTTTTCAATAAAAATGCATGCAAATTTATTTATTTTTTATTCAGAAATGTAGCAGAAACAATGAAAACTAAAATGCAAATATTCATAAGAACACTGTAAAAAAGCTTGTGAAGTTTTTAGCCAAAATATGTACTAAAAAAAAATAGTCAGCTTCGGTGGACCCGAAAAAATAGGCACAACAAAAAACTACTTTTATGCATCAATAATGTTATTTCCTGTTATATAAACTACAATATGCATTAAAAGGTTTAGGTGTTAACTTTTGCAATATGTGTGATAATAGTAGGCTATGCTTTAAACCAATACCAATTGTTTACGAGTATTTTCATAACTTTAAATAATAAAAATACTAAAAAGTTTAAAATAATGCTATATTCAAAAAAGATATACGGCAACCCTAAATAATTAGAGATTGGTTATATTTTATAAAAAAAAAAAAAAACTATCACGCTTTATCATTTTGTATGTGAAATGACAGATTAAAATTAAAAAACATAATAATTACTGAAATGGGGGAATTTTGGATATTTAATTGTCCCCGCACGGGAAAAATAAAAGGATTTCTAAAAATTTTAATTCATTTTGGAAAATAGCAGGCCAAGAGAGATATGTGCCGAAAATTTCATTAAGCTACCATAACTCCTTTGATTTTACCAGTTTTACTATGGGGACCGTTCACTGTGCAGCGTCTTTCTTCGCTGGTGTTACTTTATAGCACTAAGTCGTCTGCGAAATAAAATATTAATAAAAAATGTTCTAAATTAATGTACATACTTGATACCAGAGGCTGCAACACTGTCCTAACAATAATTATGACGTGCTATTGCCGAGTTTCCAAAAGTAAAGCTTTTCTCTCTCTATTCCTTTATTTTTGCACCACCTGTCTATCTCTACTCTATCACTTTCCCAAATAAAGTAACACGATTAATTGGTAGGCAATAATTGCCTGAGTGTTACCTACACTACTTTAAGAAAAAATCGGGAAGTAAAGAAATAAATGAAAAACCATTTAAAAATAGTTTTGTTCAAACTGCTACTCTCGATAGGTCTTGTGCTATGTCTGTGTAAAATTCAATGCATATTGGAACAGCCATAATGGTTTTTTTTTTTATAAAATATAAAAACTCGCGCGATATCACCTTTTATAATATTTTCTGCCTGTGGTACTTAAATACAAAATTTAACAATAAGCATATTTATAACAATAATTTAATATTTTAACTCATATTAGCAAACTCTGTTATATTGTTATTCACACATATTTCCTTTCATATTTATTTTAGTGAATAACAAAATCTCACAGCTCATACAATAATTTATTTGCGTGCATTAGTAAAATCATCACTTGGAAGCAAAAAAGTTTCCTAACAGATTTTGATCACAGATTACGTACAAATGTTGTAAGCTCAAAGAAGCTTATTTATAACAACATAAATAGAAATATTTACTTGTAGATATAAAAGAAACAAACCACCTTCTATTTTTTTGCCAAAATAATTTGCGTATATAATCAGAAGCAGGTACAACAGGTAATACTTTAAATGTGATATCAATATAAATATTTTCAGTAAATTTAGTAATTTTTTTTAGAAATACAAAAACTAACTTGCTGATTGTTCCAGTTTAAATTGTAGTGAATGTTTTGTTTTAAGGTAAACTTTATAGCTATTTGTTATCAGTGATCATTTTTTATTAAAAATATAACATTAACACATAAACTATTATTTTTACACTTGTATTGAAAATTTTCTTTATAATGTAAAATCGCTCAAAAATGGGTGAACTTCTATTAAAACATTTGGGCAATTTTTTTGTAATTAAAAAATATATATATTTTTTTTATTAAATTGTTTTATTTGCAATCTATTTTACAATCAAAATAATAAGCAAATTTCATGACATTTAAATAACATACGTTGAGTTTTCCTTAAAACTCAAAAAAAAAAAATTTACTTTTGTAATTTAAATAGGATTTGACACATTAAAATTTTCTATTTTCGGAAGTGAAGGTCAAGAACATGAAGCGTTTTAAGTCTCTGGATTTCATTGCTATCATCTAACAGGTTTATTGCTAACAAATTGGAATGATTACTCAGTCTATTAAGGTATCTTTCACTGAAGTTATTGATCTCTTCCTTTACCATTAAAATTCGAAGATCTCTATGTATGTTTTTGTTGCCGATAAACCATGGCGCATTTGTTAAAAGTCTGAGAGTGTTTGACTGGTATTTCTGTAATATCTCAACGTTCGAATTACTTGCAGTTCCCCAAAGTATACATAGGTTTTAGTATTGTTTTGTATAACAAAATCTTATTTTCCAAGCTTAAGCTTGATCTTGGGCCCAATAGCCAAAACATTTTGCCTGTTTTTAATTTAAGCTGCTCACGTTTCTTTTTGACATGCTCTTTCCATGTAAGTCTTCGATCAAGATGAAGGCCTAAATATTTTACAGTGTTGCAGCTGGGTATAGCTGTGCCATTTAAATAAACAGGCGAGCAATCATTTTTTCTTAGCGTAAATGTAACATGAACAGACCTTTTGTTATTAGCTTCAAAATTCCATTTTTGAAGCCAATTTTGAAGAAGATTCAATTGATTTTGTAGCATCTCGGAACTATTATCGGTGATTCGTTTGAGGCTAACAAAGCAGTATCGTCTGCATACGTATCAGTAGTTATATTTTCAATTGTTGGCATAGCTGCTGTAAAAATTGTGTACAATACTGGTCCCAGGACACTACCTTGTGGAATACCGGCGTTAATACAACCAAAACTTGAATAATTTTCATTTATGATTACAAAGAAGGATCTGTCTTGAATATCTATTTTTAGTACCAAATAAAATGGGGCTGGGTTGAGGTTTTTTAATTTATATAGGAGTCCACTGCGCCAAACTCTGTCAAAAGCCTGTTGAATATCTAAAAATACAGCAGAATAATACCATTTTTATTTCTAAGACGTATGAAATGTTATTAACAATCCTATGACACTGTTCTGGTATTCCATGTTTATGCCTTAAGCCGAACTGATAATCAGATATAATATTTTGTTTTTCTAAGATTGGCATTAATCTCTTTAAAAAGATCCTTTCAAAAATTTTTGAAAAACTTGACAACAAACTGATTGGTCTATAGGATGCAACATTATTTTCGGGTTTGCCAGGTTTTACTACCATTATGATTTTTGCATATTTCCATTGCGATGGAAAATGGTTTAGTCTTAATATAGAATTGTAAATTCATGTGAGAAAAACAATTCCTATTTTTGGCAAAGATTTTAAAGCCTTGGAATCGACATAATCGTAACCAGGAGTTTTGTTATTATTCAATTTATCAATTGCTTTTCCTACTTCGGCTGGGGATATTGGTTTAATAGGACGATCCATTTGACAAGGAACATCTAAAAATTTCTCAATATCAGCCCTTACAATGGGATTGTTTAAAATAAATGGGTTAAATGTTATTTCTAAGTGGTCCTTAAAAGCGTTGGCCTTGCTATAATACAAAAATTAATTATTCTCCAAAACCGACGAAAAAGCATCCAACATTTTTGGGTTACTTTTCATATGAAATATATCCCAATTTAGTATTAAGATTTATTGGGCTATTTTTCATTTATGCTTGTAGGCGATTTTTCATAGGGTCACTTTGCATGTAGCCGTTATGGTCGCAAATATCCCCAAAACTTAAAGTACAAATTATTGCGAACAATAAATTGTTTTTCTTTAACATAAACTTGCTAAAGTAAGCATAAAAATAATTGATTTTGGAAAACAGCAGAAATAATAATAATAATATCGAGTAATACAAAATAGGTAAGAAAAATAATAAAAAATCGTATACCATTGTTTGCGGAAGCGCACGTTAAAGTACTTGGAATAAAGTTAAATAAAAAAAAACAACGTGTCACGAAAACCAATATGAACAAACACATTAACAACTGTTGTATATAAACGTGCTAATGTATTTATATATTTGTTGGCTGTTTGAGAAATAAGGAAAAAAATAATAAATTTTGTTTTCAACAGCCACAAAAAAATGGAGCATTAAATTTCATTTTAATAGTGATGATTGTTTTTATTCGAACAACAACTAATCAATAAGACCAACAAATTGTTTTCTCACAAAATAAATAAATAAAATAAATAAATAAATATATAATAAACTGCACAACAGCAGGTAGAATGTAATAAAGTTATGTTATACATTGGATCAGCCATATGTGGGATAGTAGCGTGTACTCCAAAGAGCTGTGGTAAAATAAAGACTTGATTTTTGTTCAATTAAAAGCAAATAGGTTTAAGTTATTATTAATAATTCTAGATCGAGTCGGTACACTCATACAAATAAGATAATTTTAGTCACTAGTCATAGTCATAGTACAAATGACCGCCTTAGACACTGCGAAGAAGATTTATATAACGTTTAGATATTATTTACACTGCGACAAATGCTGACTTTAATTCATTTTGTATCAATTACAGCAGCTCTAACTAATACAGATGAAATTGGTTCTAACTAATTTTATAATTCAAAATCGTTTCACTGTACCACTGTGTCATGTTTGTTTGAATATTAGTCCATGTTTTTTCATTAGTCATTTTCGTTGAAAGCGAAAAGTTTAGTAACATAAATGAATAAACAATTTTCGTTCTTTTTGTTTTTTTTTTTTTTTCATTTCGAATTTTGTGCTTTTTCGCTCTGCTTTGCTTTGTTTCGTTGTTTTTAGATTCTTTATTTGGCTTCTGTTTTATTTCATTTCTTTTCCAGACTTTATGACTGGAATTTATTACGTGGAATTTATTGTATGTATGTGTGTGTAAGCTGAATAAATTTATTCCTTAGAGGTGATTGAAATGTATGACTTCATGCCAATGCGTGTTTACGTGTATTTGAATACGTTTTTATTATTTGGGAGAAATTGAAAACACCCTGAATTTAGCACACTGGTGAATGTAATTTGTTGCGTGTTCGAGGTACTAATTTTATTGGTTGTTTTATATGCATTTTGTTTTATTTGATTGT
The DNA here is from genome assembly GCA_949628195.1 of Phasia obesa. Taxonomy (NCBI): domain Eukaryota; kingdom Metazoa; phylum Arthropoda; class Insecta; order Diptera; family Tachinidae; genus Phasia; species Phasia obesa. The sequence goes on along the minus strand of OX451215.1, from coordinate 174,805,019 downwards.
AGTAGACATAATGGGTGTTGTTTTCTTTACTTTGTTGTTTATTGAATTTGACCTTAACACTGAGAGGTCAAAAATATTTTAGATTGTGAAAAAACCATCGATAAAAGCTTTCAACAACTCGTTTAAAACAGACAAAAGAAGTCAAAGGGCTACCGTTAACACCAACCAGATCTAAAATGTCCTTCTTTTAATCAAAATAACAAAAATGTTAATAATTATTGATTCTTTTACTTTAAAATGCATATATACACGCAAAGAAAAAACATGGTTGAGGTAACCATAATCGAGTAGCAACATATTATGATTGAATTATATGGTTGCAGGCAAACCAAAAAGTATGATTATAAAATATTATTACGAGTAATATACTGTTACATATAAAATGATTGTTAAAAATAACCTACATTTTTTCAAATATAAACATATTATGATCAAATATTATTATTTAATAAAAATTAATATTTTATGCTCAAATATAAACATTATATTTTTTAAAAAGCACGCAGCATTAAAATCCGATGACTAAAAGTGAATATTATTTGTTTGTTTATAGTAATATGTACCTTAGTTTCATACAAATAATCATATGTTGTTTATCATTAAAAAATTATGGTTAAAAAAATAATAATACAGTATATTAAAATACTTATAAAACATAGGTTGTAACGCCAATCATGTTGTATTTTTTGGGCTTCAGTCAGAGTCACAAATGAAGTTAATAGAAATACAATTAATCCGGTATACTGGCATAAACTCTAGCCTCAGGCCTCACCAATATAATATGATGGAATTTAAATGTGGGGCAGGCAATGGCTCAACTCTCAATGTAGAAATAATTGAAATACTCCAAACTAAGATTCTGCGAAAGAACACACTTGCTAGCTTTATTCTTTAAACAAACTGTGCCATCACTTCGTGAGCATTCTTGCAATATTTAGTTCGATTTTGATATGAAATCAATCCAGACCAAAAACCCTTACTTTTTTAGTGCCGCCTTAAACTATGACTCAGTTATGGTTATGTATTTACTTTACAAAACAGCGCCATCTCTTATTGGTTAGTGCTTCTGTTATGGTTTATGTATTTACTTTACTACTAAAATAACTGCGTAATTTCACTGCCTTTTCTCCCCTTTCCCTTGGAAAGAAGATCTTTTTGCGGAAAAAAGTTTCCTATATTGGAATCAGAATGCTAAGGTACCTCCGCACAAAATTTTGTTAAAATCCATTCAGTAGATTTTACGTGATGTGAATGCAAAAGAAAAGCCGACAGACAGACAGAAATGAGTTACTATTTTATTATATGTGACCCGGTCTATGAAAAGGTGGCTTATGACTCAAAAAAAAAAAATTTCGAAAAATTAGCTGTTAAAGATAAACAATGCATTTCGTCACTTTCTTCAACTTCAAAAGTTTCAACAAGGAAGAAAACTACTTAATACTGCTGAATACTGCTGAATAAATATTTTTTGTGCAAAACAGCTTTTTTTGGTAAAATCATTTTTTTCAATTCCATTTATTATCTTGATTCTGGATTTTCAATAAAATTCAGTTTTTCTTTCATTTGTGCTCTTCTTTCTCTACATTTTTAGTACACTTCTAAGCAAGTTAGGACTTTCTAGTTTTCACCACATGAAAGAGCGTCTCTAAAACTATCGAAGCAAAAAAAAAGTGGAAAAATTTATTAGAGTCATAAGCCACCTTTTCGTAATAATATAGATATTATTTTTTAGGAAAAATTATAAGCAGTTAATACTTCACCATTTTGAATGAAAAATATGCCAATTTAGTGTAATGCGACTTTTTGTGTTTTAATTTTGTAATATGATATTGACTTTGAACTTAGTACGATAAAATCGTGAATTCTATTGTAGCTGAAAGCATATATATATATGTATATACTGCGAATTTCAAAAATGGAATGAAATAAAGGAAAATAAATTCGTTGTTTTTTTGTAACTTATAATAAAACAATATAAAACAAGACAAAAAACTAGTTTTATTGTATTGAGTGCATAAGAAAAATTTGGAAATGTATAGTGATAAAAAAGCTTATATTTTACGCATAGAAACCGATTGCCACAACATTATTTTTCAAGAAAAAAAGCCGAGGTCTTACTCTTTAACACTACATACAAATTTTGTCTCAATTGCACCCGATAACCGTTTAAAAATCAACATATAAGGGGAGATTTTTTTAAAAACGTTCGGATTTGATTAAAAAAAAAACATCCAATTTAGAGAAATGTATGAAATCTTTATTTGAGTCGATAGAACGATCTACATATATAATTCAATGTTTAAAGATGATTTCATGTAAATGTTGACCGCGGCTAGACCTAAACTCATTTATACGCAGAGTCCAATTACAGTATACTCTCTACAACATATCGGCCAATATCTCATTAAGAAATACTTCAGTATTGGCTTCCAGTACGATCTTGTCCCTATAGACATGGTCCTTAACATAGCCCCCCAAAAATAGTCTTAAGGAGTATAATCGCACGATCTAGCCGGTCCGAAACGTGAAACTGTTCATTGAACTCGCCTTTCAATTAGGCCATTGTTTCGCGTGCTGTGCGGCATGTGGCACCGTTGACACCACATGATAGTCAAGTCCGGTAGTGCAATTCGGTAACTTAAAATGAACATTATATTAGTCAAATCAATAACATGTGACATCTGCGTCCAAAGTTATTATGTAGAATTTTAATTTAAAATAAATAAATAAAAAAATAAAACAACTATTTGCGTCTTGTGGAAAGACTTAAATTAAGTTGTCAAAATTTTAAATAAAATATGAATTTAATTTGTATTAATTTATTGTAAATACGTACACAACGACCAAGGTATATTTATTTTACTAGGTAGTGGCATCCCTACAACAAATACAACAATACAAGAACAACATGGCATTTTGTTGTTGCTTTGTAGTTTGAAATGTCAAAAAACATAGAGGAAAATTGAGAAGGCATGCATGCATTTTATTGCTTTCTCACTTCAGCACTATAAAATTTCTAAGCACATACAACTTTTGACATGTCGAACTACTAAATAACCTGGGCGGAAGACACTTCCTAGTAAGATAAATATACCTTGATAACGACAATAGACTTGTCAATAATAACAGCTGACTTCAAACTATTTTTTTATATTTTATTTATTGTATCTTCAATAAATTTGTTCTAAAAATAATCTAAAAATAATCTAAAAATAATATCTTAAATCTAAAATAAAAATAAATATACTTGTTCTGTCCAACCAGTGCTAGACAAAAAAATTGTATATTTCACGGTTGCTGCTATAATTTGTGAGTCAACCCTCTGACGTTCGGGAGAGAGAAGCCATATCCCTCCTTCTTAGACGAATGTATCCACGTTCATTTAGTAAGTTGTGGGCCAGCGGATTTAGATATGTTTCAAGCTTCTTCAAATACGTTACTGTATATTTCGCTATTTATGCTTTAGCTGATGACACGTTTAGATCTTTGTGAATGTTCAAGTTTTTTATATACCAAGGAGCAGATGGTATCATACGTAGAATCCTATTTTGGCGCCTTTGAATTTTTTTAACATTGCTAGCTGAGGCAGTGCCCCATAATTGAATGCCATAACACCAAATTGGTTTTAGAATTGACTTGTACAATAAAAGTTTGCAATCTTAAGCGAGAGAAGAGTTTCTGCCAATAATTCAGTTTAGTTGGACGGCTTTTAGCTTCATTTGTGTTAACTTTCTCTATGCCGTTTTCAAGTAAGTCGCCGGTCAAGATGTATGTCGAGATATATCACTTCTGAAACCTGTGGTTATTTATGCGAATACGGTTGCACGATTCCTTACGCAGTGTGAAAGTTATACATTTTTGTTCATTCACTTTTATTCTCCATTTCTTCATTTATTTTTCTAAATTGAATATGTGGTCTTGTGAATATCATGAACCTACTTCGGGACTTTCGTGAATGTTTAAAAAAGCTGTGTCGCCAGCAAATGTCGATGAGTAGACTCACTAGTTGACATATATGAAGTATACAAATAATATAAAATGGGCCCCAATATATTGCCCTAGGGAACTCCGGCTTTAATTGGCTCAGGTGAGCTAGCAAAATTTTCTTCGTTCACCATGAATTTTCGATCTGTTAAATAATTACCTAAAAGCTTATATAAGTTTACGTCCAAATTCAGTTTTAGCTTATAAATTAGGACAGCATGCCATACCTTATCGAATGCTTGAAAAACGTAGATAAAAAGCGCAGAGCAGTATTTTCTTTCTTTAAAGGTCTTCTTAACTATGTTGACTAACCTGTGAGTTTGAAGGTCGCCTAAACTGACCATAAAATAGTCAATGCACTTTCTTAACCGATCATGAATTTTGATAATAATATTTAATATCTGCAAGCGTTGTTCCCTTGTTAGTAGATTAATGTTTCAATTATAGACCCAAATGAACATGTTTAACAGTAACATGTAACACGTAAAGAGCTGAGCTGCCAAAAACAATGCTGCCAAAAAGAAAGTTGCAAAAAATTATCCTTTATATCAATAATACCAATTTTTTATTACAATTAAAAGATCATATTAAAAAAATATCTTTACTGCTTAAAGTTATCTACATAAAGTTTAGCAAAATAAGTTAGTTTTAGAAAATCTAGGAAAAAATACATCATATGGGGGGTTAGTTTTAAAAATTGTTTGTACTTCGAGCGAATTTATAGAAAAATGTAAATAAAATAGAGCAAATAGCTTGACAGATACTGTTGTGGAATTTTGTTTTCTTTTACCCGGTACAAATTTTCTTTAATATACTTATTTTGAATTAATCCTGATTCTTAATTAGTAAACGTATGTGAACGAACGTATTATTAGATATTTTTTTTGTTCAATGTTTCCCATTATAAAAGAAAGAGAAAAAATGATATACTATTCATTTCTCAATTTTGTACATTCATTGTACAAGTCATAAAATTATAGTAAAAAGAAATTATTGCCTCCTAAATGTTCTATTTATTGCCTCTTGTACGTATGATTGCGTATGATTAATGTGCAATTAAAATCAATAATACGTATCATCGATACGTAAATTGTATACAAAGACTTTTGATCCTTCAAATAATTTTTTGTTTGCATTAACAGTCATTGAACATCAATGAAATATCGTTAATACGTTGCTCATTGAAACAAAAACTTTATTGAACTAAACAAGTAATTCTAATTACAGGAAAAATAATTCAATGCTCTCACGCATAAAGCAAGGTATTCGATACAATTTAAACAATTTCTTTGGAAATATATGTTCAAAGAAATTATTCGTAGTAAATGTTTAATGAAATAACACAGCACATTGTGCACTAAATAAAATAAAAATGCAAAGGAAACTAATAAAATTCTATAATGGCTCATAATTTATGCAAAATGTTTTTATTTCTTCCGCAAAAATACATTTAAAAAGCAACAAAAATTTGCAAAACTAACTGAAATAAAAACACAATGAACTAAACCAAAGACCAGCAGCCACAATCAGTAAAAATTTAAAAAGGAAGAACAATTGAACTGAATGTGGAAGACCAGAGAAGCATAATATAATTTAAAATTTATAACGACAATATGTATTTAAGAGATAAAAAACAACACAACAAAAAACATTGTTGCAAAAACAATTATTTAAGAATTTCGTTTAAAAAATGTAGTTTCAAATAAATAAATATAAATTTAAAAACCATTAAAAGGACATTTATTTTTTCTATATTTTAAGGGAATTAAATAATGAAAATATTTTAAACCAAAACTGTTTATAAAAGTAATATCAGATTTGAATTTACAATAAATTGGCTAAACGTCAAGTTGTTTCTGCATTTAATTTGACATTTCTCAATTTCAGACTAACTCAATTTGAACCATGAAAGATACACAATCGAGCATCGCGTTAAAGTTATTGAGGCATATACCATCTTTTTTTTATATGTTCTATGATCAAAATTGCGGTAAATTTTAATATTTGTTACAACAAAAATAAACTAAAAAGTAATTAAGACCTTCACAAAGAAAATAAAGATTAAAAAATGTGAAATTCTTTAAGCGGAAATTGCGAATTTATTGAAACAGAATGAACAAATTTTAATTTAGGGCCTCTTTTAGCATTGTGTTATCAAGCAACTATGACACACATACACACACATACCCATACATTCATACATAGAGACAAAGAAACGAAAGTGTTAAATTTTGTTATTTTACGTACTACAGTAGTGGTTAAAACATTCAGAACTGAAATATTCTTTTAAGACTTCATTCATTACGTGATTGTCACTGAATATCTTATTTAATTTATAAGTTTTGTTACATTTTTCCAATAAGATAAGTAGCAGAATTTAGAATCAAGCATATAAGTCTTTTTAGTGTTTTAACATTCAGAATATATTTAAGACCAAAAAACAGATAGTTTTAAATTTAATTAGTTAAAAGTTAGTACGTAAAAATGTTTAACTCCTCTTAGTAAAGCATTTCAGTTCATGAAGGAAAAAAATCATTACTGTTGAAAAGTCTTACTTTTAGAGTTCCTATTTTGCCCATCCTTAGTTTCGTTCTGCTTATTACTATGGCAACTATGTCTAAAGTACCTTGCTTTTAGACTGCCTTAGAAAACCATTCTTTATGTCATTCAGCTAAAGTGAATCGATAACAGAAGTTCTCATACAAGCTTTTCTTTCTAGTGTAGCTTATTTTTGGTCATGTAAAATTGTCTTTAATATGTAAAGAGTGTCGTTATAGAGGCTGATAACTTTAAATTGTCAGCACTGTTTTCTGAAACAGCTCTTTGCTCTGAATTTAGTTTGGTTTGGAAAATTACCGTGACGATACCCAAGCCAGAGCAACGTTTGTAAGTCAAAATCAATTTAAAATCGGGAATTAGGTGCACTTTGTGGTGCTCATTATCGTTCATTACACACGCACAGTGGGGCAGAATCAAAATATTTTGGTAATAAATCAGCCATTTGTAAAGGGCCAGGCCGATTAAGCCGAAATTAGACACGAATATATCAGAGGAGCAACTGAGCTCTTAAGTTAACACTTTGGGCCATCCTTTCCAAGGGTGGCGCTATGTGATCTCAAGTTTGGGTACGTCGCCCCTGAAAATTCTTTTGAAGTTTGGCATTTCTTCAATAGAATTGTTTGATTTTTAAATTATACATTATACCTACGAAATGATGTCTTAATCTTTATATTATGTTTTAAAATGAGCAAGTTATAAGCAACTTAAAATTATTTTTAAATTTTTGATTTTTCGGTTAAAGTTTTATCAAAATATTGAGTACAATTTTCAGTAAATTTTTATTAGTTTTTTCTCGTAGTTAGCGATCAAAATTTAATTTTTAAAACATTTCTAAGAGTATATCTCTCGTATATTGCATTTTTGTGTATTTTAGCCTAAAAAGGACCATCAATCATGTTTTTTAATAAAAAAAAGTTTCTTAAGGAATATATAAAAATTTTATATTTTTGCGTAAGATAACTATAACTGCGTGCGTTTAAATGAAATTTTGTGTAAAATTTATCATCCTTGTACATTTTTAGGTTCTTCAATTTGACCTATTTTATATCGAAATTTTGACTGTAGCCTATCGCAAAAAGAAGACTGTTGTAATAAGGCTATCTATATATACTCCCAAATATTGCTGAAACTATTTTATGTGCCCTAGTCCATATATGCAATCTATGAGCAAAATGCTAAAAATTACTATTTCGGGATTTTTAATCTTTATTTTGGGAATTGTGAGATTTTAGCTTAATGTTGTAGATGTTTTTAGGGTTCCGTACACAAAGTGTAAAAACGTAACCCTATTGTTTTCACTACAATGTCTGTCCGTCTGTCAGCGCCTTTTATCTCTGGAACCGTAATAGGTAGACTCTTGAAATTTCCACAGATGATGTATAGCTGTTGCCGCTATAGCAACAAATACTAAAACTTAGAGGGTATTCCTAAAGTGACGTGTTATTTGCCTTTATGTCTTTATTTTTTGAGCTCTAGGAGGCAACCACTTAAAATTTGCAGACAGAAATTTAATCTATTTTCGCCTTATAAGCAAGTATACAATATTAAACCTAAAAATTAAAGGGTGTTCCGATAGTGACGTGATTTGCATGTATGTATATGTATATGGGATAATATTTGAACGATAATAGGTAGACTCTTGAAGTTTTTACAGGAGGTGTAATTACTATGGCCACTATAACAAATAGTAAAAATTAAAGGGTGTGCCGACAGTGACCTGATTTGCATAAACATTGACTAATTTTTTAACCATAATAAATAGACTCTTGAAATTTTCACAAATGGTGTATTACTATGACCCCAATAAAAACAATAAAAATTTAAAAACTAAAGCGATTTCCGATAGTGACGTCTTTTGCATGTAAAACGACATATTTTTTGAACCGTAATAAGTACATTCTTCCAATTTGTATAGAAGATGTGTTGACATGGCCGTTATGACAATGACTAAAAATTAAAGTTCTGACAGTGACAGGTTTTTCACGTGTTGTAACTTATTTTTCTAATAGTAATAGGTAGACTCTTGATATACTCATAGAAAGAGAATTGCCATGACTGCCATAGCAAATAACAAAATTAAAGGGTATTCCGACAGAGTCATGATTTGTACGTAAATAGCCTTATTTTTTGAACCATAATAGGAAGACTCTTTAAATGCATACAATAGATGTTGTACATCGGCCGCTGTAACAATTACTAATATCTAAAGGGTGTTCCATCAGTGACATGTTTTTCACGTATGTTACCTTATTTTTTGAACCGCAATAGGTAAGCGTAAAAAATCAAAAAAAAAACTTTCGAATTTATCAATTAAATATACATGGGATGAAAGCTAAGACTACCATGTTTCCAGAGGTGGTTTGGTTTTTCACGTGCGTTATACTTATAAAAAGTTACACGGTTTTAAAGTCGAATTATTTTGATAATTTTTTCATAATTTTTAAGTAACAAAATATGGGTTTGAAAAAATAAATCTCAAAAATTCATTTTTCAATAGAAATGCATGCAGATTTATTTGTTTTATTTAAAAATGTAACAGAAACAGTGAAAAAAAACTCAAATATTTATAACAACACTGTAAAAAAATTGTGAAGTTTTTAGCCAAAATATGTACTTTATTTCGATGGACCCGAAAAAATAGGCACATCAAAAAACTACTTTTATGAATCAATAATCTTATTTTCTGTTATATAAACTAAAATATGTATACAAATATTTAGGTGTTTTCTATGCCAACTTTTGAAATATAATGATTTTAAAAATCATCCATATTTGATATTTTTATTAAAATTATCACTTGATATTTTTAATATTTGAAAATGTATGATAACACACTGTGTAATTTTTTAAGTCATGGCAAAATAACCATATACGGACACCACTACGTGATAAAAGACCAAAAAAAAAAAAAAAATAATCCTGTCTCCCAGTTTTGCCCAAAGTCCTCCAGGTTATTTTTATGGGCCCTCAAAGATGTGGGGCCTCGATGTCATTTTTGCAAAAAAATGATCATTTACTCAAGCTCATATTTTGCAAACCGTTTAAAATTTTGATATACTCTCTGAGGCAAAGTTGTAGCTCTTGTCATAAGGAACAAAAATTGTTAACATATAAAATCAAAAAAAAACTTCATCTTCAAGGTCAAAATCGCAAAAAACTTGAAAAAATTAAATTTTTTTTACCTTTTTTCTCCTGTTCAGGTCCATAGGTAGCAAACCGTTCAAAATTCAAGGAAACAAACGAAAATGAAATGAAAAATGAATGAAAAATGAAAATGAACAAAAATGAACAAACATGAACAAACAAAAATGTACAGATAAAACTCAGTTTTAAGAACCGCACAAACTGGACAACATAGCACCCATGTTGGAAATAAGTCAGCAATATTTATCAACGTTGTAGAATCGTAAAAGGGCTCCTTTTGGACTGCGAAGTTTTATTACTGTATTATCAATATTTCGGAGAGAAAAAATCCATCGGAGTTAAAAAAATATTTTTTTTTTTTTTAAAGAGAAGTACCACTCAGGCAGTTAATGCCTACATTAACTGTGGTACTTCCTTTGGAAAGGGATAGTAGTAGATAAGACAGATGGTTAGTGATAGTAAAGCTTCGATTCTGGCAACACTGCAATTGCACGTTATGATTATTTTTAGAACAGTATTGCAGCGCCTCTGGTGTTATTTAGGCGAATTAGTTTGAAGCTAGCAACGCCAATTTATAATTATTTTACTTCGCCGGCGATTTAGTGCTATGTGGTAATACCGGCGAGGGAGGGCGCTGTGATATGCATTATTATAAAGAAAAATTAATACATATCAGAAAAATTGATGTTGCCACGGCTGAAATTTGAACTCGTGACCATTGCTTAGTAGTCAACGTGCTAACCACTTAAGCTACAGCACCCTAATTTAAAAAGATACTTGTATGTGAACCACCCGTTAAAAAAAATTTGGGGAAAATCCCTCAAAGTTTCTTTTGTAATATATCTAAAAAAATCAATTTTAGTTTGATGAAGGTCATTGTTCATCTGCAGCTCTGATTAAGACTTAGCCGATTAAATAGCCTTCTTTTTGGAGATTTTACGTCACGAAAGGGGTACAATTTTTTTGCCAAGTCTTAACTAAAGAGAAAACAGAAGCTATACAAGACGAAGATATCAAGGAAGGTCAATCGCTTAGTAAGCCTATGACAGCAGTAGTTTGAAATATGCCTGAAGTTATTTAAATCGCAAAATTTAAAAAGAGAAAAGTGATAATTTGTTTGCATAAAGCAGTTAACAACAATTGCTTCTTAAGTATTTTTTAAACAAACAGGACGTCGCTCATTCTTACAAAGATTTTTTACAGCAATAAATATATATATATATATGTATATATATTTTTGCTAACAATTCTTTATAACCCTTGAGATAACGAACATAATACATAATTTCAGACGTCACTGACTGGCCTGCAAGGTCTAGTTGCGAGAAACTTAAAATTGGTTTCTATTTACTAGAGATACAGGAGTTTTATAGGAAACTAGCTGTTGCCACACACGATGTGTGCGTCCTGAATATATTTTGTTCGATTTTGCTTTAAAAGTAATTTACACCAAATTTTCAGACTCTTACGTAATTACTTTATATACCTTTGTCCTTTATATAAATTTTGGAATTTTATCCAGGGATAATTCAGGAAAATTCCAAAAATTATTGGTAAGCTTTGTAAAAGGTGTTTAAAATATTTTAATAACAACAAATATTTAATAACAATTAATAACAATTCCACAAAGTAAAAACACAAATCAAATACAAATATTATACAATTGATTATTTGGAAGTAAGTAATTCATATTTTGTGCATATTTTAACACAGCACCATCTATTACGCAACCGTGTTTAAAATATCATTATGTTATTATCTTACAACAGCGCCATCTAATGCGCAACATTGCCTAAAATATACTGCTTTAAAAAATAAAAAATGCCTTAAAGTATGCAGCAACTTTAATTCGGTAAACCAAAATTCACTGCTTTTTCTTCACTTTCCTTATAATAAGATATTTTAGCAAAAAAAAAAAAAATTACCTGTATCAAATTAGGGTACTTAGGTACCTTCTTACAAAATTTTGTTAAAATTCATCAAGTAGTTTTTACGTTATGTGAGCACAAGCAAAGAAAGACAGAGAAACATAAAATGAGTTACTATTGTATTATATGTAGGGGTAAATGTTGGTCGCTACGTGCGTGAGGTCCACTAAACCTTATCTGCCCTAACTTTAAATCAACTCAACCTAGTCTAATTCAACTCTTTCTATAGGTATATGACACCAATATAATTTTATTGGGATGAAAAATAGAACGAAAACTTATTATTACCACTATTGTAGCAATAAAATGGTATACTTTTCATTTTCATTAAAGAAAAACTTTTTACAGGTTGTTAAAAAAACTTTCAAAAGAGCTTATCACAATGTACTAAAAGCACAAACTTTTAATTAAAGTGGAACAATTTTATTTCACAGCACTGGCATGAATCTGTAAAAGAAAGCAAAAGAAATAAGGATAACAACGTTGCTATTTACATCGTATAAAAAATATAGGAATTTTATATATCTGATTGTATGTGTACACACATACATGTGTGTGTGTGTATGTCAGTAGCTTATTCTAGTAGCATCTTTGATGATTGGTATACAAATATATTATTCAAATTTTAAAGCTCTTTACTCTTGTCTTTCCTTTTTTTTTAACTATTAACAATATGTTCTATCTCGTCTACATTAAGCTGTTGTTGTATGTGTTTACATGTATCTGTGTGCTCATACATATTTTTATAAACAATGTATGTAAATATGTACTCACTACGCATTTTGTTTTTACACAGCATTTGTAACAAAAGAATAAATAACATTTTCTTTACGTAGTATGTAGTTTTATAAAATGTTTTTCTGGATTTTATTAAAATTTATTGTTTCTAAATTTTTTTTCTTTACAAACCTGCAAAATAGCTATTGTTTATCAGTAGGCTTAGCAAATAGAAAGATGGATTTTTCGTGCTTGAAATGTTAGTTCTTTGGATATTTTTATAGCAGACAGAGGGTTTTATTAATTTATATTTTTTAACATAAAATTTCAATTATATATTCATAATAAAGAAAATATATTTGAAATTTAACTTTTTTCCTGAAAAGTAATTTTTTTCCTGCCTGTCTGTATGTGTTCGCATCACATCAAAACTTCTAGATGGATTTTAATAAAACTTTGTGAGAAGGTACCTTAGTATCATGATTCAAATATGGGATAATTCTTTTTCCAAATAAAATATCTTATTTCCAAGAGAAGGTCTCCTCCAAAAAGCAGTTAAAGTACGCTATAGGCATACTCTAAGACAACTTTTATTTTTGTAAGCGGGACATTTTAAACACCTTTTACAGAGCTTTACAATAATTTTTAGAATTTTATAATTTAATATAAATTTTAGAATTTTATTCAGGGATGGGTACCTTTATATAAAGAAAAAAGTCTTAAAATTTGGTGAGGATTACTTTCAAAGCAAAATCGAACAATATATTCTCAATGAAGTTGGATAATAGATCTGTTGCGCACTTAATTCGATAATCGTGGTATCAGCCGTTTTGAAGCCGTCACTTAATATTTTAAACAACTTTGCCAAGTCTATTAGTTGTTGTTACACAATTCTATAGGAAGCATAGGAGGGCTAGTATGTAGAGTGATAGTCTATCAGTCGGGGGTTGTGAGTTCGATACCTACCAAAGAATCTGAATTTTTACTACAAGTTGTCAGGGAGATCAATAAAGAGCTTGGATGTAATCCGGTTAACAGCGTTAGTGACAGGTCACGGACTCTCAAGTATTATCTGGTCAAGTTGTCAGGGAGATCAAGAAGGAGCTTGGATGTAATCTGGTTAACTGCGTTAGTGACAGGTCGCGGACTCTCAAGTATTGTCTGGTCAAGTTCTCAGGGAGATCAAGAAAGAGCTTGGGTGTAATCTGGTTAACTGCGTTAGTGACATGTCACGGACTCTCAAGTATAATCTGGTCAAGTTAAAAATCGACGTAAGACGATACTTGCAGACTGTGCCTGAAAAAAGGCTTTGGACCACGGACAGACACCTAATATATGGAAATTCTGTGGATACCTTAGCCTTAAGCAAATGTTAGCAATTACCATAGACTCTATGATCATGCAGAATTTTGATATGTATCATTCGCCAGTCTGAAAACACTATAGTCGAGAGTAAAAGACTAGTGACAGCACAAGACTCAATGAAATTATAGTCGTAAATGACTAGTTGGATTCCAAAAATCATTGAGGAACAAAAGGTATCGAAAAAGGCCCGATAAAGTTCCTGTTTTGCTTCCGTTTCCTTCTACAAATTAATTTTCAAATATACAAGTGTAAAATAAATAACTAGAACAGACCCGTCAAATCCTTCCAGAACAGAAAGTTTTGGAAGTTTTTGCTTGGAATTCACGCTTGCGAGAGATATAGCTGTATTATTTTGAACTACTAAGTGATCATTTGCCGTATATAGGTACAGAGTGTTAAACAGTACCTGTATTTTTAATATTGTCGTCAATAAAATTTATAAAATAATAAATGTAGGTATACAAAAAAGTACCTTACACAAAAATTAATATCAGTGTGTTGTTAATTAAAAGAACCTAAACAAAAAGTAAAAAAGTAGAATTATAAAAAAATCAAAAAAATTTTAAAAAAGGTGAGGACAATAGAGCCTTGCAAGCCTTGTCTGTCATATCTCATCCATTTATAGACGGTTTTTGCTGATATCCAATCCCAGCGACAGACTGAGTTTTATATTAAAAAATCAATTAGCTAGAGTCCATCTGTTTCCTGCAGTGCGGACAAGCGGCTTGTTAAACATCATTCTACAATGTATTGAGATTATTCTTTCCTAGTCTCAAATATTCTAACTACAATTTGAAAAAAATAAAGAAATTAAAAAAATTAAAACGAGAAAACTTTAATCAGTTGATCTGACTAAAGTCATGAATGAATGATGAAATATGTTGACTTTAATAAATTCTAGTATTCCTTTATTTATAATTGGGTTTGAAATTTCCTTGTGCACAATCATGTAAAAAGATACGAAGAATAAATCAAATTATTTTGAAAACAATTCGTTTAACACCAAGGAGAACATAAATAAAATTTCGCCGATTATTAATCTAGCGGCGACAAACTATCTTTATCTATTCTTATTAGTAAATGTATATCACAGTGTCCTCTTTCGCCTGTATTACTCTAAAACACTGAATCGTCGGCGAAGTAAAATATTAATAAAATGGTTATACAGTTTCCAAACTACTGTGCTAACAGTAACTATGAATAGCCATTTCAGAGTTGCCACAAGTGAAGCTTGGTTTCTTTATTTTACCACCCCACTTGCCCCTTTCGCAAGAAAGTAACACATAATTGATAGACATAATTACGTGATTGTTAAAAATATTACAACACAGAAAAAATTATTAACAGTTTATTTTTCATAAAAGAGGTGTTTGATATCATACTGAAATTCAATACAGCTACTAATTGACTAAATTAATAATTTAATTGAACAAAAACAAAAAAATACAAAAATTCTTAATTAATATATTACATGATTTTTATTTCAATAGTAATTGTAGTGGTAATTTATTCAATAAATTTGTTAATTTATATTTTTTATACTTTTAAAATGAGTTGACAACTATGATGTATAGATTTTTTGGTTAACAAAATATAAAATTAATATTGAAAAAATAAAAAATTAATAAAAACTGTTATGCAAATAAGGATGTGTGTGCGTAAAAATGAGGTTCGGAAAATTTGCTATGCAAGTACATAGCAAATTAATTAGTGAACTTGAAGTTGTGCAGATTATGGAAAATTAAAAAGGTAAGTTTTATATAGTTTTAATTAATTTCATACATACATACCTACATACATACATACATACATACATACATACATACATACATACATACATACATACATACATACATACATACATACATACATACATACATACATACATACATACATACATACATACATACATACATACATACATACATACATACATACATACATACATACATACATACATACATACATACATACATACATACATACATACATACATATATACATACATACATACTCAACTGAATTTTAATGCACTTTAAGCTAACTACTTTTCAACCAGTAATAATTGATACTTTGATTAATTTTATTAGAAATAACTGGTGCTACGGTGAAGTGAGTTGTCTTACTGTTTACTCAGAAGTTAGCATAAAGTTGGTCAATTCGTAGTTGGTTATAAACTCAATATATATCAGTTAGTCATGACGATACTTTGTAAAAATATGAAAATAATTTGACACATACATTTTCATTTTATAACGTAAAAAAATAAATGGAAAATATGCAAAACAAAATTGTCAAAGTTAATTTTATTTTTGTGGAGCTTCTACATTATACTGCATTTCGCTTATAGTTAGGCCTTAAAAGGCCTAAAGAAAATAATCCACTTTAAGTGGACTATCAGATTGCTTATAGGGTTCATACAAACATATTATATTGGAGACTTCTGACAATTGAACTTAAGCTTTATATTCTAAACTGAAAGGTAAGAACCGATTAAAAAAATATAATAGTATTCATTTATAATATCTCTGGCAATAAGGAAAAAGGTCTTAAGTCTGATTTTTAAGCTTATCTTAGCTTAAACGTATGTTTTGGAAAAACATCTTATTTTTACGAAAAGTACGCAAGCGTTGCAATTTATACGTTGTGAAAGAAGTTTTTATGATTTGGAAAAATAGCTTTTAGTTTCTTAATATAACTTCCTTAAAAATCCCACAAAATAATTGGAACCTTGTACACGAGTACGCATATTAAAAAGGTGCCAGTTATTTAAATGTTGCTTAAGCCGACTTAAGCAGTTATTCCTTATTACTTTAGATATAATAATCTTCTTATACACAACTATATTTTTGAGAGAAATATATTTTTGACCACAATTTGCACAAATTTTGCTCCTTTTTTTTCAGATCATAAATAACGTAAACGTAAAGTACTTAAAATTCGAACTCCAACCGGGATATCATTTGATCTCCACTAAAAAATTTCTGGCAGTGCATTTTTTTTTTTAATTTATGTCATATTACTTATAATTCTGAACAAATAAAAAAATTAAAATAAATTATTAAAATTATTAAAATTATAAATTATAAATAAATTGGTATCTTTTTTAATTGGTTTCCGATAAAATTTATGCAGATTTTAAATTGATTTTAAACAATCAACTAAGTGATTGTAATTTAATTTGAAATCCAAATGATCTTTAAACGAAAATGGCTGTGATAAACTTTTTTTATTTTCATTTTGTATTTGTAAAAAATCGTTTTTGTTAGTTCTTCTAATATTTCTTATATATGTTTTTCTCTACATTCTTAGTTAATTTTTGATTTTTATTATCTCCTAATGTGTATTTCAAATGCAAATATTGTAAGATTGGTTAAAGAAGGATTTTCATAATTGAGCTAAATTCATCATATTGTTTAGTCATATAATTTTTATAAAAATTAAAATTTGTTAAAAATTAATGTTCTATAAAATCTGTGCTTTATTTCAACATGCCCTTAATTCTTTTTTAGTTCTAGTTTTAATTATACTATAATTATACAAATTTAATTCAGATTTTAGTTAATTCAAATCAAAAACTCCATAACTGTTTTGCTTAATACAATTATTATCTTTATTGTTCATAATTTCATTATTAATTAACTTGATTACCTGTGTCAGGAGCTGGTACCAATGCTGGTTCTTCCAAGACTTGCTGCTACGACTACCTGTCGCAGCACACACACACACACCAACAGTGTAAAGAAAAAACCACCCTTTTTAGTTTACAATTTTTGGTTTATTCAGTTTTTTCTTTTATTTAATACTATTTTTCTTTTTGGATTTCTATATTCTTATTTTTATTGTCAATTACTTATTTTTTATTTTAATATTTCGTTTGTCCTTTTATATTTTCTTTTGTCACACGATATTAATTTAACCGGCCGCTTCTTCTGTGTTTTTACGAGTAGTAAAAAAAATAGAAACACGAGTATTATCCATAGCCAGACCGTTTTTCTTACGCCGCCTGCGCAACTTCGCCGTCAAAGTCAGGGTTGGCTGTACGTAAATGAACGGTGTTTACACCTGCCAACCAACTGAGCCACGACTGGAGTAAACATAACTAAAGTAATGGAATTGATTTAAATGTTTATTTTCATTGAATTAATTTGTTGATTCATTCAATCAATCACATTGATCAAATCCAAAAGATTTTTTTTATTATACTTTTAATTGAAAAGTAGAGAAACATTAATTAGAAAAAAAATTATTTTTTTAAACTTTTACAATTTTGATAATTAATATAATCATTTTGGTGAGAGGTACAAAATTGTACATTTTTATGCTTGACTTAACCATTTTAGTAATTAAAAATGATTTTGACTTTTTTTCTGTGAATATATATGTAAAAAATGGTATTGCAAATGAATATTGATATTCCAATATAGATATTCCAACCGCAATAACATACTTATATGGTAAACTATTTTATTTTGTTTCATATAAAAAATAAATAAATAAATAAGTAAATATATAAGCTTTTCATGCATGTAAAAAGTAAAAGTATGCAATAAATAGACACAAAATGACTTCATTTATATAAAACTGAAATATTTTCAGAGTTTTAGTAGTTTTTCTACATTACAAGTGTTAGGTATTAATTTACCACCTAAAATGGCCATATGACAGTTTGGTCAATATTAGGTTTTATAATTACTAAAACCATAAAAGCATATAATTACAAAAACTACCTTCTTATGTATGTATATGATTATTTTATATACAGTGTTATGACAGATTTCTAAATATGCTTTATGTATAGGGGCCATTCCATGCGTATTTGGACAGAATAAAAAAATGTCGCTATCTTTTCATAAATATGCCGATAAATATCATCGATATTAGTAATAACGATATTTTAGAGTTTATTTGCATTTAAAAGAATACTGCGAATATATGACTTCTATGTATGCAAAAATTAAAATCATCATACGGTGAGCCAATAAAATTGATTTGGAAAAAATGCAATCACTTAAAGTCGACATTATAAGTAAGACTGTTTAACAGCCTTTTTAGGTGGTTTCGAAAAAGTTGCTTCGGCAGCTGTTATTAACTTTTTGTAAAAAAAAGGTTGGCAAAACTACAAAATATGTCGACAAAATCTTTATAGATATTAACAAAAAAATAATTCAAAAATCGTTAAGGATGGACATGTTACAACACTCGTATATTCAACTTAATTGTTATTAGTATTCTTGACTTAAATTTTAAATACTCTATAGATTTAAAATGATATTTATGCATCTAAAAAGTATTGGCATTTCGAACAGTTTTTGCTGAAATATTGCTATCCCTCTGTAAATTTTATATCGTACGTCAATAAAATATGAAAATAATCCTGATGTTTAAAAGGTTTCCTTTATTATTTTTTATTGAAATCAGGAAATAAGTCTGATGTTGCAAATTATTATTATTACTATTATTATTATTATTATTATTATTATTATTATTATTATTATTATTATTATTATTATTATTATTATTATTATTATTATTATTATTATTATTATTATGGTAATGCAAATTTTAGTAGTTCATCTTTTATACTATCAAATAGCAAATTTAATAACGTCGGATTTTTTTTTATTATTAAGTAAGTAACACAGAAAGCATTTGTTGCACCTATTAAAGGTTTTAATTAGTTTCGGATACAATTTTAATGCATTCTTTAATTGATACAATTATATAATTAATAAAGAAAGAGCAAAATAAAATTTATTTATTTATTATAATAATTGAATTAACTAAATAATTAATTAAATTTATATCTAAAGCTAATTAAAACCTTTAATAGGAGCAAAAAAATTTTTTCAGTGAATAGACCATAAGCACCGGAAATCAGAGGATTTTTGTACAGTCTTTATGTTCACCAAACAAATTGTAGGATTTGAATAAAGCCAATAATCTTATACGGCGAGAGATCACTCATACAACTTGAAGACTATTAAATAAAAAAAAGATTGTCTGATCAAGTAGAATTAGGTGTAGAAATACAAATAAGTTTTAATTAATTTACTAACAAATATGGACAAAATGTTTTCTTAAAAAAAAGAAATACTCTAATGATTTAAATGTAAGTACAAGTCATTACAAATGTGCACTTTTATTCTACTTTTATGATTTCTTCTTAATAATAAAGTAGAAACGAAAAAAAGAACTTTTTACTTGAATGTGCTGGAGTTGAAACCCCTTGGCAAAATTGTTAAATATTAATCGCATTCTCTGAAGTATTAAGCAAATTCTTAGCACTTTTAGACTAGCTTTTCAAGCATACGAACTCTCTCTTACCCAATGTCCTTAAAAATCCTAAACTTTTCTTTACAGCAATATAAGTTTTAAGCAAATTAAACCACACCAGTGTTGACTTAGCCAATAAAGAAGAAGATAAATTTAGAGCATAATTTTCGTTTTTCTTCTTCGGTAAAATAATTAATTTACAAACTTAGTTTTGCTTATCAACACAAAATTCTGTAGTCCACTATAATGAAATAAAAAATAACAAAGATGAACTCACTCAGCTTATTTCAACTGTTAAGCAAATACCAAAAACGAAAAGAAAAGGAAAAAGATTTCCTTAAAAAAACAAATTTTTCTAACTTTTCGTTCTACCAAATGTGATTTGATGCATTTCTGACATAAAGGGCATCAAATCATGCACCAGCGCTCTTGGTTTGCAAACTTGCATCATAAAATATCAACTACAATTTATGTGAAATTGGAATAACTGAAAAGTGCTGACAATGTTGGCAACATCAAAAAGATGTTAAAAATATAGTAAAATCTTAGTTTAAATATGAAAATTAAAAAAGGTTTGAAATAATTTGTAACAGTTCATCTATATCAAATACAGGTTAGTTTTTAAAGTTTTTTGTGTTCGAATTACGCAAGTTGGATCTAAACGTCTAAAAAAATGCAATGCATAATTTTTGTGTTTGTTTGTTTCTGAAATACATTATGGTCACATTAATGGGAATCTTTATGTGTCCTGGCTGATTTCTTTTCACTCTTATATTACAAGCGTAAAAAACTTTACTAATAAAGACCTTTAGGGGCCTTTGTAATATCTTTTGGTGTTATATGCTTTTCTCATTGAGTACAGGTACTCAGTTATTTTTCTAAGTTAATAAGAGCTTTAAAAATATCCTCCTTTGTGGTTATCTCATCAAGCAGTTTATGCGTCAGGGCACGAAATTCTGCTATTTGGGGAGGACACCTTCAATAGCCTTCCTAAATTCCCCGGTACTTTTATGCTCAGATTCGTTGAGCTCTAAGAGGGATTCGCCTCTTTCAGTTTTAATAATGCTCTTCACATTTTCACCAATAAGGCTAAGTGTCAGATGAAGCCTATGGTTTAAGAATATCTAATGCTTTAAAAACAAGAGCAATATTTCTTTCTCTCCTCTACCTTTGGACACACTTTTTTACACTCAGACTTCGAAAGTTCCTTTAAAAACTTCCTATCATCTTTATTGCTACCTTCTATAGATTCTGCGGTTTCTTTATTAATCGTCTTCTTGGAGTGGACTTTTTCTTCCTTTTCCTTTTAGTCTGCTTAGGACTCTGAACCTTAGCACCTTGCTTTTCAGCTAATGTTGCTGCGGTTCTACAATGTGAGGTTTCGACAATTGTTCCGTTTAAGTTTCGTTGTTGTCCAAATTGCTTTTTTGGTAATGACATCTAAGCTTCTCGACTCTTTACATACCAGCAAAAATCTGAAGCGACATTGTAGGAATGTCCTTGTTCGTACGTGTTCTCAGAAATCACACTAATTCTGACTCCCAAGACTATTGTGTATTTTTTCTGGCAGATCTCACTGCCACTGAATACCTTTTAAAGAGGGACGTAGCACCTCCAATCGAACTTCTAACTGCTTTTCAGTATCTGCTCTAATTATCTCTTTGATGTCGTTCCATGCTTTTGGTCCGAACTAAAGGCTACTGTCTCCGTTCAGTATGTAGACGCGTTATGATCCTATGGTTTTCTGTGCATTTAGCGAGGTCGTGCAATGGGTTGACTTAAGTTCCTTGAGGTGACCGAAGCCCGTGCCAGATCCGCGTTAGTCACGAAAACGATCAAATGTTAACCAATTTTGGGACTATGTTGAGACCTGCCAAGTTTTAAAAGCACGCGGCAGTTGCAGCAATATCCTGGAGCAGAGTTTCCTGGTTCGAGAATATCACAACCTGTCAGCCCAGGGTTTGTCGAATCAAAAGCAAATCAAAATAACGAACATTCACTTTAGATGAGCCTCATCGAAGATCATTGATGGCGGCTCGAGGGTATGCTAGTGGTTGGTTGCTTAATTAAGGGCGACAGTCACTCACCCTGCCGTAGGACTTTACAGATCACACACTTACCTTTTTACCTGCCAAAACTAGGGTTCGGGGGGTGCTTACTCCCGTTATTTCCTATCGAAGATACCCTTAAAAAAAAAGATTCTACGAAGAATTTTAGGCCTGAAAACCAAAGGTCTAAAATGGATTTTGAACTTGTTGAAATTACAAGTATTTCCAATGCATTTATATAATTACATACAAGAGTATTATGCATCGGCATGTTCAAAATATAAAATTGTAAGTCTTTTACATACGAAAAACGTATTTGCATTCTTATTCGTTTTTGCAAAATTTAAGCTTATTTTTCGCTTTCCCATTAAGATTCGTTAAACTTTCGCCGCTTCATCCTTAGTTAATCTTTTACCACCAGGATAGTTACCATTAGTTTGTAAGCAGATAATAGTTCCAGAAGTCTTAGCTTATTAATATTTATAGAGTAAGTGACAAGGTAACCTCAACCAGAAATTATAGACTTTAGATTTTATTGTTTTAAGAGATACGCTCGACACAACTTGCGGTTTAAGATATCATATATCCACCAGTGTATTTCTCTATCAGTACCATTTTTAGGCTTATCAGCTGTGTAATCTATAATTATCGCCTTGTCGTTGCCAGCCTTCAATACCCTTTCCTGTCTGCCCCCATCAAATAATAAACTATCTACTATGATCCTAATTTCGTCAGGGAAAATATAACAGCACAAACCCTTTCTTCTTTGTAACTAAATGTTTTGCCATATTTCCGTTTGCTACCAATTTCGACGCTATTCCAATTGCATTATTTATCATTGACTTTATATGACATGATATGACTTTTTAACCGTGTGAGTCAGATGTAATTCTGTATGTCTGTCAAAATTGTTGTTTTACAGAACACTTTTTATGTTTGGTCACAAACGTACATGTACAATTACGTCTGACTTTTCACTATACAGACACCCAAAGCCGTTCGGTTGCAAAATAACTTGTTGTTATTTTCGTATGCGCTACAGAATTACTGGCGAAATGTAAAGAAGTTTGCATTAAATGATGATACACGATTTAAATATTTGTTGTCAAATAAACAAAATTAGTTAAAAGGAGTTACAGATATTAATCTTGTAAAATATTACCTTTAGCCGGCTAATGCTTTCGCCAATGGTTAACCGCCGTTGATTGTTTTTATACGGCAAAGGTTTTTGGCAACACTGAAACACTGTTGATGTCAGATGGTTTGTCTGATCAAAATATAAAATGCTCTAAATGAAATTTTGCCAAATGACTTTTCACATATATTTTACAGAAGCAATGTTTTAACAGCCCCAAACGACATGTTTGTGTTTTACAGTGTGAAATTTGACATGTCAGATGTAAAGAACATGTTGTGTATGGGTACCTATACTATGCCATGAGCAGCACCTTACCCAATTCATATATTGTGTACTACCGTTCACATAGAATATTCCAATTATGAATTTATCAATATATTTACATATTGAAACCGGTCCTTATGTTAAAAATTAATAAACCGGCTCTCTGTATGTTTTCACATGTGTGACAAACAAAAAATACAATACATGTTCCATAAAAGATTACCAACATTTTTCTTAAACACATTTTTTTTTTCTTCTCTTTGTTTTAGATTTATTAAATTGTAAAACATTTTTAATTATGCTTTACCCAATTGAAGTTTTGGAAATAAAACTTAATAAAAATTAAAAAAATTCAAAGTATTTTCTGCATATTTTTCATAAAACTAGTTGTAGTTGGCAAAACTCGATCTTTGCGTGAACGTTGTGATTGTTGGGCAAATTGTTGAAAACAAAAGCATTATGCAAATTATTTAAATTTGCTGTTTTTTTTTTACTTTTCACGGAAGAAAACCATTAATCATGTTTTTATTATTTTTCTACTAAAAATTAAATTATTAAAAATATAATAAAATTAAAATAATTATCGTAGCTTTGGATTATATTATATGTAGCAATACCTTAAAAAAACGTTGTCGAACTTTAAGTATAAAGAAAAACAATATACTAGTTTTAATGTGCGACAGTTAAAAAACGACTAAAAACGATCGTCTCTACACAATTTACTAAATTCGTGTTGTTAGGAAATATCACATTTTTTTACTTTTCGCTGAACCACATTTCGTAGGTAATATGAACAAAAAAAAAATTGTTGCACCATAATGACAAAACTAGTTATGTCAACTTAATTTTTATTCCAATACTAGTTATCCCCGGTGCACTGCACAAAATATATACAATAAACACTTGGAAGAAAACTAATAAGGGGTGATCCATTTAGAGGTTACCTACTTTTTAAAGAAAAAACACAGAATATTCAAATTTAATGGAGAATGTTTATTATAATTTTAAAGAACGTCGCAGATGGTCCATCCGTTGAGTCCAATTTTCGATGTCTCGTTCGAGCATTTCGACTGGTAACCTTTGTTTTTTCTGGATGAAGCGGCAGCTCTTGAATCTCTTCAGGTTTCTTTTTGTCCCAAATGCGGCAATTTCGTTTGTTTACATACCCATTGAGCCAGAAATAGGCCTCATCGCTTTAGAAAATTTGCCTCGAAAACGTCGAATCTTCTTGGAACTTTTCAAGAGCCTATAAAGCGAAGCGATTCAGCCGTAAGTCTTTCCATTATGAAATGCCAAATAATACTAAACAAAAATAACATGACAGCATGACACGACTCACACGTGATCTGTCTAAAAACCGCTATTGAAAAAAGTACCTCGAAATGGATCACCCTTTATAACTAACCTTTAACACGAAAACGCACGCTATTCTCACTACAAAACTGTTTAAGTTAATAAACTTTATACATATATGCTTGGTATGACGCACATTGTTCCCATCCAATCAGTTTATGCGTAATAACGCGATAATAATCTTTTACTTTGTATGTATTTTGCTAGATTCTACACATTAGTATAAGGGTTACTTGTTCAATCTTCAAGACTATACATATTCTAGTTCTCTAGTTAAACAATGACAAGTTTTCATTTTGTAATGGAGTTACCAAGCCCAATCTCCCAATCTACTGCAAACGTACACAGTATTAGTCTGAGGGTTACGTCTTTTATGACTCTACCTGATGTCTCTAGGTACACGATAATATTTTTTTCAATTTGTTTAAGAAGTAACAGCCCACCCTTTTAATCCAGTCTGTGTTTTGTTAGACTATGAACATTAGTATGAGCGTTATTTGGGCAAAGCTTCAAGGTTCAACCTATTATAGATCTCTTGGTAGGCAATAACAATTGTTCACTTTGTATGGGAGTTGTGTTTCGCTCAACTATGTATATTAATAAGGAGGTTATTGGTGGCAAAATTGCAAAGATCTACCAATTATAGTTCTCTATATACTTAAAAATTAGGCGTACAAGTGGGCGTGTTCAGCTTTTCTTTTCATAAAAACCTAAGTTGGATTACGATAAAGATTTAAAAAAAATGGCAAAATCGGTGCAGCCGTTCGTAAGTGATGACATTTGATATTATTTATATAGATTAAAATAGGCAAATCGCCGACTAGCTTTCCATCAGATATATTTTCTAATACTAGATGTATTCTTATAGGATGATACATTCATATCTATGTTTTTTTCATAGCTATAAGTTGGGCTTAATGTTCTAATAGCCTTTGGGTGGTTGGTTGGTTTGAGTGGCAGCTTGCTACCCACAAGCTTTTAAGTAGAGTCACACAACCCCACTCCTCCAGACAATAAAGGCGATTTACATGTGGATCCCTGCAGATAGTCAGACTTCTCCCGTTGCATTGCGATATCGAGTAAGGTCACTTATCCAACTTTGTAGAGGAGCACTTACTGATGATTTTTGTTCGCGATGAGCCACTTAGAAGCAACAGCTTCTGCTGCCTGGAACTAAAAATCTTTGCCTGACATTTTGCGTTGCGTTTTGGGAAGCTTTAATGCTTGATTCAAAACAAGAAAAAGAAATGTTTCTGTAGTGTCAAGTATTGAAAAATACATCGAAATGTCGATTCGTCGTCGTTTCCGGCTTGTTGGCATTCGACTAGAAGGATCTTGGCTTACTTGCCTATGAAATACAGGTCGTGCAAGAATTTAAGCCAAATGTTTATCGTTTGTGTCGTATTTTTCCTGACTGGGCTCACCGAAGATGAGCATTTTTATCGTAAAATTGTGTTTAGTTATGAAGTTCACTTCTGGTTAAATGGTTAAGTCGATAAGCAAAAATGTCGTACTTGTAGAGAAGATAATCTACTCATGTCATGAGCTGTTTGGTGGCGTTAATACGCTGGCAGCATTCTTTCTTTCGAAATTAGCAAAAAGCTGTTGTTATGTTTAATGACAAGCGCTATCGAGCAATGGTGATTGAATTTTTGATTTCAAAAATTAATAAGCTAAACACTAACGATAGATATTTTGTTCTAACAAATCGGCGAAATTTGCCATACAACGTGGTTTACAATTGATTTGAAATAAATAATAAATCAATAAGTTATATGAATTTTATTTGAACTATTTTTAAATTAATAAATTATTTATTTAGGCTTAAGTTCTTAATTACATAGAGATAAAGAAAAATTAGACACCAGCAGAGCAGAATGCATTTTCTAGACAGCTACGTCCGTCATCAGTACTCTTCGTATCTATCTACCTGGTAGTTTCAATTATTATTAATTTTCTATTTAAACAAACGTATCAAAGAAATAGAATATGATAAATTTTTAATTTTTACATTATATTTCATAGGAGATAGAGCTTTTCTTTTTTTTTTGAAATTGTTTTTACACTTTTAAACACTATTTCTTTTTATATTATACTACCAAGCAAAAATTTTTCTTTATTTTTATTCTCTTTATATATATATATATATATATATATATATATATATATATATATATATATATATATATATATAATATTTATATATTTATATATTTATATATATATATATATATATATATATATATATATATATAATATATATATATTATATAGATAGATACGAAGAGTACTGATAACGGACGTAGCTGTCTAGAAAATGCATTCTGCTCTGCTTGTGTCTAATTTTTCTTTATCTCTATGTAATTAAGAACTTAAGCCTAAATAAATAATTTATTCATAAATCAATAAATCAATTTGGTGACAACTTTATTTCCACAAGTGGAAACTATCAAAGATTGGACTAATCGAATTGACCGTGTACTTCGTAGCCGAGGCACACATATGCCGTGGAAAATCATATTCAAATGTGATGAAATTATCTACCAAATTATTATTAAAAAAAACTTAAATTCCAACCATATTTCTGTTTCGCTTTATTATCATTTTAAGTTCCCATGCATCTAAAAAAACCCATTAGTTTGTAAAATTACTGTTGGCTGTGTAAGCAGTAGCCAGAACTACAGGGCTCATATATATTCTCATTTAAAACTCTGATGCTTAAAATAAATAAGTGATTAAATACTTGTGCTTGTTTGTATGTGTTTGTTTATCTCTAAAGTAAATAAAAGATTCGTGTTTTTTTTTCGTATCTAATTTCCATGTTTCAGAAAAGTCCCCAAATATAAAAAAAAAAATTTAACAAAGAGCAGTTACATGTTTTAGTTTTTTCTCTCTTTAATGCAAAATTGATGATGTTTGTTTATTTCACTGGCTTTTGAATACATATTCGTTTATTTTACTTTACTGAATTTATATAATACAGTGTAGACTAAAACATTGTAATTCAAGCTTTTTAATTTAAGGTAGTTTTACTCTATAATACAAGTCTTCCGTTTTGATTTGGATTTTGTAAGAAAGTTATTAAATAAGAATTGTCGGATTGTCAACAAATCTGTCGAAATATTACATTTCGTTTTCCCACTAAAACACTTCAAATAAAATGAAAAATATCAGTATAAAATAAACAGATGTTCAAAAATTAAATAAGTGGATATATAGGGTGATCCATTTCGAGGTACTTTTTTCAATAGCCTTTTTTTGACAGATCACGTGTGAATCGTGTCATGCTGTCATGTTATTTTTGTTTAGTATTGTTTGGCATTTCATAATGGAAAGAAAGAAATATGGACCGATTATTCCACCGGCCCACAAACCACACCAAACCGTTGTTTTTTTTTTTTTTTTTTGATGAACTGGCAGCTCTAGAATTTCTTCAGGTTGCTCTTCGTCCCAAATGCGGCAATTTTGTTTGTTTATAGAGGTATAGAACTTTAATTTGCAATAAAACAACGATGGATTATTCGATTGACATGAATTTTATTTATACGAAAGATAATCTTGTGGCGTTACATTTTAAATATGATTTCTGCCTAATGACCGCCTCGGCTGGCGCGGATGTAGTCCAATCTGGACGTCCAATTTTCGATGACTTTTTCCAACATTTGTTGCCGTATATCGGCAATAACACGGCGAATGTTGTCTTCCAAATGATCAAGCGTTTTTGGCTTATCCGCATAGACCAATGACTTTACATAGCCCCACAGAAAGTAGTCTAGCGGTGTTAAATCCAAGATCTTGGAGGCCAATTCACAGGTCCAAAACGTGAAATTACGCGGTCACCAAACGTGTCTTTCAATAAATCTATTGTGGCACTAGCTGTGTGACATGTTGCGCCGTCTTGTTGAAACTGCATCTCCTGGAAATCATAGTTATTCAATTCAGAAAAGAAAAAGTTAGTAATCATGGCTCTATACCGATCACCATTGACTGTAACGTTCTGGCCACCATCGTTTTTGAAAAAGTACTGACCAATGATTCCACCAGCCCATAAAGCGCACCAAACAGTCAGTTTTCTTGGATGTAACGGTGTTTCGACATACAATTAAGGATTACCTTCACTCCAAATGCGGCAGTTTTGTTTGTTTACGTAGCCATTCAACCAGAAGTGCGCTTCATCGCTAAACAAAATTCGCTTATGAAAATCGGAAACAATGGCAATCTCGTTTTGCCCCATTTGCAAGCGTTGTTCAGGCGTGAGTCTATTCATTGCTAAACCAAACTGAGAATAAATCACTTGATAGCTGTTATATCGGTCGCCATCTTGCAAAGTAATGCCAACTTAAAGTTCTATATCTCTATAAAAAAACACCTCTAGGAAGTTGAATAATAGCTTATTTTAAAGGGCTTTAATTTGATATCAATCGTGAAAAAAAATAATTTTTAATTTTTTTTTCTTATATTTAAAAAAATAGTTTTATAAAAATGTTTAAGATAGTGTCTTATAATTTTTTTTAATTTAAAAATTTCAGAGTGGGACCATAGTGGGATCAGAAGTTATATTTTTTTTTAAATTATATTTGGATTCAGAGTGTCAAGAAATATAAATAAAAAATGTTTTAATAAAATCTGAAGTAGTCATTTTGATTGAGTGCCTTGTTGATTTGACGTGTAATTGCCCATATGAATTATTTTTTCTCTACAAAAAGAAGTAAAAAATTTGATATCTTAAAAACAATTATTTTTAGTCGATTTGTCGATTAACCCATATAAATTGTTCGCGCTATTTTTAATCGAAATTTGCTATTTTATTTACTCGAACAATTAATCGAATTTTATTAGAATTAATTCGAATTTTACTGCAATTAATCGAGCGATGATTGATCAAGTGGATATCCCAGTAATTGTGTTACTAATAAGGGGTGATCCATTTCGAGGTTCCCTACTTTTTAAAACAAAAACAAAACAGAGAAAATTCAAATTTAATGGAGAATTTTTATTATCATAGCCCCACAGAACAGTCTTTGGCATTTATTTTTTGAAGATTATGCCTAGCAAATGTTGGCAACAGCCAATGTCGCAGATGGTCCATCCATTGAGTTCAATTTTCGATGACTCGTTCGAGCATTAGGACTGGTAATTGGCGTATGACACGCGTGATGTATTCCTCCAAGGCCTGACTCGAAGCGGGTTTGTCCGCATAAACTTTTGACTTTACATATCCCCACAGGAAAAAGTCTAACGGTGTGATATCAGACGATCTTGGTGGCTTTGTGGTAAATTAAGTGCTCACCAAAATGTTCTCTCAATAAATCCATTGATTGATGAGATGTGTGGGAAGTGGCGTGGTCTTGCTTAATATATTTACTGCAAATGTCGCCGAGATCACGAACCTCTTTCTGAGGTCGATTGCAAATACGATCGTTTAGTATATTTTGGGGAAGCAGATTTGGATGTGTTTCAAGCTGTTTTTTATTTTTTATTGAATTTATTTAAAAAAAAGCAACAAAAAAATTCTAAGCAAACTATTTTGACCACAAGTGTACGTCTATGTAAATACATACTCCAATAAAAAATGTTTTTTATTTCTAAAAGACACACACACACACATTTTCTAAATATAAATTTCATCTCAGCTTAGTTTTATTGAAATCAAGAAAAAAAAAAACCAAAAAACACATAAAAAAGACTGTGCGTGTTGATGTAAAAAAAATATAGTACGAAACATAATTAAACACACACTAGTGGCAAATGTTGAAATTTAATTTTTTTAACATAAACGATGACTTTCTATTATGTAGTGGTTCTGTAATTATTTAGCATTTTCTCAAGCTCATTAAAGTTAACGACAACTTTTCTTATGCAGTGTTAACGAAAAACTCTACATTCAACAATCATTGTGAATGAAAACAAAAGGAAACAGTAGTGGTGTTTAGTTTCAATTTTGTATAGTTAAATTTCATATGAATCAATGAACGACCATTTGTCTGTCTTTATGTGTGTCTATGTGTCTGTCTGTCTGGCTTAATGTTTAGTTGGTTGATATTATTTTCGTGGATATACAATACTAACACATGCAATTCCATAGATAAAAACGAAAGCTTCACAACAAAAAACTTTAATTGTAAATCTAAATCTCTTCGGATCTCTAGATATATTTGCAATTGGAAAGTGGAAAGTTTTGTTTATCAAAGCACTTTCAATGGAATTGAAAATTTTGTATATTTTTTCGTCTATTTCTATTTAATACAATTTCTGTTCGAAAAAAACAAAACTAAAAGATAAAAGATAAAAGATAAACAGATAAACAGATAATAATGAAATAAGAACAAGAAAAAAGTTTATTATTAAGAATAAAATAAATATTTATATTTTAATTGTATTGCTTTGCAAAACCTCTGGGGTAACGTTCAATGAAAAATAGGGTTCACCTAATCTATTATCTTAATCCAGTTTTTATAACCTAAAGTCTGATTAAAAGATGAAAAGATAAAAATTTTAACTCATGTTACTTTTGATATGCTATAATTTTCGGCACATCGCATTAATGATAGTCAACTGCTCACTTCCTTATTATTAATATATTGACATTATCGAAGCAGATCACTAACTTTTTCGACCTCCTTAATGATTACATTCAGCCGATAAGTAATTTACGGGTGCCACCACAAGCCCGTACTCTTGACTGTTGTGATATTAGCCTGTCCTCTGGTAACTATCGATTGCCTTCCTTATAACGGAGTCTTATGTAATTGCTAGCATTTATCTGAGATAATTAGATATAGCATCCAAATTCAACATCTGCCTGCCTGTAGTACAGGCAGTTTGCAAATATTATCTTCATCTTGGCTCGATGATACTTAATCCAGTTTACAGAAGTTTTATTATATCCAAGCAACTTTCTGGTTTTCGTACCGAGAGGCTATTGCTTCAGGAGTGCCTTTAAAGAGTAACTAAAAATGTAGGCTCGAATGAATGGAACCACCAGCACTAGGGAAAAAAACACAAAAAGTTTAATTTTTTCTATTGAATAAAGGCGAAGTTACAAATTAATTTTCTTATTTTTTTTTCTTTGTCTATACTTAAGTATAAGAAAACCCAGAAAAAAAAAATTGGGTTTTTGGAAGCAGTAAAATCTTTTCCTGCCATAAGCACATATATTTTGCCTAAATAAATGCAAATTTGTATGACATAAAATGTTAAGTTTTCAAAAAACAACGAATTTTTTACATTTCGCCTTACAGTAGTGGATACTAAAAAGCACAACAGAAAGGCAGAGCTAAACAAATTTCGAATTTACGAGGAGTTACGACGAGTTACGAACTTAATACCGTATGATTTTAGAACATCTATACTGCGGGACATCGCGAACAAATATCATTTCATACGTAAGCAAACCTGCAAACGACGAAGCAGTATTTTTTGCTGGGTATTTGCAAGGTATCGATATGATTACTTGTTAGTTCGTTTAGTTAGTTTATACATTTTAGATAATTTTATACATTTAGATCACCTCCTATTTTTTGTTCATATTCTATTAGAGACACCCACAAGATCACTATAATAATATCATGTGAGGAGTTTCTTCCTTCAGTTACTGAACAGAGGCACAAGAGTAGTTGGTGGCATTAATCAGTGTTGTTAGATTAGGGGATTTATCCCCAAATCGGGAATTTTTATTTACTTATTTGATTTCTTTGAGGGTAGTTTTAATGTTTAAGGGATTTTTTGGGGAATTTTTTTTTATATCGTTTACTTTTTAGATTATTCTAACTGTTTTATTATATCAATAATTCCTTTTCTAGGTTTCCTAATGTGGTAACAAAGACGTTATTTAAAATTTAAGTACGACTAGTAAACGTAGCGAAAATAATTCCCTAAATGTTACCGTTTTAAGAAAGAACTGCAGGCTTAAATCTAGTTTAACGAAGCTTCTCGAATTATAGAGAATTAAAAAATAAGAACAAAAATAAGAATAAAAAAATGGCGGTTGCCCATATTTTCCGAGTTGTCGGCCACTGAACTTTTAACCAGCATTAAATAAAAATGTTTTAAGATATATTTATAAATCAAAATTAAGAAAAATGGCTATAAAAACGTGAATGCAACCAAGGCATATTTTGGGCAAAAGTTTATAAATATCAAGATTATGATAAAACGGCCTTGTTTTTAGAACTGGCAAAGTTGATTTACATACTAACTTGCAATGCATATACATATAAACAGGAACCAACAAGATCTTAAATAAGAAATATACACTGGTTGGATTATTCCAACTCTAGTTGTAGTTGTAAGAAGTAAACATTTATTTAAACAAAAAACAGCAACAACAATCAACTTAGTTTGTTAAATAATTCACCAAAAAGTTTACACTTAATTTTTTAAATAAAGTTTACTAGAATAAAGTATTCAAGTTCAAAGAAAACCGTATACTTTTTAGTGGGGAATTTTGGGGATAGTTAAAATATTTTTTTAAGGATTTTTGGGGGAATAAAAATAATTAAATTGGGAATGGGACTTGAAAAACATCTAGGAAAACATTTTGAAAAGCATTAGTAATTGTTTCTGGTCGCATTTTCTTTGTTCTTCGTCAATAATACGGGTAGGCCAACTCCAAACATTTTCAATTCTAATTATGTCGTAAGTATGGTGGCCAGTTAAGATTTGAAATACGTGTCTTTACAAGTCAAGCATTATATAAAGGAGCATTATGTTGTAGAATCTAACAACATCAATCTGTCGAATATTACACAGGTCAACACGATTTTTGAGTCTGAGTTCTGTACCTCTGATTTTGATTACTTATGCCAAACTAAAGAAAGAAAAAATATTTTTATCTAATAAAGTTTGCTTTTGTAGATACCAGAAAGAAATTTGAACATTTATGGAAAAGGTCTATTTTTCAATGTTAATCATATAGAGAATTAAAACAAGTTATGAATTATAGATTTTAATTAATTTTTATTATAAAAGACAGCACAAATAAACATCAAAATACAAACAAATTATACAAAAAAAGCTTTAAAAATTAATACTTTCAGTCTTTCTAGTGTAATCGTCAGAACTTTCTCGTATGAGCATCGAAATGTAGTCACCCAACATGTTCTCATTATATTGTCCTTGATATCTTTGTTCAAAGTTCATTATATCCTGGTGGAAGCGTTCCCCTTGCTCTTCTGAATATTCACCCAAGTTATCTTTGAATTTATCCAAGTGCGCATGTAGCATGTGCACTTTGAGTGACATTCTGCAACCCATGACTTTGAAGCTGTCAAGCATATTAGAAATAAGCTCTTCATAATTCTCGGCCTTCTTGTTACCAAGGAAACCATGAATGACTGCTTTAAGGCTGAGCCACGCTTGAGTACTCAGGAGCTGAAAAAAATGTTCACTTGCCATTATTTTCTTTATTTGTGGACCGACGAAAATACCAGCTTTAATTTTAGCCTCTGACAGTTTTGGGAAAAATGTTTTTAAATATTGAAAGGCTTCGGAGTCTTGACCAAGAGCCTTTACGAATTGCTTCATGAGTCTTAATTTTATGTGCAGTGGACGCAGTAAAATACGATCAGGCTCTACAATTAGTTTATTTTTTACATTATGTTGTCCGATTTGAAACTCGCTCCGTTGGGGCCATGAATGCTGCTGGTAGTGAAGTGCATCGGCTCTACTGTCCCATAAGCAAAGGTAACACGGATATTTAGTGTATCCCCCTTGCTTTCCCACCAGAAAACCAACCATTTTTAAATCCCCTATAACGGGCCAGGCATACTGTTCATATTTTAAAACTGCCTTCGCTATCACTACATAATTGTGATAGCGGTACCATCTCATGGACTGGAAAAATTTCACTGTGAGGTACTGGAGCAGACGTTGATGGTAAGTTTGGATACTGGATCATCTTGGCATTTTTTCCACCACGACCCTTACGTGGATTAACAGCACAAAAATAGCAATCATTGATGTGATCAGTTGGTTCTCTCCATATTCTTGGTACTGCAAACTTCATCTTTTTTTTTCTCCTCGGTACCAGGCTGGAAAAAAATAATATCTTTCATTAAGAAATGACGCATTATTCAACGATTACAGAAAAATGTACTTTAAATATAAGGTGAATTTTCTTACCTTTTAAAGTGTTTTTGCAGTTATTACACGAAAAGTGAGGCACCCATATTTTATCCTGACTTCGTACGTGCATGTTAAAATAAGCTTCATAGGCTTCACAAAGTTTCTTATTTGATGATAAACTAAATCTTTTGGCTCTCACTTTAATAATCTCACCACAAACATAGCAAAAAGAGTCCTTGTCGTTTTTACACATTTTCGATGACATTTTTAGGCCTCGCGACACATAAAATACGTTATTCCTCTAGAAAGCGCACGCGCATACTGTCATGACACTCTGCTACCTCCCACTTTACACCCACAGTCCCCCTTACCCCTCTCTTGCATCATAAATGCAACGGCTTTTAAAAAATATGTAAAACCACCATATATTCAGTTTTCATTTTATTAAGTACAAAAGCAAACTTTATTTATCATTAATGGAGTTCCTGTTTACTTTTCGATTTATGTAATCAGAAAATAATCACTAAATAAAAGACTCAACAAAACGTTTTTTTTTTTTTTGTTGACCTGTGTTATTAATTACTTTAGGGAAAGCTGATTGTAACAGAGTCTCATACGTTTTTCCAGTCATGTTTGCACTTTAATATTCATAAGTGAGTGATAACAGAGAGGGATCTGTTGTGCTGGTGATTTTAAATAGCTCACCTGTTCTCGTCATAGTTTGGGGGTAGTGCACTAATTTTGCAATTTACACTCACACTGAGTGATATTGCAAAATTATTGCATTATGTTTTTTTTTGTGATTTCTAGTGATGATTTAAAAATTTGCAGCCTTAATTAATCAACATTAGTGATGGTATTATTTATTTATATAAACGCATAATTCCTTTTTAAATTTATTAAATAAATATTTTATGAGCGAATCATAAAATATTTATTTTCAAAAAATATAGTAATCCAAACAGATTACTATTGGTAAGCATATCCATATAGCATATAGCTATTTCACTGGTGCTTAACCAGATCGTCAGTGATGGTAATTTAAAAAATATTTGCACTAAAATTTAATTATTTTGATTTCAAAATCAATCAATCTGCAATATATTGCAACTTTTTCTTCCTAAATCAAGTTGATAGCAACGTAGAAATTTTACACTCTATTTAACCCTTTATTGCCCAAGACAGCTCAGAAATAAAAATTGGTAATTTTTTTCATAAACCCTGTTTTTTTGGTACAAGTTAAGCTCAAAATTGAAGTTTCACATTTTTGACATACCAGGATGTGTAATATCCTTGGTACTCGGAAGTACCTTTGGGCCATTGGAAAACATTTTCTCAGAATGATTAAAAAAAACAAGTTTTATAACAATAAGTTTGCAACTTTATTTCACAGTGCATTTAAAAAATATATATTTATTACAATAGGTAAACTATTATGCATTTATAAAAAGAAGCCTCCTTTGAGATTTAGTTAGAAATATAAAATATGTATATATGCGTATACATGTATGTATTCAATTAATGCCGTGGTACTGTCTAAAGCAATTTTTTTTTTTTTTCGTTGCAACACAGAAAGACGCCACAATGGCTACATTTGGAGTGTGGTCGTGATTGTATTTTTTAATGCTGCAGAGCTCGCATCTTCCTCGCGTTTCTGTAAATTTAGGCCAGTGTACACCAAGGTTACCTAATCTTACATCAGCTGCTACAGATGCAGCATTTCCGTGCCGTCGTTTATTGCTAGCAGATTCATTATCTGCTAGAGAACTTCGCTTGTTTATAGACATTTTCTTAAACATCATTAATCCTTGCGCGACTCCAGCAGGAACATCTTTTCATACAACTGACAAAAAACGATATATGAGTTCACAAATGCAACTTCAGTGAGAGCCCAGAAAATTCTATGCCACCATTTCTTCGACTTGCGATTAATGCCATAAAAGGATCGTAATTGATCAGCGTGATAAACTCCGCCCATACATGCATTGTAATCTTTGACAACTAATGGGCAAGTTATTTTACTTTGAACTCCTTTATTGTCTCGTCTAGATACTGTTCCTGAATCTATACTATGGAAGTTTGAAGCCAAGTAAATACACTTTCTGTCCATCCACTTATAGTAACTGATTCCTGTCGTCGATACTCTAAAATCAAAGTCAACTCGTTTCATGTTTTTGTCGGCTTTCATTTTTTCGGTTTTTTATTTTTCTAAAAGTCGAATTGAAGTGAAATAGTTATCGAAGAAAATAATTTTATTTTATAATTTTTCTTTTTCTGTCAATGACAAAACAACTCTTTCGCCAAGACCAAAGCCTTCAAATTTATCCTCCAGTATAGCTTCTTTCCCTTGGTATATCGAAAACCGTTTTATGTATCCTTTTTGATCGGCCAAACACCACATTTAGTATCCCCTCTTAATGGGTTTCATAGGGCAATACTGCTTCATTGAGTTTCTTCCTTTGAAAAGAATCATAGACTCATCAACAGAAAGCTGTCTCGTACCATGATACACTTCTTCAAATTTAAGGTTTAATCCATTAATAACTGGCCTTATTTTATATAAGCGATCAGTACAATTTTTTTCTATCATTGTGTTATCGTTGCAGTGTAAATAACGCAAGATCATTTCAAACCTATTGCGACTCATAGTTTTGCTAACAAATCGTGTTGCCAAATGTTCGCTCGTACACCAATAGTCTTTCCAACTCGGAAGTCTGTGATATCCCAAAAAAATATTTATTCCTAGGAAGGCAAAAAATTCAATTTTTTGTAAACTGAGTGTCCGATTTTGTTGTGTTGCATATATATTCAACTGATAAACGATGTCATCCACGACATTGTCAATAAATGAAATAAAATATTCAGTTGGTGTTTTTAGAGATTCCTAAAAACCGGAAAAACAAAATTCTGGGATAGATAAATCATGGTCTCTCATTTTCCAATGTCGATTTGTTTCAAAATTAGCTTGACTACTGCTTGCCACATTTTCATTGCAAACAGTTTCATCGGTAGTATCGACATTATTTTCGAGTTCCTCATCATCGCTATTTATGACCTCTTTTAAGGATCAATTTGATTTGTTATTATTTTTGGGCACTAATTCAAAAGTGAAGAAATAAAATTCAATTTAATTTTTAGTTTAACAAAATTTTTATAATTTAATAAACAAAATGGATAAATAGAAAAAAATTAAATTATAGTTACGAATTATTTGATTTAAGCAAAACAATCATTTCTGCTATCACTAAGTTTGTTTATTTTAGGAGCGTCTACCATTCCACTAAAGTAAAACAAAACCACCAGTGGTGCAGAAACATTTGCCTAATTACTGGATATTTGTTAAGACAACCCAATTCAGTCTCATAATCCAGTAGAAAAGTATTTAATTCTATTCATATGCTAATCATTTGATTCTAATATTGAAGGATCTGATATCAAAGGTATTAAAAGACTAGTTATTTAAGCGATCGTTTTATTTGCTTTCTCATTGACATTTTGCACTAAAATCTAGGAACCCAAGATATACATAAGTATCCAAGATCGCAGTTTTGTAACTAATAAATATAGCTCGTCCCTTATTATTCACATCTATTATTTACGAATATACATATAACTCAATTTTGTTACAATCCATTTTTTTTTAAATAAATCACGTCATTTATCTGTTAAGTGTTTAATAATAATAATAAACAAGAGCTTTAAGTAGTTAAATGCTACTCAAAGTAATAATATCATTCTAGTGAATATTCGTAACATCAACAATTTAAAGCAAGAGAATCCTTCAAAGCATTTACTGGATTTGTTATTTTGTTTATCATAAACAAAGTTACAAATGTAGTAATTGTTAAAATGTATTAGCTTTGGTTTATGGAGACAATTTATTACCATCACAAACGAATAAACAACATCATTTGGTGTTTGAAAAAAAAAAAAATATTTATTGTGAGATAAAAGATGAAATGTAATCAAATAAGCTGGAAATAAAAATAAATGACTCTTTAGCTCATGATCAGATTTTTTAATTTACTTAACTCGCAGAAAAGATTTTAATTTATTTATTTTAATTGTTTGTTAAAAGTTTATGAATACAAATTCTTTCATT
This sequence comes from Phasia obesa, assembly GCA_949628195.1. NCBI lineage: Eukaryota > Metazoa > Arthropoda > Insecta > Diptera > Tachinidae > Phasia > Phasia obesa. The sequence continues at coordinate 174,766,076 of OX451215.1, read as the reverse complement.
GTCAATATATAGCGCTGAGTAAAACGGTATTAAGAATAAATATTCTTTTAGCGATGTCTTTTACCCAATTTTTTAATTCAGATTAAATTTTTTAAAGACTTTGCTTACTGACTGAACTCGAATTATGACCTTAACTGTGTTGACTTTTAAAGCAATGATTTTATAAAAATGAAGAGAAAGTTTGTACACAATTTACATCACCTGAAACTTTTAAAAAGTTTCTAGAAATTTATATAAATGGTCGATTGGGGATCTTTAAAGCTCATCCCAGCCCAGTCAAAGCCGGTGTTATTATTTTATTATTGTTGTATACCTCAGCTATTCTAAGTAGCAACCGATTTCACACATCGATATTTGCTGACGATACAGCTTTTCTAAGCGTTCACGCAAGTCCCCACGTACAATCACATTATTTACAGGATCAGTTATTTAATTTGAAAACTGGCATAAGAAATTTGTAATAAAAAAAGATTTATGAACAAAACTGGGGTCTAATCAACGCATTCGATATCGAGTGAAATCTATCGTAATTTTTCATTTTGGTATCATGGCACTCGACATCGAATAAAAAGTAACGTAATTTTATTTGAAAGGAAACGTTTTTAAACCGTGTTTTCTTGTTCACTTGTTGACTTATTATTAATCTATTACAAATTGATAAAAATAAAGATTCGATACATGTCGAATGCCATAATTAGCTTACTCAACTCGACTCGTTTACTCGATATTGAATGCGGTGATTAGGCCCCTGTACTCACTGCATAGAGACTCATGCTTACTTACTAACTGAAGTTGGCTCTACAACTTATTGTTGGTCACTGATTTCTAAGCACTTCGATTTTTGTATGCTTTCACCAGTTCGTTATACTAAGGATCTGCATGTCTTCTTTCACTTGCTGCATCCATCGGAATCTAGGTCTTCCTTATCTGCATTTTCCATGGCAGTCGTTATTCAATGCCTTTTTGGATAGATCGTTTGTATTCATAAGGCAGCCAGCGCAATCGCTGTATTTTGATGCACATAATACCGTTCATGTCGAAATATAGCTCATGGTTCGTTTAACGTCTATGCTCCTCGTCAACACAGATAGGGGTATACATTTTGCAAAGGAATTTTCTCTCAATCAAAAACACCCAGTACTGCTTCATTTGGTGTAGCCATTATCCATATTTCGGCGCCATAAAGAAGCGCAGGTAGAATAAGCGTGTTGTACAATACTATTTGACTTTGCCGAGAAAGGGCTGTGCTTTTAAACCCTCTGCCTAACACGGAAAAGCATCTATTTTCCAGCACGATTCGTTGCTTTATTTCAATGCTGACATCATTATTTCTATTGATGGCCGAACCGAGGTATATGAACTCTTCTACTAACTAGACGCTGCAACTACCGGCTTTAGCAATGTCGCCTTTCCATCGTAGCGACGTTTGCCTTGCAAACTTAACCTTGGTCATGTCCTCAATTATCATTAAACTCGTCATCGCTGATTCCTTCTCGATTCTGGAATAAAATATCCGTTACATTTCGCCCAATTTTTCCGACGATGTTAATGTCATCCACAAATGAAAAGATTCATCAGTTCCAGAAGGTCAAGTGAAAAAGCCACATAGAAGCAAAGTTAATACAAATGACGTTAAATGTGCTACAACTAGCATACTGCCAAAAACCTAGATTGCAAACTTCTACTCTAACATTCCATCGTCAAACCAATATATAATTGCATCCTAAAACAAATATGGTATTATCGAATTCACTTATGCTTCAAACTTGAAAAAAAAAAATTTTCAAAGACGTCAAAATAAAATCCTGCAAAAGTTTACAGGCACTACCTGTTGTTATATTTAAAACTTTAATATTCACAAAGTTCTAAACATATCATTATTTGAAACGACCTTAATTTGATTTGTGGCAGCACAAAATTCATCTGTTACATTTTTTTTTTTTTTTTTCAATTTTCACTAATGCACAGTGGGGCAGAATCAAAATATTTTAAAAATAACTCAGCCATTTGTAATGGGATAGGCCGATTGATCATGAACATAGGAGAGGAGTATCTGAGATTACGTTTTGAAGCTCGGTAGCAGCGATCTGTGCTCTCAAAATTGAGTACCTCGCACCTGCAAATTCTTTTACAGCTTGCTATTTTTTCAATGTCAAATTTGGGATCAATCGGTTTAGCTCTTTACAAATGTCTGAGTTATTTCGAATCTTGCCCTACTGTGCAAGATTTTACGAACACCTACTGGCTTTGGTGAAATTAGTAAAGCAGACGGGCTGTAATAGTTTAACTTTTTTCTCCAGATATTACTTAACTTAAGAAGTAATTTATTTTATTTTATACCTTTTAACAGGTTTTTTATCGCAATCTATTAAGTTTGTCTGCTGGACTGTACATTAAGCTAAACAGAAAATGCAGAAATAAATTCAAAAGAAACATAAATTAAATGGAAGAAGAACAGAAAGAAAATATAAACTTTAAACAAGAAAGATTTCAATCCAATTATACGCTTTATGGCTTCCTTACTTGCAAATAATTGCAACATTTAGTTAAGAATAAACTTAATGTGTTTGAAGTTCTAACGTTACGCAAAACGTCCAAAGGAAAAACAAAAATTTCTATATTTTACGTTACCTAAAATTAGCTAATCTTCTTAAAACAAGATTCTTTAAAAATCCAATATTAAGAACAATCTTCGTTTAATGTTTTTTTTGTGTTTCTCGGTTTCTAATGTCCTAAAATAAATTGCAGCCTTTAGAATTTCAGCTGACTATATGCATTAAAGATTATAGTTTAAGTAGCATGTAACTACTTAGGCAATGATGGTTAAGGATCATAAACCCAGAAAGGAAAACAAACAAACATTTACCAAGTACGTAAGTATGTTGCATTTAGTTGGTAACAATTTGTTAATGCAAATTGTGGTAAGCAAAAACACAGAAAATTTTAGATTTACGATTATATAGGATTATGTAACCACTGGCAAATGATTAATCGCTTAGAAACTTTATTTGAGAAAAATAAGTTATAAATGCAGCTACGTAATATGATAAGTTGTTAAATAATTACTTTACACTGTGCAACAAAAAAATAAATAAAAAGGCCCCGACAACGAATTTGGGCATAGGCAAATTTAACTACGTGTATCGGTGTTTTTTTTATTTAAAAGCAGTTGAATCAGTATTTTAATTTATTTATTTTTTATTTATTTATTAATCATTTTTTTTCTATTGCCATTGCTACTAGAATGGCAACAGCAAATATCGCAGTTGAGTGCCTCGTTAGACTGGTTGATAGCGCGCTAGTTATAGCTATCAGTCTGTGGGTTGCAGATTCAACTGCCGCCAAAGACTCTGGGTGTTTTCTGCAAACAAGCAATATAGCTTCGCAGGTAGTGTTGTCTTAAAAAAAATTTAAATTTTGGTAAATTAATTTTTGAGGACTTAGGATTGCACAGGTTGCCGGTTGTGTATTCAAACCCGCCTAATTAGGGTCCTTATGGTCCTCTTTTCCGGTGCCCAAAAGAGGGATGTGTAGGAGATCCATTAAAGTAAGTTCCTCCAGATCCATACTTGGTCTAACGCAAAACCATCCCGAAGACCGCAAGTAAAATTTATCCAAAGTAATTTCACAGCTCATATTTGTGCCTCGGATTGCCAAAAAAACGCTGGCCTATCAATACAGAAGGCTAGAAAATTACGGTTTTAACATTTCTTCCTCATCCTCAATATTAGCACTCCTGTAGAAGTCATTATAAAGAAGATTTATTCTCCAATCTTATATCGATATGTCCCGATAAAAAGTTATATCCTATTTAACCTCTGCTTGGTGTTCTAATTATGGCTGAAATTTCTGAACAGTAGTGCATAAAGTCTAAGCTTTATCATAGTCTAAAATCGAGGGATAAAGACACCTTTCCCATATCCAGTGTCCCTTTTTAATCCGTCTGTATAAATTTCAAACACGTCTTCATGACGGCCTACATAATGATAAACCAAATCTTCTAACCGGCATGTTCGCAAAGCCGAAGTTCATCGATCTACATTCTTTTTTCACCCTTGTTTTTTCAATAGCTTGTCGTGTGCACTCTGTGCATTATTTAATTTTATATGGGTAATGCAGTGCAATCAGCTGCCAAAAGAAGATGACTATAATAGTCAATAAAAGAAAAAAAACGTAAACAAAAACAAAAAGACTTTAGCATATAAATTAGAATTGCTGAAAAGAAAAATAGCGGCAGGTTTTTTTTGTGGATAGAGAAAAAAGTGGCGTGACCGAGGCTTCTTGGAAGAAATTGGATAAAATGTCGGCCTCTTTTTCCTGAGGACGATTACGAGGTAAGGTGTGACATGTGGCTGCCGAAAAATTACGTTGATAGTGTAAAAAGTGAAGTGTAGAAAACTTACCTTTTTTTTTGGTGCAAGAAAGCTGCCCAAATGAAAACCAAATAAAAGTGCAAAATTTAAAGAGTTTAGAGAAACTCGAATTTATTTAATAAATAAAATATTTTAGTTAAAAATTAAATATTAAAACTTAAAAGCTAAAACTTAAAAACTAAAAAGCTAAAAGTTTAAAAAGTTAAATATGAAAACTTAACTTATACAAACTAAAAAGATAAAAACTTAAAATCTAAAAAGTTAAAAACATAAATATAAAAAGTTAAAAACTTAAATATAAAAAGTTAAAAACTTAAATATAAAAAGTTAAAACTAAAATATGAAAACTTAAAAATTAAAAAAGTAAAACCTTAAAACTAAAAAGTTAAAACTTACTAACTAGAAAGTAAATGCACAACTTAAAAAAAATAATTAAAGTTAATTTAAAAGAAGTCACCAACAAGCCACACATCGCCCGTCACATCCAACGAGGGACATTAGATTTCATCCGCCCCAGCAGATTATATCGTCACCCGGCCAGGTATTTTCCCACAGACTTTTGACCTACCACTGACGACCTCGAACCTTACAAACGTAAAAACTTATATATATATATTTCTTTATCTTTTTTATTAGCGTTAGGGAATACAGAGTTAAACTTACGTTAAATAGCAATTCAGTCCTCCAGGAAGTTAGGCCCGAGAGTGCGCGATTCATAGGGTTGAGCTCAGGCCTGATATTTCGTCTTCGCGGTAGGGGTTATTAGCCCGTAATAAAAGAGTCTTCCTTAACCTGAAAAGAGAATTTATAGAAAGTTAAATATATATTGTAATACATTAATGAGTGTTGTGAGTACGTACCTATAAACAAGTGACCAAAAGGACGAACGTACCGGCATTCCTATAGAGCCGCTATAGCCGATGAAGTAAAATCCGGGATCCTGCAAAAGAAATTAAGAAAGCAGAGAAAGCCGCCATCTTAAATTAGATTTTTTTGTAGTCAATATAATACCACCAATGAATTTTGTTCTTCCATTTTAAATCGCCATTACATTTCTTCTTTTTAAACAAACATGTAAAGTTCATTTAAAATCTTTTCCCTATAAGTAAAAGTAAAATAATATTGTTTTTTTTTATATAAATCTTTTTCTTTTATTTTCTTAAATTTCTTTTAACAATAATTTTTTTTTCGAATTTTATAACGCTTAATTGATTTATGTTAAATAAAATTTAAAAATGTTTATATTTATAATTTTTATCTGAAAATCTAAATTTTTTTATTTAGCATGGAAGCTTAAGGTTACAAACAAGCGGTAAGTAAGGTAGAAAGTTGCAAGTGTGATTTCGGGGTATCTAATTATTTCGGGCCTTTAATTATTATGATGCCATGGTGAGGTTGTCTTCCAACCTCAAGAGGGAGGGATAGTTCCTGGCAGACTATCAGCCAGAAGGATATCTTGTTGTGTGTGTGGAAATAGGAATTGACAGTCTTGCTTCGGGCCTCATCACTTTTTTATATTTATCAATTTTTGTTAGCTGGCATGAGTTTATTTTTTGTAGCTGCTAAATACCCAGTTGGTTGGCAAAGAACCAGCCCAAGACGGCGAGCCCTAGCCGGAGCTAAAAGCCAGCATGCCAGCGCGGCCAACTATCTCGCAACACATTTTACTTTTGCTACAGCTGCTGCTACAAGCTCGAAGCTGTTTTAATTTTTCACTTCTTTGAAATGTGCCAAATGAATTGGACCCCCTTGCACAATTTTTTCAAAAGACTATAGGCTTCTACAACAAAGAAATGATACGAACTTAATTTACGTTTCAGATGAAGGAATATTTTAATTCAATTCAATTATTATTTTCACGATCTCCGAAAAGAACAGCATCAATTTGATTCTTTGCATATCAGAGTGGGAGAGTTTTCGGTGTGGAGAGCCATACCTGTGAGCTTAAATATTTATCCAGCATCATAATTCATATATTAGAGTGCTACAAGAAGAGGTTCCTCACTCTCAGAACATTTCTGGAAGCTTACAGTGGACATTCAAGCATGACAATACACCAATTCATACTACTAGAGTGGTAAAGTCATGGCTACACGATCAAAATATTAATGTGCTCGATTGGCGCCCTTACTCGCCTGACTTTAATGTTTGGGGATGGCTCGCTCATAAAGTGTAAGCTTCTGAAAAGCAGTATACTACTAAAGTGAAACTTATTGAAGGCATAAAAGTGACTTGGTCCACCATGTTGCTTGATTACAAAAATTATTGTATGATTCTATTCTCAATCGAATTTAAAATCTGTAAAAAAACAATAAATATTATGGAAAAAGTCTTTAAATGTGTTTTATTGCAAACTTTTTATTAACGGTTTTTTTATTCATGTGACGCAAATTTTGAAGACATTTTTTCCCTGGTTTACAAAAATTAACTTTAAATATAAATAGAAAAAAAGTTTATAAAATTTGTCTTGTAGAAGCTATAACCTTTTAAAAAAAATTGTTTTAGGGGGTCCTATTCATGTGGCAGGGAGTGTACCTTATAATTTCGGTCGGAAATTACCTCCATCGAGAGAAAAGCCTAATGACAGTATGAGAATCAATGAACTTTGGAGGACGAAGTAGTCGAAAAAAGACGCGATAAATTTATTGGTGACTCAATCGGCGGGTACTACCCGCTTTAATGACTGATAAATGCTTTTATCTATTCATATAATAAAATAGTAACTCATATCCTTCTGTCTGTCTCTCTGTCTGTCAGCTTTTATTTTGCGTTCGCATCACGTAAAAAATACTGGATGGGTTTTAACATAATTTTGTGAGGAGATAACTTAGCACCCTTAATTTAATATAGGATACCTCTTTCCGCAAAAATATCTCATTTCCCGGAGAAAGTGGAAAGCAGTGAAAGTACGCAGTTTTCGGTTTAAAGGTACTAAAATTGTCGGTTTAAAACTGGAATATTTAAAACACGGTTGCTACCCTGTTTTTTTTTTTTTTTTTTTGAAAGTGGAATATTTAAATTGCACAACAGATGGTGCCAATCAAATAAAATTTGTATTTTTACTTCGAGGAATTACATTTCCTTAAATACCTCTTACAGAGCGCACAGTGGTTGGAAAACGATTTATTTTGGACATAATTCGGTATCTCATGAACCACTGAAGATATCTTAAAGACGTTTTACGAAGGTAAAGCAAAGGTATTCTTGAGTGGAGCTACGAAAAATGGGCTCCCTAGGGTAAAGCCTGGGTAAGCCCCAAAAGTTGAGTCCCTCGGGTATATAATTTTTTGGAAATGCCATAAAAAGTTTAGTTTTAAATTAAATGTTAATATTTTTTAAATTTAAGTAGACCCTGAAAATATATATAAAAAATGTGCGTACATGTGCAGGTTATCTCTTTTAGTTTGGGAGAAAATTGGGTAACAATTAATTAATTAATTTAATTAATTTTTACATACAAAATGAGAAAAAAATTTTTAGGCGAGGTTTAGGAAGCTCCTGTACCTTAAGTATATGCTCGATATACATGTAAGTGGTATCAGAGGAAAGCTATTGACCTCTAGATTAACAATATTGTAATAATTTTTTTTTTCGTAAGTATCATTTCAATTTTTTAAATGATACTTTCATTTCAATTTTTTAAATGATACTTACCTCAAAAACTGAAAAAATCATATCAAGGCGGTTTTTTGACAAATTAAATAACGAATTTGAATTGGAAGAAATTCTAAATGGATCGAGTAATTCTTACAAAATTTTGAAATTATATAGATAAAAGAGCTTTTAATTAAATGGTTTTTTCATAACAGTATCTACCCTGCCTTTATTAATCACGGGGATTTCAAATAGTTTTTGGAGTATGTAGTTGGAGTATAATTGAGGATTTTAAAATTTAACTGGAATTTTACAATAATTTATAAATTAGGTTTTAAAATTAGCTATGTTTGGATAGGGCTGGAGGGGGAAAGCCGATAAAATTTCTGACCTGATTTTTCTTTTATTCGCATTCGCATATTCTGAATTCTCACAATTAATTGCAATAAAAAAATGTCTAATGTCATTTAAATTGAAAATTTCTAAAGTTCTACTTGTTTATACATTTCCATTCCCTATCAGTTAATTAATAAATTTATTAATTCGTTTTTTTTTTGTTCGTTTCAGGTAAGAAATATTAATTTATTAAATCCACTCAACTCAGTAGGTAAGTGAATTTATGAACATTTTTAAATTAATTAAAACTAACCAAAAACAAAAAAAAACAAGTTGACAGTGTTATTTCGCTAAAATCAGCAACAACAAAAAAGCGCAATAATAAATTCATATTAAATTTTATCCCTAACAATCATTAAAAAATGTAACTGCTTAAATACGGTTGGTTTTTGGTTGTTGGTTTAACCCAATGCTGTTAGCAATTACCAAAACGAATTTCAGACAGTGTTGGGATTTGTGGTACAATTGTACCAAATTTGGTACAATCGACACAGCAGTGGTACACTGGTACATATCATACTTTTTTGGTACAATTTCATATAAAATTATTTCAATGATTTTTTTATTTCTTCTAAAAATTCTAATTTTTTAGTTCTTCAACTGCCCAGAACTAACTCAATTACAACATTCTTGATTTATATTCAGGATTTTTACTATTATTTTTTTTACTATTATTTACTTTGATAACCCTATATTTAAGTAATAGATAATTTGGATGCAGACCTTTCTGCTGAACTACAACATTTAAAAGTTTTTTCATCGCCTCAGTCAGTTTTCGGCAGTATTCGACTGATATATTTTTCCACTCTTTCTAGTGAGAAATCATAAGGTATCTTTTGGAAATGAGATGACTCTTTAATTATTCTTCCAAATAACTCCAGGCTTACTATATCGATAATTAAAACCGGTTACTTTGGTGAAGTTTCAAGCAATTGCTGGATTTTTTTTTAAAGAGAAGTATCACTCTGGCAATTAATACCTATATTAGTCGTTTTACTTCCTTTGAATAGGGATATGGTTAGAGAGTTAGCAAAGCTTTATTTTCGGCAACACTTCTACTGTCGTGTTATCTAGGCGCATTCATTGGAAGCTTGTATAGCCAATTTATAATTATTTTACTTCGCCGGCGATTTAGTGCTATGTGGTAATACCGTCGATGGAGGGCGCTGTGATATGTATTATTATAAAGGAGAATAATACATATCACTAAACTCGATGTTGACACGGCTAAGTATTGAACTCGTGACCATTGCTGAAAATTGTAGAGTAACCGGCTCCTAACATTGCAAGCCTTTTGCTCGTCAAATAGGTAAATATTTTGACAAAATAATTGTTAGTAAATTAGCAACACAAAAATATTAATGCGAGGAATCAAGGTCACTTCTCATTATTAAAAATTATATTACATAATATATTCTAGTATAAAAGTTTTGATTTGTCCTATTTTAATATCTAGCTATTTTATGTATGTTTTGCTCGTGTCTTTACTTAATGTCAAATTTTGGTACAATTGATGCTGATTTGGTACAATTTTATCATTCCGGCGGTACAATTCAAACATTGTCAGATCCCAACACTGATTTCAGACTCTGCTTAATGAATTCCACCCTAAAAAAGTATTGCTGAATAAAAACTACACTGTAACAGTTAGTTCAAGTGTAACATTTAATTTTTATTACATTCAAATTTGAATAACTACGTTGTAAAGTAAGTTCAAGTGTTATAATTTACTCTACTTACATTCGTATATAATTATGCATATTTCTTGCTAAAAAAAATACTGTGCATAAAATATTATTGACTAAACTTTACTAACGCTCCCTCCACAACAAGACAAACTACGTGAAATAGGAAAAAATTCAGAAAAAACATTTTAAATGACAGAAAATGTTTTTTTTTTTTTTTTGTTTGAAAAAAAGTAATGAGTTGCTTCAAGTACAAAAACACAGTCATTTGGTTAAACCTTGCATTCCACTGAAAAACAAAACAAATAAACTTAACCACACATATGCACACACTCACACACACATACACAGCTGCACTGTAAGTTAAACAACAACATTAAGAACATTCGAACCGTTACATCCGTTTCGTTTTTGTATGTGTTGTTTTCTTGTAGACTCTCAGAAACTGTTTTAGTTGCATGAAAACATAATGTTTACATTTTTACCACTTTTTGCTTTTGTTTTCTTCTTTTTGTTGGTTTCTTCATCATCACAGTTGCATTGTAATTTTCTGGGGAAAAATGCTTAAAATATTCGTAAATTTTTCCACATTCGTTCATATGCTAGCAGCTGCTGGTACTGATCATAATTAATGTGGTTTGGAAATTCGTATGCAGAGAGCTTGAGGTATAAGGACTACAACTATGTATTGATTTATATTCAACCTGTTGTCGCACACATTTTCTTTTAATCGTTCACTGACAAAAACTGTACGAGTATGAGTATGAGTATGAGTATGGGATAAAAGCTTTCGATAACACTTGATTAATCAGGTTTTTTTCTAAGCAGTATAATTTAAGTTTCAAGATTACAGATAATAACTTGTAAATTATGCTGCTTGATTGAACAATAATTTAATACCGCTCAGATGTTTATCTCTTAAACCGAAATAGAAAATGTTCACAAATATAAAGGGACTAAAGTAATTATGCAAAATAATTTATTTTGCTTGATTATTAGCGCAGACAGATGAGTTGCATACCTTTAGGCTGATAAATCAATAACAAGAGAATAAAATATTATTACGTACGTATTAGTGCTGGCAATTTCTATTAATTTCAGCTACTAGATACTACTCATTACATTTCATTCGGATACTCAATAGTACTCAATACTAGCGCTTATATAATAGTGACGGAATTTAATCGTCGTAGTCGTCAAATATTATACTCAATTTATTTCCAAAATTACTAATAATGATTGCGAAATGCAGTTTATTGTACTAGCTGATCAGCAAAAATTAAGTTTACTGAACTTTAAATTTAATAAAGTTTAATTTTTGCTGATTAGCAGAAATTGAGTTTATTAAACTAGAAAAATTAATTATTATTGTTTAAACAATGGTCATAGGTAGGGAATGAGTTGAAATGTTATTGGAATGGGTAGTTGACATAACGCGCGCTGTGTGACATGTGGTACTATCCTGCTGAAATCACATATCTTCAACACTAATGCTTTCCAATTAAGACACGAGAAGGTGAGTAAGCGTGTCTTTATATCTCTAATAGTTGACTCTTACATTGTATCCACCGTTATCAATGTTAGTGAAACAGTCTGTAATGCGAATCGCATCCACATTCCCCAGCCTAATAGAATAGCATACTACATACTAGCCTACCGGAGCAAAAATCACAAAATATATTTTATACTAGAATGAAAGCCCTTCATAATAGATCTATCCTTTATACAAATATTAACCTAAAACCCCACATATTCTCCAATCAAAGAGCAGCAATAAAAACCAAAACTGATTCCGTAATCTCTTAACTACCATGCAATGGGACAACTAACTTAGAGAAAAATTCTATAAAAATCCATTGCACAAAGAAATGCCCTTCCTCAATGATTTCTGGGATACCCGATTGGAAATTTAGGTCTCGTGCTGGTAACATAGTCTCACGTTATTAGTAATATCTGTCTAAGGCTAAGGTCCCCAACAACATCAACACATATAGGTATATGTATTTGTGTTTGCCCTCGTGGTGTTTCTAAGTCTAGAGCTAGGTAATACAGTGTATGTTCCCATCTTAGCCTCTTCCAGGCACAGTCTACAAGTATCGTCTATTTTGATTTTCTTCTTCGCCAGATGATTCCATGAACTATCGGCAGTAATCCAGCTTAAGGTAAATTAATTATATCCAAGCAACATTAGGCTCATTGTCTTTGGAGGCGTTTTATAAATAATCCACCTTTTTCGAGGTATTTCTGTCTATCTCTTCCAGACAATCCCGACCATCCATGCCAGACCAGTGATCCTTTAGAGACTGTCCCGGTCGAATATCACGGCCCTGTTTGATTTCTTCAATGTTATATTTCATAAAATTCCCAGTAGTGGAGATAAGATGTCTACATATACAAAGTCTATGGAGGTCGGCAGATACTCAAAGAGATTAAACCTAATTCGGGGCCTGTTAATAGCCCCGAAAAGCTTATCGGTGACAGTTGTGTAACCGTTTCTATTGACTTAGTTGAGCATTAACGCAATGTGAGTTGTATTTCGCTATGAAATATACTCTAATTGACTCTCATCTAATCAAAATCACTGATTGTTTTTTGGGTGCAACACATTACATCAAGAGCCTTTCCTTTTGTGGTCTGTATTTATTTTAAATACAGCTGAGATTATTCGTTCCTAAATCTTAAAGTACAATTTTGGCAAGAAAGAATAATTTTAAGCTTCAGTTTAGAATAATTTTCTTAAACTAAGATGACAGCATCAAAACCGTATTTACGTAGAGCAGTACAAAGTCATTTCTTGATATTTAAAACAATATTTGCTTAATATCCTTTTTTTAAAGTTTTTAATTTAACAAGATGAAAAAAATGCGTTAAAAAAGATTTATGCGAAATCAGCAGCACTTCATTCCAACATTTTGATTTCGCAAAATTTGTTTTTAAAACTCTTAATGGAAAACTATAGCACGGAATAAAAGCAACAAGAACACATTGTTAATCCACAAAATACATAAAGAGAGAATTGTTTAATCCACTTGCAAAACACTTGAAATAACAATTGCAGATACATGCTGCTAACAACGGCAGCAACAGATGCATACAAGCTACAACAATTTCACAAACAACAACAACAACAACAGATTCAAATTAAAAAAGTTGCAAGAAAAAAATTAAAAGAAATAAGAAAATAATTTTCAAAACCTCATCAACAATGAAAGACAAAAGCAGGGAAATTTAATGAAAGAAAAATACAAAATTATAAATGCCGACATTAATAACATGAACATGAACACGAAGAAAGAAGAAATAAATTTATGAAAAAATAGTTTTAGTTCAGATTGTAAAGAATTTTAAAGCACGAGTATACTTAATATACAATAAAAAAAGATCTTAAGTTTCAATAGAAAAAAACAATTTAAAAGGTTTAGTTTGCAAATTAAAGTTAAATCGTACAACATTTTTTATGAAGCAGTTCGTTCAATGAATGATTTTTTTATTTTAATCCATTTGAAGCTATACAGCACAACAAGTGTTTAACATAAAACAATTATTGCAAAAAGTGAAGCAATTATTCAGTTAAAGGCTTGAATAAAAATATAAAATTTTAAAGCAAAACGATATTTAAATTTAATTTTTTTTAATTAATTTTTGGATTTTTTTCATAAAAAGCGCATAAAAAATTTAAAAAAAAATTATTTTTTTTTAATTAATTTTTGGATTTTTTTTTTCATAAAAAAGCGCATACAAAATTAAAATAAAAAAATTTTTAAAAAATTTAAAAAATTCTTTCTTCAACCCAATATTCCTTTAAAAAAAACGTTTTATCCATTTATTGTGCTAGTCTATAAGTCTGAGATTCCCACCAAAGATTCTGGAATTTTTCACTACAAGTTGGCAGGTAGTCCAAAAAGGAGCTTAGATAAAATATGGGTGCCTACAAATGGTTAACTGCATCAGTGACAGGTTACGGACTCTCAAGTATTATCTGGCCAAGTTAAAAATACAGAAACATATTATATGAAGATGCTGTGAAGAACTTAGCCTGAAGCAAATGTTAGCAAATACCATAGACTCTGTGATGAGGAAGAATATTGACATATATCAGTTGTCAGTCTTAAATCAGTACAGTCGAGTGTAAAAGGCAAGTGAAAGCATGAGTCTTAATGACTGAAAGGAATTCATAAATTTCCAGTCGGATACCAGAAATCAATCAAGAACGAAGGGGGTCGAAAAGGGACCAATGAAGTTAGTGGTCTGCTTTGTAATCCATCCTACGAAATAAAAAACACAGAGGAACTATAACTCTTATAAAACTAGTCACATTATTAATTAATGAAATATGTGAAGTGGTTCAGTGACTTGTATACCCAGGAGGTTTGTGCAACTTTTTAAAAGAAAAAGATATTACGTACAGAATTTTATTTCTCGCCACTTGTGTAGTTATATGCTGGCCCTGCTTAACAAACAATTTGACTTACAGACTAACCTAAACAAGCGCGTACGGCGCACAGAAGGGTATTTTGCCAATCTAGCCGGACATTAGGCAAAAAATTAATTTTGAGAAATGTAAAAATTTAAGTACGCAGCTCGACAGATAACAAAATTCTGCATCGTATAGTGAATTTTCAAGGCTTTTGCTTGAGATTTGTCGTTCTGGCACACTGTTAAATTCAGGAAAGTTGAGTAAATCGCATACGTTTTTATTGACTTTAAACGATTTTGAGAGGTTTGCAATATATTTGTTGGTGGCTAAACGAATAAAGATTTTGTATTGATTTTTATTTGTATTAGTAGCTACTTATGTTAGTTTTAAAATTTTTTTTTTAAATTTTAATGATAAAAAATTTCGTTCAAAATTAAAAAAAGGTTTTTTTTTGTAAAATTTTTTGTCAAAAAAAAGTGAAAAGCTTTTTAAGAGTGACCTCCATCGCGATCCTAGAAAGATTATATATGACTGACTTGCGATCTCTACTTTTATACTGTAAAAAAACCTTGCGCATATATGCGCCATTTTTTGGCGATTTTTTAAAAATTACACCTTTTTCTGCTTTTTCTTATTTTACATAGGTAAATTCGAGTAAGAAACCTTTTTATATTCATAAAATGTTTTGGTTTTTAATAACTGAAGGTAAATGTTTTTTATTTAAATCATTGCATCTAACACTGTTATTACCTGTAAAAAAAAAACGAGCAAAAGCGTAAAACAGTAATTTTACCCACCACCATAGCTTACATATGTATATACCTGTGCAGCTGCGTTGTAAATGACGTTATTCCTGGAGCAAAAATGTTCCTGTTTTAAATAATTTTAAAAATAATAAAAACCAAAGGTCCGTTTAAAAAAACAAATCTGACCTGCAGTTAATAATTTGTTTACTATAAATTGTGGTTATTGTACAAAATTGTAATCATAATTGTAATCTTAGTGCATAGGAGAAGTTGTTTTAAATAAATTAATTGTTATAATTTTAAATAAAATTTGTCGTTACAATCATAAATAGGTTATTGCTATGAATAAATTAATTATTTTCCGATAAATAAAATACTATAAAGTAACAAATTACAAAAATATTTTTTTAATAATATTCTTGGGAGGCGGGGATTGGTTAGGCATTGGAAAGCTTAAAAATGAATATTTTTAGGAAATTGGCAAAAAAAAAAATTTTTTTTCACAGGGACGTTTTGGGGGTGGGATTGGAGGAATACCTCCCTGCCCATAAAAATAAATTTTTATGGTTTTAAGAAGTACAAAATCTATTTCTTTGGATAATTGCATTTTTTTTTTCAAATAATATTTTTTTAACCGACCACAAAAGGGGCGGGGCTAAAAATGGCATTTAAGATTCTCTTGAGTCTAACTTTAAGTTTTTGAACATTCTTTGACTTTAAAAGTTGTAATTGCTAAACCAAATGACGAGAAAATTAAAAAAAAACTTGCATTTTTCAGAGGTAGGATTAGTTCTTCCAAGGGGAACTGTTTTTCTCCTTGGTCTGATTTTTCCTATTTTCTAGCTTTGACAGCCTACGGCTATAACAGATTTTTCTGCAAAGTTTCATTACCCTAGGGGCACTCAGTACATATTTAGAGCCAATATAAGTTAAAAAAAGTAATGTCCGGCTAGATTGGCAAAATACAAAAATGCGGCGTAACGCTGTCTAGCGCCTATTTTTGAACAAACATAAATAAGAGCGCAACGCTCTGTAATTAAAAGTAATGTTAACTTATTTTTTTAGTAAATTTTAAACGCAAAAAAGAAATAGAAATAAAATCGCAAGAAAGTAGCTAAAGTAGCTAAAACAGTTTGTTTGCATCCAACTTCACTACCTATCGCTCTGTCAAAATTGGATTTTCCAATTACCAAGCGTTGACGACGCGATATTTAGGTTTGCTTCATACATTTTGTATGTAAATGAGAATTTTTTACAGTTGTTTTGCTGTCAAGGCGCTTGTTTAGGTTTGGCTGTTAGGATTAGTAAAAACAGTTTTACAGTTATTTTGCTGTCAAGGCGCTTGTTTAGGTTTGGCTGTTAAGATTAGTAAAAACAACTTTTTAAGTAAAATCATTCTGAGCGGTGTAGAATATTTTCACATTGATGATGATGATGATTATCGTCAAAATTGGTCCATGTCACTGTGTGGAGAAAATTTTTAGCTGGAGATATTTACTATTTAAAAATGATGTTGATAAATCGCGCTTAATTGATTTCTGCCTCTATATTATGGCCGTTTCACACTACATATAATAAAAAAACAACTCATCATGTCAGGGTTGCATTTTCCGCAAAAGTATTATAGTGTGAAACGGCCTTTAGTACCAGATCATCTCCGTTTAACTCAGTTCTTTTTGTCGCTAGCCTCTAGATTATAATCTACATCTAGTTCATGTAGATCTTTATATTTATACAATTTTTGAACTGAATTAACGAACACATATTATTAACCTTAATGTTATTTGATTCAAATAATTTCGTTTGTTAAAGAAAGAAAAATTAATTTATAATTCCAAAAATAAAAAAAAAATAATATTTAAGAATAAAAAAAAATATTATTTCTCAGAAAGAAAAGAAAAATTAAGAAAAGAACGTTTTTATTGCTATAAACTTCAACAAGACATACTCCCGAGGAGGGAGTCTTTCTTCTCGGAAAGCTGTAAAATAATAAATTAACCAGATAAAAATAAAAAATAAGGATAAGAAGTTAAGAGTAATTTAATGAAAAAGGAATATGGAAAAATTTATGCAAAAAGTATTCTATTAAAAAGACGAAAGCTAATATAAATTTTTTTTCGAAATTTACACATTGTGTAATTTTGTAAGTCATGGCAAAATAACCATATACGGATACCACTACGTCATAAAAGACAAAAAAAAGGACCCCTGTCTCCCAGTTTTGCCCAAAGTCCTCCAGGCCCTCAAAGATGTGGGGCCTCGATGTCATTTTTGCAAAAAATGATCATTTCCTCAAGTAAACCGTTCAAAATTCAAGGAAACAATCAACTACAAAAATGAACTTAAGATCTCAATAAATAACTTTCTAGAACACACGAATTTCCTAGGAATGATTCTTAAGTTTTTTTGATTTTATATGTTCATCATTTTTGTTCTTTATGATAAGAGCTACAACTTTGCCTCAGAGAGTATATCAAAATTCTAAACGGTTTACAAAATATGAGCTTGAGGAAATGATCATTTTTTTGCAAAAATGACATCGAGGCCCCACATCAATGAGGGCCCATAAAAAAACCTGGAGGACTTTGGGCAAAACTGGGAGACAGGGGTCTTTTTTTTTGGTCTTTTATCACGTAGTAGTGTCAGTATATGGTTATTTTTTTCCGAGTTACACTGTGTTATAATTGGTTTTAAAAACAAAAATAAATCTCTAACATCACCCAAATTAGCCACAAATTTTAAATTCAAATTGCTCAATACAATAACTCACAAATTAATAAAGCTAAAAGTGTTTTTCTAAAAATAGAATTTATTGACGTGTATGTCTTCTATGATTTCTTAGTTAATATTTGCTAACAGCTGTAAAAGGCTTCCAATTTAAAATAGTAAATTTCTGATTCGATTTATTTGTTTAAGTATTTATTTTGGCGACTAGAGATGGTGGCCATGGTTGCGAAGAAATGAAGGTGGTAAAAATATTTAATGGACTTTATGGGATTCTATTGTAATGTAAGGGAGATATCGAAGCAGACGACTGATTTTATGGCTCTCTTTTCAACATCCTTCGGTCTTTAATGACTGCATTCACCCGATTAGTAATTTTCTACTACACAGAAAAAATAATTTTTCAAATTTAAACAATTAATTTGCATAATTAGACAATTTTTTGTTTGCATATGGTACTATAAACAAATTTCTAAATTCAAACAATTAAATTTAAAATTAGTTTATTGAAAATTTTCCAGGATTTTTTCAAACAATTAATTATGATATTTGGTAAAAAAAAAATTATTGACTTTAAAAAAAAATTTCAAACAAAAAATTTGTCTGAAGACAAAAAAGTTTACTGAAAATTATAAAAAAAAAAAAATAAAAAAAATTGAAATTTAAAAAAAAAAATCAAACAAATAATTTATCTGAAACTAATAACTTTACGGAAATAACAAACAATTTTCAAACAAATAATTCGCTGAATCAAAAACAATTTTAGCTAATTGTGTTTAATAGCAACAGTTTTGTGACTAATTTAAATGAATACTGGGTAAATATTGACCATATTAAAAAAAGGCCAAGACGAATCACTTCACAGGATGGCAAATTCATTCAAAATCGTTCGATTTTTTATATGTTATAAACTTGTTGCCAGCGGCGCCTAATTCTGAAATTTCACAATAAACAATAATTAATTTCTCACTCATATTATTTATCTTTATTATTTTTTTTTTTCACATATATTTCCTTTCATATTTATTTTAATTGACGCATACAATAATTTATTTGCGTACATTGGCAACAATATATTAAACTTGGTAGCAAAAATCTCGATGAATTAAGTCAACGGTTTAATTAAACAACGGTTGTAGCGACCGTGACTACGGTTACGCAGCTTTTCGTTAGCACTATCACCACGGGCAGCAGGTGTCGTCTTTATTTTATTTTGATCAAAGATTACACACAGAAGTTACAGCTCAAAGCTTGCTCGATGAATTAAATCAATATCAATGGCCTTACTAAAACTATTGACATTTTTATAGTTTTTTATTTGATAGGAAAGCAATACATACATTTGGGCGATAATTCATTTATATAAAATGGGGTATTTTTTCACAATTTTTGGGCCAAATTTCCATTATTCTTTCTTGGGCAATTTTTCATTTCTTTAGGGTGATTATTCATTCGGCAATTTTTCATTTTTGTTTTTGGGCGATTTTTCATAGGGTCATTTTGCATCTTTTAATATCTTTTAATATACAGATAGGCACCTAAAAATTATATAGTATTTGTATTGCTGTGTATGCTATAATAGCAATCATAGAAATTAAATATTTTGGGAATTCAACTATTATTTTAATAATAGTAATATAATGATAATAGCCTATACTATTTTAACGAGTGATTTTTTAAGAGCTTGAGAACTTTTTTTTTTTTAAAAACGCATAAAATTTGCAAAATCTCATCGGTTCTTTATTTGAAACGTTAGATTGGTCCATGACATTTACTTTTTGAAGATAATTTCATTTAAATGTTGACCGCGGCTGCGTCTTAGGTGGTCCATTCGGAAAGTCCAATTTTGGGCAACTTTTTCGAGCATTTCGGCCGGAATAGCCCGAATTTCTTCGGAAATGTTGTCTTCCAAAGCTGGAATAGTTGCTGGCTTATTTCTGTAGACTTTAGACTTGACGTAGCCCCACAAAAAATAGTCTAAAGGCGTCAAATCGCATGATCTTGGTGGCCAACTTACCGGTCCATTTCTTGAGATGAATTGTTCTCCGAAGTTTTCCCTCAAAATGGCCATAGAATCGCGAGCTGTGTGGCATGTAGCGCCATCTTGTTGAAACCACATGTCAACCAAGTTCAGTTGTTCCATTTTTGGCAACAAAAAGTTTGTTAGCATCGAACGATAGCGATCGCCATTCACCGTAACGTTGCGTCCAACAGCATCTTTGAAAAAATACGGTCCAATGATTCCACCAGCGTACAAACCACACCAAACAGTGCATTTTTCGGGATGCATGGGCAGTTCTTGAACGGCTTCTGGTTGCTCTTCACTCCAAATGCGGCAATTTAGCTTATTTACGTAGCCATTCAACCAGAAATGAGCCTCATCACTGAATAAAATTTGTCACATTTGAACATTTCGAACCGAACACTGATTTTGGTAATAAAATTCAATGATTTGCAAGCGTTGCTCGTTAGTAAGTCTATTCATGATGAAATGTCAAAGCATACTGAGCATCTTTCTCTTTGGCACCATGTCTGAAATGTCACGTGATCTGTCAAATACTAATGCATGAAAATCCTAACCTCAAAAAAATCACCATCAATCAATTATAAAACCGATTTAAATATCAGTGCGAAAATATTTTTCTGACTATATGTAAATACCAAACTTTAATTTTGTTAAGAATGGTTCTAAGCCTTAAGTTCTTCCAGGCACAGTCTGCAAATATCATCGTCTACGATTTTCAACTTGACCAAATGATACTTGAAATTAATTATATAAATCTTCCGATAAAATATAAAGAAGTTATGTGGGGTTTAAAATACATTTTAATTTATATTATGAAAGTGAAGTGAAGTAAAGTGTTTTTTAATGTCCTAAACAGTAATTTACACTTATAACTAATACTTAGTAATACTTAGATAATTATTGCAAAAAAAACCGACTACAAAACAAATATATGTGCATCAATTCTAAACTAAAAATTTAAAAGAAAGTAATCTGTAAGAAATAGTACTCAAATCAAATACTTTTATACTTGTTGCTCTAACGGACATAGTAATATACGTTCTGTACATTCAAATGTCTATCCATAACGTTTAAGCAGATAAAGCCATATACGACATATTACGTCAGATATGAGGACACCCTTTATTTTTTACACTTATTATTACTTACACAGTAATAAAAAGTAACGGTTCCAAAGATATGGCAATATAGCTTAAACAATATCACCTAGGGGACACCCTTTAATGCACAATTTTAAATTAAACACTTTTTTTAAAGGACAGATTCTTTGTTCAAAAGTTTGGCCATATGCATCAATTTACATCAACTCTTGAGATACCCTTTAAAATTTTAAATATTTATAAATGTTATTATACGGGACATAGTAGTGGAGATTCTGTCTAATTTTCAAGTGTTGTTCTATAACGGTTCAAAAGATAGGTCTAGATAGGTAAAATTATATCAATTATGGGGACACCCTTTAGTTTCCAAATTTAAATTATATACTTGATGTTATAAAGGACTTAGATATACAGGTTCTATGTAATTTTTAACCGTCTCTCTATTACGGTTCAAAAGTTTTGCAATATACATCAAATTACATCAACTATTGGGATTATAAATATTATAAATATTTAATTTCTGATTATAAATATTGGATATTCTACCCAATTTTCAAGTGATTGTCTACAATGGTTCAAATGGTTCATATATTTAAATTGACGTCACATATGGGGACACCCTGTAATTTTTAAGTTTATTTTTTTATTAATTTCTGTTATTGGCACCTTTAGTGATATGCAGTTTTTTAAAATTTTAAATGGGTGCCCTTTACGGTTCATAATACACGTAAAAAACACGTATGTTGTATGGGGAGACCCTTTAATTTTAAAAATTCTGAAAATCTTTTAAAATGGGACAAATCTGTAAGCATTTCCTTTTGAATGAAGAAAAAATGTTTAAAATCGGTTCAGAAATGACTGAGTTCTGCGGGCACAAACATAACAAAAGCAACATTCAGACGAATTGATAACCTCCTTCTTTTTTTGAAGTCGGTTAAAAATGCCAAAGTTTGTCCCCCACACTGTGGCACATAATTTGAGAAGGGTGCCAAAAATCAATTTTTTATGGTTACCGATTTCAAAGTTATATTACTCATTTTAAATTTAATTCCAGACTACCTCGGGAGCCAAAATATTACTACTCTATTTCAACATTATCACAGAGAACAGGGTGGTCCAAAATTTACTTTCTCTAAAATTAAAAAAAGGTTCATATTACTTGAAAATAAAGCATAACCCCGTGAGGTCAAAGCAAAAAAATCTTTCACCAGTTTATAGTCCGAACTCTCCACTACACTCCTATACCCAATTAAATATGTTGTGACCGTGCGCACCACAACAGTTTTTCTGAATACTCGTACACAAGTTTTACAAAACTAATTATTTTCAGCTTTGCAACGTTGCTTTTTGAAGTATTTGTGCCTTTTTAATAAAAATCTAAACACAACTACAACAACTTTTTTGGATCCTATTACTTTTGGCGGACCCTTCCAATAAAAATATCATGTGACTCAATATTAGAGTAATAAATATAAAAATCATATCAAATTATAAAATACTTCTAAATAACTAGATTCTACCCAATATGGCCATAGATCTGTCTGGACATTATGCCTTTATACAAAAAAGGTAAGAAACCCATTTTAAAGAAAACATATTTTATGTTTTTAGTTCATGGATTTACTAGTAAAGAATTTTTAATCTCTAAAACGCTCAAGAAAACTTCAATTTGATCGGGATCGGATTTCTTTTCCAATTCAGCCAGTACCTAATTCATGTAGTCTTTCAAGTACAAAGTGAAAGCTTTCTTGCCTCCGAAAGCAAAGCATTCCTGTAACGATGATTAAGAGCAACATCAACGCCGGTCTTAACGGTTGAGTCGATAACCTCGTCAGCTTCTTAAAAAATCTTAAATTTTAATGTCATCTAGTAAATTATATCATCGAGCAATTTCATTTTGTAAGTAGCTAAGAACATTTCAGCGCCAGTAATGATGTCCTTGTAGATTTTCATGACATCGAGGTTTTATTACTTTTTGTGGTATAAAGATTAAAAAATAAAATTTTAGTCTCACAACGAGACTAAACAATTGTTTATAAATTTATTATTATTTTTTATTATGCAAACCAATGAATTCCGATGACATAAACAAACAAATAATATTTGTTTTTAGCAACCAAAAAGATTACATACGAATAAATTTAACATATTTTGTTTATTATTAATACTATATAATGGTTCAAATTAATATATTATTTTAGAATATTTATAAAACTTTGTTTATGGAGCAAAAATTAAATAGTTAAAACCAACCATGTTGAATTTTTTTGCAGGTAGTAACCATTTAATGATACAATTTAAAAGTTGTTTGTCGTAACCAAAGCATTGTTACAAACAACTAAAAAATTTTCATCGCAACATAATGTGCCCCTGTGAACATACCTAAACATACCATAACCATAATTTTTCTTTGCTTGTATATACTATTTTTTGGAAAGCTTATATTGTGACCATTAAATTTTAGTAATTTTGGCCAGCTACACAAGCAGTTTCTTTTATTTAAAGATTTATTAATTTTTCCTTTTATTATCTACGTCTCTTCTAATTTCTCTTAAACTGAACTATGTTTGAAAATGGCAATTTTTTCTAAAAGACCCCATGACTTTTGTTTTATTAATAATAAAAAATTTTGCCATGCACCCACAGATTAAATCTAAAAATTAAAAATTTATGACAAGTATTATTTTTTATGTCATTAAAATTATTCTACACTTCATTTTTCGCATTTTATTCATTTTTCAAATTGTCAAAAACATAAAAAGCAACAGTTTTACATTGAAATTAAAATAATCATCATCATCATTCCAAGCAATCAGTTTTTCTTTCATTGTTGCATTCAACATCAAGCGACAGACAACATTAAACATCTCAATTCATTTCTGTTTTTTTTTTCATTTTCTATTTTCATAACAAAAACTAAGGAAGTCTTTTATAGACATTTTTATTTAACAAAAAAAATACTAACGAAAAATGAAAGAATTTTATCTCTTCTATTGCAAATTGTGCTGCCAGTAGTTGCTTCTGTACATCAGCTTCAATGTAATTTTCATTATGTTTTTTTTCTGTTTAATATTTTGGGCCATGTTTTTCATGTCCTTAAACTACATATTTTTTTTTTTTTTTTTTGTTTAATAGTTTTGTATGTTTTTATTACAAAAACCAAAAAAAAAAAAACAAAAATATGCTAGAAAAACTATGAACGCTAAATGCAGTTAAAACATAAAACCTTTTAAGTTCTGTGGCAGATACACATTTCGACAGTTTGTTATATTTTAGTTAGCAGGTTTTTGTTATCTTCCCAGAGCTGTCCAATATTTTTTTAAGGTTTGAATCAAAAATAGTACAATAAGCAGATTCGCACTTTTTTGAAATTGTTTTGATTGTTTCAACCAATAGGGACGGCTTAATTTTAGATCATAGCAATTAAGGTTTTGGAACCGAAAAGATTAAAGATAAAACCCCATTTTAAAAAGAAGTCTTATCTTGTAGCACTCATACGTCAATTGCACTCATATAACTTTTAGCTCTCTATGTTTCCTTGTCTAATTCATGCCAACTTTTAAATGTTTGCTGATCTACTTCATGCCAGAAAGCAGTCAGCCAACATTCGTACTTAACTACGCAGGCAAATTGAAAAAACGTTGCCGCTACCCAAGATAGTTTATTTCAAACCGTAAATTAGATCTCCTTGTCGAGTTTTTAACAAAAATTTGTGCGAAAATCTAGCAATACAAAAGCTAACGAAAAGCGATAATGAACAACTTCACGTGTTTGTTGGGTGAATTACCTTTGAATAAAAATATTTTATTAAGTATAGAGTTCAAATTGGGAGGATCCCAACAATTTGTATGCAGGAAGTCTGGTTGGTGTTTATAATTGCATTGATATAAAACCAATACAGATTACCGCAGGCCATTTATAACAAATTTCTTTCAGCCAAAATTTAACGAAATGAATGTGAAGCAGACCGCGAACAGTTGATGCGAAAATACATCAATTTGAGTCATAATCATATAAAGCAAATTCAAATGTCCTACAAATAAATATTATATAATATCACAGTTTATATTGGTGATGTTAAGATATTGCATAATAACCTCGGTTATTTTAACAAAACCCGATGTTTCACCGAATGCCTAAAATAATACCAACAAAACAGCACAGGCAGACATCGAATCTTAAAAAAAAAACTTAAAAAAATCGAGTAGGCAATATTTTTTAGAAAGAAAAAACTAGTGAGAAACCTTTTAATTTTTTAAATTTTGAGGGTGCTGAAGCTCAAGTGCTTGCACGTTGACTACTAAGGCATTGTCACGAGTTCAATACTCAGCCGTCGCAACATCGATATTTCTGATATGTGTTAAATCTATTTGTAATAATGCACATCAGAGCGCTCTCCTTCGCCGGTGTTACCACTAAAACGCCTATAAATTGGCTATAGTAGCTTTACATTGATACACCTAAATAACACCAGAGGTGATGCAACAGTGTTGCCGAAAATGAAGCTTTACTAATCACTCTAACCATCTGTGTTTTCTACTCCTATCCTTTTCCAAAAGAAGTCACACGATTAATATACATGCATTATAGGTCTGATAGTAAGTAACTCTGCTATTAAAAAAATAATTTTTATACTTGTTGCTGTAGCGAACATTCGGCGTAAATTTTAAGACACTACCTATTAGAATTCCAAGAAAAAGCCCATATACATCATAATTAAATCGTATAAGCGTCATAAGTTAATTTTATATTTTACTTGTTGTTGTACCGGACGTAATAATAGTCAGCGCAAAATTACAGTTCAAAAGGTAAGAACATATTTGATTCATTGAAATGATTTCGTTTTTCAGCTCACTTTAAAATTGTTATATGTTTTTTAGTAATACATACTCTTTGTAATACATACGCTTTGTAAATTCCAAAAGAGTTTTTAAGATATATATACGTTATATACGTTATTTGGTATATATGTATGTATATCAAATAACGTATAGAAATCCAAACTCCATTATTTTTATATTTTTTCCTATTATTTGGAAAGTGTGAGTACCTCGATAGTCTGATTGGCAACGCGCAACTCTATCAGGCGATATCGGGTTCGATTCCGGGTTTTTTTTTCGGGGGCAAGCAAAAGCTTCGCAGGTAATGTTACCTTAAACAACTAATAAACACTTTATAACAACCTTAAATGCCTACCAATTATTGTTCAAAATCAAGTTAACACCACGTTAAGGGCCACTCTTTAATATTTAAAGTAATTAAACCAAAAATCTAAAGGGGTCCAATCAAACATTGCTATTGACCGCAGTTCTATTTAAAAATATTTTTCAATGATGCAGCACACTTTTGGTTTAATGGATATGTCAATAAATAAAATTACCACATTTGGGAAGATGATAATCCTCAAGCCATATTTCGATATAACGCCACATCCAAAAAAAACTCACTGTCTGATGCTTTTCACTGACCGGTGGATGGAATAAGTGGCCCTTATGCCTACATAATGATACATGTTGACCATTCTTCCTCATCACAGAGACTAGGATAATTGCTAACATTTGCTTAAGGCTAAGGTCTCCACACCACCACCATTTAACATGTGTCTGCCCGTGGCCCAATAGCCTATTTCTAAGCGCAGTCTGCAAGTATCGTCTTATCTCGGTTTTTAACTTGGCCACATAATGCTTGATAGTCCGAGAGCTGTCACTAGCACAGTTAAATATTTGTTCCACCCAGACTATATATATAGTAAAAAATTCCATAGTCTTTGGTGGGAATCGAACCCACAACCCCGGCCTAATAGACCAGCACATCACCTACTATCCCACCGAGGCATCCAAGGCAAGGCATAAGTTTTGAAGGCATGAGGTATCACCAGGTTAGTATCATTTATTCAAGAAACGCAACTGTAAACTGGCCACTTCATTCATTTCTTTTGAAGCCATTTGATTATTTTCCAACCCTTATGTAAAGTCCCAGATCTATGCATATAAATCAGAAGCGTTTGAGCACATAAAAGCGAATATTCGACAGGTTATTGTCGAAATACAACCTGATTTACGGCGAAGGGTGTATGAAAACTGGACCTCCAAGTAACCACATGTACGCACTTGGACTCACAGTCCCGAAATTATATTTAAACATTTTTCTCTATTTTATTTCAATTTAAAGTTCTCCGGATCTATAAAAACACTCTTTAGGTAAAACAAATTTAAAGCATGCCCCAATAAGAGCTGATTTTCACATAAATAAGTTTATTTTTTGAACCGTAACAGGCAGACTCTTGAGGTATACACAAAGTCTGTATTAGTACGTCTGCTATAGCAACAAGTATTAAATGTACTCCAGATGTATAAGGTTTTGTATCTTAAGCCATTATAGATAGATACTTGATCAGGCTCTTCCTTAAGGTCCCCTTTTCGACCCCCTTCAATACAATACAATACAATTGCAAATTATATTATAATTTAAATTATCGAGCATAGTATGTGAGTACGAAAACAAGTGTTGTCAACTAACAAAAAAGCAAAGTGATATGATACTAACACCCTTGTTGCGCATAGCGATACAACTAATAGCAATTTTACAACATTTAGGAGTTGGAGACCATATAAACTAAATCATTTCCCTGAAGATGTTTGAAAAAACGAAACGTCGGCAAATTAATAGTCTTTTTATTTAAACTTAAAACTTGACCTTGAAAGCTTAATTGCAGAAAATAACTATATATAAAAGAATATAAGGTTAATTGTCAAAAATAATAGTAAACAGCCTTTCTGATCAAAGGCTCTCAAAAATAAGCGGTCACAGGGACCCCCTTGGGGCTGCCGGTTTCCATAGTGCCAGTCCTGAGGGTACTGGTTAGATATTGACATTTTTTATATTACACTTTCAGACTCCAAGAAAGCCTCTGGGCCTCGTGACTCCATATACACCGGAAGCATTTGTATTAAAGTGTTAGAAGTCAATTTGCCTGCGGTGGGAAACCTAAAAACAACATGGTACTCTCAATGTAAACTAAACACTGCACAGATTCCGACTTTCCACACTTCGTCATTTTATTGATATAATAAAAAGGGTGGTTAAATTTTAAGGGCCGATGTTGATTATCACACAAATTATTTATAAAATTATATTATTAATAAATATAGCATGGAGGTGTGCCACGAACTCAGCGGCACACCTCCATCCGATGCTCCAAATTTTCGATGACGCTGAGGCATAATTGAGGTTCTATGCCGTCAATGTACCGAATTATCTCATCCTTTAGCTCTTGATTGTTGCTGGCTTATCGATGTACACTTTTTCTTTCAAATAACCCCAAAGAAAGAAGTCAAACGGTGTCAAATCACACGATCTTGGCGGCCAATTGACATCGCCACCACGTGAGATAACACGGCCGCAAAAGAGCCATTGTTTCGTTAGTTGTGTGGCAAGTGTCACCGTCCTCTTGAAACCACATCCATATACATATATTGCGGTTCGGACCATAAAAAGTTCGTTATCATCTCACGATAATGAACACTAATCACAGTAACTGCTTGACCGGCCTCATTTTGGAAAAAATAGACCGATGAGGCTGCCAGCCCATAAACCGCACCAAACAGTCACTCTTAGTGCATTGGTTTTTCGACAATCACTCTTCAATTATCATTCGCTCAAATGCTGAAAATGTGCCTCCTCACTGAAGATGATTTTCTTCGAGAATTAATCATCCAAAGTTGCCATTTCTTGCCACCATTCTGACCACTAACGACGTTAGTCTGAAATTGAGAAATGTCAATTTAAATACAGAACAAACGTGTGGCTCACATTCAACAACGGCCCTTAAAATTTAACCACCCGACATTTGTTCCAATGAAACTGTATAAAGTAGAAATTAATTACAATGATTGAATGTTTTCGTTAAAGATTGTACACCTCTGTTGCCAGTATTTAAGCCGATTGTCTAAAATAGCATATTACACTTTTTTTCTACACAAAATATTTCAACAGCAGTAATAGTAGTAGAAGTAGTAGTAGACTGAAAGAACAACTAGTATTTATGTTGACTTTCAATGAAGCTGCATTGTTTTTTTTTCAGTTTTTGTGTCCAAAAATATGTGTTCTACAAAGAGTAAGGGGAGGGGCGGTGTGGCAAATATTTCTAAGAGCATTTGTGTTCAAAAAATCCTTGTCGAGTGTTATTATATTGATAACAAAATTTTGGAATTTGTAAAATATTCAACGACTTAATATACATTTTATACCAAAAGCACAGCAGTTATAAAACAGGGAATTTAAAGAGCCAATTATAACTATTTTATTATTGTTTATAAATATTTTAGTTTAACAGTTTTTCGTAATTTATTTTTACAATACTTTAATGTTAAAATAAAAGCTAATAACAAAGAGTTCATTTTATTTTAATTTATATTTAATTAAACATTTTGCGGTTTTTCCTTTTTATGTGGCCGCCACTACAAACAGCATTTTAAAAACGCTCAACGCGTCAAGTATGCAACAACCACAAAAATCCCTAAATTCTAAAAGAAGACCAAAAAATAAATTAAACACACAAAAATGTAGAGGACCATCTGATGAAAATATTTAATATTATACTATTTACCTCAAAAGTTAAATGACACAATCTGCAGTATGACGACGACTGTAACTGCAACTATGGTGTTGAAATCACATTTTAATAAAACTTTTAAGTGGAAAGAGTGAAGAACGTTAAAACAAAAAAGAAAACTAAATGAAAAACTAGTGTTGAGTTGGAACCTGAAAATTTAAATGACATTTAAAATGCCATCACTTGGCCAAAAGTTTCAGCTGTATAATTGAAGTTGGCTGAAAAGGTGTGAAAAAGTACAGACACACGTTTGCGATAGAGAAAACCTCAATAACAATTTTAATCCTGATGGAATTCAGTTAATACAAGAGTACACAGAGTACGCAAGGGATGTCAAGTTAAGCAACTTTAAATATTCATTTAATATCTACAATGCACCGCCCCAGATATTCAGTAACACTATCACATCCATACACACCACAATGCTGCAAGTATGATTGGCTATAAAAGGTATAAAAACTGTGAGTGTGTGTGTGTGTTTGCTGACAAGAGTTAAGAGTCACATGCTGAAAAATAAAAAAAAAAGTTTAAAACAAATAAAAAAGTATGAAAATTAAAGATGGAAAGAAAAAAGCCTTTAAAAGGCTGTTTGTAGTTTTCTTTATCCTGTTGTACTCACAAAAATATTTGTTTTTTGTATCACAGAAAAAAGAAGTGTGTAACTTTATTTGTATTTTGTGCAGTTGTTGTCTTTTTTCAGCCTTTCGTCTCGATGTTTAAACAGGCACATGGAAAATTTTTGTTTACAAATGTCGTTGCAATTTATGTCGTGGGAGACATACTATAGGTCTTTAGGTCGAAAGTTCCAAACTGTTACAGTTAGTTTAGTTTCGTTTAATTTAGATAAGATTGGGATAATCGTCGACGATCATCTACCCCCACAGTTATCTATAGAACTCCGGTATTATTATTAATGTAGCAGAGTACTGCCACAATGGTTCCCTTTTCGACTCCCTTCCATCCTCTATGATTATAGGCAACCGAAATGTAATTTACGTGATATTGAGTCACGTGGTACAACCATACTTTAATCTTGACTTTAGCGATTTTAGACTGTTGACTAGTACTGTCAATTGTCGGCCTTCTTTCTCATCAAGCAGTCTCTAGTAATTGCTAGTAATTGCTAGCATTTGTTCAAGGCTCAGGTCCCTCATGGCATCCACATTTAACTAGAACTCCAGTATCTATAGTTCGTTAGAACCACCTGGAACTTCTCGCAAAACCTTTTTGGACAGTACAGGTCCTCAAAGAATATTTGACCCAAATATTTGGGCCTACGTTCTTTCAAAGCCGGGCAGTCACACAAAAGATGTTGAACTAACTCTGTAGCTCTTACTAGCAGTGTCGGAGAATTTTAGATTATCCGTTTAAAAATTCGGCCACAGGCTATTTATGTCACCCTGTTAATTTACCATGACTTCACTACTTTAGAATCAAGAGCCTTAATGGCAGCTAGACTGTACACAAAAATATCAATAGCCGTCGAATGCATTATAAATCTCCCAATTTTATTTTTTGCCTTTACCATTACAGATAATATTTCATGCTGGAACACGGTGCAGGAAAGTCTGAGTAAGACCAAAAGTTCAAGATTTTCAGGGAAAATATCCGATCCAATTCCCATGTCCATGTCTGCCTTGTAGCTATCCCTAAATATCGAAACTGCATTGTCTCGAATAATGGAGTTTTTCTTCCACTAATTCCTACTCGGCATATTGATAACAAAAGATTTCTTTTAGTTTAAACCAGATATTCAGATAACCAGACAGCTCCACCAAGATATTACCACCTACCCAACGCAGAATAGTGCCATGTTCAACATGACTATGCTTCTGAATCCCCTTCATGCAGGCATCGAGGGGATTTAGGGCCGACATTGCCGCCAAAAGTGGCCTGGAAAGTTGTCCTCATTGCCCCAAGATTGCGCGAGCTGTACTGTAGTGTCCACCACTTTCCATCAAAGAGTTCCTTAAAAGAGGATACGCTTGATTATCGTCTTCACATGTACATGTACAAAACCATGTGCAAATGATAACAATATTTGATCCAAATGGGCTTACTGTTCGGGAAATATTCTCGATTCTTTGCTATTATCATCCTACCGAAAGAACTATTCGCAGTTTGCCGGATTGATTTAAGTCCACTGGTTCAGTGAAATATCAGCCAGAGCAATGAGCGTGCCACCCAGCAAAGCCGCAGCGGATATTTGTACGATATTATATTTCATTCACACACGCAAAGAAAAAACATGGTTGAGGTAACCATAAACTAAGAGCAACATATTATGGTTAAAATATATGGTTGTAGTTAAACCATATTATTGTTTAACGTTCTAATATTATGATTAAATTAAATATTATGGTATGGTTAACAAAAATTAAATGTCATTTAGGAATTATTTATTTTTTCTTTAATATATTTTGTAACATACATTTTATTATACATACGAATACATACATATGTACATAACTATAATTTTGAAATAAAACACAAATTTTGTAAGAACTTGAACGGGGCTTCTTTTTCCTATACTAACAACGAAAGCAATATCACCGACAGCATGACCTTCACGACCAAAGCCGGAACTAAAATTTCACAATTTTATTCAATGTAGGTATGGGAAGTACCACCAAAAGGATTAACCTTGCGTCTTGTGTTCAAATAAGCCTTCTTGTAGTCTTTGTCAGCCCAACGGTGATCATCACGTCGTTTTCATTGATATATTAGCAAAATTTAATACTTACTTTATATTGTAAAGATTAATTAAATATTTACATATGTATGTATATGTATGTATATGTATGTATAAATATTTACATATGTATGTATCTATCTATACAATTTTCCAAAAATAAATTTTTACATTTTTTTACTATTTTTATTTTTTTAAAGAAAATATTTTGTTTTCTGTTGTCAAACCCGATGATTAACAACAAACAATTTAAATATATTATTTTTGAATATTTATAAAACTTTGGTTGTAGTTTGAAGTTTATCAAAATTTATAGAATAAAAACCAACCATATTGAATTTTTTGGATCTAGTAAACATTTAATGATAAAATCATTATTATCGTGACCAAAGTAATGTTACAAACAACTAAAATTTGTTTATTGCAACCATACATTGTTACAGAGAACATAATGTGATTCCTGTGACCATACCATAACCATATTTTTTCTTTGCGTGCAATGGCACCAACAAGGCTTTCAAAGAGTTCCGATGATATCGTCACACACTTTGTTTTATTTAAATTTAAAGATAGATATGAAAGACCGTTTACATAATATTGAGCCTTTATATTATTCTAGTTCTAGAACATGGTCGACATTTTTACACTTTTTTTAATTTTTCGAAAAACTAAGAACAAAAAAAAATACATTATATGGGCAATGATCCGCCGACCTTTATAATAATCTTGTGTAGTAAGATTAAAGATATAAAGATAAATACAACTATTTTTGATTTTTTTAGTGGGCGTGGCTTTTGTAACTGGCAGAGTAATCTAATGTTTGTGCAAAGTTTTAGTAGATTCAGTAAAATATTTTAAAATCACACTTATATTATATGTCCGAGGTTGCGCCCACCTTTGATGACATGATCTTCTATCTTTCAAATAACTAAATGTGCACGCAAAGAAAAACATGGTTATGGTATGAACATATTTTAGTTGTTTGTAACATTACTTTGGTCACGATAAATAAGTTTTGGTTAAGATTTTATGATTAAATGGTTACTACACCCAAAAATTCAAAATGGTTAGTTTTTATTCTACAAATTTTGATCAACTTCAAACCACAACCAAAGTTTTATAAATAATCAAAAATAATATATTCAAATGTAACCAAAAATTGTTTGTTTTTAATCATCGGGTTTGAAGGCAGAAAACAAAATGTTTTCTTAAAAAATAAAACTTCAGCGGCGTACACTCAACTTTATCATACCAAATGGAAACAGATATTTTTATGGAAATATGTATTACATAAAGAATAAAAGTTCAAAGTATATTCGAATCGAAAAATTAATTATTTTCTGTTTGGGGTTTTAGGTAAACTACCCCTTGCCCCTTCCTGATTATGACCAAAATTTATACAGCTCTTTATCTCCATAAACCAAAGGCACATACTGAATTTCATTTTGATACGCCAAACGGTATGACCTGTAGAGCGTTTACAAAATTTGGGAGTAATTAAACTACCCCTTGCCCCCTCCCGGTGATGTAAGAAAGCCATACAGGTCTTCATCTCCTCATACTAAAGGAACATACTAAATTTCATTTTGATATGATGTCACCCACAGACATCATCGCGAAAATATTTAAAATAGATTCAGGAGACCTCAAAACGTATAAATTCGTCGAAATTCCGACGTGAATTTGTTTCATTATTACTATACTTTACCTTATACTACGTATGGTAAAGTAATAAAAATATTAAAAAATTTAAAAATTTATTTTTGGAAAATTCTATACGTACTCGTACATAAATATTTAATTAATCTTTACAATATTAAATAATTAAGTATTACATTTTGCTAATTTGTGTATCTATGAAATCGACATGATGATTTCATTGATACAAAAATTAGCAAAATTTAAATCCTAGTAATAATAATATATATTTTTATTAGAAATATCTCCGCACTGCTAAAAACATGTAAACCATCGTCGTGATCAAAGTTGGGCTGAAAAAGACTACAAGAAAGCTCATTTGGGAACAAGACGCAAGGCTGATCCTGTTGTTGGTGTTTCCCAAAGCAAAGTAATAATTGTACTTGAAAAAGTTGATTTGGAAGCCAATCCACCAAATTCTACTATTCGTAAGTGCATGAGAGTCCGCCCAGCTGCTTAAAAACGGAAAAATATTAAGGCTTTTGTACCTCTTGACTGTGGCTTGTCCAATGTACACGCAAAGAAAAACCATGGTTATGGTATTGTCACAGGAACCACATTATGTTCTCTGTAACAATATATGGTTGCGATGAACATATTTTAGTTGTTTGTAATATTACTTTGGTCCCGGTAAAAGAGTTTTGTTTAAAATTTTATTTAATGGTTACTACGTAGAAAAAATTCAAAATGGTTGGTTTTAACTATTTAATGTTTAATCCACAGCCAAAGATTTTTCGTAGGTAACCAAAAGATTTTTAAAAATAAAAATTATTTGTTTATTTATGTCATCGTAGTTTATTGGTTTGTGCTTTAAACAAAATAATAAAAAATGTATAAATAATTGTTTCTGTAATTTAATTCAAAATTAAATATCTTCTTTGCTGTTGAATTGAGCGCGTGGCAACCATCTACTCTGTATACCCGCAATTCGAGTCCTCTCGGTGTGAGAGTGTAATTTATTTTTAATTTTTAGACCAGAAAAATTAATAAAACCTCGAAATCATGAAAATCAACAGGGATAATATTACTTATGATGAAATGTTCGCAGATACAAAACGAAATTGGTCGGTGATATAATTTACCAGCTGACATTAAAAGTGAAGATTTCTATTCCTGAGCTGAAGAAGCTGATGAGGATACAAACTCAACCTTTGAGACCGGCGTTGATGTTGTTCTTAATCACAGTTTACAAGAATGCTTTGCTTTCAGAAACAAGAAAGACCTCAATTTGTACTTGAAAGACTACATGAAAAAGGTGTTGGAAGAATTGGAAAAGAAATCCGCCGAAATTGATGTCTTCAAGAACAATTCTTTACTGGTAAATCCATGAACTGCGATGGTATAAACCATGTGCGAATGCCCTTAAATCGATGGCCAAAGTGTTCCCTCCCTTATATCCTTGAAACACTGTTTGGAAGAAGAAAAAGGCTTATTAAATTTTTTTATCTATGTGCGGATAAAATCATCTGTTTTTTATATAAAATCATAAATAATAAAAAAATAATAAATAATTTTGTATTTTAAAATGTAAAAAAAACTGGCATATCCATTTCATATGAAATTCGATATTTTTTAACCATACTATAATCAATAATTTAACCATAATATTATAATGTTCAATAATAATATGGTTTCACTACAACCATATAGTTTACTCAACCATGTTGTTTCTTTGCGTGTACATTGAAAAAAAACGGTGAAAAATTAGTTCCTGGTTTTTGTCGTCAGTGATAATTCTGGTGCTTTCGTTGTAGGCCTTGTATAGGAAAAAGAGGCAACGTCCAAGTTCTTAAGAAGTTTGTGTTTTATTTCGAAAATTTTATTTATGTCCTATGTACGAGTATAATAAAATATATGTATGTTTCAAAATAAATTAAAGAAAAAAATTTAAAAAAAATTTCTAGATGATATTTCATATTTTTTAACCATACTATAATCGTTTAATTTAACCATACAACCATATAATTTAATCATAATATGTTGCTCTTAGATTACCTCAAGCATGTTTTTTCTTTGTGTGTGTGTGCATAGTTTCAATAGAATACGTTGAGTGGAAGTATTTTAAAGTCACACTTATTTTGTAAGGTTGCGCTCACTGTTGATGTTTGCATAGAATCAGTAGGAGAGAAGTATTTTAACGTCACATTTTATTTTGTATGGGCGAAGCTAAGCCCTTATTTCTTATCATAATTATCTATTTTGAAAATGAATAAATGTTCCAATAGAAGCGGGTTGAAGACATAATTACTTTTTATGGGCTTGCCTTCTCCCACTTTTCTAAACAAAATCGCTTGTCTTGTTACAATAATTCAAAGTATGAGATAATGATATGATATGAATAAGTTGAAAAGAATTACTTAAACGGCTTATTTATATTAAATGGGCGTGGCTCCAAACACTTTTATAATAATGAGCTTCAATTGTAACATTTAGCGTGCAAGATTGGTTTACAGACCCCGGGACAAGTGAATCTACATAAATAAAAGCTGTCCATAAATTACTTTAGATTAAAAATGAATTTCAAACCAAAAAGTTTCAGGTAGCGCAATCCTTATTTTGTTGTAAAATTGTAGATATAAAACTAAATTTCCTACAAAATTCATCATTGTGGAAAATATAACACACAGATTTAAGACTCAAGCAAATTCTAAACAACGAAAACAATTAAAATAAATACAAAAAAAAAAGTAATAAACCACTTACCTCTGCACTTAAACGGGCACAACAATTATTTGTATAAAAAATATTTCAAAACTTTAATTGCACTATTGAATGGATGTACGAGTAGAAGCGTGTTGCAAATATTTAAACAACCACAAACTGGTGAAAGTACTACGAGTGCTGCCACGTTCTCGCCAACTCATTGGTTGTGTTGCAACATAAAAATGAAAACTTTTGCAAAAAGAGCAGACAACAACAATAACAACAGCAACAATTTTACATTGAAAATTAAAGCAAAACAAAAAGTTATATATTTAACTAAAATGTGGTTTAAAATAAAATTTTACAGGCTTTCAAAATAAATTATATTAGGAAATTTCGCATGAATAAAACATTTATTAATTTAAGAAAATGACCAGAAAAATTATTCGGAATGTAAAAGGCTTATGGAAACTAATCCTAAATACTGTTTACGACCGCATGTGGGTTACTTTGCTAGAAATAGAAATTGATTATTTATATTCGGTTAAAACCTTTTAACATTTAAACTAGAAAAAAAGTAGATAACAATATTAGGCTTAAAGGAATGTTTTGTCATTTTTTTACGTTTACGTTTAACCAATCAGACAGTTTGGACCGGAAATTAAGCCTTCAAATTTTACCCAAACACGTCACAAAGTTTTTTTGCCTCCATTACTTAATTTTTGAAACTCATTCAATATAAAAGTAGTGATGGCAATTTCTGCTACTTTTAATTACTCGATACTACTCAATACTTATCAATTGGGTACTCAATACTACTCAATACTTTTATTTACATAATAGAAACTAGTTGTTAATCAGAGTTTTAATGAAGTCGTTAAATTTTTTATTTAATTTTTTTCTAAACCTACAATGTTAAAAGTATCGAGTAACTACTTTTGAGTATTGAGTACTCAAAAAAAAGATGTATCCACTACTCAATACTTTGCCAGCGCTATACAAAAGCAGGTTTCAGTTGGATCACAATTCTTACTAATCGATCAATAACGCATACAAATGCAGGAGTTCAAATACGACAGAACGTTTTCTTACATCTAATGAGTCTTGTAAAGGACTAGATTTTCTATTTTAAACTTTATTCTCATTGATTGGGATACATTTGAAATAATTCGGAACAAGCATTTAACAACGTATAAATCGATTTCAAGGATTTAAATTATACATAATTAAAAACATTTAAGAATCTTTGAGTTGCTCTGAAATTTTGTTTCAAGGAGTAGTTTTCTTAAATTAAACTGGCATATTTTAATAGTGTTACGAAAAAAGAATTTATTCTTCATAAGCCCTGAAAAGAAATAGGCAATGATTTTGTCTGTAACAACAACAACAACATTAATGGTGTATTTTGTTACAATAATGAAAAAAACAAACAACAAACATTATCGCTAAGCATTTATTAGTTGTTGTTGTCGATCTCTCTAGAAATAACTCATATGGAAACATTCATAAAAAAAACAAACACATAATGAGTAGCAAATACACATATGCACATTAATATAAGTATAAAATAAACACGCCCTCTCTCTTCAGCAGAAATGTACACACGTATTTATATAACTACAAAAGACAGCAAAGATTTACATAGATACAAGAATATAAAATGCCAGATCTTTCTAGTCTAGAACATTCTAGGCATTTTTGCTCTGCTATAAATAGAATTCACGGTTTCGAGCGGCATGGCAGTATTATTAAAAACCTCTTAGAGTTCAGTTGTCGTATTTTTAAGAGAGTGTTGAACAGTTTGTGGATTTTGAACAGTGGTGTCAACAGAAGTTATTCATTAAACGCTGGATAAATAAAGTGTTTTAGAGTAAAATTAAAATCGGTCTGTTTTATTTTTCAATTACATAAAAGAACCCAACATAAAGTAAAACCGTAACAATATGTACTGCCATTATGCAAAAAAAATCAAGTCTACTTCAAGTAGCCTTGACAAATTTTATATATAAACTTTTTCTTAAAGTACACTTCAAGTGGACATCATTTCTTTTACATTAGAGCATATGTACATGTTT
Source organism: Phasia obesa (assembly GCA_949628195.1). Taxonomy (NCBI): domain Eukaryota; kingdom Metazoa; phylum Arthropoda; class Insecta; order Diptera; family Tachinidae; genus Phasia; species Phasia obesa. The sequence continues at coordinate 174,727,293 of OX451215.1, read as the reverse complement.
AGAGCACAAGGCGTACAAGTGAACATCATTGTTAAATTTGAGAACACTCTACTAAGCAACTGAAATTCAAAAACCTTTAGAGCGTAAGACACCGAAGTAGGTTTATTATCAGTATAGTTACTCTCTAAACCAAAGTGGAACATAATTTAAATCAATATTCCATAGAAAATTTCTACCCTTAAATATTTTTACCACCATACGGAAATTTTTTATTATACACAGAGCCAAAAATGCCTAATAGAATCAAAAGATTTTCTCTATGAAATGTTTTTAGACTAAGGGGTATTCAAGCAGAAAGAAGGGAATTTTTTACGAAGAGATTCCTCAATATTTTCATGTGGTAAATCTTTTTAATTTTATCAAGAAAGGAATCCCATTAAATCAATAAGAAAAGTTGTGTATAACAAGGTTATATATAACTTTTTAAAAAGCAGAGGTTTTTAAATTGTTTTCAGTTTTTTTATTTCGAAAATTTGTTATTAATTTATTTGTTTTTATAAAAAAAAAAACAAAATAGCCTAATAAAATCAAGAAGAAAACCTTAGAAAAAACAAGATGAATACCTTATAAAAACCAAAAGTTGTCTTTTTGATTTTTTCAAAAAGGTTTTTCTTATTAAAATAATACGATTTCCTTCTTGAAAAATACCATAGAGATATCTTATAAATTTTGTTCTATCTTATTAGGTATATAGATACTTTTTTTCTATGTGAATACATAAACTAAAAATGAAGCACTAAAAAAGTAGGGTCATTGGGGCATATTCCTTTCAAAGCAACATTGAACAAAATATTATAAGGACGCTGACGAAGTGGCGGGCACAGCTAGTTTAAAATATAATCGAAAGTGCCTGTTGACATTTTTGCTCATTAAAAAATTTTCCAGGTTAATTCCTAACTTCACTGTACTGTCTTCTATTTATTCAATGTATTTTTTTTCTAATAATGGCCACTATAATAACAAATACTAAAAATTACAGGGTGTTCCAAAAATGACCTGATTTTCATGCAAATGCCAATTTTTAACTATAATAATTAGTGCGCAAGTCTATCAGTCTGGGCTATTATAGGTTCGATTCCCGCCAAAGACTCATTGTGTTTTCTACAGCCAGCACACAGTTTCAGGTAGTATTGACTGTAAAAAAATTGTTTATAAAAATTTTTATTATTTCTTAAAAATCAATTAAATCCAATGACTCAGAAGAAACATTATTTGTTAAATTTTAGGCATTCTTTGTTTAACTTGTTTAAAAAAAATTATATTATTTTGGAAATACTTATACAGCTTTTGTTGTTGTTTTAAGTTCTGCAAAAGTGTATAGTTAAATCCAACCGCGTTGCATTTTTTGGGAGTAATAACCATTAAGTGATAAAATATTAACAAAAACATGTTTACCGTAACCAAAGTAATGTTGCAAACAACTAAAATTTGTTAATCGGCAACATTTTTTGTTACTGAAAACATAATGTGGTTCTTGAATGCATACCACAACCATTTCTCTTTTCACTTACTTAAATAACGTATCGTACACTAAATCATAAACAGTCACAGGTCATAAATAAATAATCTTCAGGAGTTTTTAAAAACATGGATGGAATCTATACTTATAATAAAATATGAACTCAATTCCGCCTGTCCGTCTGGTTTTCTTTTGCGTTCGCATTACTTAAAAAGTACTGGATGGATTTTAACAAAATTTTGTGAGGAGGTACCTTACCATCCTGATTCCAATGTAGGATACTTTTTTCCGCAAAAATATCTCATTTCGAAGAGAAAGTGGAGAAAAAACAGTGAAAGTACGCAATTTCTGGTTTAAAGGTACTAAAATTTTCGGTTTAAAACTGGGATATTTGAAACAAAATTGCGCAACAGATCTGATTTATGAAAAGAAAGAATTTGATATATAATGAAAATTTGAAATTATTCTTTCTTAGTGAGAATAAAATGAACTTAAGCTTGACTTCAAATTTCATCTGTATGAATTTGAGAAAGTTTGAGCTTTGATTGTTTTTAATTTCGTGTGTGATGTATACCATTGGAAGGGATAAGTTTCTTCTTTCTGCACGCAAAGAAAAAACATGGTTATGGTATGGTCACAGAAAACATATTATGTTCTCTGTAACAATGTGTGGTTAGGTTAGGTTTGGAAGGGTTGTGCTAAACATGACACATCCACTCGGAGACCTATTGATCCATTGTGATTCCCTTCAGCTAAACTACAACAAAACTAAGAAAATTATGGGAAAAAAGAGAGACTAAATTATGCTTCCTGCCACCTATCAATCAACCACCCGATTTCCTTAATGAAGCCGACGACATCTTCGATTTTACACCGCGCGATGTCGAAGAGCCCCTCGATAATTCTATCACCTAGCCATCTAAGTCTGCGGCTTTGTAATACTGGGCAGTGACACACGATGTGGTCAACAGTTTCCAGCTCCTCCTCATCCTCGCACAACCTACAGAAATCTGGTGTGCCGACGACCCACTTTCTAGCCATTGCCCTAATGGCGCAATGACCAGTGATCAACCCTATCACGGCTCTTAGAACCTTCTTGTCTAGACCCAGAAGTATCTCGGTTTTCGCAGCGTCCAGTCTAGGCCAGATTTACCTTGACACTCTGCAATCCCCCCTTACTTCCCAAGACACGTTCATTCTCCTGACTACCCAGTCTGATATCATCCTGTAGTAGTGACTAACGGTGGCTTAACCGATTCTACCCTAATTGAATTTACCCCTTCCGAGCCCAGTCTCGCAAGTTTGTCAGCAATCTCGTTGCCCTCAACATTACAATGGCTCGGGACCCAACACAATCTAATCCTATAGTTGTCCGTCAGTGCGTCGATAGCCTTTTTACAATCAGCAACCAGCCTAGATGTGACCTTGTGTCTTTTCAAGGCTTTAAGCGCCGCCTGGCTGTCGACGTACAGAGTGACCTCTTCCCCTTCTACAACATGTCCAGACACCAGCTCTGTGGCTTTTAAAATCGCCAACACCTCTGTCTGGAACACACTACAATCGTCTGGTAGTCTGTAAGACATACGTGTTCTGGTTCCCAGGATGTGAACACCAGCACCGGTGCCCGTTTCTATTTTTGAACCATCTGTGAACATGTGTGGCTGCGATCAACAATTTTTAGTTGTTTGTAACATTACTTTGCTCATGATTAACAAGTTCTGGTTAAGATTTTATTATTAAATGTTTACTAAACCAAAAAATTCAATATGATTGGTTTTTATTCTACAAATTTAGATAACCTTTGTACCACAACCATAATTTAATAAATATTCAAAATTAATATATTTAAATGTAACCAAAAATTGTTTGTTTTTAAATCATTGGTTTTGACAACAGAAAACAAAATGATTTCTTAAAACAAATAATAATAGTAAAAAATGTTAATCTCTACAATATAAAGTAAGTATTCTATTTTGCAAAGCTCATGTAGCTACAAGACGCAAGGCTAATCCTGTGGGTGGTGTTTCCCAAAGCAAAGTAATTATACTTGAAAAAGTTGGTTTTGAAGCAAAACCACCCAATTCTGCTATTCGTAAGTGTATGAGAATCCAATTGCTTAAAAACGGAAAAATATTAAGGCTTTTGTACCTCTTGACCAATGGTCCCCAACCAAAAAAAATTGGTTAAAATGAAAATGCAATGGTTTGCTAAATATTTAGCAAAGTGACACAAACCTACCTTGTTGAAAGCTGGTATGCTACTGATTTAAAATTTTTACATGTCTTGTTCTCTTTGTGAGATTCTGGTTGAGACTGTGTATGTGCTCACAGACCCTTAGGGGTTTGCGTGGGGGCTCTTGCTCTTGACTGTGGCTTGTCCTATGTACATTGGGAAGAAAAGTTAGTTCATGGTTTTGGTCATAAAGGTCATGACGTCGGTGATATTTCTGGTGCTTTCGTTGTTGGCCTAAAAAAAATTTCTATGTAAAATTTCATATTTTTTAACCATACTATAATCTTTAATTTTAACCATAATATTATAATATTCAACAATAATATGGTTTAACTAGAACCTTATAATTAAACCATAATATGTTGCTCTTAGATTATGGTTACCTTAACCATGTTTTTTCTTTACGTGTAAATATTAAAAGAACTTAAAATCGGTTGATATAAAAATAAGATACTGGGACTTATAAGTGCATAAAGGTACGAAAACCTCTAACCCAAGATTTTGAAAATAAATTTCAAATACAAATTCTTGTTGTACTTGACAACACCTACCTCAAAAAATGGTATGACTTTTTTAATATTTTTTCTAGCCCACAGTGATATTCAATTCACTTCTAAAAAAAAACATTGACTTCATATAAACATCCTGATTTACCCCCGTATTTTATTTTATTTATATCCTAGTAACTTTTCTATATAAACAATTAAAATTTAATTAAAAAACTAATTCGTTTTTAATTAAAATACTCCTTTACAAACACATTCTACACTCTGCTAATGCAGATTTTGGAGAAAAAAAGTAACGCTGAATTTTAGCAACGTTTTGTTGTTCTTTTTTTCTTTTGTTTATTTTCTCCTTGGCATATGTAAATTTTTTTTTTTTCTTTTTTTTCTCAACTTCAATTTATTTTAGTGAATTTTGTGGTAAAGACGCAGTATGTGTTGGGTCGGAGAAAGCTAAATAAAAATTTAAAAATTTTTTGCCATCAAAAAGTAAAGTCAATTTGAAAGGTGGTGAAAAATTCATTAGTGTCTTTTTAAGCGCCACACTTAAATATTCAAATGATTTTTTTTTTCTATTTTTTGCCATCATACAGAGCCAAAATTTTTTGTTATGCATATATATGTATTGTATGTATTTGTGTGAATTTGTATGCACTTATATGCAGCTGTGTGAATGGGTGGTTAAGAGGTCTTAGTAAGTTACTATCGCACTGACTAACTTACTGACTTAAAAGCCTGCCCCTAGACTAATGAGTGTATTTAGCCAGCAGGAAACTAAATAAAGTAATGACTATTGCAAATTTTTTATATGGTATTTTCATGTTTTTTTTTTTGTTTGTTTTTTGTTTTTTTGCTCCACTTCTTATTTGTGTTCCGTTTTCTATTCCTTTTTTTTGCATTCCACTTTAAACTCATTAAATGAATAAATGAAATAAGGAGGTTGTTTTTTATAATGTGATAAATGAGCAGTAGGCTGGTATATTTTTTATTATAATTAAAATAATTTGACTTTATAGCTGAAACTGTAGTGGCATTTATAATTTAACTTCCTTATACATATCTTATGTCAGTTTGAAATTTAAAATTAAACCTCATTCGTGGTTAATAAAAATGGAAAGGTTTTTCCTAAAAGTCGCGATTTTGCCAAATTTGGATCGATCTTTTAACTTTATAGGAAGACTTTTAAAATGTAGATAGGGTATGTTGTGTTATGCTTGCTATAAAGAAAAAAATATAAAAAATATTTAAAAGTTAAAGCATATTCCTAGAATATATGAAGTAGAAGAGTGTGAAGTATGTGTGATTATATTTTGAACAATAGCCAGCAGATATCAGGTGGTTAAATTTTAAGGGCCGATATTGAATGTGAACCACACCTAAACGTCAAGTTTTTTCTGCATTTAATTTGACATTTCTCAATTTCAGACTAACTCAATTTGAATCAGGGTCATTCCAAACGTCGTCAATGGTCAGAATGGTGGCAAGAAATGTCAATGATCAATTTTCGAAGAAAACCATTTTCAGTGCTGAGGCACATTTTCAGTGGATTCATCACTAAGTAGAATTTCCGCATTTGGGCGAATGATAATCCAAGAGTTATTGACGAAAAACCAATGCACCTACAAAGAGCGACTGTTTGGTGCGGTTTATGGGCTGGTGGCATTATCGGGCCGTATATTTTCCAAAAAATGAGGTTGGTCAGGCAGTGGGAATGGTTTTCACTATCGTGAGATGATAATGAACTTTTTATGGCCCGAATAGGAAGATATGAATGTGGATGATATGAGGTTTCAACGGGACGGTGTCACTTGTCACACAGCTAATGAAACAATGTCTCTTTTACGCGACAAATTCAATTTCCGTGCTATCTCACGTGGTGGCGGTGTCAATTGGCCGCCATGATCAAGTGATTTGACAACGTTGGACTTCTTTTTTAGGGTTATTTTAAAGAAAAGGTGTACCTCGATAAGCCAGCAAGAATTCAAGAGCTCAAGGATTCGTGATACAGATTTACACGTCAGTACCTGGCCGTGTAGGCCCTCACCCGACGATTGTCTTACCACCGAGTGAAACTTAAGCGTAGATTAGCGCCCCCATTGTGTAGTATAACAACACATTACGACTGCCCCCAATCGCAATTTGTGTGTGATACAGTCACAATGAGTAGCAATTTATTTAATATGGCAAGCCTTTCCAAGGCAAGCCTAGATCCATATTATAGCCTCTTGCTTAGGGGTTTGGAGATTATCCAAACTCCGTCTGTTGAGAGTGCAACAGCACACTTGATCGACCGTGCACCATACCTACACAAATCGATCTTAAACCACAACCACCACGTGTACCCCCGAAGAGGACCTCACCAACAACCGGTCACAGAGAGGATAGGCTCTCTGTGGGGCTACCGATTCCCGTGGTACCAGTCCTTTGGGCACTGGTCGGACCTCGAAGAGAACCCGCATGTTTTAAAACACAGACCTTTTCTTCCAGATTTAGGTTCTAGGAACCCTAGCATCGGGTGCTCCTATTTTCCCCGAGTGAACCGCGTCAAGGCATTTGAGAATGCACTGCAATGACAATTGGAACCCCCGTGGGGGAAGAGCTCAAGGATGAGATAATTCGGCACATTAACGGCATAGAACCTCAATTATGCGTCATCGAAAATTTGGAGCATCGGATGGAGGTGTGCCGCCGAGGTCGCGGCGGCCATTTGGCCGATATTTTGTGCCATACATACCATACCAGTATTATCAAAAGACGTAAGGTGTAATGAAAGTACATAAGGTGTAATGAAATTACATAAGGTGTAATGAAATTACACCTTACGTCTACATTAAGTGATGGCAAAAAACCATCCAATTGTAGAAGGACAGTAAGGAAAAATAAAAATGTGGTTTATTTGTTGGTGTTTTGTTGAAGCTTTAATATTCTGTAATATTATTCTATTAACATGCATACTTATCATTGTGTTTTGTAGAATTTTATTACTTATAGAGTATTTTTGGCTTCTCTAAAATTAAGAAAAAATTTTCCTGATGATCTGGCCTGAGCAACCAGTGAAATACGTATAGGGACTAGCTCTTTTCCCCCATCAAATAAATTGCATTTTTATTATAAGACGTTATGGGTAATTAGCATAATATTATATTAATTAATAAATTCCTTAATAATTTGTGTTTTATTCAAAATCAACATCGGCCCTTAAAATTTAAACACCCTTTCTATACAATTTTTAAAAGCAACTAATAACAACATAAATTTTAAAATCAATGTGGTCGCAAGATGGATTTTATGTAATATTTTTCTCATATTTGAAATAATTTTAGCTCGAAAGAAAAAATATTCTTTTTACAAAATTAGAATTTATTCCTAAAGAGTTGTATACACGCAAAAAAAGACATGGTTGCATATTGTTTTTTTCGAGTGTAGTAACCGTATAATGATCAAATAGTAGCAAAAACTTGTTTGTCATGATCACAATAATAATTAAAACAACTTTAAGTTGTCATCTAAACCATATATTGTTACAGAGAGCATAGGATGGTTCTTCTGACCATACCATAATCATGTTTTTTCTCTGCCTGAATTTCAGTTGTTAAAAATTTATTTACTTAGTATGCTTGTGCTACATGTAGACCCTTGGAAAGAAGGCCAATACGGTTCTCAGATATAGTAGAAGTATTTTAAACTAGATAACTTCAATATTGACAGGTCATGGAAACTTTAAGTATCCACTAGCCAAGATGAAAATCGAAGAAGATGCTACTTGCAGACTGGGCCTGGAAGAGGCTGAGACAATAGCGCACATTTTGTGTGAATGTCCAAATTAAGTCAGTTGCATATAATCATAGAGGACGGAAGGGGACCAATTAAGGGAGTGATCTGCTTCGGGGATATCGAAGCAGACCACTATATTAATAATAATAAAATAATAATACCGTTGTGGTCACACCAGCACAAAAGGCGCCAAACGTTCAAGCCGCCCCAAAAAGATCAACACGCAAGTAATAAATAGTGGAGAAAATCCATGGAATGATACCGATTTTTGCATGAATATTTGCATGCATATTTGTAAGTAATCACTATAGAAAAAGCTCATGAATTGGTATATTAACTGCATATCCCTCCAGCATACTTTCCAATATTAAGAACCCTGCGATTATTCCCTAATTGCAAATGTCAAACAATGGCTGGGTAATTAGAGAATTGAGTCAAACGAAAAGGTCTTCATTGAAACAAGCAATTATATTTAGGGCTTTAAGAAATTATTTTAAAGGAATAAATAAACTAAAAAGCCACAGTCATAAATGTATTGAGTTTAAATAAAATGCTTTTATGACAACCCATTTTACTGTATTCAAATGATTTTTTGGTTCAGTGTATAGATAAATATTTATTGTGCGAGATACATAAATCACAGTTGCATTGTTAGTAATGAGTGGCAACTTTTTGTGGTAAATTTTTAAATTTTCCTCTAAGGACTCTTTTAGTAATTGCATTCAATAGTCGACAATTGATTTTTTTGTTCTTTTTTTTGTTCAAAATATATTGCTAATGACTTAATAAAAGTGTAAAATGCAACGGCAATAAAAAGTTTGTGACGACAACAATAAGCACTGGAAACCAATGAATTTTTTTTTTTATAAAATATATTTTTTGCCAGAAATTTTGTTTTAAGGATTGTGTCCTAGTGTCCCCTAATTTAGCTGAATCTTAGTTCTTTTAATGACGACCTTGAAGAGTTCTCAATTTTTACTTTTCCGCTGTTTTTAAAGTCATTTTACTATCCTAGAATTCAATGATAGAAGGAAAACTTGTTATCGAAATTATACCTTTTGTTTATCACATCAGTGATGGTTCGTCCAGGCAGCTACAACGTGTAACATGTAGGGAAGTCTTATGCCATGTACTACAGCTTCACTTCTTACCAGGAGTGCAACCTTGTGAGCTATAGCCACTTAAGTGACTGTTCAGGGCTGGGATTCAATATCGTGCTCAGTCGTTCGATCTGTCAAAAATGGCATATGTACTTAATAAGTATGATAGTGCGGACTTTTTCACAAGTCTGTACGACTTTATAATCTGAAAAATTTATAAAATATTTTTCTGCATGTTATCAGATAGGAAATCATATTTTTTTTAATATTGTAGCACCTACATAGCAATTTTGAAAGAGAATTCTAACAGATTTTTTTGTGATTGATTACGTAGGATAGTGAACTCAGGCCTTTATCGGTATAGTGATAGTACTGCCTTTTTCCGAATTTCTAGCTCGACGGTATGTTAGTTATAGTTGTCAGTCCGTCGTTGACTGGCAAGTGATAGTTCTGTCATCATCGCCTATTCAGGAGCATCTGATCATGACATTTCTTCTTCTCTGTCTGATTTATTCTTTAACCTCAACCCTTCCCACTCAGAGCTGCTTTTGATGTTACTGAAAGTAGAGGAGTACTTTTGCTTTTAGAAATGGCTATAATGGTTGGTCGTAGATGCACAAATAGTGATTTCCTGCCGGAACTTGTGTTTGTTTAAATTTTTTCTTTATGTAATCCCACGAGTATCATCATCTTGATATCTGTCGTTATTTCTCGTTATATAAAGCCGGATACAACTCCGTCAATGAGCATGGCACGCTGAATTAGGAGGTTGGCTAGTCCTAAGTTGGTAGTTTCCCAGCAGCCAAGTCTGGCAAGGGTGTGCCTGGAATGTAAATCACTGCCAGTATTGCGCACTGGGTGCTCGCATAACTAAGCCTTCGCATAAACGAAGGTTTAAGTTATAAAATTACTGTTGTTTTTTTTTTTGTTATTTATAGTTTTTGAATGTGAAATGGAGGCAAGTCATTTTGCATGAAGAGAGTATAAATACAGTATTTCGCTTTATATAAACAATAGTGTTAAGCTATAAAAAAAACTTTGCACCTAATAAAAATTACAATAATCTAAAACTGATTTCATCATCAAATTTATACATTTGTACTGTAAAATATTTTGCCAACAGGCAAAAAAAAAACATTGTAAATGAGAATAACTCCACTAATATTCTTCTCACAAATTTAGGTAAATAGAAAAACAATTATTTCTGATAATAATATTGATTCAAATGAAATTGCATAGAGGGGAACGTAAAACTATCTAAAGTCGAAAAACCAACATTGCTGTTATTTTTTTCCTTTACGAAATTTAAATTTTACACTAAAAATGCCGTTTTCTGTCATCTGCTAGCATCTAAAAATATTCCACTGGTTGCTCACAGCAGATCATTAGAAAACTTTAAACCAGAATTAAAAGAAGCCTGAAATATTTCCGAGGTACTAAAGCTTTTAAAAACATAATGAGAGTATCAAGGAGAATTAACATCCGCTTACCCAGATTTACATCTAATTGGATTAGAACGGTTAGAGACTTATATGAGAGCTAAACGTCTTCAGGTTTGCATACATACAGCAGAGGGCTACCGAGCGGATTTTGTATTCGAAATATCATAAAGCATAAGTAAAGGAACGATTACGACGTTCCACGAGATGAGTGGAACGTCGTTTTGCAGGCCAACTACAACTATCTATACACATAGAGTATTGTTCGAAACCAAAGCAACTTGTCTTGATAAAGTAATAAATGTCTTCTATTTTCTTTTTAACTTGTTCATGAAATATAACATATTTTAATTAATACGTAGGTTGGATTTAGCAAAAGCCTACGCAAATTGGACTGTGTCAAAGTGGAAAACAGTTTTATTTATCAATGATTCTAAATTTAACTTGTTGAATTCAGATGGAGTTTGCCATGTTCTGAGACCGCGTTATTGTAAAAGTAAAAAAAAAAACATGGAGGCGGAAATGTTATGGTGTGGACCTGTTTCTCGGCGAGTGGAGTTGGCTCCTTTGTTGAAATAAGAACGAAAATGGATCGCTTTGTTTATATGGACATTTTGGCCAACCATATGATTCAGTATGCTGAATGGGAAATGCCACTTCGTTGGGTTTTTCAGCATGATAATGACCCCAAACAAATCTCAAAGTTGGTTAAGGACTGGTTGTCTGCTAACGGGATTCAAGTTTTGGATTGGCCAGCTCAATCTCCAGACTTAAATCCGATAGAGAACCTCTTCGCAATTTTGAAGCGCTGGGTCGGAACTCGCCGTTTTAGCAATAAGTAAGACTGCCTGAAATTGGAGTGGGCATCAGTACCAGTCATAATACTAATGAATCTGATACAATCTATGCCAAAGCGATGTGCGGAAGTAATAAGAAATAAAGGTTATTATACAAAGTATTGAAAGTTGCTTAAGTTTCGACCAATAATATAGAGAGTATATTTTGTTTTTCTTATTTTATTATTTGCCAAGAAATGGAATATTTTTTTTTTTTTGTTATAATTAGAATATTGGAACTTAATGTAATAAAAATTAATGGTATTGCTTAACATAAATCAATTTAAAATACATGTATAAGACGCATATTATTTTATAACAAAAAGTTGCTTAGGTTTCGAACAATACTGTATGTATATAAAGCACTAAATGTGCTTGTTTGTATGTTTGTTTGTTTGTTTGTCGGAAAACTAATGCTGCCTACACCAGTGATTAGACTAGATTAGATTAGATATACGGTTGGTAAAATAGGATAGTTTTTTATAGTCGACATGGGCGTGGCACCTCCCATACAAAGTAAATATTTATCATCGTGTTTCCAGGCAACAGTCATAGGTAGCACCTTAAAATTTTGCATCTATAACCTCTATATTAACTTTCTTTCATTCTCTAAACATAAAGGACTGGATTGGAATAGTGGGCGTGGTATCTCCCATACAAAGTGAAAAAATATTATCCTCTATCTAGAGAACTGAATTAGGTAGCATCTTGGAATTTCGCACAAGTAAGTCCCATATTAACGTACATAGTCAAGCTAAACACAGGCTGAATGGGAATAGTGGGCGTGGTACCTCCCATACAAAGTGAAAAATTATTATAATGTTCCTGGCGCACTACAATAACTAGCGTCTTGAAACTGTGCATGAGTAACCCCTGTGCAAATGCGTATAATTTACCAGAATTCAGAATGAATTGATACCCCCCATACAAAGTTAAAAAATTATTATCGTTTACATAGAGCACTATAAGAGGGATGGTCTTAAAAGTAGATAAAGGTAACCCTCATACCCATGCGAATAGTCTAGAAAAACATAGGCTGGACTGAGACAGAGAGCATGGTACCCCCATTCAAAGTTAAAAGCTATTATCGTGTATCTAGAGAACTGCAATAGGTAGAGTCTTAGAATTTTGCATCCGTAACCCCCATATTAAGATACATTGTGTAGAGAGAAACACAGAGTGAATGGAAATGGTGGGCGTTGTACCTCCTATACATAGTGAGTAATTATTATTGTATACCTGGAGAACTACAGTAGGTAGAGTCTTGAAACTTTGCACGTAACCCTCAGAGCGCATTGTGTAGCAACATACAGACCAGGTTGGAACAGTGGGCGTGCTACCTTCCATATTAAGTGAAAAATTATTATCTTGTAATTGGAGAACTACAATAAGCAGAGTCTTGAAACTTTGCACAAGTAACCCTCAGAGTAATGGCCATTGTCTAGCGAAATAAAGACTGGATCACGATAGTCGGAGTGGTACCTCCCATAAAAAGTAAATAATTATTATAGTGTTATTACGCATAGTCTAGCAAAAAAACAGATTGGATTAAAACAGTAGGCGTCGCACAGTGGTCAATTTCGCGAGATAGCGGTCAAAACTCTATAACTTTTGGATACCGGATTGGTATTTTTTACGCAATTTGTTTTGTTCAGTAGGAGTGACTTTGAGCTTCAATTTGCGTGTTCAAGCGTAAAAATCGACTGATAGGAACGTAAGTAATGTGGAGTTAAAAATGCATTTTAATTTTTTGTTGAGTTTCAATGTAAAAGTTGAATATTTTGACATTTTAAATAGGTTTTTTTTTATAATTTCTTATTTTCTTCAATCGTATTTTACAACCAATACTTATTTATTATTCCTAAACTTAATTTAGTCTCAATATTCACAGGGGCCAAAGGTTGGTTTTTTTGGAAGAAAGCTAATTCTTGTGAGGATTAAACTGAAAAATAACACTAAAATTCCCAACAATATCAATACCATTTGGATATATTATATACAGAACACAACATTGATAAAATTTCAAGTAAACTTTTACTATTGATTTAAAGTGCACATATATTTTATTTAAATGCATTAATAAAAATTTATACTAAAATTAGAAACAAATTATAATCTTTAAACTAGTATCAATTAAACAATATTAGTAAAAATTTGTTCCAAATAGCTTTGATTTTCATTTTGCAGTAGTTGTTTAGCTTCTTCATCTAACGCTAATGAGGTTGATTTCCATTTTTGTCGAATACTGGACATATATGGGTCTGATGTGCACAACAAAATATTAATAAGATCTTCATTAGTACAATATCTGGAAATTTTTCTTGTATTGTGCTCGCGAAAGAATCTGTAGTCTTTGTTCCTTTTTTCTTGCACTTCTTCTGAGAGACCTCCAATTGGAAGCATATTGTGCTGAATTATTTGTTCCCCATGGAACAAAATTTTGTGAACAGTGGTTGGCATATGTCTGCAAGAATATTTTTGGTTATAAAGGGTTGCTATGCATTAGCATACTGACCAAATTTTTTTGCATCTATCTTTTTGCTACATGCTATAACTTCTAGTATGATTTGGAATCGTCGTATTAAATCATAATCTACTCCAGTTATAGAATCTCCTTGCTGTGTTTCCATCATTAGAATTTCCTTCTCCTTGCTTTGGCTGGTCAATTATAAGGCCATTCTCACGGTATTTTTCTTGAATATCTTTTTTTTTGCTTTCTTTTTTCCAAATTTTCTTTGTTGTTTCTCACTGTTTCGCCTAACAGGCCAAATTCCAAATCGTATCCCAATTTAAGAATATGCTCCATAAAACGAATTCTAGCATGAAGAGGTGACATTCCAAATTCATATGCAATTGATGAAATTTGATTCATTGATATGTTTAAGCTTGCGTCTTCGTGATCTTTCACTACAATTATCAATTGCCTTTGCTGGTCGACCACCTTTTCCAGTTTCCGTGGTAGTTACTGATGGCTTTTTAAAAATAAGTTTATTTCTTAGCCATTCTTGCTTGCGTGAGTAAAACAATTTCTTGTTTCTGGAACATTGATTGTACCGTTTTCTTAAAGTATTTAAAAAGTTTTTTTATTTTTAAGTTATGAATTTTAATTTCTTGTTTGTCGCATATTTTGAAGAATGGATTATTCATTATATGTAAAATAATGTCGTTTTCATCTTTCCGTTCAAAATATATATCAGATAGAACACTATAACTGAATTTAGCCATTGTTTAAACAATAATGAAGAAAAAAAAAAATAATGCATGGATTCATATACTATTGCTCGAAGTTTCAACATGATCTTTTTACCTCTTTGAAATATAATATAACAGGTACTTGGTTTTATCAGTTATTTCCATTGGTTTTAAATTTATTTGCAATTTTCAGGTATTTAAGTTGTGTAATATTAGATGGCAATAAAATCATTTTTTAACTTTTCCAAATGAATTGCCAGATACCATATAATTTGAGTTCTATTGTCATTTTTGTCAAAATTTTGATACACCCTTCTATGTGGACTAGGTCCAAATATGGGCCAACTTCTCCTAATTTCAACAGAATTATTTTTTGGGTCAATAAGAACTCTTGTACAAAATTTCATCAAAATATATGCATAATAGCCACTTTCACATACAAATAACTTCTCAAAAAATATGACGTGCATTTGTACCGAATATCTTACCTTGGGTCAGCAAAATTGCTGTAGCTCAAAAAGTGCAGTCCCGATGCATGGACATGTATATATAGGAATGTAGGGGAGTGTTAGGACTACAAAATCGTAAATTTGTGTTTTGACTCAGCTTGACTCACAGGAGTTGTGCTCTATGAAGTAGGAAATTTACGAGAAATTTGATTTTTTTAAAAAAATATTTAAATTGTTCTGAAAACAGTAGAGCTTCAGTTTTTTTTACCAGTAATAGGAAATAAGTTAATAAGTTAATAATAAATTTATTTCGTCCAAAAATCTTGAAAAACAAAAAAGTTATGATCATTTAAACTTTAAAAATTAACTAAAAATATCATAAATTTACAAAATTCTGAAAAAGCCCATTTTGGACCACCCTGTTCTCAGTGAAATAGTTGAAATAGAATTCTAATTTTTTGGCTCCCGAGGTTTACTACTGTCTACTTTCATATGAGTCTAATAACTTTTAAATCGGAGAACAAAAACCAAAAGGAGTATTGGCCGCTATCTCAAAATATTGACCACAATGCGTCGTACGTTGCATATAAACTAAAACATTTTTGATGTGAGAATAGCGTGCATTTTCGAGTTAAAGGTTGTATTTTTTGTGGATGGGTGTAGAGAGGAGAAGCTAGTAATAAAATAAAAGTAAACGTCTGTGGTTGAAGGATAAAATAAATAAGGTATAAATAGTTCACTAATATGAGTTGAAATATTTAATTATTGTTATAAATGTGTTTAATGTCAATTTTTAAAATTAACTTAAAATTATAAAATATAAAAAATCGCGCGATTTTTATAATAATGATATAAATGTAATATAATAAAAATTAATTAAAAATTAATTATTCTACAAAAATGACGAAAAATCACCCTAAACTTTTGGTTTAATTTTCATATAAAATAATACCCAATTCCATATGAGGATTTCTAAGGTAAAGTTGCATTTCTGCTTTTGGGCGATTTTTCATAGGGTGATTTTTATATGCAGCCCATTTCCTTCATCAAACTGTTTAAATGTTATTCACAGAAAAACTTTCGTTTTCACCAATTTAAACTTTTAGTTAGTTGCTAATTTGAAATTAATAAATTTTTTAATTGTTATAATTATATATTTAATTATAAAATAATAAAATATTAATCTAATTAAAAACATAATAGAAGTAATTAAAAATTTAATTAAAATTGAAGTGAAAATTTCCAAGATTTTTTAGCAATTCAAAAGGCATAGCAGCTATTAGTCGGTAGTAAAGAATATAGAAATATTTACAGGTATTGGTTGCGCTTGTGTCTGCTAAATAAGGTCTTTTATAAGGCCTCTTTAACCATCCTTTTTACTGCTGGGAATATACAATTATTGTTGTTTGCTGCTTGTTTCGTTAAAAAAAATTTATAGCTTTTATAAATCCTATTTTGTATAGTTTATTTGACCTTTTTGTTAATATTAATTTAAGTATTTGATTTTAAGCTTTAGTTCTTTAAATAATTTTATTTATATTTTTTTTGTTCAATATTTCGCTACTCCTTTGTGTAGCATCATCAGGAAAAATTATAAAATTAACGGTAATAAAAATTACAAATAAAAAGTAATAAATTTTTTTTTATTAATTATACTGTTATAATTGAACTAATCAAATAAATGTTTTTTTTTACAACAGTAGCAAAAATAAATCTCGTAAATCAACACATTCTCATGCACTTAGTGAACAATGGATGCAATTCATCTGATGTTGCAGTCAATCATTCAAACAATTGTTTATTACTTTTTTATTATTAGTATGTACGACGCCAGATTTGTAATTTAGTTTCATTGCTTCAATGAATTGTTGAAGAATTCAATCGAAATTGCTTTTGTTTAACATTTTGCTGGTCATGATTTTTATTTTTATGATTTTTTGTCGCATATATTCATTGCATTTTTTGATGACATTATTTATGATGTTTTTTTATTTTTTATATTTAATTGACTAGAGGCATTACAGTACCCTATTAATAATTATTTTTTAAATCTTGCTAAAAAATACTTCAAATATTCTATAAAAACAACTGGGTTATCGAAAGTTAATTTTATTATAGAACAATGTTAAAAATATTTTCCACAGACATTACAAAACTATATTGAAGAGGAGAAAACAATAAGGGAATTATCGCATAATTCTTGTAAAGTTTTCTGTAGAGCAGTAAGACATCGAAAATTGTCTGTACAGTATTTAAATTGTCAAAAAGACCTAAAAGCCAAAAATTCATATTTTGTTTATAAAAAAAAAAACAAAGCAAAAACATTAACATAAAAAAATATTTACATCAATTAAAAAAATTTAATTTGGTTTTAATAAAGTTCAATTAATTTTTTAATTGATTCAATCATATGTTTTATTAAAACAGAACAAAAAAATCATAATTAAATAAATAAATTCATAATTAAATAAATTCATAATTAAATTAATTATTTAATTGAATTTTAATCCTAAACTAATTAAAACCTTTAATTGATGTAAATATTTTTTTTTTTTTTTCTATGAAAAAAAAGAGATCTTTTTATTCAGGTTTAATTGACTATAGAGTGTCATTTATCAACCTAAAGCCTTTGTGTATTTCCAGTCAAACATTCACCTTAAGCTTAAGACATTAAGAGCGAAAACATAATCCAAACTGCTGGCGTCAAGAAATCCATAAAGATTTTATATCTTTCATTCTCTACATGCAAATTCATCATGTTGGTTCAACAGCATTTTATTAAAACCTCACTTGACGTTAAAGTTTATTGCAGTAAAATGTTCACACTTAAATTGTATGGCTAAGTAACACCTACACCTGGTTTGGTTCTTATGCCAGCTTTCATTGTTGAGAGCAACGTCATTTTCTATCTGTTTCTCTGTCTACAGAATTACGACAATAATGATGAAGATAATAATTAGGATGTTAAACATGCAACTTAAAAGCTTGTAGTTGATGCATTTGTTTTTTTTTATAGTTATTTCTGGAAAATATTCTAGCAAAGTCAGCATGAAGAGTATTTCAAGACATTTTAAAAGCATAAATAAAACTTATGCATACGTAAGTAGTTAAGCTTAAAACTATGACAGTTATTTGCCATAAAACTATCACCAAAACCTTGTTTATTGCCGCTAAGATCATTAAATGTCATCATATTCATAATCATAATCACCATTACCATCATTTCTAGCTGAGGCAACGAAAACATAAATGTTAAAATAATCATAAATTTAAAAGTTTTTTAATTTCAATAGAATATCTAGGTTTCCAAGAACTAATAATGCAAAATTAGACAGATATATTTTTAATTCATTTGTATGAAAAAGTTCATAAGTTTATCACTATTGACATAAAAAAAAAAAAAAATTATTTTTTTGCATCAAAATAATCAAATGTAGTTTGAATGGTCTGTATCAAATAAATTATAAACCATTTTCCATTGCCAATTAAAGAAATATGAATGTAAATATATGACCGCGTACAGAGAAAGGGACTTAAGGGTAGTTTGATCGAATAACTTTTTTAAATTGAAGTAAAATTTACTGGAATTTACTTAAATGAGAGTGGTTCTGGACCCTGCCCTGTGTCGAAAAAAAAATTATGCCTGCAAATCGAGTAAAAAATCATAAAATGTTTAAGTAACGGAAAAATATTTAAAAATAAATTCATTCATAATCAGTAATTTTCAGTAAGATTCATAACAGGTATGTTACCAGCTTTTGCACTAAAAAAAACGTTCAAAAGAGGCTAAACTATAAACGGCTCTCCTTTAAAATTTGCTTTTTACCCTTTGGTCCCTTTCTATTAGCACGGTCACATATTTATTGATTATTGTATAACATGTGAACTTAAAAAACCTTGTCATATACTCCCCAATAACTGTCAACTACATCGATGTGAACTTATTAAACCTCTAGTGTCCCACTCCAAGTTTAATTATGTTACATTTTTTATTTGCCTTTTAGCTTTTTTAATAATAAAAAATTGAAAACCTCTTAACAGAAAAAAATGTAAAAGCTTCACATTTGACATGCTTGATAAAATGAACGGAAATTAGTAAGCGGAAACATCAATATGTGCAGAAAACGGGTTCCTTTTTTTTTGGTATTTTTTTCCTGATATTAAATTTAAAGAAAATGTTTTAAAAAAACTTAAACTTTAAGAGCTTTCAATATTTTATTTTATTAATAACTAACCACGTCGTGGGCGTCCTGACAACATTCTTAGAAGTATTCTTACCAAATTTTAAAAATTAACGCAAAATAAAAAAATAATGTAATCACATAATTACCTAAGTATGTATGTATTTGACAAAATAACAAAGTTATACAACACGTACGTGACCTTAAAATATTGTAACGTTTTATTTAGTGAACAATGAGATCTTTGAAAATTAAATACACAAATAATTATTTTAATTTGAAATAACTATTATTCAAACTAACACTTTCTAACTTACCTAGAAATCACCGTTCAAGTACAGGTTCAAATAAATACTCACTCGCAACCTGTGTACATATGTATGTATGGATATGAGCTACTTAAAAAAATTCTGTAGCAACAATTAAGGCAAACTTAAAAAAAATGTATCCTATAATGGTATCAGGATACTTAGGTACCTCCTAAAAAAGTTAAACTTTAAAAATTTTAATATTTCATTAATTGATATTAATCATACGCTCGGCAGTATGCCAAGAAAATCAATAGTATTAAATATTAATCATAAGCTCTAAAGGTTAGCGAGAAAATTCAATAGTACCAAATATTAACAATACAAATCAAGAGTAACGATATTAAGAACATCATCAGGCCTCCTGGGACGGATCGAAATTCTACGCTGGACTTTAATAATAACCAAGCTGCGGCAAGAGCGCTAATGTACGGACAATCTTCAAAGATGTTGAGGACACTAAACCTAATATATATCGCCCAATTGTAATTTGCTCTGAACTACCTAAAGTGTTGAAAACTATCATTAATTACCATCTTTTAAATATCTTTATGATAAACTTTTTTAACTATATAAAAAAGCAACTATCTTAACTTCATTGAAACTTAAAGTTGTTTATTTAATTTTGAAAATTTTTAATTATTATTAGTCGAACTTTTTATGTATTACATACAATGAAATTTATAGTCAAGCTTAAGTTCGAATTAATTAAATTACAAATTAGGTGATAATATTAAAGAAAAATTGGGAAAATTTAATTTTTAGACACCAGCAGGAGCGGAATGCACATTTTCTAGACACCTACGTCCGTCACCAGCACTCTTCGTATCTATCTATTTAGAGTAGTGTTTAGTTGTAAGCATCATCTATTTAACCAACCAAACCCAGATAAAGGAATACGAGAAAACTTGTATTCAATTATCAATCGTCAGTTGGTTAGAACGAAGTCTACCACTACCTTAAGCTTCCCTCTTGTCCACTTGTCTAGAGAACTGCAATATGTAGCACCTTATAATTTCCTACCAATAATCCCGATATTAACGTGCATAGTCAAGCTAAACACAGTCTGGAGTAGAATAGGGGTACCTCTCATACAAAGTGAAAAATTATGATCGTATTCCCGGCGAACTACAATAGATAGATCCTTGAAACTTTGCACGAGGTACCCCTATGCACGCATAGCGTGCCAAAATATAGAATAATTTGGGATAGTGGGCGTGGTATCTCCCATACAAACTGAAAAATTATAATCGTTTACATAGAGAACTATAATATGTATGGTCTTAAAAGTGGGTGCAATTAACCACCAAACCCATTCGTATACTCTAGAAAAGCATAGGCTAAATTGAGATAGTGAGCGTGGCCCCCTATACAAAGTAAAATATTATTATCCTGTATCTAGAGAACTGCAATTAATAGAGCCTTGCACGAGTATCCCGTATGCTAATGTTCATAGTCTAGCAAAATACAAACTGGATTGGGGCAGTGGACGTGCTATCTCTTTTACAAAGTGAAAAATTATTTTCCTGTATCTAAAGATCTACAAAAGGTAGAGTCTTGAAACTTTGCACAAGTAACCCTCATAAAAAGTTAAAAAACAATTATCGTGTTAATACGTATAGTATAGCAAAAACAGACTGGATGGGGACAGTCGGTGTCGTAACTAAAACATTTTTGACCTAATAATAGCTTGCATTTTCCAGTTAAAGGTTGGCCATACTTTTCTTCCAAGTGTTTATTTACATGTATATTTTATGGATGGGTTTGGCGAAGCGCACCGGGGAGAGCTAGTGTTCTATGAAACCTCATTTAGAGAGAATCAGGATTTTAAATTTATTGCCCTCACGGGGAAGACCATTTATATCATCATTCCGGACCGACCCATCACATTCAAAAAATTTACAGATATGATTGATTTATTTCCATATATCCCTCCAATACGTCATGACTGTTTTCAAAAACTTGATCTTAAAAAGGAAAAATGTTAAAATATATAATTAATAAGAGTATACACAATTTTGTTTGAATGGTAGATGTTTTTTTTTTTTTTTTTTTGAAGCATTTACTAAAAAAATTTCATAAAAAGAAATTGGTTTGTTTCAATTGAGATCCCGTAGTTAATATTTTATTAATGTAAGATTTTTATCTTTTGCTGACTTTGAGAGTGAAGTCATTAAAAGCATGAATTTTTTTAATCACACTTCAAAAATGTTATAAGTAATATAAAAAAAAAATAATAAGATAAAAACGTTATAAATTTAAATTAATTTAATATTTAAAAAATACAAAACTAATGCAATAACCCCAATATTTTTCAAATTATTCAAATATAAAACCTTAAATATTTCCGTATTAAAGAAAGTACACTTACAGCATTCTCAAAGAAAACGGCTCAAATAATACATTGTGAAAACAAGTGACATTTAACACCAGTCTAAGTAAAACTTTGCCTAATTAATAATTTTCATTATACTCTTTCTTTGGTTTTGTTTTATTGTTTACTTGCTGTGCCCACACACTTTGTGTGGGTCCAGACAATATTTTGTTCCATTTTGCTTTGAAAGTAATCCACACAAAATTTTAAGACTCGTATAGTGCTTTACGTCTACGTATTTACTTTACATAAAGGTATCCATCCCTGGATAAAATTCTAAAATTTATATAAAATTCTACAAATTGTTGTAAAGCTCTGTAAAAGGCGTTTAAAATATTTCAATAACAATGTAATCCCACAAAGTAAAAATACAAATCAAACACCAATTTATTAAATTGGCTATTTAGAAATCAGTAATTCATATTTTGTCATTATTTTAAAATAACGTCATCTGGTGCGCAAACGTGTTTAAAATATAAAATGTCAAATATAAAATATGCCATAAAGTATGCAGTACCTTTAAATCGGTAAGACAAATCGGCTTACTTTCACTGCTTTTTCTCCACTATCTTTCTTGCGGAAAAAATATCCTATATTGGAATCAGGATGCTAAGGTACCTTTACACAAAATTTTATTAAAATCCATCCAGTAGTATTTACGTCATGCGAACACACACAGAAAGACACACAGACAGTCAGAAAATAGCAAATCGAGCAACGCTCAATTGTGTATCTTTTTCACGACAAATTCAATGGCCGTGTTATCTCACGTGGTGGCGATATCAATTGGCAGCCAAGATCATGTGATTTGACATTGTTGGACTTCTTTCTTTGGGCTGAAGTCAGCAAAAATCCAACAACTAAAGTATGAGATAATTCGGCACATTAACGGCATAGAACCTCAATTATGCCTCAGCGTCATCGAACATTTGAAGCATCGGAGTGAGGTGTGCCACCAAGGATGCGACGGCCATTTGGGCGATATTTTGTTCCATACATAATTGAACCATACCAATATTATCAAAATAAAAATAAATGACAATAATTTCTTAAATAATTTGTATGATAATCAACATTAGCCCTTAAAATTTAACCACCCTTTAAGCCTACCTTGGCTTTAAAATCTGTAGTGACCTGCTGGATGTTACAATTCAAGACAAGTCTTACTTTTTATTTAATATCCGAAACTTGATAGTGAAATATTTATAAATACATAAAAAGAATTTTCAAAATTTTTTTAAGTTTATGGTTTTTCGTATTAAATTGCCATTTACAGGCATAACTTACAAAATTTTTATATTTTAAATAAAATGACAATTAAGACTTTATGTCATTCTTTAAAATAGCGTCTATAAATTTTTTCTTATAAATTTTCTTATAAATATTACCAATTATTTTTATCTAGATTTTAGATTAAACTTCCCTTAGTTTTATTTTGCATTAAAATGCAATTTCAAAGATAAATGCGATTTCAGATTGGCTGATTCAATTGTAAATAATGGTCGAAATGAGAAAATTGCTTTTAATTTTATTTTAAATAAACCAACTACTAAAGGCATAAACACACAATACAATCATTAAATTTCCAAAGAAATCCAAATAACAATAACAAATAAAATACGTAAATAAAATAAAAAGAGGGAAAATATAAGAAATAAAAGTACACCAATAATTAAATATCAATTATACGCCCCATAATACTTTTCTCTTTTACACACACCAATCCATTGTTCCCTCCAGTCATACACCGACACGCTCACAGCAATAAAAAACATTCCTATTAATTTATTGAAAAGCAGTGTTACAAACAAAAAGAAAATTTATTTTTATATTTTTAATGCAAGTGTGAGCGTGAGCAAGACCATAGGCTTGGAAATAATTTAAAGGCATTTTCCTTTTTTTTTTCAAATATATGTAAGTGAAACCAAAAAAAAATATTAACAAAGACGAGAACGGTTGCAGAATTACTTTACTTTAATTTTATTTTTTTATTTTAATAGTAAATTAAATTAAAAAACGAAGAATGTATATCTAATTTTAAAAAATATCACGAAAGAAATGAATTCATCTGTTGGCAAAATAAGTCTGCTAATTCAATTTTTATAAGGTTTTACTTAAGTTTACCTAAAGGTTTTTAAAAAGACATTGCAGGCTGTCTATAGATAACCCCTAGAGTCTTTGTTTGCAATCCAACTCACAATACCCAGACTATTAGACAATATCAATCAATATCACAATATCAAACCAGTCATGAAGATACTAATTTTTTATTTTATAAATTTTTAAGGCAGATGGGATAGTGTAGCATGAACATAATATCTTTTTTAATCATTTATGGTTTTTTAATTCTTTCTGATTGTCAGCTAGTGGTTTAGCCAGTTTTTGATCTATGATCCTAAAAGCCATTCTTATTATATATAGCTATGGTCCTAAAACTAATGCCAGCCAGAGCTGGATTGTTACTGTGTATTTCAATTCGGATAGAAAATCATTCGAATTTGTATGTCTTATGCATTGTATTCCGAAACGTTTTTCTTCGAATCAAAATACACATTAACCCCCCTTGTCCTCTATATATATAACAAAATAGTACCCCATTTCCTGCCTGTCTATCCTACTTTTTTTGTGATATCCTACTTGTGATTTTGTGATGACGTAAAAACTACTGAATGGATTTTAACAAAATTTTGTGAGGTACCTTAGTATCCTGATGACATTATAGGATACTTTTTTTCGCAAAAATATCTTATTTCTAAGAGAAAGTGGTGAAAAGGCAGTGAAAGTACGCCAATATTTTTTACCGATTTAAAGGTAATGCATACTTTAAGGCATCTTTTAGTTTTGATAGCGGTATATTTTAAACATGGTTGCGCTGTTTTAAAATAATCACAAAATATGAATTAATTACTGACAAATAGCCAATAAAAATTTGTTTTTGATTTGTATTTTTTCTTTGTGGAATTACATTGTTATTGAAATATTTTAAACATCTTCTACAGAGCTTTACAATAATTTTTAGAATTTTATATGAATTTTAGATTTTTATCCAGAGATGGATACCTTTACATAAAGTAAATATGTAATAGTCTAAAAATTTGATGTGGATTACTTTCAAAACAAAATCGAACAAAATATTGTGAGCTCGCTCTCAATATGAATGGGCACAACTAGTTAAATTATAAAATACGGTATCGACTCAGCTACAGACTACGTGAGCAACACAAATGCCCCTGGAAGGCTATAATTTTATCTGAGGACCTTTTTTTGCTTTATTACTCAAGGATTCCACTCACGCTTAAGGTGTAAGGACCTTAGCTCCTGGCATATCATTACTCTATGCAAAGATTTTTCCACTTCCGGGGTTGAACTCTATCTATCACAAGTTACAATTTTTGTAGTAAAAACTGAAAACTCTGCATCTGCATCCATATTTAAACGGAATGTCAATCTGCATCCAAAATTCGAATTCTAGAGATCCATTAGCTTTTTGTCATGTATCCTTTGGCGAGTACTTTATACCTCTACGCCCAATTTAATTAATCAACACCAGCCTACTTCGCTATTTATCTTAAACTCCCTCATCTTTTCCCTTCGCCTTTTGTCGGGCTAGCGTAATGAAAAAATTTTACGAACATGAGTAAGGATTTGTGTGATTATGTATTCGGCAGACAAATTCAGATCGGTACTCTCTTAACATACAGGAAAAGTTCAGAGATTTCTATACTTTATATTATACTCGTATTTTCTATAAGATCCATATGTACTGCCAAATACAATATACGAGTACAAGGAAATTTTAGAGGTCTTTACTTAAATATACACCATCTAAGAGTTTAAATACGACAGTAAGTCAATACAACTTAACGAAATGTATCAGAAAGTACTTAGAATATAAGACAATTTTCCAAAAAACAACTAACTATTTTTATAAAAATTTTTAACAATGAAAAAAGCTCAACTCGTGCGGTCATAAAATGAATTTTACTTAAAAGGCTAAGGGCCAAATTCATAAAAAATATTTTTGTTTCATAAAAGGTTAATAAAACAAATTTTCATACAAAATTTGTTCAATAAACCTTTTATAAACCACAAATATTATTTATGAATATGGCCTTAAATACATAAAAAAAATTAAAGTCACTTCTGTCTCAGCGTTAAAATTGTTAAATGAATTTAAATCTCGCCATATATTCTACAACACTAAATAATTCTGGACGTGCAGTTGAGACAGTAACTCCGGAATAATATTTAAGTGATTTTAATCATCTGGGGAAAAGCGTAGGTACATTTTTATTGTCTTTACAAATTTTATGATAGCAAAAATAAATATTATGAGGTTACACTATTTTAATTTAAGCTTGGATACTGGTTGATATAAGTGTGTGATACACAGGGTAGAATGTTTACGATGAATAGGCTAGCGGTAGAAGCACCCATTTTTTCTTATGTAGTGTATGTGTCTTCACCAAGGTAGTATATTTATACTTGTTGTATAGTTCAGACATGCCAACGAGTAACCGAGTCCACACATCGACATTTGCTGACAACACAGCTTTTTTAAGCATTCACGAAAGACCCGAAGTAGCATCACGATATTTACAAGACCACGTAATCAATTTCGAAAAATGTTTGAAGAAATGGAGAATAAAGGTTTTTTTCATATTTTATTTATTGTATCTTCAATATATTTTTGAACTAACAATAATTACACATGTCCTGAGTCTAAAATAAAAATACACATACTTGTTAATTCCAGCCAGTGCTAGACCAAAAAATTGTATATTTTACGGTTGCTGCTGTCATATGTTTGTGCGAGGGACATTGCTCCCTCCTTTTTAGATGAACGTAACCACGTTCCTTTTTTGGGGACCAGCATTTCTAGCTAAGGTAGAACCCGATAATTAAATGAAATAACACCAAATTGGTTTTATAATGGACTTGTACAATAAAAGTTTGCAATCTAAGGCGAAAGTAGAATTTCTGCCAATAAGCCAGTTTAGTTGGGCTGCTTTTAACTGCATTTTTTATTTGTATTCAATGTGGCTTTTCCAAGTAAGGCGCCAGTCAAGATGTATTCTGAGGTATTTTGGACGATAACAATCAAATGATAGCTGAGCTATCATTTGATTATTTATGCGAATATGGGGGCATGAGTCCCTACGCCGAGTGAAAATTATGAGTACCTTTTTGTTCATTTATCTTTAATCTCCATTTTCTTCAACCATTTGACCATATAATCGGTCTTGTAAATATCTTGGTTCTGTTTGGGCGCTTTCATGAGTACTTAAGAAAGCTGTGTGATCAGCAAACTGTTGATGTGTGCACTCGACTGCTAATTGGTATATCTGATGTGTACATCAGGTATAATACGGGTCCCAAAATACTACCTTAGGGAACTCCGCCTTCCACGAGCTTGAAAAGTCTCCTAGTTTTAGGATAAACTTGCGATCAGTTCAATAATTTTCTAACAGCTTATATAAGTTTTCGGGCAAGTTCAGCATTAACTTATATATCAGACCTTGGTGCTCGAGAAACATCGATAAAAAGCGCAGAACAGTATTTTCTTTCTTCAAAGGTCTTTTTAATTATATTTACTAATCTGTGTGTTTGTTGGATCTTACGTATCATAGTAATCAAAGAAATCTTCCACCCTGTAGGAAAACACTTAAGACGTAAAATGTCATTAAAAACATGCCTACTCGTGGCAATTTGACTAACATCTTGTAAGTAGTTTTATCAAAGCCAGTACTTTCGTGGTGTTTAAATAAGTTATTGTTCTTACAATTTCTTAAAGCTCAAACCTTAGGGTAACTGCCGGACTAACATCGACAGGTGACAGCTCAATAGTTTGCCTTTTTCAGTATCATTTCTTACCCAGCCTTCACAAGAAGTTCGTAATGGAGGTTTACGTACGACTGGTATTTTAAGGTTCCTACATGCACGCCATATTAAATAATCTGATAGTGCAGTTGCATCTTGGTCTTCCAAGTAATTTTTCAGAGATGATACTCTTCGAGATTCTAGTAGCTCTCTTAGCCGCTTCGTGCAATCTTTAAGTCTGGTTTTGAGTTGAGGAGATCTATGTTATTTTCTTTTTTCTGTCAATAGCCGCTCGACATCTACAGAATATATGCGATTACATCTGCCTAGTTACTTTTGCATTTTGGACAGCTGATTTGAGGTTTTGGTCCAAGTAAATAAGACTCTGCTCTACGTCTTCTGGTGTTCTAAATGCAACGTTTTCCGTTTTTCTATATTTCAACCAATTTTTGCTTGTACTAGTTGCTGATACAATATTTTAGTGCTTTCATATATAGAAAATAGTGGCTGAATGATCTGAAGATAAATCTAATGATGCTTAATTTTTAATCATTTCTCTTGAATCACGCCGAAATAAATAACATCCGTTATTTTTGGCTTTTTTAAAAAAGCTTGAAACTTGTTCAAACCCGCTGGCCCGTAACTTGCTAAATAAAATTGGTTACATTCGACTAACAATGAGGGATATTTCTTGATTGGTCTATACATTAGAGGGATGATCCGCAAAATATAACAGCAACCGTCAAAAATAAATTTTTTTTGTCTAGCACAGGCTGGCCTTCACAAGTATATTTATTTTTATTTTATACTTCAGATATGAGTAATTATTGCTAGTTCAAAAAAAATAAAAAAATATAAATTAAAATGTAGTGCGTCTTTAAGTAGCCTTTAGTTTTTTCCTAAAATTTAATTGCTGCCTGTACCCCTATACTTCTGAACAATATACGATGTGAACCGTGTTTTTAGGAAAGCTGAATTTAGTAGTATGATTTGTCTGTATGTATTTTCAGGAACGTATAAAAGACAATCAATTTAATATTTTCTTTTTTATAATTTTCACTTTTTACTAAGTTAGTTTGTACATTTTTAAAATTCTCTCGTATAAAAAAAACAAACATTGAATAATGAAATATGTTTAAGGTGGTAAAAAGTAATTAAGTTTCTATCATTCCTTAAGACTATTAATTATAATAAATCAATATAATCTAAAATTGTCTTAATTTATGTTTACATTATACTAATCAATCATTAATGAACAAACACACATTTGAGTTTGAGGAAAAAAGATAATAAAAATAGAAGGCAAACATTTAATAGCAACAACTTACAGCTAAACTAAATACAGTCATACAAATAATATCCACAAAAAAAATAGTAAAAAATAGTTATCGATTTTCTTTAGATCAAAATGGGTGTCTCAAAAAAAGAAAGCAGTATATAAATTTTTTGTCATATTTATCGCGCACGTGGAAACTCTGAAAGTTAACAGATGTCATCTATGACCGCAAACTTCGTAGAATTGGCATACCGGTCAGCTCACCCGCTTAATAATCAGCTTACTCAGCTATCCAAACCACTAGACAAACAAGCAGCCGGCAATTCGTTCAATGGATAAAGGTACAAAGTGAAGTGAGTACCGATTTTTCTATATTGCTGAAGCTCCGTTTCATACAAACAACTTCGTGAATAAGCAAATTTCTTGAATTTGTGGCTAAAAAGCAAAGGCATCCACAACAGATAATCTTCTGGTATGGATTTTGGTATGTCGGAGTGTTTGCGGTTTACTTTGATACGAGGCCAAAAGCATAATAAAGACATTCTCAATCAAAGGTTTTATTTAGTTTCTGATACAAATTTAATTAAATTTTTAATTAATTCAATTATTCGTTAAATAAAAATCATAATTAAATTAATTAAATTAATTGAATTAATTAAATTAATTAAATTAATTACCTAAATATATTAAATTAATTTAATTAACTAAATTAATAAAATAAGTTAAATTAATTAAATTAATTAAATTAATTAAATAAATTAAATAAATTAAATTAATTAAATTAATTAAATTAATTAAATTAATTAAATTAATTAAATTAATTAAATTAATTAAATTAATTAAATTAATTAAATTAATTAAATTAATTAAATTAATTAAAATTAAATTAATTAAATTAATTAAATTAATTTAATTAATTAAAGTATTTAAAATAATTAAATGAATTCATTATTATAAAATTGTATCTAAAATTAATTAAACCTTTAATTAGTGCCAAAAATTTTTCTGAGCTTTTGGCTTCAACTGAACGGCATAAATCTGGTTTCAAGTACCTCATTGAACATCAAACAATGGCTTTATTGCAGCAACGATTTCCACACCAGATCATCTCAAAAAATTCTGATGTCAATAGCCCAACAACAACATGTGATTTAACGCCATGCAATCTATTACTTTTTCGATTTTTGTAAAATCTTGCATCTATGCAGATAAATCAGACATAATTCTCTAGCTCAAGACCGATCTATATTCATCACATCATCGGCTAAAATCACACATTTCTGTTGAAGAGTTACTTACAAGGCAATACAAATGTGAAAACTCGCTCAAAAAATAAGTGCTTCAATTTTAAATAAAATAATTCATTCATTTTGTTTTAGTTTGTGCGTTGATAAGTGCGGTCGCGATTTTTTTCAAGTTCGCATTAACAAAAAACAAAACATACATTGTGTGAATAATTTAAAACAAAAACAAAAAAAACAAACCTGTTTTAATACAACAACAAAGTTGTTTGTAAAATATTTTTTTCTTTTTCTTTTTTTATACAACGGCATATTGAATTGCTACTTTAAAAATAAAACAAAAACAATAAAGGCTAATGAGCCTCTTTAATTTAAGCAACAAAAATGTTGACAATGTTGAAATAAATAAAAACAAAAAAACTAGTGACAATTTGTGTATAAATGCTACGCCAGTTCTACGTACACAATCTTGTTCCTCGCTGTTGTTATGCGATGAGAATAAAATAACTACAAACAAGTCCCCTTCTAAACTCAGTATTACCAAAACTAATATGGATAGTGTAGAAAAACCTAAGACCCAAGTAGGAATGGACAGATACATAACTGTACTGAAAAGAGGTCGAAGCCCTAAATCTTCACAGATTGCACCACTGGCTAAAGTACAAAAAGACAAGGACTCTAACGGAATAAATTCCCATAATCGTTTTGCTATTTTAGATAGCGAAACAAGTGAAAAAAAAACGGCACCCAGGTCGTTCAAACCACCTTTATTTAAGGGAGAAAAACTCCAGCGACTTAATAAATAAGTTAATTTCAGTTATCGGGGAAAATTCATTCTATGTAATTCCAATGAAGCGTGGTAACATTGATGAAACAAAAATTCATTTTATAGACGAAAGTAGTTATCGTAAAGCAGTAAACGAGTTTGAAAGCTGCAAAAAGAACTTTTATACATATCAGCTGAAGAGTGGTAAAGGTCTACAGGTAGTTATAAAAGGTGTAGACTCATACGTTGATCCAGTCGAAATTAGAGATGGCTTCCAAAAAGCGGGATTTAAGGTAAAAAGTGTAGACAACCTCAGAAATCGAGAACGTGTCCCTCAACCTCTATTTCGCGTTGAACTGGAACCTGGAGATATGCGATTGAAAAAGAACGAAACGCACCCTATCTATAATTTAAGATATCTGTTGCACCGCAAAATAAGCGTAGAGGAACCGCATAAGCGATCAGGACCCGTACAGTGTCTAAATTGCCAAGAATATGGTCATACTAGGGCTTACTGCAAATTGCTTCCGGTTTGCGTTGTGTGTGGAGAGCTTCATTGTTCCGCCCAATGCGACAAAGCAAGGGATGACTCGAAAGTTAAAAAATGTAGCAATTGCGGTGGAAACCACACTGCTAACTACAGAGGCTGTGCAGTTTTTTCCATGGTAAGGAAAACCACTCAAAAATCAAATACCCCTACTAAGCACCCACAATATCGAGCAAATGCTCATTACCCTCAGTTAGCCCAACCAACAACCCAACATGTTTCATACGCGGATATGGTAAAAACCAATCATACTGCAGTACATAAAGCGACACCGACAACTAATTCTACTCCTAATTTGCAATCGCATCCTAAAGAACAAACACCATCTGGTAACTTTAATCGTCTCGAAGCAAGCATCGAGACATTAGTGCATTCGATAAACAGTTTTATGAGCTCTATGAGCAGCATGATGCAAGAAATGGTACGCATGCAATCTACTATGTTGCAGGCGTTACTTAACAAACCATGAACTGTTTAAAAATATGTTTCTGAAACGCAAACGGCTTGCGCCAACACAAAAATGAACTCGAGTACTTCCTTAAGAAGGAACAAATTGATGTCATGCTGGTTGCAGAGACTCACTTAACAACAAATAGCTTTTTTAAAATAAATGGCTATATCTTATATGACACCAAAGACC
This sequence comes from Phasia obesa, assembly GCA_949628195.1. Classification (NCBI taxonomy): domain Eukaryota; kingdom Metazoa; phylum Arthropoda; class Insecta; order Diptera; family Tachinidae; genus Phasia; species Phasia obesa. Next base: position 174,695,156 of record OX451215.1, on the reverse strand, counting down.
CCCGTGGCAGAGTATGTGGTGGTTCAGCAATACTAATAAAGGCTCGAATCAAACATTATTTACTGTGTGATTTTTGTGAAGATTACCTACAAGCAACAAACATCTGTATTGAAGAATTTCATCAAAACTTAGTTATTTCTTCAATTTATTCACCTCCTAGGTTTCAAATATCAGAGAGTCAATACAGCGATTTCTTCAAATCACTAGGTCCCTTTTTCATAGCATCAGGCGACTACAACGCTAAACATACGTTTTGGGGATCACGCCTAATAACTCCAAAAGGTCGTGTTTTGTTTGACACAATTTCAAAAATGCGTCTGAATGTGATATCGAGTGGACAACCCACCTATTGGCCTACTGATCGACAAAAAATACCGGATGTTATTGATTTTGGCGTGATTAAGGGTATTCCAAGAGAAACGATTAAAGCTGAAGAGTCACTTGAATTATCCTCAGATCATTCACCCACTATCGTCTATATATGGGACAAACAAAACATCATATCACCAATGACTACCACAAGCATTAATTGGTTGAAATATAGAAAGTATCTTAGTACTCATTGCTCGGAAAACATCCCGCTAAGAACACCTGAAGACGTAGAGCGGAGTCTTATTGATTTTGACGAAAACCTCAAATCAGCTCCCCAACATTCAACAATAACCCGACAATTAGATAGATACAATCAAATTTATTCTGCAGATATCGAACGGCTCTTGGCTGAAAAAAGAAAAATTCGTAGAGAATGGCAATCACAGAGATCTCCTCAACTCAAAAGCAGACTTAAAGAATGCACGAACCGGCTAAGAGACATGCTGGAATCTCAAAGAGTAGCATCCCTAAAAAACTATTTTGGAGACCTAGACGCAACTCCTCAATCAGATTATTCGTTATGGCGTGCTTGTAGAAACCTTAAAAGGCCAGTCTTACGTAAGCCTCCCTTGCGAACTTCAGCTGGAGGCTGGGTAAGGAGTGATACCGAAAAAGGAAATTTATTTGCTGAACATTTGAAAAAGGTTTTTACCCCAAATATATCGACTGATATAGTTGAGTTGCCAGTTCTCGAGGCTAGTGCTGCAGTACCGATAAGATTTGAATTTGGTGATCTTGAAAAGGCAATAACGGATTTGAACACCAAAAAATCCCCTGGCGTTGATAAAACCAGTAACAAGATGTTAATTGAGTTGCCCCGTGTAGCTCGCAGAATCGTTCTTTTTATTTTTAATGCCATTTTACGTCTTGAGTACTTTCCCACAGAGTGGAAGGTGTCCTTGGTTACCATGATTCCTAAACCAGGAAAAGACCACACAAAAATTGAATCATACAGACCTATAAGCCTTTTGTCAAATATGTCAAAGCTGTTTGAGAGGATGTTAATAACTAAGCTTAACCCTATTCTAAGCGACAAAGGATGTATTCCAAACCATCAATTCGGCTTCAGGAAAAAACATAGTACGATCGAACAAACTCACAGGTTAGTCAATGTTGTTAAGAAGACATTTGAAGAGAGAAAATACTGCTCTGCGCTTTTTATCGACGTTTCTCAAGCATTCGATAAGGTATGGCATGAAGGCCTAATATATAAGCTAAAACTGAATTTGCCCGTAAACCTATATAAGCTGCTAGATAGTTATTTAACCGAACGAAAATTTATTGTGAAAGAAGGAGATTTTTTGAGCTCACCCCAGCCAATCGAAGCCGGAGTTCCCCAAGGTAGTATATTGGGGCCCTTTTTATACTTATTGTATACTTCAGACATGCCAACTAGTAACCGAGTTCACACATCGACATTTGCTGACGACTCAGCTTTTTTGAGCATTCACGAAAGACCCGAAGTAGCATCACGATATTTACAAGACCACATATCCAATTTAGAAAAATGGTTGAAGGAATGGAGAATAAAAGTGAATGAACAAAAATGTACTCACATAACTTTCACACTGGCTAGAGAATCTTGCCCCCCTATTCGGATAAATAACCAAACGATACCCCAGCTTTCAGACGTCAAATATCTCGGCATACATCTTGACCGGCGCCTTACATGGAAACGGCACATAGAAACAAAGTTAACACAAATGAAGTTAAAAGCAGTCCAACTAAACTGGCTTATTGGCAGAAATTCTACTCTCGCTTTAGATTGCAAACTTTTATTATACAAGTCAATTCTAAAACCAATATGGTGTTATGGCATTCAATTATGGGGCACTGCCTCAGCTACCAACGTAGAAAAAATTCAAAGGCGCCAAAATAAGATTCTTCGTATAATTACATCTGCTCCTTGGTATATAAAAAACTGGAACATTCACAAAGATCTTAACGTGCCATCAGTTAAAGCAGAAATAGCGAAACTTGCCATAAGGTATTTAAGGAAGCTTGAAACTCATCCGAATCCACTGGCCGGTAACATACTTAATGAACCTGGTTACATTCGACTAAGAAGGAGGGACACTGCTTCTCTCATCCGTACATCAGAGGGATAACCCGTAAATTACAGTAACCGTGAAACATACATTTTTTTTTTTTTTGTCCAGCACTGGTTGGACTTAACATGTATATTATTATTTTTAGACTTAAGATATGAGTAATTATTGATAGTTCAATTATATTGAAGATACAATAAATAAAAAATTGCTAAAAAAAAAATTGGGACACCCTTAAAAAATACACACATCGTACGCACTTCAATTTAGAAATTAATCAATCAAACATCGTTGAAAGCACGTTAAACAAATACAAATCACTAAGAATTGTATTTTTTTTTTCTTTTCACCATACAAGTGATAGAACAAAAAAACTATTTTTTCCATGTGGTAGTGCAAGTATATGTATGAACAAGTTACAATTTATTTTTTGGGCTGGTTTTTATCTAGATCTAAAGTTTTTCTTAGACTGTAATGTTTATTTTTAAAAAAAAAAATCAATAAAAACACACATTTATACTGTACAGGCATTAATGACGCAGAAAAGCGATTGTTGCATTACTTCTTCTAAATGTTTTCAGTTGTGGAATAATGATTTGAAGTAAAAACAAGAGTGCTATATTCAGATATGCCGAAGCTTATATACCCTTCACCATAGTAATGCTAGATATTGTAATACCCTCTTATGTTTCTTAAATTTTTTTTATAAAATTTTATCCATAATTTTTTGTACAGTTTTTGTAAAAAATTTTTTGAAAAATTTTTTTTTTAAATATTTTTAAAAACGCTTTTAAAAATTTTTAGTAAAAACATTTGAAAAATTTGTTTGAAAAATTGTTGGTAATTATTTTTTTTTAATTTTTTGTAAACATTTTTTTAAAACTTTTTGTAAATATTTTCGGAAAATTTTTAGTAAAAATTTTTTGGAAAATTTTTTGTTGTTAAAATTAGGACCTCCCTACAATCTATATTGCATTAGAATCAGATCAAAAAATCCTTAAAAATGTTCCTCATATTGACCCCCAAAGGGCCTATTGACTGCTTATGGTTACCAGTAGGCACCCTATGGTTTTATTGCCTACCTCTATATCTATTGCTTTCTATAAACGCCTTTAATACAAATCAAAGCAGAAAAACCTTACTAAGCTAAACATAAACACAAAAGCGTTCCTAGCAGGGGTTATTGAACCCCCGAGATCTGTATGCACGCCTTGCGATCTACCTGTCGCGGTCTATTATTTATTTAACAAAAAAAAGCAAAAAGGAGTAATTTAAACCGAAAAATATAAAAAAAGGTAATAAAAATATAGATGGGGCGTATTTTTTTGCCCGCAGCCTCCAAAGAAATGATCTATTGTTGCTGAGTTGCAATCCCAAAATTTTCAAAACTATGCTTGACAGATTGGTGGGCTTAAATTTTCTGGTCCTCGTCCAGTCCCTTGGCAAATGACATTTCAACGACAACACAGACAGACGGAGATCGCTTAATCAACTTTTCTATGTATAAGGATGCAGAATATATGTATATACTTTATATGGTCGGAAATGAATATTGTAGAAATACACATGGTAGGACAAACTTATATTTACCCTTTCCACCTGTGGTGAAGGGTATAATGAAACGTACTGTTCCAAAGTGACGATATAAAAAAATAGTAATTTGAGAACTTTTTTATTATTTACCACTTTTTTAACATCGACCTGATATAAAACAGAGAAAAACATTTTTAATATATATTCAAATCCATCTAATTGGCTTTATTAATTAGATATTTTTGTGGCATTAATGTTTAAATATAATTAGATGATGCCATCTGCTAGCGATGGCGGCATGTGGCCGCCCATCCCTATTCTGTATAACAAAGCTTTTATTCGAAAACATAAGTTATTCTTAGAGTACAAAATTTTAAGACTTTCAAAATTGCACCACTACTTATTATAGCGCCTTAGATAAATTATAATAGTTTTTCGTCTTTATGGGAGATACCACGCTCGCTTTTCCAATCCAGCTAGTTTTTGCGCGACTGTAAAAATTGATTAACTTATTAATCCTACTAAAATTTTAAGGCTCTACTTATTTGTAGTGTTTCACACAAGTCTATAATGCTGGCATCATAAATACCACTAGTACCGTATCAATAACATATCTCTGCTTACGTATGGTGCAACGTATTATTGTATTTGAATTGAGTGACATATTTCTATTTGAGAGCAACTCTAAACACTAACCATTATGATTGGTCAAATGGAAATACTAACGACAGAGAAAATAGAATAATTGTGTAATTTATAATAAGTTAGAAAGGTTAAGATTTATTTTCATAAGTAGTATATAAGAAACAAAATTTAAACAATAAAACAGACTTTGACTTAACAACTTAATCCGGCCATACCAAGCCTTTGTTTTAATTAAAAGTCTTAACTCTTTTGGGAGTTCTTTTGAACGCCTAAGTTTTAGCTGAAACCCTTTCAGCTGTTTAAAATAAACATAAGAGCTATAGACTATTACATCATAATAACAAATAATACTACACATTATGGTAGTAATAATTTTTAACTTTTCGTAGGCCGCACGATGCCGATGTTCCAATCCAGCCAGTGCTTTTGCTCGACTATGAGCTTTGAATTTTACCCATTATATAGTTACGTGCTTTGCGATAGACATCTATTGTGGCATTCCCCTCTCGGCCTGTTTGCACCGCATTAACTTTGCGCTTCACGATATAGTTCAGACCAGATGGTCCAATGAGTCAACTTGCTCGATTGCAAGGATAATCTGGCCCTCGCTGGATCAAAAGAAAACGGTCTTCGGCTGCAGAAAATGCAGATACGCGACTTAATAGCAATAGTCACTCATTGCTTATTTGGAACCCATGCAAGCAGGATGGGTATCCCTTATAATGACTTCTGCAGATGTTGCCAGGATGAAGAAGATGAGGAAACGGTTGAACACCTTCTCTATCATTGGGACGACGATGTTTTGAAAGCCTTTCTTGTGTTTCATCTCTGGAACCAATCAGGATTACCTCCTTTTTAAGGAATTGTGGTTATTTTCTAACGCTCTTCCAACTGAAGTGACATAGTTGCTCATCAATGCATGTCACATCCAATAGAGCCTTCACAGCTAACAACTTCCCCGTCTATGACTTTCTACCCACTTTTGTCTCTAAACTTCTTCCTCAGTCTATAATGATCTTTATTCTCTATCTTTTCTGTCTATCTCTTCTCTTATCTGCAGGTATCACAAAGGGACCAACATAATGGACCCAAGTGAGCTATTTTATTCCACTTCTCTTTTCTTCTCCTCTATAAGCTGCCTGCTTAACCTAACCTAGTTACGTGCTTGACTTATTCACAATAATGGGAGGATTTTTCGCACAAAATTTCAAGAGTCTGCCAAATTTAGTTCCCAAGATACATGATAATAATATTTCATTTTGTGAGCACCACAACGCCCAAAGCCCTGCACATTAGTAAGAGCTGAACCTAAACAAGGGCGTAAGGCGTAACGACGTCTAGCACCTAGCTTTGAACAAACCTAAATAAAATCGCTAGATAAAGCAGAAAATAGCTAAAATGGCACCACTATTACACAAAACAAAACAATATCATTTTGTTTGCATCCAATTTCACGACCCAACTCTCTGTCAGCATTGGATTTTCCAATTGCCAGTTGCGTTGATGCTGCTATTTAGGTTTGCTTCATACATTTTCTATGTACATGAGAATTTTTGACAATTATTTTACGTCTTACGCCCTTGTTTAGGTTTAGCAGTACGAGAGTTACTTTTAGAAAACGATGATAAATATTTACGTTGTATCGAAAGTGCCACACCCACTGGCAATAATTGTTTTCTTTTTTAAAGACAACACTGCCTAAATGCGAAATTTCATGTTTATCTGTAGATAACAACCTTTGACACTCAATACGTACATCGTCTGTCCAAAAATGTATCCTTTTACACATTATTTTAAAGTGAGATATTACCCAACTTCCTAGGCCTTATAGAAGTGGAATAATTTAATCCTCGAGCTCATATGCAAAAAAGCTAAATTTTCTTATTTCGATAACTGTATAGCTAAACAACTGTAAGAGATATAATTTTTTTTTTATTATTTTTTATTATTATTGGCTTCAGAGAGTCAAGGAATATAAATAACAAAAGTTTGAATAAAATCGGAAGTGGTAAATTTGAAAACTATATTTTTTTGGTTGATTTGACATGAAATTACCCTAGTAACAATGTGATTTTACTACAACCAAAGAATGTTGCTCTTAGAGTAAGGCTTCCTGAACCATGTTTTTGCATGTAAGCTGTAGGGCACTGATTAATAGAAGAGAGTATTAAATTGGTTTCCTAGAAGTTTACTAATAGAGACTATAATAAATAAATCAAATAGACTTTAACTCCCTCACGACGTCGACAAGGTTCACTGCTGGTCCTAATAAACAAGCAATCAATTGCAAAGAATAAATTATAGGAAGAAGTGAACAATCAATTAGAGAAACAGTTTAATGAAAGTCCTGAATAAAATTATTAAATTTAATTTTCACTCTTAATATTTTAATTTTAATACTGTCTACTAGACACGAAAATAAGAAAATTTTCTTACATTTATTTAAGTTGTCTTGCGGAAAGTTCTCAGATTACTTATTTTACACTTAGGTAAAAAATATACATATAAAATTTATATTTATAAAATTGCTTTAAAAATACAAAACGAAAAAAATAATTCTACTTTTATCTCTTTGGCGATAATGTGGAAATATTACCTTAATACTCCAACTTGAAATATTCTCAAAATGCTTGTAGGAAGTAATCAAAATAAATAAAAACTCATATATAAAATGTAACCTAAAGCATTTTTGTTTGATTTGTAAGCAAAAAAGGACTTGCAGCTTTCTTGTTACAATTTTTTTTTCATTTTTTCCTTGATAATTTTGTTATTGGCTGGGTTTTTCTTCACGCATTTTAACGGTCTTTTAAAAATTCTCATATAAAATGTTTTTGTTTTTATAAAAAAAAAAAAAACATATAAAAAAATTTAAGGAAAGGTCAAACAAAAATAAATTTAACATATTTTTTGGGAAAATTAAGTTTCATTCATATTTCATTTTTATTCATTGGTTTAGCTGCATTTATTCATAAATGGAAGTAATGCATTCTATTAAATAATTAGAGGGTGCTGTAACTCAAGTGATTAGCACGTTGACTTTTAGAGCATGAACACGAGTTCGATACCCAGCCGTGGCAACATAATTTTTTCTGATATGTATTAATTCTATTTATAATAGTATATATTACCATAAAGCACTAAATCGCCGGTGATGTAAAATAATTTTGTATAAATTGGCTATACTAGCTTTAAATTAATACGCCTATACTGATGTAAAATTTTGGATCAATCGGCCACGCCCCTCACAAATCGCTGTGTTATTTCCAAAAAAATTTTGATTCTGCCCAACTGTGCACTGGCAGAATGTAAGTCATTTTCTGGATCGCTACATCCGTTTTTAGCATTCTTTGCATCTGACTTCAAAAATATATATATATAAAATAATGCTGATACATTTTTATTCATTACCATTACAATCGATTATAAGGGAACACTTTTATTAGCACTTATTAATCAAAACGAAGTCATTATCATTACCCCAATGATTAAATGATTTCAAAGCATTATCATTGAAAGCCCAATTTTTTGCACAGAAAAAATTAGTGTTATAAATATGTGTTTTATACAAATAGTTGTTTTTTCATTAATTCTTATTAGTAATTATACAATGTCATTAGCATTGGTAATGCAGGTAATGGTAGCTATAATTACTTGCAATAATGCCAATGAAAATTCAATGCCAATGAAAAATCATAAAGATGCTTTTGATTACAAACGAAAATTAAAATTTTCTAAAAACAATAATTTTAAAAATTGAACAGCGCTATTTAAAATAAAAGTTGAGCATGCGAAAAAAATTGTATACCTGCTTGTAAATACAGGGTGTCCGCCGGGAAGGTATACTACTTTGTTTTGCTGCCATTTTGCTAAACATAAGTCTTGACCGTTCATTTTTAGCAGTCGTGAAGTAGACACGTGGCAAAATTATTATGGAAAAATATTCGATTAACCAACGTGTTTTAATGGTTAAAACATTTTTTCAAAATCAATCTTCGATTACTGTGAAGTTTTTGGGAGAAACAACGTGCCAACAACGTGATTTCGAAGAAAGAGGGTCTGTAGGTGATAGGTCTAAGCACGGACCGCAACGTACTGCAAGATCGGCTGAAAACATTACTGCTGCTCAAGAAAGTCTTCACAACAATCCATCAACCTCAATTCAACGTCGTGTAACAGTAACTGTGAATGGGGAGCAATATCGTGATGTGATTGAAAACTTTTTAATGCCATTGCATACTTTGGGCTTGATTAACATGTGGTATCAACAAGACGGTGCTACATCACATACAGCCAATATTACAATGGAATTACTGCGAGTAGTATACCTTCCCGGCGGACACCCTGTATATCATTCATAAATTATAATGATTTTTTATATGAAATAATTCCCCAACTGTCACTGCATCATTCCAAAAGTTTTGACGAAGTGCTCTCGGGGGAATGGGGACACCAGAAGCCAGGGTTCCTGGAGCCTGAATCTGGAAGAAAAGGTATGTTTTATTGTGGGTTATTTTCGAGGCCCGGCCAATGCCCAAACGGCTGGTCCAACAGAAACCAGGGAGCACCTCCTATATGTGTCCGATTGTTAGTGAGGTCCCCGCCGGGGCTTCTATGTTCTATAAATATCTACTCCTAGCGTACATATTGTGCACTGTGCGATATTTTGCGATTATGAGACAAGGGCATGTAAAGGTGGCGCTATGGTCGCTTCATTGCGCTTGTATTGTATAGTGTGTGGTATTTATATGACGCAATGGGGATGCTATTCTACACATTAAATTTCACCCGGTGGTAAAAATACCGTCAGATAAAGGCCAACACACCTAGGTGCGGACGTTAATCTTGATCACGAATATGAAATAATATACTGAAAATGTTTTATTAGAAACCATTATGATTATTGAAAATTATGATAGTAAATAAAAATTCATTACATTTATTTACTAAATAATATCAGTTATCCAGTTGCCAGTGCGTCCGTGTTCGCATCACGTAAAATTAACTTCATGACTATTAATTAAATGTTTTTGTGAGGGTAGCTTAATTTCAAATATAGAATAATTTTTCCCGCACAAATATCTAATTTTCAAGAGAAGATAGAGAAAACTAGCGAGAGTAGCCAGTTTTACGGATTAAACAGTACTGAAAACCTGATAGCATATTCGTAAGCGAGAAATCTTATACACCATTTACGGAACTCTACAATAATAGAATTTAATATCAAGCCTATGTTGCATCATTCTGAGTAATTATCCAGGGATGGGTACCTCTTTAAAATATAGATATATAAACTATATCTGCAGCACTATAAAAGTAAGAGTCTTAAAATTGGGTGTGGATTACTTTGAAAGCAAATTTTGTGAGGACGCACACAACGTGGCGGGCACTGCTCGTTTAGTGCATTAATAAAAGCAATAAAACTTAGTTATCTCAAAAAAAATTATTTTCGTTTGACTTTTCCTTGCCTTACACGTCTTTCATATTTATAATGAAAGCAAAAACAAATTATTTGAGAAACTTTAAAAGACCTCTAGAAATAACAAAATTATCAAGGACTAAAGAATTAAAAAGACCTACAAATTCCTTTTTAGATTGTAAATCAAACAAGAATGCTTTAGGTTACAATTTATGTATGAGGGTGTGTTTAATTTTATTACTGCCACGCAAGCAATTTTTTTAATATTTCAAATAGGAAAATTAAGAAGGCAGTATTCTCCATGTAACGCTAGCATGCAACTTGCTTGAACTTCAGGTTGCCATAAGTATATGTATGTGTAAAAAATAAGACTGAAATTCGGGTTAGAAAGTTTTCATGCAATTATCTGTTTGTTTATTGTATGCAGCTCAGAAGGATAGTACACAATTTTTTTTTTTTTTTTGATTTGTGGAATATTATTTTTAACCGACTTCAAAAAAAGAAGGAGGTTATCAATTCGTCTGAATGTTGCTTTTTTTATGTTTGTGCCCGCAGAATTCAGCCCTTTCTGAACCGATTTTAAAATTTTTTTCTTTATTTGAGAGGTTATGCTTACAGATTGGTCCCATTTTAAAAGAAGTTCAAAATTTTAAAAATTAAAGGGTGTCCCCATACAAAATACATGTTTTTTTTCGTGTATTAAGAACCCTAAAGGTCACCAATTTAAAATTTAAAAAAATTGAGTATCTCTATAGCTGCCACCAACAAAAAGTAATAAAAAAATAAACTTAAAATTTAAAGGGTGTCCCCATAGGTGACGTAGTTTGACCTTTATGGGCCTATCTTTTGAACCGCTAAAGACAAAACCTTGAAAGTTTGACAGAATGTCGATTACTATGACCTTTATAATAAAAAGATTAAATATTCAAAATTAGAAATTAAAGGGTGCTCCAATAGTTCATTTAATTTGATTTATTTGGCCATACTTTTGAACAGTTGTACACAAACCGCTGAAATTTACAAAGAACCTGTATTGCTAAGTCCGCTATAACACAAAATATAAAATATGAATTTGGAAATAAAAGGGTGTCCCAATAGTTAATCTATTTCTATGGATGTGGACAAACTTTTGAAATGCTATAGACAGACAGCTGAAATATACAAGGAACCTGTATTGCAAAGTCCACTGTAGCAAGTACATAATTTGAATTTAGAAATTAAAGGGTGTCCCCATAAATAATATAATTTGACCTATATGGCCCTATCTTTTGAACCGTTAAACACAAACCCTTGAAAATTAGGCAGAATATCCACTACTTTCTCTGATATAATAACAAGTATAAATATTTGGAATTATAATGTAAAGGGTGTCCCAATAGTTATGTAATTTGATATATATGGCCAAACTTTTGAACCGTTATAGACAGATAGTTGAAATTTGCAAAGAATCTTTGTGACCAAGTCATCTATAACAACAGGTCTTAAATTTAAAATTGTAAATTAAAGGGTGTCCCAATAGGTGATGTTATTTGATTTGATGTTATTTGATTTGCCCTAACTTTGAAACTTTTATAGACGGACATTTGATATTTACACAGAACGTATGTTACTATGTCCGCTATAGTAAAAAGTATAAAGTTGGAAATTAAAGGGTGTACCTAAAGTTAATGATATTTGATCTATATGACCTTATCTTTTGAACGCTTATAGATAAACATTTGAAATTTTAACAGCACTATATCCACAATAAGAAGTACAAAAAACTTAAAGGGTGTTCGTATAGCTGACGTAATTTGACTTACATGTACTAGTCTTTTGAACCGTTATAGATAGAGACTTGGAAATGAAAAAGTTTCTATATAGTTATTGAAATTTGATGTATGCCTTAACTTTTGAGCCGTTTTAGATAGAGAACTGAAATTTACACATAATGTGTATAACAATGGTCGCTATTACAGCTATAAAAATTTAAGATTAAATGGTGTCCCCATAAAAAACGGTTGTTGGTGAAAATAGCTTAACTTTTGAACAGTAATAAGGATATGCTTGAAGTTTTCCTGCCAATTTTGGCGCATTTTGTTTATCCTTTATTTGGTTTATATATAGTTCTTCTAAATTACTTCTTACATTTTTAGTTCAGAACTGGTACTTAACTATCTGTTTTGAAGTCGGTTTTTGTTTAAGAATTATTTATTTATCCACAGTAAGTACAGACTTTTTCAATCAACTGAAACTAAAATTAATGTTCAGATAAATGTTTGACCAAGAAGTTTTTTAAATGCAATAATGTTAAACCTGAAACTAAGGCAAGCTGCATCCTGGCCTTAATAGCCTAAAAGATAAAAGTCAAATTATTTTTTCCCATTTTTATAGTTTGAAAAGTAGAAAACTGAAGGAAATATTGAATATTTTTTATATAAGTATAAAATTTTAATTCGAATTTTAGATTTTTAACCTAAAATTATAAATTATTAGATTTACTGATTTTATAGTTAATCTTTGTTCGTATAAAATATAATTTTTTTTTATTGTCTTAATCTAAAGACTGCGTGTGTATTTTGATCAACTTTCTTTTGGCATATTATGACTTTATTAGCAATTAGATGTGCTTGCCATGTCGTGGGCGTCCTGGTAATTTTTGTTAGATTTTGCTTTAAAGGAATCCACACCAAATTTTAAGACTCTTAATTTTATAGTGTTTCAGTTATGATTATGAATTTTCTTTATATGGAGTTACCCATACCTGTATAAAATTAAAAAATTTATATAAACCTCTAATATTATTCTAGAGTTCTGTAATCACGCTATCAAAAATAAAAGGTGTTTGTCAAGTTTGCAGTACATTTACATCAGTAAAATGCGTATTTTCATAACTTTTTCTCTATTTTCTCTTGGAAATGAGCTATTTTTGCGGTTAAAATACCCTATATATGAATCAAGATACTGAATTATCTTCTCACAAAATTTTGTTAAATCCATCCAGTAGTTTTTACGTGATGCGATGATAGACAGACAACTATTCTAAAAATTTTTGTTTTGTATTCCATTTCCATTACTAACAACAAAATTTGGAAAAATATTTCATGTACAGAAATGGTCCTGTTACTGCTTTATTATATGTATAGATAACAAATATTCCCATTATTAACGGAACATGATTGTATACATGAACTGTTAGTTTTCACGACTATGTTGGCGTTTTCTAGTTCTATCTTACAAATGGTTACGACAACAACAGCCTAGAAATCATATATCGTATCTGGACTATTCGCATAGCATCGGTGTATAACAGCATCCATCCAGCAAAAGCCTAAAGGCGTCAAATTGCAGATTTGATGTGGTCAAATGTTGTCTGACAGCACGATTATTGATGCACTATGTGTCATTGTGCGCCATCCCCCTTTAACCAAATGTTATGCATAAAAAGTCTGTAATCAAGGCTCTGTAGCGCTCACCACTATCTGAAATATCACTTCCAGTAACATTTTCTAAGAAAAAAGGGTCCAATGATTCCACCACTCCAAAATCAACATTAAACTCTCACTCTCTGTGGATGATCCTAAGCTGTGGCAATTTTGTTTGCTGATATAGCCACCGAGATAAAAAAAATATGCTGATTTTTCGGGCACTTTCTTCATCTGATTAGAGCTTATGTAAGGCCCAAACTGAGAAGTTTGGGATTATTCGCATGACATGGATCTTCAACGGCACACCGCAAAAAATTCTAAAGGGCAAAAATCGCAGCTCTAAGACTGCCAATCGAAGACTGGCATTAACGTCAGCCCTTATCTGACGGTGTTCTTACAACCGGATGAAATTTAATGTGTACACCAGCACCCCCATTGCGACAATAGCACCACCTTTAAATACCATTATCCCATCATTACACAATATCGCACAGTGCATAATACGTATGCTAACGAGTATTAATTTATAGAACATAGAACCCTGGACCCATGGCCTAACCTTCTGTTTAGAGGTTGGAGACGATCCAACTCCTTCTGTTGAGAGTGCAACAGCACACTTGATCAACCGTAAACCATCTCTGCATGTACTGATACAAACCACAGCCACTACGTTAACCCCCGTAGGGGACCCCATCAACAACCGGCCACAGAGAGGAGCGGCTCCCGTAGTACCAATCGTTTGGACACTGGTTGGGCCTCGAAAAGAACACATAATAAAACAGATATTTTTTCCATATCCAGTCTCCAGTAACCCTGGCGTCTGGGGCTTCATTTTCCCCGACAGTACTGAGTCAAGGTAGGAAAATAACTGCAATGAAAATAAGTGAACCCGCGGGAAGCTGTGTGACATGGTGCGCCATCCTGCCTAAGATTATCCAATTTCAAATCTTCGATTTCGTGCCATAAAAAGTCCGTTATCAAGGCTCTGTAGGGCTTGCCGTTGATTACAGTAGCAGTTACTAACTAAACAAAATGGGCCAATGATGGCACCACTCCAAAATCCAAACCAAAATCTCTTTTCTTAAATGATGTACGGGTTTTTTATGTTTGCTAACGTAGCCGTGGAGATGAAAATACGACGATATTTCGATATCCGATTGGAGTTTCTGTAGCGCCCAAATTGAGAAGCCGTAACGAAGTGTTTGACACACTGTTGTGTTTGTTGGGTTAGTTAAAATGTTGCTGCTGTATTACCTTTGATGCGCTTTTTATACTTTGAACTTTTTCAAACATATAATTATGATTGATTGGCTTCACGTGATTAAAACCCGTCATTTTGCTAAAGTAAAAAGCATAAAAATGTATTTTTTGTATTCCATTTATTGTAAAAACATCGCAAGAGTTACAGCAACAAAGATTTTATTTTTCATCAAAACACGCAATGTTAGTAAAGCAAAGTTTAATTTTAAAGCAGAAAATAAATGATGGATTGCTATCCGCTTTGTAATTGAAAAAAGAAAAGTTTTTGTTATTATTGTTATTATCTTTTGGAGTAATAATGTGTTGAACCAAAATGATATAATAACTTGTTATACTAAGTCTTGGATTTTATAATTTCTAATAAAGTTTTAATTCTCATCAAAAATAGTGTAAAAAGGAAATTAAACAGGGACTACACTTTTTTATTACGTTATCTTTTTAGCAATTTAATATGTATATTGGTATGTAGTGCTGGCAAATTTCTACTACTTTTAAATACTCGATACTTCTGAATCGGTACCCAATAGTCCTCAATACTTTTGTGTACATAATCGAAACGCTCTGTAGTCATTAAATTTTCTATTTAAAACAGTTTCTAAAAATATTAGGCTAAAAGTGTCGAGTAACTACTTTTGGGTAGTGAGTACTCAAGAAAAATATAAAATACTCGATACTCGGTACCTGCCGCCCACTACTCAGTACCTTGCCAGCATTATTTGCATATTTGTTTTTATGGGCATTCGTTTTTTTTTTTTTTTTTTTTGTTTTATTTATGTAGGGAGGTGTTCTCTTTACCTATAAAGAAATTGTGATCCAATAACATTCCGGGTGCGCCCTGAGTATCGGCTATTAAGGCAGTTTTGTTTTTATATGCAAACATATTGTCGCGTTTCTTCTTAAACCACGTAAGCGACATTTTTTCGAAATTGACTTTTTTGGTTTTTATGGTAGTAAATAACATTTGCCATCAGACTACAGTCTCATCTTAACAAGTTTGTGTGCAAAATAAATAAATCCATTTTCAAAACCTCATAAGCGCCATACAAATGACATTTGTATGGCGCATGCAATATATAATGGTTTTTATAATTCAAGTTGGAACTTTAACATTTCCAACTTGAATTATAAAAACTACTAAGTATTTAAGATTAAAAAAATCATGAAAGTTTCAGCCAATTGGAGCATTTTTAGTAAAGTTAAAAGTTGTTTTTTTAATAAATACAAAAATAAATGTTTATTTACACACAGAAATTTGCAATTTGCTGTTTGCGCCAAAACCACGTAAGCGATAGATTTGGCTACAATTAATTGTAAGTAACAAATTTAAAAACAAAAAAAGTTTCTATACCCTTCAGAGTGTCGCACAGCCATGTTTTGCAAAAAAAAATTATTTTGAAACCCATATTAAAGAAGTTATTAAGTTTTTTTTCGTTTTATGAAAAACGACTTCTTGGCGCTTACGTGGTTTAAGAATAAACGCGTCGATATGTACCTTATAACCTGAACAGTAAGGCATCAATTACGATTTTGTGGGATAACATTTCATCTCCAAAATTCCCCAAAAAAAAATTTTATTGTTTGTAAATTTAATTTACCGCTTAATACATTAAGCTGTATGTTTTTCTTGTAATAAAATTACACAAGTTTATTGAGTTTTTACCGCAGCATTTCTGGGGATGGATGAAGAGGGTTATAACAAATTTCTATAGACTGATTGATAGAGCGCCTTATCTATCAGTTTGCGGGTTGCGGGACCGATTCCGAACAAAAATTCTGGGTGTTTTCTGAAGACAAGCGAAAAGCTTTGCAGGTACTTTTGTCTGAAACAAAAAAAAAATAAACTTGTACGCATATATGTATATTATTTTTCAACAAAGATTCGAGCAAATAGCTTTGCAATTTATTTGATATTTTATTATTTGCCGAAATAAGACAAGTTGGTATGCAAAGTGAGGTCTAAAAACAAGGTCGATTCTTTGGCAACTTGATATGTACAAACTTTGGCCAAAATATCCCTAATAAATCTCCCTTTTTAATGATATTTTTTCAATTGTGATGTATATGATGATATGCATGTTTCCTAAAACATTGTTATTTACTGCTGTTTGAAGTATTTTCATTATTCAACTTATTTATGTTATCGATTGTAACACACATATTTTTTTGGAAAATATAAAAAGCACGTATTTGAATAAATGACAGTGGAAAATCTGCTGATTTCAGATCTTTCTTAAAATCGTAAGCAAGTTCAGCTAAGGCAAATTCAATGAATTATATTTAACAATATTTTCTTTAACAACAAGTAACGAAAATAAAATTAATATATATAATAGGGTGTTCCCTAGAAGTCGCGAATTTGAGGAATTTGACCTTCTCTTCTAAACAATATAGGCAGACACTTAATATTTACACAGGATATTTAGTACTATGCTCTAGTATAAAAATAATTAAAAAAATGAAAATTTGACATAAAAAATTAACAAATTGTACTTTTAAAGTTGTACCGAACATAGTACGGAATCCTACGGGTGTGAGTCTGTCTCGCACTTGACTGATTTATTTACTTTGGACTCGCTACAGTTTCTTTAAGAACTGCAGTCAACTCTGTGTCCACTTGTTTTCGAGCCGATGTTGCTGCTGCACAGACTAGTAAATCAGCTGCCCAGTTGTTGTTTCTGAAAACTCTGCTGCTGCTCGTCCTTTTTTAAATTCTGACTAACTACAAAATGGACGGATGTCTAAAGGTTTTGTAAAAAAATACAACCAAATTTTATAAATATTTTCTGATTTATTCGCTTTAAAAAATCGCTCTAGTTTAGCATGTGCAAATGGTAAAATTGGAGAATACAACCCAATTGTGACTACGATTGCATCCCTAATCGTAGCACAAGCCATTCATTTTGTATACTTAAGTTTTGCAGTTTATTTATTTTAATAATCAAAATATTGTCGACATTAATTCAATTTTATATGACATTAATTCGTTGCATTTGTTATTTATTTTACAGTGATACATCAATATCAACGAGAGTTGATATGCTGACGCCGGCCATTGAAGTTTATAAACCACCACTCTGACACAAGGATGACACGGTGGAGAGCAATTTAGGTAATCAATCGATAAGTAGCGATTTTTAGCAAAAGCTAATCACAACGCAAGTTGAGCTTAATACAACAAGAAATCCAATAGCAAAAACAACGTCAGCTAATGCGTTGACAAAAACAACATCAACAACAATGTCAACAATAGCTGAAGTTAATGTTCAAATACCAAGAACAATAACAGCAACACCTACTATAACAACAGCAACAACCACAAATACTACTACTACTACAGATAATCTATTTGTTCTTCCATCATAGTGTCAATCAAAACAAAAATCCATAATAATCTCATACTATACATACAAGCATACAAATACATACATATACATACTGGTATATAAATACATACTTATACATATATAGAAAGATATTAATTATAATAAATAATATTTATTATTAAATAACAACAAAATAATTTGAAAATGGAAAAAGAAAAAAGCAACAGAAACAGAAAATAGAAAAGAAACCCGAAAAAAGCAGCAGCAAACCTCCAAAAGGCGAACGAAGAAAGGAAACATTTCAAAGGAATTAAAAGCAACTTTATACACTGATCATTATAATTTACCCATACATATGCATATATGTTTATATATACATATACAAAAGCCAGCATTTGTATAAAAGCCACATATACATACATATGCATGACAACTATAGCAACAACGTAACATGTATTATTTAGACGTACTTATTTACATATATACATACTCGTACATAGTATATACTAGGTATTATTGTATATAGAAGCCAAGAGAAAGCAATTGAGTTTAAAATAAGAAGTATGACAAGTAGAAGAGAATTATACTTTTAGATGTGTATTTGAATTATAAAATAAATATCCTTTAAAATATATTAAATGTAACAGAAGACAAAATAACATAAGAAAAGAGATGAAAAAAAAAGTGTTAAACAAGCAAAACTAAAATGTAAGGTTATGTTTCATGTCGCCATTTTGTACTGCGTTCTCTAATGATCAATCAATTAAAATTTGTTTCATTTAAAATGACACTATTGCTCAAAATTCATTTGCTATTAACAAAAATGTTTAGAAATTCTCAAAAGTTATATTATCAATTTCTTACTTTATGGGGTAAACATTCGCATAAGTATGTATAGAGAGACCCAACCCAACCCAACGGCCAAAAACCTAATTCTATTTTCGACCACCTTCTGACTTCAATGATTATAGGAAAGCGATTTGAAATTAAGACAATCTTACTTTCATAGAGTCACGTGCTGCTACCAGTTTTAACTCTTGACTTTCGTGATTTCAGACTGTAGATCAGGGATGGTAAATTGAATTTTTAAATTGTACCAACCAGCTTTTTAAATTGTACTTTTCAAACCGAAATTGTACTATTAATTTATTAAAAAACGTTATGGGTAATTAGCGTAAAATTAAATAATTTATATAAATTTTGTTTGTAAATTTAAATTTTAAATTAATCTTTATTCGAGATATTAAAAAATTTTGTTCATCAATGTGCATGTACACGGCATCAATACCAGCTTAATGGATCGAAATAGAAGAGATTTGAGAAATCCTAATCTAAGCTTGCAACTGTTTCTCAATCATAGTCATCTGATGAGTTCTACAGAAATTAATTGAAGGATATTGGTGCTCTGAGTATTTCTTATTGCATTGAGACTGTATAACAGAAGTTTTCATAGCGATGAGATTGAGGACAAGACGTTTCATCTGTCAAAGTTGCGACTGAAGTACTGGATAGCTTAAATATTTTCTTCAATTGTAATTGTTGTTCTAGTAAGGAACCCAGACAGCGGGAGTTTTTGGGATAAAATATTTTTCAAAGTTTTACTCGCTAATTTTGTTAAAAATAAAATTATTTTCATTTCTTTCGTTTTCTATCTTAACGATGCAAACCTATGACTAAGATAGTTTTCCTATTTTCGTCACAGGTAATACAAAGAAACCGTTATGCTTAAATTTTTCGCTTAAAAGTTGTGTATTTGTGTAATAACAAATGAGAAGGGTAAAAATAAAGTTCCAAATATCCAAATAACAACAACAGATATTTAAACATAAAGCTAGCAAAACTTTTAAATTGTATCAAATTAGTCATTGCAAGATAAAATACAATTGTACAAACTTTACCAACCCTGCTGTAGACTAGTAACTGTCGGCCTTTTTTCTCATCACTTAGTCCTTACCTTTCTGTCTTAGTGGGTTCACACATTATAGGACCTTCGTTCGCATCAGGTCATTTGCCAATGGTACTTCTCAATAGGTTCAGCTTTGGATACGTGTCCTTTAATCCTTAGCAACGTTACATCATTAACATCAGTTAAGTTTTAAAACACATGGTAAACGGATACGTACTCCGCCAAACAAAGACGTCCAGTAGGACGGCTTCAGCCCAGCTGAGTATACATCTGCTCCTGCTCTACCATCCGTAAGAGAACCATGAGTAAATATGCTGATGTCTTCATCTTTCATCTACTCATGTATTCCATCGGCAATTGAGCGTTCGTAACCTCCTTACTAACTAGATCCAGGATGCTCTTATACCCGATGTTCGGCCCAAAGCTATGCCAAATGGCATCGCTCTTCATTCACAAAGCTGACATTGGAGACGTTGATCTAATGAATAAATCCAACGGCAGCAATCTCAACAGTGTTTTAATAGCCTGTGATGGAGCTGTTCCCTTCAACCCCGTCCAACTTATGCTCGATTGTAATCTGAGAGGCTTTTGGCTACTAATCCGCAGAATCATAAGTTGTTATATGTCCCACCATCTTTGTGTAAATCCAGACGTGCCCCACTTACGATCACAAACTCTTTTACATGCAAAATCCTTTTTGTTTTTAATGTTTTCGTTTTAGCTAAATTCCGCAGATTAATTGTTTCAGTCGCTTGTTGATTTAAAAATTTCCCTCGTTTCGATTTGCGGTATTAGCTGTGTTCGTTAATTAGAGTTGTTGTGGAATTCTTGGAAATAATTATGAAAAAAACCTCTATTTCGTGAGTCTTAACTAAATAATACTTCTTTAGTAATTGTGGTAAAAATATCCGGAAGTTCAACCTCAATATCTTTTCCTCCTTATTTGAATCAATTATGGCTTTCTGCTGGTTCTGTAACGTTGTAATTCCACAAAGTAAAAATACAAATCAATAATTCAATTGAATTAATAGTGTTTAAAGCGAAAATTTCAGTACCTTTAAACCAGAAAATTGTGTTTTTTCACGGCTTTTTCTCCACTTTCTTTTGGAAATGAGAAACTTTTGCAGAAAAAAAACATCCTATATTAGAGTCAGGATAATAAGGTACCTCCTCACAAAATTTTGTTAAAATCTATGCTATAGTTTTTACGTGATGCGAACACAAATGAAAAGCAGACAGACAGACGTAAATGTTACTATTTTATTATATTTATAGATTAGAGGTTCTATTAAATTTAGTACAAATCCCCTTCATCCACTTTTTCCTTCCAGGAAATTTTGTGCATCATCTTTGGACTTCGAACTTAGTTTAGTTTTGACATTTTAAGCGTTTTGAAGGGAACAACACATGTAAGAGAGTCGACCATGGATAATTTCTGATGGTGATTTGAAAACTTCTCTTTTTATATCCTGCTTATCTGTCATTATTTTTTTAAAAGACTCCTTACAAGTATGAACAGTTCGCTCAGCCAATCCATTTGACAATAGAGAAAAGGCTGCAGTAGTAATATGATCGATAACATTTATATTACATTTAGCGGTAAACTGACCTCCTCTATCACTAACAATTGTCTTGGTGAGATCTTCAATTAAAAAAAAAAAATCTTGTAAGACGTGACTTGTTAAGGATGAAGTTGATATAGACATTTCTTCTCAGTGTTAATTTAAATTTAAGAAAAGGGCTTTAATTATGTTTGTTCTTCAGAAAGTCCCACAAATTTTGAAATGAATGAGAAACTCGACTTTTATAGTTGTGCAGAAATATATTTTAGAGGACATTATTAACACTCTGGTTTCTTTTAATTACTCTTAACACCAGTGCCTCTTTTCTATAATTTAAGAGAGGAATTTCTCACAGAAAATTATTTAAAACAAATTGTTATACATTATTTTATTACTTTATTTTAAGAAGTTTATGACAAGCACCAGTCCATCCGTCCTGTATAAGACAAGTTTTCGAATACGATTTTAGATAAAAATTTTTTCTTTTTGCTCGCACTTCTATACGAACTATTTTTGTTAATAATTAACACTGCTTCTGGAAAACTTTTTAAAAACTTTTGATTGATTATAAAATGAAACATAAAGCAAATCGTGAAACATGACTTAAAAAAAAAAACAGACTAAACTTCAAACGAATAAAATAGCAAAATAAATTTCATATAAATTAAATAAAGATAAGAGGAGAAGTAAAGAGAAAAAAGGCAAAACTAATAAGAAAAAAAAAACGAATACAAAAAAATCGAAAAAGAACAAAAATCTAAACTGATAAGAAAATGAAATGAAATGGAAAGGCAACTGCCACAATATAACTTAAAAAAAAATATTCTAGATTATTTAAAAAGCTGAACTTGCATAAACAAATAGTAACAGAAAAACAAAATTAAATTTAAAACAAATAAAAAATTATAACTATAATTATAATTAACATTAAGTAATTGAATCCAACTGAACTATTCCTAAGATTGATTAAATTTAGTATTAAAAAAAAAGAAACCAAAAAAAGATTAACCGACAAACACACAGTAGTTGTTTTAAGTTTAATTATAATTTTATATTGAGTATAAACATAAATAAATTAACATTAAGTTAAGTATAAACAAAAATAACCAAAGGATTAAAAAAAAACAAACAAAAAAACCGTTAGCAAAATAAATTAACAAATAAACATTTAGAAAGTTAAGTATAAAAATTTACATATTTTTATTCAATTTAATAAAAATATTTACAACATGAACCACATCACGCATAATAGTTTTAAAAATACAAAAAATAAATAGTTAAACATAATTTAGCTTAGAAACCATTTGTATGAAAATTTATTATAAAAAAAATTACAAATGATAAATGCAATGAATAATTTTTGTACTGCTGAAACTTAGATAAATACATTTAGTTTTATATGAATAGATATTTTAGTAAATTACATAAACAAATATAACAGATAATCTATAATAAAAAAAAAATGACTTAAGTATAATCAAAAACGATTAGAATCAATAATTACCTTTTTAGACAAA
Organism: Phasia obesa; assembly: GCA_949628195.1. NCBI lineage: Eukaryota > Metazoa > Arthropoda > Insecta > Diptera > Tachinidae > Phasia > Phasia obesa. The sequence continues at coordinate 174,672,167 of OX451215.1, read as the reverse complement.
AATTAATTATGATTTTATAACAAAATTTAAATAAGTATAAACAATATACTGGTTGGTCATTCAAAAACTTTTATTTTAACTTTTGAATTAAATAATTCTTGCAAAAAAAACCGACTTCAAAACAGATAATTAGGTACCAGTTCTAAACTAAAAATGTAAGAAGTAATTTGGAAGAACTATATATAAAACAAATAAAAGATAAAGAAAATGCCCCAAAATTGGCAGGAAAACTTCAAGCATCTGCTTATTACTGTTCAAAAGTTAAGCTATTTTCACCAACATCCGTCTTTTATGGGAACAACATTTAATTTTAAATTTTTATAGCTGTAATAGCGACCATAGTAATACACAGTATGTGTAAATTTCAGTTCTCTATCAAAAACGGCTCAAAAGATAAGGCATACATAAAATTTCAATAACTATGGGAAAACTTTTTCATTTCCATAAGTCTCTATCTATAACGGTTCAAAAGACTAGTACATATAAGTCCAATTACGTCAGCTATAAGGACAGCCTTTAAGTTTTTTGTACTTTTTATTGTGTACATAATGATATTTGCTTTGTTAAAATTTCAAATGTTTATGTATAAGCGTTCAAAACATAAGGTCATATAGATCATATATCATTAACTTTACGTACACCCTTTAATTTCCAACTTTATACTTTTTACTAAAGCGGACATAGTAATATACCTTCTGTGTAAATATCAAATATCTGTCTATAAAAGTTTCAAAGTTAGGGCAACATAAATCAAATAACATCACCTATTAGGACACCCTTTAATTTACAATTTTAAATTAAAGACCTATTGTTTTTTTGTAAATTTCAACTGTGTGTCTATAACGGTTCAAAGGTTTAGTCATATACAGCAAATTACAGAACTATTGGGACACCCTTTAAATCATAATTCTAAATATTTATACTTGCTAGTATACCAGATAAAGTAGTGGAAATTCTGCCTAATTTTCACGTGTTTGTCTATAACGGATCAAAAGATAGGGCCATATAGGTAAAATTACACCAATTATGGGGAGACCCGTTAAATTCTAAATTCAAACTACATACCTGTTCTATCGGAATTAATAATACAGGTTCTATGTAAATTTAATGGTCGTGGTAAAACTGTTCAAAATTATGGACATATACATCAAATTTATTGAAGTATTGGAGCAGCCTTTAATTTATAATTTTGAATATTTATCCTTTTTATCATAAAGGTCATAGTAATCGACATTCTGTCAAACTTTCAAGGTTTTGTCTTTAACGGTTTAAAATATAGGCCCATAAAGGTCAAACTACGTCACCTATGAGGACACCCTTTAAATTTATTTTTTTATTACTTTTTGTTGGTGGGAGTGATACTCGATTTTTTTAAATTTTAAATTGGTGCCCTTTAGGGTTCTTAATACACGAAAAAACATGTATGTTGTATGGGGACACCCTTTAGTTTTTTAAATAATGATCTGTTTTTAAAACGGGACCAATCTGTAAGCATAACCTTTCAAATAAAGAAAAAAAAACTTTAAAATCGGTTTAGAAAGGGCAAGTTCTGCGGGCACAAACATAAAAAAGCAACATTTAGACGAATTGATAACCTCCTTCTTTTTTTGAAGTCGGTTAAAAAAGGTTAACAATCAAATTGAGAAAGAATTACATGATGGCAGGAATTTGTTCAGCGTTTCTTTCTTTTCAATTACATATTACGTCGTCTAAGCGGAGCCTAATCCTAAAACTGCCAACCGACATAAGCATAAGAAAACAAAAACTAGATTACTTAAGACTAAGTTTATAGGCTGCCTATCAGAATGGATGTAAAATAGGTTCGCTTGATTTTGCAAGTAGGTCCCTTTTTGCAACCTGTAACGATAAATAGAAATAAATGAGGACATTTTGATAGTTCCCTAACCTTTTTGATAAAAACAATATTTTTTTTGTTTTTTTGCCAAACAATTTTATTTCTTAACAAATTCTTCTTGAAGTTCGATAAATTTCGTTTGTTTTTGTATTTCCTTCAAATATAAATATAAATATAAATTGCTCAACGCCTTCCCTACACACGTTGGTATTATTGGTGACCTCTTCGTTTGAACCAAATTTTCTTACCACCCAGGCATTTCTTCAAATTCCGAAACAGGATGGGGTTAAATCTAGAGAGTATGCTGTTTGCCACAGTGACTAAACAGGTGTGCACTACTGCAATAGCGACACCATAATATTATATACCGGCTCGGTGGAAATATTTATATTAAAAGCCTCTTCATGATTCTTAACGACTATATCTGAAACGAAGGGCTATTAGGCGACCTGCCTTGATTTGTGCTGGTACGAAGGCAACGGAACTCAGTTAACCACTCTTTAGCAATTGATGTTAGAGGTGCAGACGGTCCCCATAGTATTAATCATGACTTTTATCAGTTTCATTGATGTTTTTACGTTACCATACGTAGTATAAGGTAAAGTATAGTAAGCGTAAAAAAATTGAGGTCGGGATTTCGACAGATTTATACGTTTCCTGAATCCATTTTTACTATTTTCGCGATAAGTTTGTACAGGTCATACCGTATAACGTATGACATATCAAAATGAAATTCAGTATGTACTTTTGATATATGGAGATGAAGAGCTATATAAATTTTGAGCATAATCGGGAGGGGAAAAGGGGTAGTTTACATACTCCCAAATTTTGTGAACGCTATTCAGGTCATACTGTATGATATATCAGTATGTGACTTTGGTATATGGAGATGAAGAGCTGTATTAATTTTGGACATAATCGGGAGGGGGCAAGGGGTAGTTTACATACTTCCAAATTTTTTGAACGCTATACAGGTCATACTGTATGAGATATCAGTATGTGCCTTTGGTATATGGAGATGAAGAGCTGTATTAATTTTGGACATAATCGGTAAGGGGCAAGTGGTAGTTTACTTAATACTCCAAACCGAAAATAATTAATTTTATAATTCGAATATATTTTGAGAATTTATATTCTTTATATAATATATGCATAAAAATATCTGTTTCCATTGGGTATGGTAAAGTTGAGGGTAGGCTACTCAAGATTTTTTTAATTATGTTAAATCAGAATATGAAATTCACCTTTTCCATTTTCGACCAAATAGACGAAGTTCCTTCTTTTCAATGTCTGTCAAAAATAAACTAGAAAACATATTTTGCTCAAAAGTCGACAGTGGTCCAGTAGTATGGAGCAGTATTGAAATGAAATTGACTAAAATGCTGAAGATACAAAAACCCACGAACTTATCAAACTGTTCCCTTATAATAGATTGGAAATATATAATTTTCATTCCTGCATTATAAACTGTACAGTATTAAGACACTGACAGAATTCCAAAAGTACTCTTTCTTAGTTTCAGATCTCAGACAAGACTTGGGGACTGGTTTCTCCATTACTGCCAATAGTCAATTAGTCAATGAGGCGGAGATTTTCAATATATTTGATTCTCACGGAAGAGTTTAGGGTTACCAGTTCCCTCGCGATTGCTGTTATGATACAGACATGACTCCAAAAGTCCTCACCAAAATCAATAAATTCTTTTACACGAAGAGTCTCATTAAAAACAGAGCAGTGTTAAGACAGTGGTATGTATCCGATAGTTCTTTAAAAGTTTCAGCCTTCAGACAGGTTTTTCTTTCAACATATTTGTATATTATATTCTCGTGGGGCAATTATCTATCCTTTTGGATAGATAACGATAGATAGCGATACTTTGCTTCAACATTCCCAACGTTTCGAACAAACTTACTGACGACAGTCTGGAGAGGCTGTTTAAGAAGCGAGACTCCAGACAAATTTTAGTAGCTCTTTTCGAAGCAGGACAAATAATTTAAAATAAAACATCCTTAAAAATCCTTTACAGCTCCTTCTTTTCACGAAACTTTCTAAAGTTTTCATTAAACATTAATGCCAGTTTTCTTGGTTTTAAATTTAAAATAAAACATCCTTAAAAATCCTTTACAATCCTGCTTTTCACGAAACCTTCTAAAGTTTTCATTAAACATTAATGCCAGTTTTCTTGAAAACCATGCCAAGTAGGCTGATTTTGTTAAAAAGTAAGAAAAATTACGCTTATGACTCAGTGTGCTCTAGGCTCTTTTAACTATTTTACTTGTGACAGATCGCAACCACAGAAATAATATATTTCCTAGAACTGAAAAACTCCTTCTTTGATAATTTATTAACTATATAATTACCGCCCATCCGGTAACTCGCTTGGATGTTGTACAACAACGGCCGGGTTGCAGCATAGCTGCAGATGTAATAAACCTTTTTTTAATTTTTTAGGGGGAATACCAAAGTTGATCTCTAATGGTAAAGGTGCCTTTTTGACCTCCTGTGCTCCTAAAGGATTTCTGGTACCCGATTGAAAATTACGACTACTTTACAAACCCAAACTACCCAACCAGTAAATATTGTCTTATTTTTTATATCAACTGAATACTTGGGGGATTCACAGTTTCATATTGTCATAATATTCTACAAGTTTACAATATCACAAAAATATTTTTGTTGCTTTTTAAAGAAACAAGTTTTTAAGAAACAGAACCAAGTTTATTGTACTGTCTTAATAAATAAAAACTTTTTTTTAATAATTTTCGGTATCTTTTATTATTTTTGTTTATAACTTAAACTTGTTTTTTTACTTAAGTTTAGTTCGTATTTATTAAATTAAATCCAAATATAAAAAAATTTTCGAATGGCAGCAAGATCAAGAATCCTTACGATTTAAAAATACATTTAAAGTCGGTTTGAGGAAATACAAATCGAAATTAGGTGTAAAGAAAGTTTATTTTTTATACTTGTTGCTGCGGAACTTCGTCATTTGGGTATCCTCACAGGTGACGTACTATGTCCTAACCGCTATTGACAGACACTTAAACACAAAATGTATATAATTATATCCGCTATAACAACAAGTATAACAAATAAAGTTATAACTTAAGAGGCCTCCCCCTCCCAAAACGTGATTCTCACATATACACTGTTAGAAAAATTCACTGTTGGATTACTTACGAATAAGGTGAAAAATGGCATCAATGTAATGACAAAAGTCATCATATTATTTTGTTATTATTTAGGTGTCATCTTTGTAATGTGTACAATGTCATCAACTCGATGCCATATCTTGTGTATCATTAATAGGTTTATTTCAAATAATAATATTTCCATTACTATTTTATTTTAAATTTGATTTCTATATATATTTTTCATCTTTAAAAGCATTTTTATAAAATTAATTAAAAATCGCCAACATTATGACAAATGTCGTATATAACAAATGTCATGTGTGTGACAAATACTGTATGTGACAAATGTCCTATGTAATTTAATCTTTACGCCTTTTTAAAAACAGAACAGTTTATATTCACATACAAAGCTCATGAGCAAATGAGAAACGAGATGACACCTCTTCTCAGAAGATGACACATTTTCTGTGGAGATGACACCTCTTCTGACATTTGTCACATTAAGTGACAAATAAATAAGAACGCTCCAGCAATTTATATTTTTTTAATGGCCACGGTTCGTATTCCAGCCTTCTCCAATTAACAGTATTTTTGAAAAATATGTGATCGCGCAAAGGGACCTAAGGGTAATAAAGTTAAAGTACATTTTACCCTTTTTTCAACGTGTTGAAGGGAGGGGATGTAAATTAATTAATAATCAATAATAAAGAATTGATTTCAAGTTTTCAAAAAATTTTATATTTTTCTCCCGGTACTCAGAGACACTTCGGAGGTTCTGGGACCACTTCTGTTCGCTTTCTCACTAAATTTTAAACAAGGTCACTCCCATTCAATTCATTAGAAATTGTACCACTATTTAAAAAAAGTTTTTCCAAATAAGTTGCCATTTTAACGCATTTTTTCCTAAACTTTATTTTTATCACACTTGTGCGGGAAAATATACAAATGTATCGCATCTTGTAGGCATCATAACGAAGCACTGTATGATTGGACGTATGTCGGAGCGTATGGGAACCTCTGATAGTAATAGCAGCAGAAGCTGTCTTGATGATGAGGAGGAGGAGGAGTAGGAGTCAGCTCAATGCCTTCTCTGCAAGTTATTTGGGCCAAAGTTTCTTTCACGAACTGGACTGTCTTGGATTTGCAATACTGAGTAGCCTGATATGTTTTGCCAGAGATTTCAGTTGGTTCTTACGAACTGGAGATACTGTAGTTCTATACGGAACTATGATGGTAGATGGACGTCCAGGCATCACAATGGGCCCTATGGGACCCCTAGTGAACTCGCTTTGTGCATACATAACCTAGGCCAACCTGTGCTTTATTTTAATTTGTTTTAGATTTGATACCCAAATGACCGCTTGTGTGTTGATATCGGGGTTTTTGCAAGAACAAGGCCCTTTGCTATAACTTGCCCATAGCTGAAGTTAGGATTTTATCGGGGAAATAAATAAATAGTTTTTCTCTATAATATCAATGGTAAGACCAGCTACTATAACTTGCCTTTCAAGTACGCCATAGTTAAAGGTTATTTTTAGCTTGCTTTTAATAATGGGCCTTAATGTTTCTATTTTTATTTTTAAATAACTTATTTAAGTTTATAACATTTATCTATCGTTTGTTGTAAATAGCGGAACACTCAATTGTGAGAGGTTGTTTACAATAGTCATGTTTTCAACATAAGACATATGACTTTATGACACCTTGTGAAACCCCCAATTATATTTTATTTTTTTTTTTTTATTTCTTTTGGACAAATCATGGTATAAGTAAGCATGCTTAAAAATCTTTAACTAAATATTGTAAGAAATAAACACAATAAATAAATAAAAAAAAAACTTTTTCGAAATTAATCCATCCTAAAACGATAATGAAAATATAAGAAAACCTTAATGCACTTAAATAAATTAACAACTGGATTTTAATAAACATTTTCAGTTGAAAGACAAACAACCAAATAAATTAAACTGATTAAAAAAACTTAAATAAAATTGGAAATATTCTTCTATAAATTGTTTTAGGTTACTTTAGCACTTATAATAATTTTAAGCTTAAGATTTATTTTAAAAATAAAGAAAGCATTTTCATAATTTAATTATTACATTAAAAAATCTTTTATTAACAACAAAACCAAATATTAATTATAATAAAACATTTTTTGACTGTGATCATTTAACGATAAAAAAAAATCATTAAAAACTCAAGCATTGATAAATTAAAAAAAGATAAGAACGAACTTAACAAAAAGCAATTTTTTCTTATTTTTAATATTAAAGACTTTTTAATTTTAATTCATTTCCAAAACTGACATTTAAACACTTGAGGAAAAATTCAAAATTGTTACTAAAGAAAAAGGCATAATTGTAGAGAAGAGCATGAATGTAGAGAAGAACCTTTAAAAAAGAGAAATAATAAAATTATAATTAAAACACAAAAGTTAACTCGGTATTAGATAAATAAATAAAGTAAGTAATCTGTAAGAAAAAGTTGAAAAAGAAAAGAAATCATTGTTGTGAGAGAAAGAATTAAAAAAGTTTTAACATGAAATCGTTTTAGGTTAGAAAATAATTGTATAAAAAAAAAATAAATAATTAAATATAAAAGAACATTAACAGACCGTCAAGCAAATACATATTTTTTGTTATTGTAATTAAATCTTAAACAATTGACTTAAATCTACAGTGATGGTTGAAACATTTAAAAGGGAAATTATAATTTTACCCAACGCATTTTAGTTTCACATGTCCCAGTATATCTGTAAGTTAAACGATTGAGCAATAATCGGCATTGCCTTCGTAAGTCATTACAAACATGTTTGAACAACAGTGTATGAATTGACAACAGCATGATGCGACAATTGTCACCCCGTTGTATTGTTCAACATATGGAGACCTTTAATAAATATTGAAACATTCTGTGAATATGTAATTAGTCAAGGGATATAAAATGTATGATAGTTCAAGGTTATTATTAGAGAAGTAAGTAGAGCCATGTCCATTCAATATCAATGTCCCTTCTTATTCTGCCTGCCAACTTGTAGTGAAAAATTCCAGAGCGTTTGATGGAAATCGAACCCACAAACCCGGTCTGATAGACAAGCACCCTATCTTCTAGCCCACTGAGGCACCCTTCCTATGGGAAAACTAACAGCCAATTTAAAAATCACCAGTCATTTAAAATCCTATTGTATTGTAGCAACGTTTTCGCTTTTGTGAATATAAATACTTCTGCTTGTATAACGCTGCAGTTGTTTAGAAGACAGAAAGTCATGTTTATCACAAATTGCTCTATTGGTTGGAACAACAATGGACTCTAAACTATTAGAATGACTCTATAAAGCATGGAGCATATAATGGGTATTTTAAGCTGCATGAGACCTTTCGATATCAATAACGATCGTTTGACAGCTGAAAATGTAAATCTGTGTAGACATTTCTGTTCGGTAAGGTTCGGCAAGTCATCACGAATCGTTTAACACCAGAGATTTACTTAAAAAAAAAAAAAATAAGTCTCTTTGCCAAGTTCATAGACAGCTTCGTCTATTTTACGGTTTGTATAATCGTCCTAGTGCGCAAACAATTCGTGCATTTGTTGATCGTTTTCGCGCTTAATTTACTCTTCTCAATTTCAAACCATCAACAAGACAAAGAAATGTGCCTACCGCAGAGAATATTCCTGGTGTAGAGCGAAATATTAAAGAAGAGGCGAAAATGTCAATTTATCGTCATTCTCAACTACTTGGTCTTTGTCCTTCGACTACGTGAAAAATTTTACGGAAGCGTCTTGGCTTGAAAATACAACTCGCCTAAGAATTTATGCCAAATGACCATGGTTTGCGTCGCATTTTTGCTGATTGGGCTCATTTAAAACTGTCCGAAGATGAGCATTTTTCAAATGATTACGTTAATAAGCAAATTGTCTGTATTTGGAACGAATATAATCATAAAGCCGTTAAGTAATCACCATCACAATTTGTTGAAATTAATTGTTTGGTGCGGTGGCGACATCATCGGTCCTTAGTTCTTTCGAAATGAACAAAGAGCTGCCATTACGTTTCTAAGCGAGCGCTATTGAGCTATGTTGACTTCATTTTTGTATTCAAAGATTTTTCAGCTAAACTTCAACGTCTTTTAGTTTCAACAAAACGGCACAACTTGTCATACAGCACGCTTAACAACTGATTTATTGCATAATCAATTTGGTGGCATCATTATTTCCAGAAGCCTTTGGACTGCTTTTTATGAGTCCATGTTAAGTCATTGTTTTATACCGACAAACCAGCAACTCTTGAAGCATTGGAAGCCAATATTCAAGCCACTAATGACGCCATGCGGCCAAATTTATTGAAAAAAGTTGAAAAAAATTGGCCTGATCGAACGGACCATGTAAGTCGTAGCCGCGGCGGACATACATATGTTATAAATGATATTTAAAAAATAAATTTTATGAAATTGTCTATCATTCCAGCAATATATCTTCTTCTTATATTTTGTTTTTAAGCTCTCATGCAGCTACAAAAAACCACCCGATATATGAGTGAAAGTGGTATAAGTCAAAAATTTTAAAAATCTAGTTTATCAGCTATTTCATGTCAAATCCTAATAAAATAAATTAATCTGAAGTAATTTGCAGTATGCCATGGAAAATTTGATAAATTGAGTTTATACAGTATAATAGAGTTACTGTATATTTTAATAGTGGTATAAGTCAGTCTGTTTTCAAAGTTTAGCAAAGCAATTATTGGTAATTTTGTCATGTCTTCAGAGAGCGGTTTAGGTACGATCAGGTAATCCTATAATGTAAAAATGCACTTAAAACCAATGAAGAAGCTGTATCTTGGCTAAAAATGCAATGGATCAGATTTCTAAAAAATGCTCCATACAAGATGATTTATAAAACGTCTTTAGATGACAATTCCGAATTCAAAGTGTTAGGGGTGTAAGCGTATCGACACACGAATCAACTCTATTTCCACATGATGACCGAATACATGGCAGAATAACCATGCTAAACATCCCAGTATATCAGGAAATGGTTATAGTAAATGTCGGGTACGTGGAAAGTTTGGACACCATGGATCAACAACACTCTTTGTAGTAGGCAGCAGCCTTACCACCAAACTAAGGAATCAAAGCTTGATAAACACTGATTCCCCAAATATAACTTATCAACATTTCAACCTAAAAGAGGAAGGCCAAGAATATACGAAAATATTGATTTGCTTCCATTATACACAACCATTAGACCAATACTGAAGAAAAAGTTAAAGATATGATGGATTTATTATCCTATATGCCACAAATTTTCCACATACCCTCTATTTCTCTAATTACTTAGTTACAATGTAATGAGCCTGAATAAAATGTTAAATTTCAAATACAAAATTTTCCGTGATGGTTTAAGTCATTTATAAAATCAAGCAGATAATTTTGAAAATGGTATAAGTCCATTTCAACCTTTCAAAATCACATTTCCTTTTAAAAATGGTTAAAACTTTTAAAATCACTACAACTACTTCTTTGTTGGCGTCATTTAATTGTCAAAATACAACAATATTATTTAATTATTAATAAAATTTTTGGGAATTTAAATATTAATTATTTAATATTATGCTAATTACCCATAACGTTTTATAATAAAAATGCAATTTATTTGTTGGGGAAAAAGAGCTAGTCCCTATACGTATTTTAGTGGTTGCTCAGGCCAGATCATCAGGAAACCTTTTTCCTAATTTTAGAGAAGTCAAAAATACTCTATAAGTAATAAAATTCCACAAAACGCAATGAGAATTATGCATGTTAATAGAACAATATTACAGAATATTAAAGCTTCAACAAAATGAAAACCTCTTAATATCTCGAAACAAGTAATATATGACTTATACCACTTTCATAATCAAGGGCTCATTTATAGTTTGACTAAATTGCCTTACAAGTGCGTCCAAGACTCTTCAGAGGACAGACATTTCACTAAATAATATTGGTATCATTACCGCCTCTAATAGCCGATTCAAACGTCTTCGGTTTATGCCCCAAAAAGTGTGGCCTTGTTGCAATCGTAGATTATCATAATGGTGGTTAATGATTTAAGCTAAAAGTTTGTCTTTCTAAGATAATGTCCGAATATTTCGAGCTATTTAAAAGGTCCATGCGATATAAACTGAGAGCGAGAGTTCAAATAACAGCGCTAAAATCTTCAGCACTCAGTTTCATCAAGTTCTTAAAGTTTTTAAACTAATGAAAACTATGTCTAATTATTATTACAGTTGCAAATGTTTTGACCATTATTGTATATTAATTTGTATTTCAAACAAACACTCATACCCACACACATTCACACATTCACATAAACTCAATATAGTTGTTAAATAATTAAATAAATTTTATTATAAAATTGTTATTTGTTATTAATTGGCAGTTATTAAACAAAAAAAAAATTAATTAGAAAAAATTGCAACCTGAAAACAAGTATTAAATAAATAAATAAATAAATAAATAAATAAGTAAAAAAACTTTAAACAAAGAAACGTTTAAAATTAAATAATGACATTAAAATAAATGTTTTATAATTTTAACAATTTTATCCATTATTGTTATTATTAGTAATTATGTTAATAACTTGTTATAATGGAGTTTTATCCTTTTGTTTGTGGCCATAAATTATTTTCTTCTTTTTGGCTTCAAACTTATTGAACAATTTTCAGTTGGCAAAATAAATTTAAATTGATTTTCAGCAACAGAAACAACAAACAATTTTATGGGAAATTTTTATATGATTCAATTAAATTGTGTTATTTATTTGTGTTAATAAATACAATTTAAATAGATTTTTTTTTGTAATTTAATTTCGAAAATCCATTCAACATCTGAACACAGTTTTATTTGGCAGAAATAAATTCTGTGTTTAATTTAGAATATTTGTGTTTGATTGAAATCGTTAAACATTTAATTTATATTTCAGTGTTCAATGATTGTAGATTTTATTGTGGTTACAGACAAACCTAAATAAGCGTTCTACGCGTAACGCTGTCTAGCGCCTAGCTCTGACGCTGCAATGACAAACCTTAACAAGAGCGCAACGCTCTGTCATGAACCGATTTACCCAACTTTTTTAAATCTTCATCATAACCCAACTTTTTTATGGAAAGAAAAATTGACCACGCCTACTTCTACGCCCACTTTTTAAGTAGCTAGAGGACTATAATAGATAGATCTTGAAAATTTTGCACCAGTAAGCCCCTTAATAATATAAATAGTTTAGCAAAACATAGACAGGATTTAAGTAGTGGGCGTAGTACCTCCGATACAACGTGAACAATTAGTGTTGTTTACCTGTAGAACCTAAATAGGTAGAGTTTTTAATGCTTTCCACAAGTAATCCTCATAATAATGTGCATAGTCTAACAAAACACAGGCTACATTAGGACAGTAGGCGTGGTACCTCCCATACAATGTAAAAAATTATTATCGTCCACCTAGAGAACTGCAATAGGTAGAGTCTTGCACAAGCAACCCTCATACTGATGTGCATAGTATTACAAAACAGAGACTGGGTTAGGGCGGCGGTAGTGGTACCTCTAGTGAAAAATTATTATCGTGTACCTAGAGTACTACAATATGCAGAGTTTTGAAACCTTGCACAAGTAACCCTCATACTAATATGCATATAAAGTAACAAATTATTATTGTGTGGCTAGAGAACTACAATATGTAGAGTCAGCAAAACTTGCACAAGTAACCCTCAAACTACTAACTAATAATGTGCATAATTGAGGGTGCTGTGGCTTAAGTGAGGGTGCTGTAGCTTAAGTGGTTAGCACGTTGACTACTAAGCAATGGTCACGAGTTCAATACTCAGCCGTGGCAACATCAATTTGTCTGATATGTATTAATTTCTCTTTATAATAATGCATATCACAGCGCCCTCCTTCGCCGGTATTGCCACATAGCACTAAATCGCCGGCGAAGTAAAATAATTATAAATTGGCTATGCTAGCTTCGAACTAATTCGCCTAAATAACACCAGAGGCGCTGCAATACTGTTCTAAAAAATAATCATAACGTGCAATTGCAGTGTTGCCAGAATCGAAGCTTTACTATCACTAACCATCTGTCTTATCTACTACTATCCCTTTCCAAAGGAAGTACCACAGTTAATGTAGGCATTAACTGCCTGAGTGGTACTTCTCTTTTAAAAAAAAAAAAAAATTTTGCAAACTACAGTCTGGATTAGGACAGTGGGAGTGGTACAATACGCATAGTCTAGCAAAAACCTGATTGAATGGAAATAGTGGGCATCGTACCTTGCATAGCGCACGTTTTCGAGTTAAATGTTTGCCATACTTTTCTTCCAAGTATTTATTGTATTTTTTTATGGATGAATGTTGCGAAGCGCACCCGGGATAGCTAGTTTCGTTTAATAAAACCCAATAAATTGAAATGCAAAATAGAGATAAAATCGCTAGATAAAGCAGAAAGGTACTAAATGAATAATTACAATTGGGTTGCAGCCAAGTTCACTGTTTAACGTTCTGTCAAAATTGGATTTTACCATTGCAAAGCGTTGACGCCGCGCTATTTAGGTCTACTTCATACATTTTGTATGAAAATGAAAAATATAGACAGTTAGTTAGCGATCAGCGCGCTTATTTAGGTTTAGCAGCTGCTAAGCGATAGCAATGAAAAATCTCCCAGATTGTCTAATATTCTATCGTGATTGATCCCTATAGATTCCAATATAAACTACGTTTGAGAAATGTAAGTGTACGGCTCTATTAAATTTCTGTTTTATTTTTGAAACAGCTTTAGTGTTAATAAACAACGGTTTTTGATGGAGCGATGATCCTTACGTGGGAGTCGTCTACACAACCTACCACCAACCTATACGCAGAGAAAAACATGGTTATGGTATGGTCACAGGAACCATCTTATGTTCTCTGCAACAATATATGGTTGCTATGAATAACTTATAGTTGTTTTAAAGTCACTACTATAGTCGCGACACCACAAACAATATTTAATAGTATTCCAAAACAGTGTTGTAGTAATAACAATAAGGAAAAAGTGCTTAAGTCTGATTTTTAAGTTTTGTAGGAGAGCAATTTTAAACTTTAAAATAAATAAAGTTTGCCTATGGGAGTCATACGTATGATTTTGAAAAATATTTTATATCTACCAAAAGTACGCAGGCGTTGCAATTAATAAGTTGTAAAAGGAATTTTCTATGATTTTGAAAAATACCTTGTAGTTTCTTAAGCTTTTTTCCAAATACGATTCGGCATTGAAAAAAGATTAGTAGAAAGTTTTTTTGCTATAACTTCCTGAAAAATATTTCAAAATAATTGAAAATTTGCACATGGGTACTTTGAAGTACGGAGACTTCAAAGGTGCCAGTAACTTAATTTTTGCTTAAGTCGACTTAAGCACTTATTCCTTGTTGCCACAGATCTTACTAGTTTATATATGATTATTTTTCACGTATTTAACCACAGTAGTCGTACAAAGAAAATAAGATTGGGTTTTTCTGAAGTTTAATTTTGAGTTTAGTTTTTAAAAATCATTAGAATCCTATTTCCTTTCTCAATATTGTTTTCTCGTTGCTTGTAGTATTCCGTAATATGTGTGGATCCAAAAAAATATTGGCTTGATGATGGTTAAAAACTAATGATCATTAGCAAAGTTGTATTATTAGTCCAAAATAATACTGTATTTATAACCATAATATATTACTAGTAAACAAATTATTTTGCACGTATTTAACCACAGTATAACTAAAAACAAATACAAAATGTTTGATTTGTATGGAAGTTTTGTGTTCAGTTTCTTTTTTTTAATTACTAGAATTCCCTTCTAGATTATGGTTACCTCAACCATGTTTTCTTTTTGCGTGTAATATTCCGTATTTATGTGTAGAACCATAAAATATTTTTGAAATTATTTTAAACGAAACATAAATTTAACAGCATTAAATAAAAAATAAATAAAAGAAGCATAAAAAATAAACAAAATCATGGCAATGCAAATAAAAAATTAAAACGCTAGACAAGATTATATTAAATCGTGCTTGACAATATAATTTAATAAAAAAAAATAAATTAAACAATTAATGTAGAAAATTTAAACCAAACCGCCATTAAGCCAATAGGAAAACTAAAAAAAAAAAAATAAGAAAAAAATATTAAAAATAATAAAAACCTATGCACAATAAAAAAAATAATTGGTTAAAATAAACTAAAATTCTAGACACTATAAAAAAAATAAATATTTAAACAAACTGGAGAAAAAATCAAGTTCACCATTCATTATTATTTATTTAAAAAAAAATTAATAAAAATAATTGCTCTTGAATGTTAATTTCGTTTTGTTCGCAATTATGTACGAATTGTTTAAAGCTGACTTTTAAAAATGATAAGGTCACTTAATTTTGCTAGCTTTGCAAAATTTAAGAGAGCATTTGATGACAATGTCATTTATAAAATGATTGTTGCTCACATGTTGTTCACATAAACTTTGTTAGTTCACTGCGGGACAATTGTACTCAAGCCATGACTCGTCAAATAGAAGTGATATAAGAAGTGATAAATCGTGACTGAAGAAATATCACGTTGCAGATTTAAAATTATTTACAAAAATAGTAAATTAACAGTATTATAGTAACTGACAATAATTAAGCCCGAAAAAGTTAGGTCTAAGATGTAATCCAGAAAATCGCAATACAGCAATTGACACTCTACTAGGTCATATCCTGTCACCTTGTTAAACTATCAGCTTCCCGCTAACTAGTGGTCAGCTGTACTAGTAGGTAGTGTGTTAGTATATCAGTACGGGGTTGTGAGTTCGATTCCCTCCAAAGAGATGCTTGGATATAATTTGGATATCTCAAACTGGTAAACTGTGTGACAGATCATTTGGTCAAGATAAAAATGGAAATAAGACCACTATGCCTGAAAAAAAAGCTAAAACGAAAGTGCATATTGTGTATAAATGTTTATCAACGAGGCTAACATTAGCCTTTGGACCACGACCATACATACATATATTAAATGTGGATGCTATGGGGATAACCAAACCAGTAGTTTTACGTGATGTGAACACAGATAGAAAGACAGCCAGAAAATGAGTTACTGTTTTATTATAAGTATAGATTCAGAATATTTCTCTAAATTAAACACTTAAGCTGGGCCCCTGCAATGAGCGACAAAGTGATAAAGCGGAAATCAGTTAAGTGGCGACTTTGAGCAGTTTGGTTTATTACTGAGCGGCGTTTCTTAGCTTTTAGTTGGTGAAAAGTCATTGTCACCGAACTGCCGCTTGTCGCTCTGTTGCTCACTTTCGGCCTTAAATAATTGTTGTTTTTATTTATTATATATTAATATTATATATTAAGGCAGTAAACCTTAATATACACAAAGCAATATTTTCAAAATTAACTTACTTTGGTCTTAATAATCCCCTTGTGATGCTTGTTAGAGAATAATGCAAAGAGCTCCAGAGTAGCTGCACTAGGTCCAGTGCTGAAACATTTCGAAACCTGGATAAATTAATTTATTTTAATACAGTCAGAGAACTAGTCTGGCTGCCATGAAACGTCACCCTATCAATAGAGCACGCTGGGTAATAGCAGAGGAGTTATTTCGCCGTTTCCTTCTCCTCATTATCCAACAAAACAAAAGTTATTATAACAAAATTTTAATCACTTTCTATGTACATAAATGACGTAATTCCAAGTCAGCACATCCAACAGTGTGCCTATCTGTTCTCGATAATGTTGCAATAAATCATTGCTATCTTCCTCTAATCATACTGGGCTATAGAAGCCTCGAAATCCTGCAGGTGATTTCGCTAGACCAACTGACATAAGTAAAGGACCCGCAGTTAATCATGTTGATAGGTTTCTTTACAGCACCTTAGAGCGACTCTCACTAGTCGGTCTATCTTCTGGACCTTAAAAGCAGGTTTAAAATCTAGCAAGTATGAAATTATATTCCCGAGTACCTCCGTACGCCGCGCTAACCAAAGGAATTCCATATTAAAATGACTCGTCATTTTGGTTAGGGATGTTCGGTATTCGCTACTTTATCAGGATGACATCGGGAATTTATCGCAGAGATTCTGTAATTATAGAGGCTATGTTTTTAAAGATAAAATTTTATAAATTTATTTTTAAAAATTTTTGTGATTTACACTGCAAGCGATACTAGTTAAGGTTTAGAGGGTCTGCATTTTAAAGGAACACTTTTTTAAAACTATTATGAATAAATTATATCCTTCTAAGTTTAAATAGACAAAATCTGAGCATATAATATATTCGATTGACGTAACAGAATTTTATTAGTGAGGTGACCTTATCATTTACACGCGCACCAAATTAGGCTCAAATAGTTATTATGTATTTAGTATTTAGCTTTTCCAATAACTATTTACGTTTGTTAACATAATCTTGTTAGTGTTATTTGGTTTTCATAAGCTTTAAATTTTATTTTTGATAAAACAAAATTGTTGAAAAGTTAAAAAAAAACTGTTTAATATTTAAAAAAAAGAAAAAATAACAAATAACAAATCAGAACATTTTGTAAATAAAATTCATTAAATGAAATAAAAAAAAAATTAAAACTGAAATTTAGTCAAATAATTAACTGTTAAATATATTAATAAATTTAAATTAATAATAGGAATTTTATAAAAATCATAAATCAACACAATAAAAAAAAATTGTTATAAAATTTTGCTTAAGAGTAAACCAAAAAAAAAAAAAAAATCACTGAGACACACTCAAAAACATTTATAAAAATCTTTAAAATAAATTTTTTACACATAAATTTTTGATAAAAAAAAATCAAATCTATTCTAAGAAAAAAAAAGAAAGAAAAAAATTTGGAAGCAAAACAAAATTCAAAATTTATTTCTTAAATTATTATTTTTTAATAAGGAGTGTTGTGTTCGGCCTTTTTCTTAATCAGGCCAGGCCTCAAGCTTGACTATTTCTTCCTTTAAATTATTATTTTTTATTTCAATAAAATAAAATTTCCAGGGGCGAATTACAGCATTCGATATACAGCAAAATTTTAAAAGAATTTAAATGAACATTAATTTTTATTAACATCAAATAATATTTGCCCTTAGAATATCAAATACTTGTTAAACTAATAAAATTGCAAAAAATATTTTTTTATAAGAAAAAAGAAATCAGCCTCAGATTTTTTTCACATATTTTTTTTACAAAAAAAAGGTGTAAGCAAAATGATTTTTTATATATAATTTTTTCCATTAATCGGCTAAGATTTTTAATAATGAAATTACCAAAACCCAAAAAAAACAATCTCAAACAACAACCACAAACATTGTTTAATAACATTTAAAATCATGTTACAAATTTAAGAAATTTATTTAAAATTTATATAAAATAAAAACCATAAACTAAATAAAAAAAATCACTAGTAATAAATAAAAAAAACACTATAATAAAAACATGTGTAATTTAATGTTAAAACAATGAAATATTTATAATAAAAAACAAAGAAAAATTAAAAAAAACTGAATCAATAATAACAATAAGATGATTGAAAGTAAAAATATAAAACAAAAACAAATAGAAAAAGTTGAAATAAAAAATCTGAAAAAAGTATAATTGATACAAAAAAATATTAAACAAAAATCAAGTTTATTTAATTTCTTTTGGAATTAAAAAAATATTAAATGAGTGGTAAGTTACAGCTGA
This sequence comes from Phasia obesa, assembly GCA_949628195.1. Taxonomy (NCBI): domain Eukaryota; kingdom Metazoa; phylum Arthropoda; class Insecta; order Diptera; family Tachinidae; genus Phasia; species Phasia obesa. Next base: position 174,653,462 of record OX451215.1, on the reverse strand, counting down.
GTAAATTATTTAATAAAATTATATTTTTATACCCTTCACAACACAGGTGGAAAGGGTGTATATATGTAAGTGTATCATTCCGTGTGTAATCTCTACACACACAATATATAAGTGTGTCATTCCATGTGTAATTTCTACAATATTAATTTCCGACCTCATAAAGTTTATATGTTCTGGATACTTATAAATAGAGAAGTTGTTTTAGCGATGTTCATCTTTACGCCTGTGTTCGGGTTGATATCAAATTTGCCAAGGCACCGGAAGAGATACAGACAATTTAAGCACAAGAATATCTCAGGCAAAGTTTCGAAAATTTTGCTATTGAAATTCAGCAACATCAGACCACTCAATTGGAGGTAGCGGGAAAATAACCATGCCTAACTAGATTTTTTTTTTAATTTTTTCAGGTGTTTTTTTTTCGGTTGTAATGATTCTATTTTCCTTTTTTTTTGTTAAACAAATATTAGACCGCTAAAAGTAAAAAAAAAATAAAAAAAAACTTTCAAAAAAGTTTTTAAAAAAATGTTCAAAACAAATTGTTTAAGAAATATTTCAAAAAAATTTAAAAAAACATGTTCAAAAACATATTGGTACAGAAAAATTTTAAAAAAATTTAAAAAAAATTTTTTGTTTATAAAATTTTTGCAAAACTTTTTACAAACGATTTTCGATTTTTTTTTTTTTTAATTTTAATTATTATTAGTCAAACTATTTATGTATTACATACAATGAAATTTATAATCAAGCTTAAGTTCGTTTTTATTCTCTCTAAGAAAGAATTAATTAAATTACAAATTAGGTGATAATATTAAAGAAAAATTGGGAAAATTTAATTTTTAGACACCAGCAGGAGCGGAATGCACATTTTCTAGACAGCCACGTCCGTCATCTAATCTAATTAGGGTAGTGTTTAGTTGTAAGCATCATATATTTAACCAACCAAAACCAGATAAAGGAATACGAGAAAACTTGTATTCAATTATCAATCGTCAGTTGGTGAGAACGAAGTATACCACTACCTTAATTGTTGCATATTTTTACTTTTAATATTTACCACCTTATATGTTGTTGTTCCGTCACCCAACCTTCGGTTAGCAATGAAAGTTACTTTTTAACCGACTTCAAAAAAGAAGGAGGTTATCTATTCGTCTGAATGTTGCTTTTTTTATGTACGTAACCTCAGAACTCAGCCATTTCTGAACCGATTTTAAAATTTTTTTCTTTATTTGAAAGGTTATGCTTTCAGGTTGGTCCCATTTTAAAAAGAGTTCATTATAATTAAAATTAAAGGGTGTCCCCATACAACATACATGTTTTTTACGTGTATTAAGAACCGTAAAGGGCACGAAATTAAAATTTAAAAAAATTGCGTTTCGCTATAGCTCCCAACAGCAGAAATTAATAAAAAAATAAATTTAAAATTTATAGGGTAACCCCATAGGTGACATAATTTGACCTACTTAGGTCTATCTTTTGAACCGTTATAGACAAAACCTTGAAAATTTTACAGAATGTCGATTACTATGACCGTTAAAAATGATTTTTTTGAGGTTAGGATTTTCATGCATTAGTATTTGACAGATCACGTGAGATTTCAGACATGGTGCCAAAGAGAAAGATGCTCAGTATGCTTTGACATTTCATCATGAATAGACTTACTAACGAGCAACGCTTGCAAATCATTGAATTTTATTACCAAAATCAGTGTTCGGTTCGAAATGTTCAAATGTGAGAAATTTTGTTCAGCGATGAGGCTCATTTCTGGTTGAATGGCTACGTAAATAAGCAAAATTGCCGCATTTGGAGTGAAGAGCAACCAGAAGCCGTTCAAGAACTGCCCATGCATCCCGAAAAATGCACTGTTTGGTGTGGTTTGTACGCTGGTGGAATCATTGGACCGTATTTTTTCAAAGATGCTGTTGGACGCAACGTTACGGTGAATGGCGATCGCTATCGTTCGATGCTAACAAACTTTTTGTTGCCAAAAATGGAACAACTGAACTTGGTTGACATGTGGTTTCAACAAGATGGCGCTACATGCCACACAGCTCGCGATTCTATGGCCATTTTGAGGGAAAACTTCGGAGAACAATTCATCTCAAGAAATGGACCGGTAAGTTGGCCACCAAGATCATGCGATTTGACGCCTTTAGACTATTTTTGTGGGGCTACGTCAAGTCTAAAGTCTACAGAAATAAGCCAGCAACTATTCCAGCTTTGGAAGACAACATTTCCGAAGAAATTCGGGCTATTCCGGCCGAAATGCTCGAAAAAGTTGCCCAAAATTGGACTTTCCGAATGGACCACCTAAGACGCAGCCGCGGTCAACATTTAAATGAAATTATCTTCAAAAAGTAAATGTCATGGACCAATCTAACGTTTCAAATAAAGAACCGATGAGATTTTGCAAATTTTATGCGTTTTTTTTAAAAAAAAATTTCTCAAGCTCTTAAAAAATCACATAATCATAATAAAATGTATAAATATTCAAAGTTTTAAATTAAAAGGTGCTCCAATAGTTCATTTAATTTGATGTATATGGCCATACTTTTAAATAGTTGTACACAGACCGCTGAAATTTACAAAGAACCTGTATTGCTAAGTCAGCTATAACAAAAAGTATAAAATTTAAATTTGTAACTAAAAGGGTGTCCCAATAGTTAATGTAATTTTATGTATTTGGCCAAACTTTTGAACTGTTAGAGACAAACAGCTGAAATTTACAAGGAACTTGTATTGCAAAGTCCACTATAGCAAGTATACAATTTGAATTTAGAAATTAAAGGGTGTCCCCATAAATTATGTAATTTGATTTATATGGCCCTATCTTTTGAACCGTTAAACACAAACGCTTGAAAATTAGGCAGAATGTCCACTACTTTCTCTGGTATGATAACAAGTATAAATATTTGAAATTATAATGTAAAGGGTCTCCCAATAGTTCATGTAATTTGATATATATGGTTAAACTTTTTAACCTTTATAGACAAATAGTTGAAATTTACAAAGAACCTTTGTGGCCAAAACCTTTATAACGAGGTCTTTAATTCCTATCTTTGAAACCGTTATAGACAGAGGCTTGAATGGTGTCCCCATAAAAGACGGATGCTGGTGAAAATAGCTTAACTTTTGAACAGTAATAGGGAGAGGCTTGACATTCAAATAGTCTTTATTTTTTTCCCTCTAATTTTGGCGCATCTCTTATTTGGTTAAATCTAATTCTTACAGATTACTTCTTACATTTTTAGTTTAGAATTGGTGCTCTTCTATCTGTTTTGAAGTCGGTTTTTTTTGCAAGAATTATTGTTTATTTGTTTTACTCCCAACATTCGTTTTTAGTTAACACTAATCTAGTATCAAACCAAACTTTGTTGAGTAAACAAGACTGCGCGGTGCTTTGCTGTCTAGAAAATGTGCATTCCGCTTAGAGAGAATAAAAACGAACTTAAGCTTGATTTTCGAAATATTTAAAAAAAAAATGTTTATATTTTCATGAAAATGATGAGTGTAACAGAACCTACTTTTAATGCAAATTACGAATATACATACATACATACATACATACATACATACATACATACATACATACATACATACATACATACATACATACATACATACATACATACATACATACATACATACATACATACATACATACATACATACATACATACATACATATATACAGTGACATGTTTTTAGGGTCGGTACCCAAAGGGTAACAACGTAACCCTATTGTTTTCGCTACAATGTCTATCCGTCTCCCAGCGCCAAAAGATGTACAACTGTTGCCGCTATAGCAACAAATACTAAAACTTATAGGGTGTTCGGATATAGACGTATTATTCACGTATAGTGTTTATGAGGCATACACTTCAAATTTACAAAGAGTAATTAAAACTTAGCTCACCATATAAACAAGTATAAAAAAATTAAATGTTGTTCCGATAGTGACGTGATTTACATGTATATGACCTAAGTTTTAATAGTTAATAGGTAGAATCTTGAAATTTTTACAGGTGGTGTATTACTATAATAAATAGTGAAAATTAAAGGGTGTTCCGACATTGACGTGATTTGCATGAATATGGCCTAATTTTTTAATAGGGGTATTACAACGACCCCTCTAAAAACAATAATAATTAAAGGGTTTTCCGGCAGTGACGTTATTTGCATGTATAATGCCTTATTTCTTGAATAGTAATAGATAGACTCTTGAAATTTTGTACGGAAGATATGTTACCACGGCCGATATGACAATTACTAAAAATTTAAGGGTGTTCCGACAGCGACATGTTTTTCACGCATAGCGATTAATATTGTTAATCTTAATAGGTAGACTCTTGATATATTTATAGAAAAGGAATTGCCATGGCCGCAGTGACAAATAGTAAAATTAAAGGGTATTCCGACAGTGACATGATTTTTACGTAAATAGTCTTATTTTATAAAATGTAATAGGTAGAATCTTGAAATGTTTCGTTTCGGCCGCTATAACAATTACTGAAAATTGAAGGGTGTCCATTAGTGGCATGTTTTTCACGAATATTACCTTATTTTTTGTACCGCAATAGGTAGGTTCCTGATATTTTTATAGATAACCACAATTACTAAAATTTAAAGGGTGTTCCAATAATGATGCAATTTTCGGCAATATGGCTTTGATTTGAAAATAATTAAAGGGTGCCACATAAGATATAAAAGATTTTACTTGAATTTTAAGTTATAGTGAACATAGCACGGAACCCTACTTGTGTGAGTCTAACTCGCAATTGACTGATTTATTTATTTTTATATGCGTTTGATTCTTAAATAGATGAGATCTCTGTATTAAAACAATTCACCTACATACATTAAACACATATACAACATCAGGATACCGATTACAAACTGACAAAAATTAGTTCCGAGATGGTGGTTTCCATGTGCTACCAAGTTGAGAGTATAATCAATGCTTTTTAGAATTGTTTTCTTGAAACTTCGTTGGGTCTTGACGAGGGTAGAGTGTGTGTATGGGGAAAATGTGTGCAGCTACATGAACCCCATCCCAAAGTAATGACAGAAAGATTACAAGGTGGTGGTTCCAGTGTGGGACCCATAGTTGATAGTGCGCTATCATCACTACGTCCATTTATAGATATAAGTAAATATATATAGGGTGTATATGATTCAATGGAAAATTTTGGACACGTTTTTGATTAACTTGCAAGTTGAACGATGCTCGTTTTGGTTGAAGATAAATTATTTAACTCGCATCATAGTCACCACCGTCGCCTAACATTGGTTTCTATACATAGGTCTGCTCGTTTTGGTTGCACAAAAATGATTGAACTCGCATCATCATTACCATCGTCACAATCGTCACCTAACATTGATCTCTGTACTTACGTCTGCTCGTTTTGGTTGAAGATAAATTATTGAACTCGCAATATCGTCACCATCATCGTCACCTAACATTGGTTTCTATACATAGTTCTGTCCGTTTTGTTTGATGAAAAATTATTGAACTCGCATCATCGTTACCTAACATTGGCTTCTATACATAGGTCTGCTCGTTTTGGTTGAAGAAAAATTATTGAACTCGCATCAACGTCAATTAACTTAACCTCGGTCTCCATACATAGGAATGCTCGTTTTGTTTGAAGATAAATTATTGCACTCGCATCATCTTCACCATCGTCACCTAACATTGGTTTCTATACATAGGTCTGCTCATTTTGGTTGAAGATAAATTTTTGAACTCGCACCATCGTCACCACCGTCACCTGACATTGGTTTATATACATAGGTCTGCTCGTGTTGGTTAAAGATCAGTTATTGAACTTTTATCATCGTCACCCAATATTGGTTTGTAGACATAGGTCTAATCGTTTTAGTTGAATAAAAATGATTAAACTCGCATCATTATTACCATCGTCACCATAGTCACCTAAAATTGGTTTTTATACATAGGTCTGCTCGTTTTGGTTTAACTATCATCTTCACTGTCTCACCATCGTCACCTAACATTGGTTTCTATACATAGGTCTGCTTGTTTTGGTTGAAGAAAAATTATTGAACTCGTATCATCATCACCATCGTCACCTAACATTGTTTTCTATACATAGGTCCGTCCGCTCGTTTTGGTTCCTCATACATAAGGAGCATAACGTAGAGCTACCTTCTTTGTATTGGTTTCCGTTTAATCTTATAAGGTCCCCTCTTGCCCTCATTATCAGAGATATCTGATCTTGGTTATAGTTTTCATTGCAGTATGTTGACCATTTAGAATAATCTAAATGTTTGTATATTCTTTTCTCACTTTTCTGAGCATTACTTAAATGTTTTTGGTACTTTTCTTCTTTCATTGAATCTATAACTTTTATGGCAGCTTCGCTCCACCTGTCTTTATTTTGATATAAATCGATGTAGCTTATGTTTTTCTCCATCAGTTTACTTTTAAAATCTTTATACCAGTATAGGTTTTTAGCAATAATCTTAGTAGATAACAAGTGAGGTAGTCTTCTCTGTTCATATTCAAAAATTGTTTTATAAATATAATTTAGATGCAGACTGTACGAGTAGATATGATTATCTTCCTGCCCTGTTTCCAAGGCCAACACGTAGTTTGGAGAGTTCTCTGGGATTTTTAAAATACGTTTCGTGAAGAACCTCTGTAGTTTGTCGATTTCGTCGAAATGCATATTACCCCATACTTGTGCTCCGTAGCATTGAATAGCTCTAAACACTGCTAGAAACATTTTCCATTTTGCCTTTACGGATACTTCTTTACGTCCAACAAAGTTCTTCCATGTTGTGTTAATGCTGACTTTGGCTGCATTATTTCTTTGTATTACATGTTTATCATATGTCATTTTAGGTGTTAATAAAATTCCTAAATATTTGTATTCATTTACAACTCGTGCAGCTTCACCATTACACTTCCAGTTTTCCTTGGCTCCTATTCTCCCACCTTTTCGGAATATCATAATTCCAGATTTCGTAAGGTTAACCTCCATGCCCCAAGTACTACAGTATTCTTCAAGGTTATTGCTCATTGTTTGTAGAGTATCCACATCTTCAGCTAGAATGACAATGTCATCAGCATACATCAAAACACGCACATTAGTGTCATCTATTAATAAGCCACCGCCGATATGTTCATGAATGTCGTTTAAGTATAGGGCAAACAGCATAGGCGATAAGAGGCAACCCTGTTTCACTCCCTTTTGCGTTTCAAAATAATCTGAGAGTTCTGTACCTGTCCATACTGCTGATAAAGTGGTTTGGAATATTTGATAAATAAAATTTACTATTTTTGACGATAACCCCATCATGTGCAATTTGTACAATAAGAGCTTTCTTGGAACCCTGTCAAAAGCTGCTTTAAAATCTACAAAAAATGCGTAAACTTTTCGTTGTTGTCTAATTTTAGTTTATAGTTATTTGTATTCTTTGGAAACCATTTCAACTTTGGCAGTAAGCTCATCCTTTTTACATAGTTTTGGTTATCTTTTATTTTTATGTTGAGTTTTATAGGTTGATGGTCGGACCATATTTGGTTATCTACTACAAAGCTTTCAACTGTATTAAGCATATCAATTGCCACTGCACAGATATCATTAACTGATTTTCCTACATTGCTAAGAAACGTATAACAAACCTCCTCGTCTCCTAAAGTTCGGCATTTTAAAACAACTAAGCCAAAATTATTACACTGTTCCAGGAATGTTTTGCCATGGGGGTCTGTAATTTTATCCATCGGTTTTCTTCTCTCCGAACCTGATGGGAACTCATAATTCACAAATGTTTATAAAAACATGATTGCAATGTTTGTAAATAACGTTAAAAAAAAGGTATAACAATATTTTTCTAGTTAAAGAAGACAGAAAAAAAGTTGACCACACCCATTTTTACGCCCACTTCTTTGATATATCCAAAATTAGATATATCATAGAGAACTATAAACTATTGTGTGAATAGTCTAGAAAAATAATAGATTTATTGGAATAGTGGGTGTGGCACCTGCTATAGAAAGTGAAAAATTATTATCGTAAACCTACAGAACTACAATAGGTAGAGTCTTGAAATTTTACGCAAGTAACGCTTATATTAATGTGCAGAGGTTAGCAGAAAACAAGCGGGATTGTAACAATGGGTGTGGTAATAATACAAAGAAGAAAATATTATGCTGTAATTAAAAAACTAGAACGGGTAGAGTCTTAAAATTTACTGGATTAGAAGTCTAGATGTTGTAACTCCCATACTATAATAGGTAAGGTTTTGAACTTATACACGTCTCTGAAAAAAAAACATGTGTTTTCGAGTTTAACCTTGGCCAGTCCTTTAGTTGAAAGTGTTCATTTTAGTTTTGTGGATGTGGATGGAACGAAGCGCACCGGGAGTAGCTAGTCGTAAATAGATTCAAGTATTGGTGCAGTTGTGCAATGATTTCAGTCCAATGTATTTTATATTTGCTTTAGGTGTTTTGTCTTTCAAGTAGAAGTGCTTGATAATAGTATAAAATAAATACATTTTTCTTTTAAAATTACAGAAAAAGTTGTGTCAACCAACTGAATAAAAAAAGCTTAAAATAAGAATTTACTGATAGTTTCGTATATGATTTTTTAAGAACATACCCTCGTTTTAAACTTTTATGTCGTTAACTTTCGTTCTTCAGTTTTATTTTATGTTGTTGACTGTCCTTTCCCAAAGGTTGCGACGAACAAGTCGTGCGTTAACTAAAAACTCATTGATGGTTTAAAGGAAAAATATCAATAAATAAACTCGCTATACCAGAATATATCCGCTGGTGACTCCTATTCATTTAAGTTAATATCCGTTTACATATGAACAATTATATGTTTTATAGTCAAAAAATTTAAAAGCCAAACTTTGACTTGCAATACATAAACACATACAAACTTTTATGCGAGAACACACACACTTACGTTAAAAATGTTAAAATTACTACAACTAAGGATATTGATGGGTCTGGTTACGGTTAAGGGCGTTAGAAGGAGTGTCCTTGCAAAGTTTGTTTTTTCAACCGCTTTTATTTTGAATAACTTAGTTGAAATAACACAAACATGCACACACATACTAGGGCATAGAAACGAATACAAACCTGACAAATGTTTTATATTCCTTTTAATCATTGGAAATTTTGCTTTATACGTTTTTACGGTGAAATGCACGTTAGTTGTTGAGCTTTAAGGACTTCAACTCGAAAGTTTATGTTTTTTATTAAATATTTTTTTTTTTTCAGCATAAATAAACTTTGCGAATATGATTGCGATTTTAAAGCGTTAAAGGTTTTTTTAACGAAAAATATCAGGTGGTTAAATTTTAAGGACCGATATTGAATGTGAACCACAACTACAGCTCGTTCTGCAGAAAATATTGCTGCTGTTCGCGATAATGTTGCTGAAGAGCCATTCACCTCAACTTGTCGTCGTGTCCAACAAATGCACCTCTCACGCTGTTCGTTGATGAACATTAAGACTTGACATTTACACGCTTACAAGGTTAAATTGACTCAAGAACTAAAACCTCTTCATCATTCAAAACGTCGTCAATGGCGAGAATGGTGGCAAGAAGCGGTAACGTTGGGTGATAAAGTTTTGAAGAAAATCATCAAAATAACCAGAATTTCCGCACTTGGGCGAATGATAATCCAAGAGTGATTGTCAAAAACCAATGCATCCATAGGTAAGGTTAGGTTAGGTTTGGAAGGGTTGTGCCAAACATGGCACATCCACTCGGAGACCTGTTGATCCATTGTGATTCCCTTCAGCTAAGCTACAAACTAAGAAAACTATGGGGAAAAAGAGAGACTTATTATGCTTCCTGCCACCTATCACTCAGCCACCCGATATCCTTGATGAAGCCGACGACATCCTCGATTTTACAAAGCGCGATGTCGAAGAGCCCCTCGAGAAATCTATCACCTAGCCATCTAAGTCTGCGGCTTTGTAATACCGGGCAGTGACACACGACGTGCTCAACAGTTTCCAACTCCTCCTCATCCTCGCACATTCTGCAAATATCTGGTGTGCCGACGACCCAATTTCTAGCCATTGCCCTAATGGCGCAATGACCAGTGATCAATCCTATAACGGCTCTTAGAACCTTCCTGTCTAGACCCAGAAGTATCTCGGTTTTCGCAGCGTCCAGTCTAGGCCAGATTGACCTTGACACTCTGCAATCCCCCCTTACTTCCCAAGACACGTTGGTTCTCCTGACTACCCAGTCTGATATTAACCTGTAGTAGTGACTAATCGGTGGCTTAACCGATTCTACCCTAATTGAATTTATCCCTTCCGAGCCCAGTCTCGCAAGTTCATCAGCAATCTCGTTGCCCTTAACATTACAATGGGCCGGGACCAACACAATGTAACCCTATACTTGTCCGTCAGTGCGTTGATAGCCTTTTTACAATCACCTACCAGTCTAGATGTGACCTTGTGTCTTTTCAAGGCTTTAAGCGCCGCACTGTGGTCAATATTTTGAGATAGCGGCCAAAACTCCTTTTGGTTTTTGTTCTCCGATTTTAAAGTTATTATACTCATATGAAAGTAGACAGTAGTAAACCTCGGGAGCCAAAAAATTAGAACTCTATTTCAACTATTTCACTGAGAACAGGGTGGTCCAAAATGGGCTTTTTCAGAATTTAGTAAATTTATGATATTTTTAGTTAATTTTTAAAGTTTAAATGATCATAACTTTTTTGTTTTTCAAGATTTTTGGACGAAATAAATTTTGTGTTGTAACTTAACTTATTCCTATTACTGGTAAAAAAAAATTGAAGCTCTACTGTTTTCAGAACAATTTAAATATTTTTTTTAAAAAAGGTCAAATTTCTCGAAAATTTCCTACTTCATATAGCACAACTCCTGTGAGTCAAGCTGAGTCAAAACACAAATTTACTATTTTGTAGTCCTAACTCTCCCCTACATTCCTATATATACATGTCCATGCATCGGGACTGCACTTTTTGAGCTACAGCAATTTTTCTGACCCAAGGTAAGATATTCGGTACAAATGCACGTCATATTTTTTGAGAAGTTATTTGTATGTGAAAGTGGATATTATGCATATATTTTGATGCAATTTTGTACAAGAGTTCTTATTGACCAAAAAAATAATTCTGTTGAAATTAGGAGAAGTTGGCCCATATTTGGACCTAGTCCACATAGAAGGGTGTATCAAAATTTTGACAAAAATGACAATAGAACTCTCAAATTATGTGGTATCTGGCAATTCATTTGGAAAAGGTAAAAAATGATTTTATTGCCATCTAATATTACATAACTTAAATACCTGAAAATTGCAAATAAATTTATAACTAATGGAAATAACTGGTAAAACCAACTACCTGTTATATTATTGCCAGTACCTGTTAACTCTAAATTTATGTGGTATCTAGCAATTCATTTGGAAAAGGTAAAAAATGATTTTATTGCCATCTAATATTACACAACTTAAATACCTGAAAATTACAAATAAATTTAAAACCAATGGAAATAACTGGTAAAACCAAGTACCTGTTATATTATGTTTCAAAGAGGTAAAAAAGATCATGTTGAAACTTCGAGCAATAGTATATTAATCCATGCATTATTTTTTTTCTTCATTATTGTTTAAACAATGGCTAAATTCAGTTATAGTGTTCTATCTGATATATATTTTGAACGGAAAGATGAAAACGACATTATTTTACATATAATGAATAATCCATTCTTCAAAATATGCGACAAACAAGAAATTAAAATTCATAACTTAAAAATAAAAAACTTTTTAAATACTTTAAGAAAACGGTACAATCAATGTTCCAGAAACAAGAAATTGTTTTACTCACGCAACCAAGAATGGCTAAGAAATAAACTTATTTTTAAAAAGCCATCAGTAACTACCACGGAAACTGGAAAAGGTGGTCGACCAGCAAAGCCAATTGATAATTGTAGTGAAAGATCACGAAGACGCAAGCTTAAACATATCAATGAAGAAGTTTCTTGTAGCATCATAAAGGATTCATTTCTGCATCAAATTCAACCATCGAAAACTAAAATGAGTAAAATTGCTATCATTGAACAAATAGTGGAAGCAAGCCCCAGACGCACAAAAAGGATTTTAGAAAGTATGCCGACACCAACTGAAGAAAATAAATTTACTCCAGAAGAAGCATTTGCACTATTTTTGGATTTGAAAATGACTAAAAACCAATATACAGAATTGCGGAAGCGAACCAATGAAAAAAATTGTGGAATTTTTCCATCATATCGAGATATAGTTTCTGCCAAAAAAGATTGCTTACCTTCACCAACTGCTATTAGTGTAACTTCAAGTTCAGCAGAAATAAAATTGCAGGATCTTCTTGAACACACTGCAGAACGATTACTAAAGACATTTGATGCTGATTATTTAAAGAAGTTTAAAAATTGCAGCATGACTTTAATTTCTAAATGGGGATGTGATGGGTCCTCTGGCCAGAAACAATACAAACAATGTAATGCGGAAAATTCATCAGATGCCAATTTATTCATGATTTCTTTCGTTCCATTACGTTTAACAAAATCTTATATTGCTTCAGAGCCGTCAACTAGTAGAGCTGCAGAGATAGATGTATGGAAGAATGAAATTCCCTCGTCAACAAAATTTTGTAGACCAATAAAGTTTGCTTACAAAAAAGAAACTAAAGATGTCATAACTGAAGAAGTTGGCAAAATAAGAGATGAAATTAAAGAACTTCAACCAGTGATATTTGAATTTAATGACCAATGCATCGAAGTTAACTTTAAAATGTCACTTACAATGATCGATGGAAAAGTTGCACAAGCTTTAACCGAAACAAAGTCTTCGTCAAGCTGCACCATATGCCAAAAAACAACAAGTCAATTGAGCCAACCACCAACACAAGACGATAGTTTTAATGAAGCATATGAATTTGGAATGTCACCTCTTCATGCTAGAATTCGTTTTATGGAGCATATTCTTAAATTGGGATACGATTTGGAATTTGGCCCGTTAGGCGAAACAGTGAGAAACAACAAAGAAAATTTGGAAAAAAGAAAGCAAAAAAAAAAAGATATTCAAGAAAAATACCGTGAGATAGGCCTTATAATTGACCAGCCAAAGCAAGGAGAAGGAAATTCTAATGATGGAAACACAGCAAGGAGATTTTTTTCCGATCCAGAAACTGCAGCTTCTATAACTGGAGTAGATTATGATTTAATACGACGATTCCAAATCATATTAGAAGTTATAGCATGTAGCAAAAAGATAGATGCAAAAAAATTTGGTCAGTATGCTAATGAGACAGCAACCCTTTATAACCAAAAATATTCTTGGAGACATATGCCAACCACAGTTCACAAAATTTTGTTCAATGGGGAACAAATAATTCAGCACAATATGCTTCCAATTGGAGATCTCTCAGAAGAAGCGCAAGAAAAAAGGAACTAAGACTACAGATTCTTTCGCGAGCACAATACAAGAAATATTTCCAGATATTGTACTAATGAAGATCTTATTAATATTTTGTTGTGCACATCAGACCCATATATGTCCAGTATTCGACAAAAATGGAAATCAACCTCATTGGAGTTAGATAAAGAAGCTAAACAACTACTGCTAAATGAAAATCAAAGCTATTTGGAAGAAATTTTTACTAATATTGTTTAATTAATACTAGTTTAAAGATTATAATTTGTTTCTAATTTTAGTATAAATTTTTATTAATACACAATTATTAAAAAAAAAAAATTATAAAACTTTTTCCATTTCCTGATGATGCTACCCAATGGTGTAGCGAAATATCGAATATAAAAATAAAAGTAAATTGAAATATTTTTATAAAAAGACCTAGAGCATAAAAACTTAATTATAAAATTTTTATTAATACATTTAAATAAAATATATGTGCACTTTAAATCAATAGTAAAAGTTTACTTAAAATTTTATCGATGTTGTGTTCTGTATATAATATATCCAAATGGTATTGATATTGTTGGGAATTTCAGTATTATTTTTCAGTTTAATCCACACAAGAGTTAGCTTTCTTCCAAAAAAAAACAACCTTTGGCCCCTGTGAATATTGAGACTAAATAAATGTCAGGGGCCAAATGTTGGCATTTTCTGACACAAATTAAGTTTAAGAATAATAAATAAGTATTGGTTGCAAAATACGATTGAAGAAAATAAGAAATTATAAAAAAATACCTATTTAAAATGTCAAAATATTCAACTTTTACATGGAAACTCAACAAAAAATTAAAATGCATTTTTAACTCCACATTACTTACGTTCCTATCAGTCGATTTTTACGTTTGAACACGCAAATTGAAGCTTAAAGTCCCTCCTATTAAACAAAAAAAATCGCGTAAAAAAATACCAATCCGGTCAAAAGTTATAGAGTTTTGACCGCTATCTCGCGAAATTGACCACTGTGCGCCGCCTGGCTGTCGACGTACAGAGTGACCTCTTCCCCTTCTAAAACTTGTCCAGACACCAGCTCTGTGGCTTTTAAATTCGCCAACACCTCTGCCTGGAACATACTACAATCGTCTGGTAGTCTGTATGACATGCGTGTTCTAGTTCCCAGGATGTTAACACGAGCACCGGTACCCGTTTCCATTTTTGACCCATCTGTGAACACCGCAATCCCGTCATACAGTTTATCAGATCCCAACCAAAGAGTGAATGTTTGGTGCGGTTTATGGACTGGCGATATCATCATAACGAACTTTTTATGGCCTGAATTGGAAGATATGGATGAGGACGATATGTGCTTTCAACAGGACGGTGCCACTTGCCACACAGCTAATGAAACAATGGCTCTTTTGCAAGACAAATTCAATGGCCGTGTTATCTCACGTGGTGGCGATGTCAATTGGCCGAGAAGATCGTGTGATTTTACATCGTTGGACTTCTTTCTTTGCGGATATTTGAAAGAGAAGGTGTACGTCGATAAGCCAGCAACAATTCAAGAGCTAAAGGATGAGATAATTCGGCACATTAACGGCATAGAACCTCAAGTATGCCTCAGCGTCATTGAAAATTTGGAGCATTGGATGGAGGTGCGTCGCCGAGTTCGCGGCGGCCATTTGGCCGATATTTGGTTCCGTACATAATTGAACCATACCAATATTATCAAAATAAAAAGAAATGATTTGTGTTTTATTCAAAATCAACATCGGCCCTTAAAATTTAACCACCCTTTATATTAAATAGAAAATCAATATTTTCATTCCAGATAACGTGACAGCAGACATTCATGCATTTTATGAAGGCGAAAAATCTTATGGATCAAAATTAAACTAGAACGTAGAAAAATCAAAAACTAATTTACAAAATTTATAAAAGCAAATATTAGAGAATCGAAATGTTATGTTTCCCGAGATGCTGGTGTATCTACTTAAGCAAGAAAACTGTCATTCGTAAAATTGCTCTGTGTGCATAAACAAACTAAGCGCGAGTCATTTTTATCGAAAATTTTTTCCTAAAATTTTATCGAAAATTTTTTGTAAAGATTTTTTCCAAAAAAATTAACGAGAATTTGTTGTAAAATTTTTATCGATAGTTTTTTGTAAAAATTTTAACGAGAATTCTTTAAAAAAAATTTTCGAAAAATGTTATAAAAATTTTTTTTGTAAAAAACGCGAGACAGTTTTGGTTATCAGTTGAAACATGACAGCAATATTATAATTATATTGCATTAGAATCGTAAGTCCAAAGCACATTTGGGGCTCATATTGACCCCCTATTCGCCTATTGACTGCTGCTGCAGGCACCCTGTGGTTCAATAGGCTACGTCTATATGTAGTGCTTTCTATAAAGGCCAAATCTAAGTAGAAAACCCTACCAACATAAAAACAAACCAAAATCGGCCCTCGCCGATCTACTGATCCGCGTTCTACTGGTCGCCGTCTAATATTTATTTAACAAAAAAAGCAAAAGAAGATCATAACAATCGAAAAATAAATAAAAAAAAATGTAAAAAAATATAGGTGGGCGTGATTTATTGCCCACAGCGTCAATTGGAATAGTTTGGTGTTGCTGAATTCCATTAGCGATATTTTCCAAACAGTGCCTGGCAGATTGGTGGGCTTAAATTTCCGGTATCTCTTCAGGTGCCTTGGCAAAGTTGAGTTCAACCCGAACCCGAACAGACGGACATCGCAAGAACCGTCCTATATTCTCTGTAACAATAAATGGTTAAAATAAACAACTTAAAGTTGTTTTAATCATTACTATCGTCAAGATAAACAAGTTTTTGTTACTATTTGATAATTAAATGGTTACAATGGTAATTTTAAATTAGATAATTATATGGTTCTGACATAACAATTTTATTATTATGTTAATAATAATGGCCACAACCATATAATTCAATCATTATATGTTGTTATCTTTACCTCAACCATATTTTTTCTTTGCGTGTAGAATGAAAGTTAACACAAATAAACCTAAAGGTAGTCCATCTTACCTGGCTTATTGTATTTTTTTTTTTTTTTTTTTTTTTTTTTAATTTGCTAAGAAAAAATTCAAAGCAATTTTACCTACGATAGATAATACTTTTATTTTTCTAATACTTTTGTTTTGCTTTTCCAAACAATCCTCGTTAGTATTGATCCTTAAACATTTCCTACATTTTACCTTTTCAATCAATCAAATTTTAATTCTTCATAACACTAATTGGCTGCCCACACTTGGGCGGTTGGTGCGAGCGTATGATTATCACGTAGAAATGTATACGTCCTGATAAGTTTGTGTCCCCAGTGCATTTACTTTCGACTTTGATAATTATCTATAATCAAATGGTAATTCATCTGTAATTAAGGAACTGCTCAAGTATACAATCAATCTAAATCTAACTCTCTCTCTCTCTGTGCTGTCAATTTAAGTTGATGGACTTTTGTGTTTTGTTTGTGACGTTTGTGTCAATGCCATAACGAAAATGATAGGACTAAAGTACTTGCACAAACCAAAAATAATACAACTGTCTGTCTGTGTTGGTATAGAATATGAAAATAAATTATATTTAAACATTTCTTAACTGCAAAATATAAATAAATTATAGTTTGATACCTGTCATAATCAAAACAAATTGAGTTTATTATAGAATTGATAAATATAATTATAAGAAAAATTAAAACACACACATAATGAAAAAATACAATATATAAAATGACTTTTTACCAAGAACAAATACAGAAGTCAGAATATATGATTTTCTATCTAAAAATTAAATAATTGATTGAACTATTCAGACTTATGACACTTGTAGTTTGTCATACTTTAACTACAATAATATTGTATAGTCAAGTACAAAAGTCAGCGAATGACTACGACACGAGTAATAAGGCTTATTATTTTATGATCAGGCATGGGCATTTCGTACCCTTAGAAAACACACTTGAAGGATAACGATAAATTTAGGTACAAACAATTTGAAATTTTATTAAAAAAAAAAACTTTATTTTCAGAATAAAAAATTCAAAAATAAAGGGTGCCCCCATACAAGAAGTTATTTTGACCTATATTTTTTATCTTTTATTTTGGGCTTTTATCGAATTTATGTTTTTTACTCTCTTTGAAATTATCAATTTGACCCATCACAAGGTGGACCTTTTCACGAGAAGGCGGTCAAAAATGCATAACTTTGGGTTAGATACAAATTTTAATACGCAATTGTTTAGTAGGCGAGACTTTTGGCGAGTCAGACATGTATGGTTCTTTACCACATTCAACATACAACTTTAAAAGCACAAAATTACATACAAAGAAACTTTCATTGCTAACCGAAGGTTCGCTGAAGGAAAAACAAAATATAGGTGGTAAATATTAAAAGTAAAAATATTCAACAAGAGGGAAACTTAAGGTAGTGGTAGACTTCGTTCTCACCAACTGACGATTAATAATTGAATACAAGTTTTCTCGTATTCCTTTATCTGGGTTTGGTTGGTTAAATAGATGATGCTTACAACTAAACACTACCCTAAGTAGATTAGATACAAGAGTGCTGATGACGGACGTGGCTGTCTAGAAAATGTGCATTCCGCTCCTGCTGGTGTCTAAAAATTTAATTTTCCCAATTTTTCTTCAATATTATCACCTAATTTGTAATTTAATTAATTCTTTCTTAGAGAGAATAAAAACGAACTTAAGCTTGATTATAAATTTCATTGTATGTAATACATAAACAGTTCGACTAATAATAATTAAAGTTTTCAAAAATTTGAAGTGGAAACTTCTTTAGGTGCGTTGAGAACTTTTTGGTTGAACAAAAACCATTGAACTCGCGTCATCGTCACCTAACGCTGGTTTCTATAGCTAGGTGGATTGATCCGCAGAATTTGGTTATTTCTCAACAGGTTTTAAACATTTATTTTTCATTAGAAAGGTCATGCTTACAGATTGGTCCCATTTTAAAAATGTTAATAATTTTAAAAATAATGTGTGCCCCCATACAACATACATGATTTTTTGATGTATTATGAACCATAATGGGCACCAAATTAAAATTTTAACAAATTTGGTCTCACTATAAGTAGCTCCCAATAACAAAAACTAATACAAAACTAAACTTAAAAATTAAAGGGTGTTCCTATAAGATACCTCATTTGATCTACAGTGGTGTTCCATTATTTTTTTTTTTTTATTTATTTGAGTCTATGGATTCAAGATCCTTACATACATTAAAAACTGTAACATGAAGTACATAAATACATAACTTTAATTATTTAAATACGAAATAAGATAACATTTAATAACATTAACATTTAAAGAAAAATCAATATATTTATAAAATTTATTAAATTCAGTACAAATTCTTAAAAACGGGTCAGAGTTAGCGTAATTTTCTCTGAATACTTTAACAGCCAGTGGATAAAAATAGCGAGTTGGACGACATGGAACATTGAAAGAAATATTGTTTATCAAAAAAACCGAACACACATTTCCTTTTATTAAATTTAAAACAAAGGTGATATTTAAGATTATTCTGCGGCTTTTTAGGCTTGGCAGCTTTATTAGAGCTAGTCTGCTAGAGTACGATGGTAGAATTAAGGGATCCCATTGTAACCCTCGAAGACCAAATAACAAGAACTGTTTTTGTACCGATTCAATGCTATCACAATGAACTTTATACATTGGATCCCAAATTATTGAGCCATATTCCAGAATAGGCCTGACCAGAGAGGTGTAAAGATGTTTTGTGATATACGGATCACTAAACTCCTTCGCCCAGCGTTTTATAAATCCAAGAACAGCTCGTGATTTGTTAGTGGTTGACGAAATATGCTCTATAAAATTTAATTTAGCATCCAGTAAAATAACAAGATCAGAAATTACATTCACTTTGTCTAGTGCATGACCATTTAAAATATATTGCACGTTAGTATGACATCTTCGGAAGAAACACATGTGTTTGCACTTTTTAAGGTTAAACTCCATAAGGTTAATATTACACCAGGAACTAAATGCATCTATCTCTTTTTGCAGAAGAATATAATCAGCGTGACGATCGTATGTGCGAAAGATCTTTACGTCGTCTGCATACAATAGAACGTTTGAGTGTTTAATGATTGTCGGTAGATCATTAATAAACAGGGGAAATAACAAAGCACCCAGATGGCTCCCTTGCGGCATGCCGGATGTAACCGAAATTCCTTTGGAAGTATGCGTTTTAAAACGAACGTTTTGAGTTCTGTTTGACAGGTATGAATTAATCCACACAAGGCAATTGTCCGTAAATCCCATAAGATCAAGTTTCTTTATTAAAAGTTTATGATTGAGTTTATCGAACGCTTTAATAAAGTCGGTGTAAATAGCATCCGTTTGTTTACGTTGAACAAATCCCCGATTGACTAATGTTGTTAACTCCAAAAGATTAGTAACCGTTGAACAACCCTTTCGAAAACCATGCTGAGCAGGATCCAGTATAGATGATACTTGATGGGAAAGGTTATCAGTAACAATTTTTTCAAAAAATTTAGGTATAGCGCTAAGTTTAGCAATACCTCTGTAGTTTGCAACATTATTTCTGCAACCATACTTCAATGATATGTTGAAAATTATTGTGAGAGGTTTTACCAGTGCCATGGCACATTTGTTAAGAAAGCAACTCGGAATACCATCCGGACCATATTACTACATATTTCGAAAAAGAAAAAAACATACTAAATTTTCGTAAAAAATTTTAAGGTTTTTATTTTTGTGAGACCGAACAACTGCCCAATTAAATTACTATAGACCTGTTTTGATAAAAATAAACTTAAAATGAAATATATACGTAAAAACATTCAAAATTCAAAAATAGAGCCATCTACTTCAATTGTCTAAAAAACACGAAATTCCAAGAGATAAATAAAATAAAATAAAATAAAATAAAATAATATACTTTAATTATCTTTATTACCTCAGTACTAAGTGGAATATAATTTATTTTTGATAACGGGTAAGCACCGTTTTGGCATAGGGTCAACGAGTTTTTGGCATATCTCAATTGGAATATAACGCCATGCTCCTATTGCCCACAAGTGATCTTTATTAGTTGCATGTTTTCCCTTAAGAGCTGATTTAACTATTCGAACTAAGTTCTTAATGGGTTTAAGACCAACAACGGAGCAGGCCTGCTTAAAACAATTACCCCATATTTTTCAAACCAATCTTTTGCCCACTTCGATGTGTGTTTCGGGTCATTGTCTTGCTGAAACATAAATCGTAATTCTAATCGTAAATCGTATTCTGCGTAAGCCATCACATATCTGTTAAGCTAATTTGTGTAAAAAATAGCATCCATTCTTTCTTCCAGTCGTACGGTAGACCCAGTTCCAATATATGAAAATATCCCCACACCATAATATTTCCGCCATCGTGTTTAATGGTCTTTATGGTGTATTGAGAAAGACGTTTGGTATTCGGTGGCCTTCGTACACAATGGCTGCTTGTCAGAGTTAAATAAAAGTAGTTTTGATTCGTCAGACCACAAAGTTTCATCAAGTGAATTAAGCACAGTAAAATGTAGAAAGTGAAACTGGCTCTATTTTATGGAACATCACTGTATATGGCCCTATTTTTTATACCGTTATAGAAAAACACTTAAAAATTGGACAAAATGTTCTTTACTATGTCCGTTATAATAACAAGTAAAATATTTAAAATTATAAATTATATGGTGTTGTAATTATTTATGCCATTCTTAAATACTTTTTTTATAAGAATAAAATTACTTTTTAAAAAAATACTTTTATTTATAAGAATATAAAAGCATAAATTAACTTGCACAAAATAATTTAACTTTTGTTATCAGTTTTAGGTGTTAGGCTTTTTCAATAAAAACGTCAAAATTACGAAATAAAATCGTCAAAGCAATTTAAAAAATTCGTCACAATACACGTAAGTAACGAGTGATTTTTTAAGAGCTTGAGAACTTTTTTTTTTTAAAAAACGCATAAAATTTGCAAAATCTCATCAGTTCTTTATTTGAAACGTTAGATTGGTCCATGACATTTACTTTTTGAAGATAATTTCATTTAAATGTTGACCGCGGCTGCGTCTTAGGTGGTCCATTCGGAAAGTCCAATTTTGGGCAACTTTTTCGAGCATTTCGGCCGGAATAGCCCGAATTTCTTCGGAAATGTTGTCTTCCAAAGCTGGAATAGTTGCTGGCTTATTTCTGTAGACTTTAGACTTGACGTAGCTCCACAAAAAATAGTCTAAAGGCGTCAAATCGCATGATCTTGGTGGCCAACTTACCGGTCCATTTCTTGAGATGAATTGTTCTCCGAAGTTTTCCCTCAAAATGGCCATAGAATCGCGAGCTGTGTGGCATGTAGCGCCATCTTGTTGAAACCACATGTCAACCAAGTTCAGTTGTTCCATTTTTGGCAACAAAAAGTTTGTTAGCATCGAACGATAGCGATCGCCATTCACCGTAACGTTGCGTCCAACAGCATCTTTGAAAAAATACGGTCCAATGATTCCACCAGCGTACAAACCACACCAAACAGTGCATTTTTCGGGATGCATGGGCAGTTCTTGAACGGCTTCTGGTTGCTCTTCACTCCAAATGCGGCAATTTTGCTTATTTACGTAGCCATTCAACCAGAAATGAGCCTCATCGCTGAACAAAATTTGTCACATTTGAACATTTCGAACCGAACACTGATTTTGGTAATAAAATTCAATGATTTGCAAGCGTTGCTCGTTAGTAAGTCTATTCATGATGAAATGTCAAAGCATACTGAGCATCTTTCTCTTTGGCACCATGTCTGAAATCTCACGTGATCTGTCAAATACTAATGCATGAAAATCCTAACCTCAAAAAAATCACCCATTACATATTAAAATGTATTTAAGTTTTATATTTATCCTTTTAGGGTTTCGTACTCAATGGGTAAAAAAATTATCCTAGACACTTAAATCAGAAGGTGTATTAGACTGGGCGCTATAACAACAAATAATAAAATAAAGCAGGTTTTACAACCAATTCTAAGAATCAGTTTCTTGCGCTTCACAAACGATACAATTTAGCGTGCGATTTCATGTACAACTTCATACAACAACCCAGCTTTCTCAAAGTAAATTAGCGTTCAATATTCTTGCGTGTGCTATCATTGACTTCGTCCGCAAATAATAGTTAACATTCAATGTTAACTACAAGGTAGTCAAAACAATACTAAACACAAGTACTAAATAAAATCGTAGGCGAGAGGCACACATACGTTGCGACATGTGGGTACAACTTGACAAAAAAATCAAAACTTGTTGTTCTTTCGTACAACCGGCATACAACTTGAATGCATTCAGCCCACACACGTTGCAATTCATGTGCAACTGACGTACAACCTACGATTCCTAGAATTTGTTGTACAACTTGCCGCATCGTCTGTGGCTTGCTTAAGGATAACAGTTAGTTAGATAGTGTCCCAATAAAAACTTATTAACCGACTTCAAAAAAAGAAGGAGGTTATCAATTCGTCTGAATGTTGCTTTTTTATGTTTGTGCCCGCAGAACTCAGTCATTTCTGAACCGATTTTAAAATTTTTTTTTTATTAGAAAGGAAATGCTTACCGATTGGTCCCATTTTTAAACAAGTTCAGAATTTTGAAAATTAAAGGGTGTCCCCATACAACATACATGTTTTTTACGTGTATTATGTACCGTAAAGGGAACCCTTTTAAAATTTTAAAAAACTGCTTATTACTATAGCTGCCAATAACAGAAATTAATAAAAAAATAAACTTAAAAATTAAAGGGTGTCCCCATATGTGACTTCAATTTAAATATATGAACCATTTGAACCATTGTAGACAATCACTTGAAACACTTGGTCAGAATGTCCAATATTTATAATCAGAAATTAAATATGTATCTAACGAGTGATTTTTTAAGAGCTTGAGAACTTTTTTTTTTTAAAAAACGCATAAAATTTGCAAAATCTCATCGGTTCTTTATTTGAAACGTTAGATTGGTCCATGACATTTACTTTTTGAAGATAATTTCATTTAAATGTTGACCGCGGCTGCGTCTTAGGTGGTCCATTCGGAAAGTCCAATTTTGGGCAACTTTTTCGAGCATTTCGGCCGGAATAGCCCGAATTTCTTCGGAAATGTTATCTTCCAAAGCTGGAATAGTTGCTGGCTTATTTCTGTAGACTTTAGACTTGACGTAGCCCCACAAAAAATAGTCTAAAGGCGTCAAATCGCATGATCTTGGTGGCCAACTTACCGGTCCATTTCTTGAGATGAATTGTTCTCCGAAGTTTTCCCTCAAAATGGCCATAGAATCGCGAGCTGTGTGGCATGTACCGCCATCTTGTTGAAACCACATGTCAACCAAGTTCAGTTGTTCCATTTTTGGCAACAAAAAGTTTGTTAGCATCGAACGATAGCGATCGCCATTCACCGTAACGTTGCGTCCAACAGCATCTTTGAAAAAATACGGTCCAATGATTCCACCAGCGTACAAACCACACCAAACAGTGCATTTTTCGGGATGCATGGGCAGTTCTTGAACGGCTTCTGGTTGCTCTTCACTCCAAATGCGGCAATTTTGCTTATTAACGTAGCCATTCAACCAGAAATGAGCCTCATCGCTGAACAAAATTTGTCACATTTGAACATTTCGAACCGAACACTGATTTTGGTAATAAAATTCAATGATTTGCAAGCGTTGCTCGTTAGTAAGTCTATTCATGATGAAATGTCAAAGCATACTGAGCATCTTTCTCTTTGGCACCATGTCTGAAATCTCACGTGATCTGTCAAATACTAATGCATGAAAATCCTAACCTCAAAAAAATCACCCATTATAATTAGAAGTTACAGGGTGTCCCAATAGTTGATGTAATTTGATGTATATTGCAAAACTTTTGAACCGTAATAGAGAGACGGTTAAAATTTACAAATAATCTGTATATCTAAGTCCTTTATAACATCAAGTATATAATTTAAATTTGGAAACTAAATTAATTGATATAATTTTACCTATCTAGCCCTATCTTTTGAACCGTTATAGACAAACATTTGAAAATTAGACAGAATCTCCACTATTATGTCCCGTATAATAACATTTATAAATATTTAAAATTTTAAAGGGTGTCTCAATAGTTGATGTAAATTGATGCATATGGCCAAACTTTCGACCCGTTTTAGACAGACATTTAAAATTGACAAAGAATCTGTCCTTTAAAAGTGTTTAATTTAAAATTTTACATTAAAAGGTGTCCCCTAGGTGATATTGTTTAAGCTATACTGCCATATCTTTGGAACCGTTACATTTTATTGCTGTGTCGGTAATAATAAGTGTAAAAAATAAAGGGTGTCCTCATATCTGAGGTAATTTGTCGTATATGGCTTTATCTGCTTAACCGTTATGGATAGACATTTGAATGTACAGAACGTATATAACTATGTCCGTTAGAGCAACAAGTATAAAAGTATTTGATTTGAGTACTATTTCTTACAGATTACTTCCTTTTAAATTTTTAGTTTAGAATTGATGCACATATATTTGTTTTGTAGTCGGTTTTTTTTGCAAGAAATATTTTTACGTATATGGTTTAGTGTTTAAACCTTAATATGAAATCTTGGAAATTTACACAGAGTGTGTATTAATATGCTTATAGTATGTTTATAAAAACAAATATAATTGGTGCAATTTTTATCGATTGTATTTATACATTGCTAAAGGCAAATATTGCACACTGGCACAGTGGCACAGAACCTTAGCTATTGTGAGTCGGACTCGCACTTGGCTGATCTATATATATAAAAATTAATGTTTGTCTGTATTACTGTATGTTTGTATGTCCTTTATAGAATCGTAAACTATGCATCTGATGATGTTATGATCTTAAGCAAAGTTGTTGCCCAAGAGCCGGCGAAGGTTTCTAAGTTGGTTCGATTAACTTCCGACATGTGGCGCCACGAAAAATTACTCAAAATTAATTAAATCGTAAGCTGTGCATTTGATGAAGGTATGATCTTTAGCAAAGTTGTTGCGCATGAGGCGCTGGAGATTCCTAAGTTGGTGGGGTTAATTTCCGACAGGTGGCGCCACAGAAAATTACTCAAAACGAATTAAATCGTAAACTGTGCAATTGATCATGCTATGATCTTTAGCAAAGTTCTTGCGAATGAGCCGATGAAGGATTGTAAATTGGTGCGATTAATTTCTGACAGGTGGCGCCACTGAAAATTACTCAAAATTAATTAAATCGTAAGCTGTGCATTTGATGATGGCATGATCTTTAGCAAAATTATTGCGCATGAGGCGACGGAGGTTCCTAAGTTGGTGGGGTTAATTTTCGACAGATGGCGCCACAGAAAATTGCTCTTTTTTCTGAAAAAGTGCTGAAGGGAAAATTTTCGCGTTAGAGGTAGTCAAAAAGAGCTAAAAATGCGCGAAAAGAGTTAAGTTGGCATCGCTGAATACAACACTAATGTTTGCTTAGGGTAAAAAGAAACATTTTAATTATACAGGGACACTACATCACTGTTTTTTTTCTAATTTAGGTTATATTTGACATAATCTGTTTAAAAATTAATCCAAAAAGAATTTAGTATGCCACAGTTGTAAAAAAATTTTTCTATGCTTGATACGATGTAAAAGAAAGCAATCTTGAATATGAATACATCTGGCTTCCTTTTATAGTGTTGTAATATCACAATTTTACTTTTACTATTATTTGTTTCGTATTTATTCCCTATGTTGAATAAAATAATAGTCATGCCAGAAAATCGTCAAAAAATAGGCGTTTGAAAGTAAAAATCCTCAATTTTCAATCTTTTCACTTTATGGAAAAAATTGTTAAACTGTCGCAAAATCGTCAAATCTAACACCACTGTTTGTGATATTCTTCTCTGTTGCATTGATACATTGAAATAATACATTACTTTCTTAAAACATGCTCCGTGTTAATGGATACTGGAAGCAGAATATTATAAAGGGTGTTTTTTATAGAGGTATAGAACTTTAAGTTGGCATTACTTTTCAAGATGGCGACTGATTTAACAGCTGTCAAGTGATTTATTCTCAGTTTGGTTTGGCAATTCATCTTGAATAGACTCACGCCTGAACAACGCTTGCAAATAGTGCAATTTGGGCCCAACACGAGATTACCGTTATTCCTGATTTTCATACGCGAATTTTGTTTAGCGATGAAGCGCACTTCTGGTTGAATGGCTACGTCAACAAACAAAACTGCTGCATTTGGAGTGAAGGTAATCCTCAAATGTATGCCGAAACACCGTTACATCTAGAAAAACTGACTCTTTGGTGCGCTTTATGGACTGGTGGAATCAATGGTCCGTACTTTTTCAAAAACGATGTTGGCCAGAACGTTACAGTCAATGGTGATCGGTATAGAGCCATGATTACTAACTTTTTCATTCCTGAATTAAATAACCATTATGTCCAGGAGATGTGGTTTCAACAAGATGGCGCAACATGTCACACAGCTCGTGCCACAATAGATTTATTGAAAGACAGGTTTGGTGACCGCCTAATTTCACGTTTTGGACCTGTGAATTGGCCTCTAAGATCTTTTCTTTTCTTTCTGTGGGGCTATGTAAAGTCATTTGTCTATGCGGATAAGCCACAAACGCTTGACCATTTGGAAAACAACATTCGCCGTGTTATTGCCGATATACGGCCACAAATGTTGGAAAAAGTCATCGAAAATTGGACGTCCAGATTGGACTACATCCGCTCCAGCTGTGGCGGTCATATGCCAGAAATCATATTTAAAATGTAATGCCACAAGATTATCTTTCGGATAAATAAAATTCATGTCAATCGAATAATCCATCGTTGTTTTATTGCAACTTGTATTACTCGTTTCCTCTTGAAATGCCTTTTCCCGCTGGGATCTTCCACTCTTTTAGCTCTCATTAATTTCACATTTCTTATTATATCGGCAGTACTAGATCTGCTCATTGTCGCTTACAAAAATACAAAATTGGCGATAGAAACATTGGTGGTCGTGTGTAGCCGTCTAGTTGCGATAGCGTCAAAATAATCGTCTTCATATAAAGGTGTGCCTGTTATAGTTTATATATATAATTCGATGACAAATTATAACCCATAAAATTATTCTATAGATAAGAATATAGAAAAGTTTAACGAGTGTGAGAGTTCTACAGATCTTATCAATCTAAAAGCAGACTTACACGAAACTGCCTAAAGAATTTCTAGAATTCCGAAAAGTGCACTTCTAAAAAATTTCCTGGAATTCCTCAATCCAACTCCACAATCCACAGTATTGATATGTATGGATTGATATAACTCAGCTGCCAATTGGGCATTCGAAATTTTAAAAGTGCAAGTGTTATATTATGTCTCAAGAACGACTTACCAGTAATAAGATCCTTAAGCAGGTTATGCATGTAGCAGAAAGAGGAAATATTTTTATTGTTTTGTGCAGATACGACCACCAAGAACACAAGCTATTAAACCTATGGTATTTATCAAATATTTCTTTGGTTTCGGTGATGGATTCTTTATGTAAAAAATAATGTTTTATCTGCATATGAAATTCACTTTTTTTTCAGGGACCGTAAATAACTGTTATCAAAAAAAATTAAACTCAAAAACTCTATATGATAGAGTCAACGGAGATATATACTTTCATATATCAATAGATTTGTATTGACGCGCTCTTTCAGAATCTATGGTGATCTTAAAAAATCGTTCTCAACTCCAAAGTTAACAGTTATTTTTCAACCTAAAAATAAAAACTCAAATGAAAGTTTTAAAAAAAGAATTTTATTATGCCGCACAGTGAACGATCCCCATAGTAAAACTGGAAAAAAAAATCGAAGGAGTTATGGTAGCTTAATGACATTTTTGGCACATATCTCTCTTGGCCTACAATTTTCAAAAATGAATTAACATTTTTAGAAATCCTTTTATTTTTCCTGTGCGGGGATAATTAAATACCCAAAACTCCTCCATTTCAGTAATTATTATTTTTTTGAATTTTAATCTATCATTTCACATACAAAATGATAAAGCGTGATAGTTTTTTTATAAAATCTCTAATTATTTAGGTTTGCCGTATACCCTTTTTGAATATTACATCGTTTTAAACTTTTTAGTATTTTTATTTTTTAAAGTTTTGAAAATAATCACAATCATTGGTATTCAAATAACATTTCATGAATAGAGTTACCAAATTGACAACACTAAATATTTTAAAATTAAATTATTATTTAAGATAAAAAACAAATTTACAGAAAGATGAAGATAATAAAGTAACAAACAAATTCAAATAACCTAACAATTTTAAACAATTTCTTAATCACTAATGTAAGTTTCTGATTCTGAATCAGTGTTAATAGATTCCTCTACTATTATGTAATTTCTAATTTCTTGATTATTTTTGTAAAAGCTGCTTGTATTTATTGTATTTCTATTAGATGAAATTAATGAATCAGAAGAGTTTATTCCTTAAATCTGAATTACAATTTTCTCTGCTGTTTTTTCGAGTGTACAGAAGTTTGTTCTTTCTTAATTGTGTTGTGAAGGCATTCTAAAGCATTTCGCACGTGGACTCATCTTGTACTAGTTCGCCCTGGTTTAAAACGTAGCCTACTATTATCGTACATTTTCAATTGTTAAAAATATTAACTGATAATGTTAATAAAAATATCAAATATGGATGATTTTTAAAATCATTATATTTGGCATAGAAAACACCTAAATATTTGTATACATATTTTAGTTTATATAACAGAAAATAAGATTATTGATCCATAAAAATAGTTTTTTGATGTGCCTATTTTTTCGGGGCCATCGAAGCTGACTATTTTTTTTAAAAATGTACATATTTTGGCTAAAAACTTTACAATTTTTTTTTACAGTGTTATAAATATTTGAATTTTAGGATTTTTTGATTGTTTCTGCTACATTTCTTAATAAAAAAAATAAATTTGCATGCATTTTTATTGAAAAATGAATTTTTGATATTTATTTTTCCAAACCCATTTTTTGTTACTTAAAAATTATGAAAAAATTATCAAAATAATTCGACTTTAAAACTGTGTAACTTTTTATAGGTGTAACGCACATGAAAAACCAAACCACCTCTGGAATCGTGGGAGTCTTAGCTTTCATCCCATTTAGATAAATTCGGAAGTTTTTTTCCACTAGACAGTTTACTGTGTGCCGTCATAAAATATATTATTTTTGAGAAGTTTTATTTTTTCCGTCAGAAAATAAAACTCACTTTGTTTATTTAGATAATTTTTTTGTGGACAGATTTGAACTGAGGCCGTTCAATACCAATTTAAGAGCATATACATATTGCTCTTTTCACGCTTCCCTGGGTTGCAGGAACAAACGGTTAACATTTTGTTATGCCAATTTCTGGATATGGATAATGTATTTTTTCCTTCCAGAGAGGAAATTATCAATTTCCAAGAAAACTTCATTTCAACCTCATAGTCACTTTCTTCGCTTTCTTGTTCAGCTCTAAAAGCAATGTATGAGATGTGTCGGAAAAATGCAATGAAAATGGGAAAACATCCAGTGAAGATCGTTAATTACACACTGTGTAATTTTTTAAGTCATGGCAAAATAACCATATACGGATACCACTACGTCATAAAATACCAAAAAAAAAGACCCCTGTCTCCCAGTTTTGCCCAAAGTCCTCCAGGTTTTTTTATGGGGCCTCAAATATGTGGGGCCTCGATGTCATTTTTTGCAAAAAATGATCATTTCCTCAAGCTCATATTTTGAAAACCGTTTGAAATTTTGATATACTCTCTGAGGCAAAGTTGTAGCTCTTATCATAAAGAACAAAAATTGTGAACATATAAAATCAAAAAAACTTCATCTTCAAGGTCAAAATCGCAAGAAACAAAAAACATTTTTTTTTACCTTTTTTCCCCTGTTCAGGTCCATAGGTAGCAAACCGTTCAAAATTCAAGGAAACAATCAACTACAAAAATGAACCTAAGATCTCAATAAACAACTCTCTAGAACATATGAACTTCCTAGGAATGATTGTTAACACCGTTTACGTAGCGCTTATGTAGCTAAAAAATTTTCGGGAAATTTTTCACTTTTGCGGCTACCTAAACGATGTTAAGAATCATTCCTAGAATCATTCCGTGTTGCACTATGTTAAACAATAACAAATTAAAAACCTACATTATTTTAATTACGATTTATTTTATTGAAATGCAATTAACATAAAATGAGTTTTATTCAAAAAAAACAATTCGAAAGTATTCCAGTAAGAGATGCCAATTAATGGAAATACAAAAAGTCAGGAAACTATCAAGCTGTCTCTCTATAAGCCTTTCTCTTCTTAATACTCGTACCTGTTTTAAACCCAGTTTAATAAATATTAATTTGAAAGAAAATATTTTTTTTTAGTTTTCTATAAAACCCATAAAACTTTACATTTATATTATGAGCGCATTAAACAAATGCCTATAGTTATTCTTACCTTTCCTTACAATTTTTTTTCCGCTTTTATACGCTTTATTTCTACATATATGTTTGTAAAAAAGCTAATTTGTTTCATTGTAGTTTTTTGTTATTTTAATTTTGAGTTTGGCATGTGGTTGTTTTTTGTAGTTTTTCTTAAAAATATTGCACAAGGTTAAACCGCTCAAATGTTGCAAAATTAAATTTGCATTCATATATGAATTTCTTATAAACCACATTAAAACGTGTACGCTGTAGTTTTGTGGTATCTGTGTGTACACAGAAAAAAATTTGTGAACCAATCAAAAGTTTTAATCAGTATCAGATAGAAATATAATTAAATTTGTAATTGATTTAATTATTTATTTAATAAAAATAGTTGTGTTTTCTTTCTTAATTAAGAATATATTTGAAATAATTAAAAAATTAATTAAATTTATATCTGAAATTTGTGCCAGAAATTTTTTCGTTGTAAGAAAAATTTAAATTTGTAATTCGTACAAACAAAAAAATATTTTTGCATACATTGACATCAGATTTCCTTCTAATGGGTTAATTAAAAATGAGGTAATATGTACTCATATTTCAAAGGTTTTGTTAGAGAATGAAAACGTGGCTTTATATCTTTAATCTTAAATTAAAGAAAAGAACTATTTTAAATTAGAGATTTATTTTGTCTGATCTACAGCTCGTAATTTAAGATTTTTTTTTGTAAACAACTAGTAGGGGTACCTGGGTAATTAACTACTAATCAGCTACTCTAAGGACACTATATTCAATCACTGTATCATATTGATTACCCACACTTCACTGTCTTGACTACTATTTCCTACTGCAAAATACATACATATCGCACAGTGGTTTAAAAACATTTTATTTTAGAAATAATTCACTATCTCTTGCACCACTCAATAGGACGAAGAGATATAAAAACATTTTGCATTTCCACATAGAAAATAACCAAAAAAAATTGCTTTAACAGCAAGGTTTGCGGATCTTCTACAGCTTAGATATACACTATTTATACAAGTAATTGATATTAGAGAACAGTGTAATACTTCTAAATTAATGTTTCGTAAAAAAAATTAAATGAGCTGCATTTTTAGAGAACAGTGTAATACTTCTAAATTAATGTTTCGTAAAAAAAATTAAATGAGCTGCATTTTTCTAATTTTATTTAACTTCAAAACTGGATAATTCACGATAAAGTGATTTTATAGAAAATAAAGTATAAAATTTAAATTGACATAACTTCTGAACGGACTGAGATATCTTTACAAAATTTCAAACTGATATAGATAAGAGGGTTAAAAAATAAATAATAATAAAAATTTTTAATTTTTTATTTTAAAAACTGCATTCCTAAAACGGGAATGGCATGTTCCAAAAAATTGGGTTTTTTAAAAATTGCTCCAACTCTTCCTACTACTGGAGGCGAGCAAAAGCGTTTTTCTCTATGGAAACGAGATATGTGGCGATAAAATGAAGGTAAAGAAAAGAGCGAAGACATTGCTGGCCGTGCAAAGAACAACTGCGGTACGGGTAACGTACGGTGTCCGCAAGCGCTATTCTGGTGACAGCGGGAATGATCCCAATAGACCTTCACATAATAGGACGAAGGAGGATATGGTTAGCAAAACAAACCAAGGACACAAAACCCAGGAGAGAA
The DNA here is from genome assembly GCA_949628195.1 of Phasia obesa. Lineage (NCBI taxonomy): Eukaryota > Metazoa > Arthropoda > Insecta > Diptera > Tachinidae > Phasia > Phasia obesa. The sequence goes on along the minus strand of OX451215.1, from coordinate 174,620,865 downwards.
GAGCTAATTAGGAGATTCTAGAGAGTTGGTTTCATAGATGTAAAACCGACACAAGAGGCAGGTGCAAGCCTCATTCCAGATGTATAAAATTGTATAAATAGACGAAACGCAAATGTTAATTACAATTTGAAACAAAAGTTGTCAGGCCATAGATATTTCCGAAAATACCTTCACAGAATGAACAAATCGAACGTAGCACACTGGGTTGAAATACATAGTTTTTGAGGATCAATTAGGGAAGCTCTGTTAGGATATTTTTGTACAAAAAAAATAAGATGTCTTAACAAAGTAAATTTTCAGATTTTCTGTATTTTTTCCAAAAAAAAAAAGCAAAAACTTTGATTTTGATCTCACACTGGAAACGCATCAGAGCACTTTACATATTTATTTTTTCAGCTAGCAATGTAGAATTTTATAGGCTATAAGCAACTGCCATCAAGGTTTACTTTACTTTAAATTTCATTTTTTAATTAATCCTCGAAAACTGAGTATTTCAACCCAGTGTGCGTCGATATCATGGTGATAACGAAACGCGCTTTTAGGAAAAAACAGTTGTAAATAAACTTTTTATGAAATATTTAAAAATTGTCTGCCCGAAGTACTTAACTTTGGGGACTTATTTATAAATCCCCCTTCACCCTAGGGGGCCTACCGTCAGCCACTTAAAAAGGCCTCTGCTTTGCCTCTGTGAAATTGTATTTGTAGTGATTCATGAGCTGCCGACCTTTTTCAAAATAGAAATAAACCACTGTAAGTCGTTCGACTGTCACAAATAGCATGTGTGCTCAAAAGGTACGATAGTGCGGATTAGAAACTTATTTGTGTGACGGATTTTTTGTAATGTCATAAAAATCCATGAAATCAGAGTTTTAAAATCTTCTGTTTGTATAGTTTGACACCTACAATACCATTTTGAAAAGATTTTTTGAATAAGGCAGAATTCTGTCGGATTTTGTTTTGATTGAATCGTACGATTGTATAGGATAGTGGATCTTGGCCTAAACTTACTGCAAAAAATTCTTATATGTATATATAAAATGTATGAATCAAACCTAAAGACCGAGGCATATAATCCGTTATATGTCGACTTTTTCAACGACGAAGTAAGTTGAAATACAGGAGCGTTGTCCCAAACAGTATGTATCCGTCAACAAAAGTATTAATGTTGGGTTACTTGATAGCTATGCAACAAAATAAATAAAATGAATAAAGTTAAATAATAAAGTGCAGAACAAACTTGTCGAAGCTATTCAAGTGTTTTCTTGCTGATTTAATATCCGTTAACAAACCCATTGTGTCAACCTCAATTTATTGGATTTTATTAAACAAAATAAGCTAAAATAACTGTTTATGAAAGATTTAGGTTTTTCATTGCAACGTTAAAGCTAGGCTGTAGACAACGTTACGCTGATTTAGATTTTTTGTCAGGGTGGTTTTTTAGCAAAGAACCAAGCTGACTGTATCGGAACCGATAGTGTGCTGTCGTCGATAATATTTTATCCCAGCGGGTTGCGGATTATTTTTAAATTAAAGCCAAAAACTTTTCTGCCAATTTTGTTTATCTCAAACGACTGACTTTGATATCTATGAAAAGGCGAAAAAAGGCGAAGTAAAAGTTCAGCTGCTGTTAAATAACAAGGGTGAAAGCATAATAATAAATCTTCTGTAATATATTAAATAGGCAGAATTATGTATGAATGACAAATTTGAGAAGTCAAATGTAAAACTATGTCGTCTAATAGAGGCTTTATCGACTTAAACGTAATATGACCCTATATATATAATATGACTCTCAGTTTTTAACTGCCCTGCCTGATAGGCACCCTTTTCTTGTTCACATATGGCTATAGGCTCATTATTCGCTGATCCTGGACACTTGTATTTAGTTATCAAGCTTTGAATGGTCAGCTAGGAAAGAAGGCTGCCAAATTAAACGACCAAAAAATAAATAATGTCATCCGTGTTACAATAAGATGAAGTAGAAGTTGTAAACAAGAGCAAAAGCTACAGATTCATGGCACATGTGCTTAAAAGTTTTTTTCTTTCTATATATTTTTATTTCCGGTAACTTTTACAGGAAAATAGTAGAAATAAAAATAAAGAACAATAGTTTTTAGAATCGAAAAAAAAAACAAATAAATTTATGTTTTAATTCAACACAAACGTTGAGGTAAAATAATGCTGCAATCCAATGAGAACAAACAAAAAAAAAGTGATTCAAAGATCCCCTTTGCATTGTTTTCTATAGGATTTGTCTGTCTTACTTTTTGTTTTCTGTTTTCCTTAATTTTTTTTTTTTTTTTTTTTTTGTCAGTAGTCTATTTTAAGTTATTTTGTCACAGCTGCATCTAAAAACTTTCAAAACTAAATTGTAACATATAAAAATGTAACCAAATAAAATGTGTAAAATCCTTTGAAAACGGATGGGTGTTCCCTGAAAAATTAATTATTAAATCAAACCTTTGTATTGCACTATAAAAAGTTTAATAATCAAGAGCTGTCCTTACTTCACTTGCAGGCTTAGTGCAGCTGCATCAAAGTGCCATTTAATGTTTATAAAGAAAATAAATTTATTAAAGAAAGAAAAAAAAATTGTTTAAGGGAACCCCCTAATTTTGTCATCTTAGTAAACGTGCAATGATAGGAAATACCATTGTTATAGTACATTACTAGCAAGAAGTTGTTTTCTATGGAGTTGCACACCACCAAAAATGCCAGATTAACAGGTTTTTCTTTTCACAATATAAAATTAAAATTTACAAAAAAAAATATTCACTATTTACCAATTTAAAACCAATAAAAATCAGAATATAAAAACGATAAAAAAATTTTACGTATAAATTTATAAGAAATGAATTTATAAATTTTCCAGTTCTTAAAATCCCTAAATCAACTTCATAAGTTTTTGCACTCGTAACATCATCTGTGGAAATGTATTTTTGTGTTGATGGAATTTTATTGTAAACCACACTGGACTTGGGGATTTTAGAAACTGCAGAATTAAATTTTTGGGTTTGAAAATTACACATTATTTCAAGGAACTATTGTTGTTTTAATTACAAATTCCCTAATAAATTTAAATGATTTCTTTTTACAAAGTTTTTTATTACTGTGATTAATTGGAAAACTGGACTCGGCGATTTTAAGAACATTTAACTTTTTCTGAGAAATAAAATTCAAAACATAGTAGAGTGTCCACAAACACTACTCCCTCTATCCACATATAAACTGTTCAGCTCATATTATTATTATCGAAGCAGATCACTTCATTAATGGGTCCATTTTCGACCCATTTCCGTTCTCAATGATTATAGGCAACCAACTTGTAATTTATGGCAACCTTACTTTCATTGCTTCACATGCTATCACCAACCTTTACTCTTGACTTTAGTGATTTCTGACCGTCGACTGGTAATTGTCAGCCTTCTTTCTCATTACGTAGTCCCTAGTAATTATTAGCATTTGTCCAAGACTTAGATTCCCCATGGCATCCAGATCTGCCTGTGGTTCTTAACCTAATATTAGCCAGTGCTGAACATTTACGCACAATGAGCGCTTGTCTCAGCCTCTTTCAGCCCCAGTCTGCAAAAATAATCTTCTTTGATTTTTATATTAGCTAGATGTTACTTGAAGTAACTATGACCTGTCACTAAAGCAGTTACCCAGCTTAAGGTAATTATGTTATCTTTGAGCACCTTACTGGCCTTTCTGACAAGTGACTCTTCCGTCACATACATGCATGTATCAGCTTCCCTTTACCTTTTTAAGTTCCCAAGCTGCTGTAGGTTCTGGTCCCCAGAAATTCATTGCAGATATCCATTTTGCTAGTTGGTCTTCTGCTTTATTCCCACCTGTACCTTTGCGTCCTTTAACCCGCATCAACGTTACCTCATTAACCGAGGTACAAACCTGTTAAATTTTTAAACATTCTAGCACTAGATTAGAGTACACTTTCACTTGCCTCATTTCTTTTATAACTGACTGATTGTTAAGTGCATTGAGAACCTGCCTGTTAAACGGAGACGTACTCCCCTAAACAGAGACTACAGGATAGATTCAGCTCAGCTGAACATACACCTGCTCTACCCTCCATTCGAGAACCATCAGTAAAAGTGCTGATGTCATTCTTCATACGCTCATTGTGTATAACGCCTTCCCCATCTTTACTAACTAGATCCAGATACATTTATTCCCGAATACCTCAATGTCATCGTTCTTCATACGCAAAGCTGACATTGCAGCCGTTGACCTAATGAATTTGTCGAACCGCAACAATCCCAACATTGCTTCAATTGCCTGCGTTGGAGCCATGAGCATTGCACCACATATACTCATACAAGCAATTCTTTGAACTCTATCCATTTTACGCTTAGTTTTACTGTGAGAGGCTTTTGGCCACAGATATATATTAGTTATTATGGGTCCGTTCAGCTAAAAATTGCATTCTCTATGTAATGCAGATGATTCACTTGCTAATCGTTCACAAATGGTTGCGCTCTTAATAAAAAGCGTGCTGTACACAAAATCGTGCAGATATCTCGATATCTGGAACGATATCTTATTAGAGCACATTTCACTGTAATTACTATTCGAATTATATATGACAGATAACTTTTTTTTCCTCATGAGAAATCTGTTTCAACATTTAACACATTTGTACATTTCATGTTTACGATACTTTTTCCGTTCGATTTTATTGAAAGCATCGTACAGATGCGGGTAATGTCAAACAATTGGAGGGAAAGAACCCTAACAGAAAGAAGTGATTAAATCTAACCTATATATGAGGATTCAGAATATATATTAGTTTATTGTCTCGCAAATGCATTTTGTAGAAACTTTTGACAGAATTATGGAATTATACGAGTATAGGATTATTCTTTCAAACTTTGCACTATGGGTAATTCGAACCATTTTTTCAGGAGTCTCCCCCTAAAAAGGTAAATAAATTTAATTACAAATTTTTTTTGGTCACGCACAGACTTAGGCACTGTCCCGAAAAAAAAAATTTTGCCACACACACAATCGCAAACAAAAACAAATTCGGCATGGACGCTTAAGCGTTCTCACGCGTAATAGTTCCAAAACACTTTTATTAAAATTCTTCATTTTTACCCATATATAGGGAAAAAAATATTAAGCAGGATTTTGTTAATTCAAACTGCCTCGATTCTCGAATTCTTCATCGCCCGTCATAATAAGTTGTTATAACTCCATTATCCATATTGATTTGATCTTAGACATTTTCCTAAAAAAAAATATTTGGTCCAAACTGTCGTCATCTGCAAACGTAATTTTATTCTGTTCTCCAAGTAACTCTAGAGGAAGAGAAGGTGTTAAATTAAGAATGTATTGGTATTTTACGCTGTGAAATCTTTGCATTTTATATGCTCTATTTTCTTATTTTATATTATATTTAAGAACAAATGTGTGACAAATAGAATATAAATATAAATTATGTGTAATTGAATAAATATTTTATTTTTATTTTTATTTTATTTGTTTTCTACTCTAATAAATAAAATAAACAAAAACAAATTTTCTTTTCTAATGTAAAAAGAACAAATGATTTAACAAAAAAAAAAAAAGAAACGGAAAACTGAACTGCTGAAAGCTGCCATGGATTCGATATTTTTATATTTTTTGTTCTCTTTGTGCGAGTTTCGTTGAAATTGTGTGTATACTCTAAACGTGAGCGCAAAATGTTAAAAAGTGTACAGTATTGCATGTTTTTGAAACGCAAATATTGATTGTATGTGTAGTGGAATATTACTAAACAGTAAATACAGAGAACAAGAGAGCAAACAGTGCAAAAATCAGTGCACCTGATTTGACCGGACAGTTATATCAAGTGCAATAAATATGCTGAGCATTTCATATTGTTCACTAGTTCATTTTACTTAAATTTTCTTGAGAGTAAAATCTCTGATTTTTGAGAGAAAAAATTAAATTAGATTTTTTTATTCATCAATAAAAGTTAAAAATATTCAATCTACTACAGTTTTTTTTTCAACCACTCAACGCGCAAATTAATATAAAATAACTAAAATACAAAGTACAAAGTACAAACCCTTGCTTTTAACATCATACATTTACATACATGTTGTCTGCTACATATAACAGTATTTCATATCAATAGACACTATTGAAACAAAATACACACTACTGAAATTTTATTTCAAACAACAAAAAATATTGCATTGGTTGGAAGAAGAGCAAATGCTATTGTATGTTTTTATTTAAGAGCACAACAATATTTGTATACACATGAAATCAAGTGCAAGAAAAAAGAGACCAATTCATTATTGAACATTCTGAAGTTAGTCTAACAAGACGTTTTATGCTCACGTTTAGTATACTCACAGAGACTAAGGGGTTTTCGTAAAGGCCTCTGCTCTAGAGCACGCAACATGTCTAAAACATCTGATGGAAGCAGCATATGGTCTCTTTCTTATTCTGACGGTGTTGGACATGTCTATAGCCATGTTAAAAACATTCGAAAGGTTGTTTCCACAGCTGTTTTTGTAGGCAAGTAGTACGTAGTAATCTGTCGGACTTGCAAGGATCGTTGTGCGCCTCATCCCTTTCTTCACGGAACAATAACATCCGGCAGTAAGGTATGCTCACACAGCAAAAATTTTTTGCTCCAATTAAAGGTTTTAATTAGTTTCAGATACAAATTTAATTTAATATTTAATTAATATAATTATTTATTTAATTGGAATTTTATTTCGTTCTTTCTTAATTAATTATTATATTGTATCAATATTTAAATTATATATTTAAAAATATTTAAAATTTTATTTGAAACTAATTAAAACCTTTAATAGGAGCAACCAATTTTTTCTGTGCAATGATTTTACTTTATGAACTATTGGTAGCGAATGCTGCCTATCATATTTCTTAGAAAGACATAGTAATACACCATTTGTGAAAATTTCAAGAGTCTACTTGTTATGGTTAAAAACTTAGGCCATAAACATGCAAATTACGTCACTATCGGAATACTCTTTACTTTTTAGGTTTAATTTTATATAGTTGCTTAAAAAGCGAACATAGTTTAATTTAATGTCTGCAAATTTTAAAAGGTTGCCTCCTACAGCTCAAGAAATAAAAACATAAACGTGAATAACTCGTCTCTAACAGAAAACCCTATACGTTTTAGTTTTTTTTTTTTTTTGCTATAGCGGCAACAATTACACATCGTCTGTGAAAATTTCAAGAGTCTATCTATTACGGTTGCGGAGATAAAAGATAAAAGGCGTTGACAGACGGACGGACAGACTTTGTAGCGAAAACATTAGGGTTAGGTTTTTACCCTTTGGGTACGGAATCCTAAAAACGAGCTGCTAAACATCTGGCAATACTTTTGTTGGAAACATTTTCATTTGAACATTCTAGTGCATTTTCCTTTTCACACACACACACACATGCACTCAGATTGAGACACACAAATTGTAGAGTCGAGAGACCTGGAGTCATGATAATACATTTTTTGCTATTTATTATTGTTGTGATTAAGCTTTTTGCTGTTGTTATTGTTGTCTACCTGAGTTTAAAGCTCAAATAAGATTAAATACTTCCTCTGCCTTTTTAATTGCTGTTAGAGTCATCAGTATTGGAATTATTTCGAATTTCACATACATTTGCTTATTGTAAATGGACAGACACACACTCCTATACATACACAAAATGCTAATAGGATTTTTCTTCATGTTTAGATTTGGATTGGTTTATAAAACGTAAATGGTTTCAAATTAAAATAGTAATTGTTGGAAGAAAAAAATGGAAGAGTGTTAGGACCAGGTACACCCACATATAGCCATATCAAGAGATATAAATAAATATTTTTGGACAAGAGTCAAAGGAGAATATTTGAATTTAAAATTTTATAAATAATTGCATGATTAGCATTTTAGTCGGAAATGAGTAGGAATTTAAATGTATTTGCAGGACATCGTAGTAGTTCCTTCTTTGTGACAATAAGTAAAGGTGCATGTCGAAATGAAATAAAACAGAAAAATTAAACCTAAAACCTAGATAAAGTAAAGTGTGAACTTATCCAAACTACTGTTCTTCAACAGTATTCTGAATCTTTTGTTCAATTTAAATATATTTTTTTTAATTGTGCTAACAAGCTGGAAACAGTTTGTTCATAATGTTTAAATAGACCAAGTTTTAAGTTCCAAATACTACAATTATTGATATGCAAACTTCGTACGTATAAAAGGTGCCCCAAAAACCCATGCAGAGTTTGAGTTAATTATTTTACTTTAGTTTTTTAAGAGTGTAAATTGATTGAGACATAAAGTTCAAAACAAGATAGGGTTTGCTTGACACAAATCAGTGCATAAATAACCTCACGGCTTTTCTATCACATATGCAATCTCTGTTGAAGCTACCAAAGGATATAAACCTAAACCTATTGTTTTCGTAACAATGCCCGTCCACCTGTACTAGATGGGCTCTTAAAACCCTCCAAAAGTTGTAATACTATGGCTGCAATAACAACAAATACTAAAACTTGAAGGGTGTTCCGATAGTAACGTGATATTCACCTTTATATGGCCAAATTTTTTGAATCATAATGGGCAGATATTTAAAATTTATACAGAATATTATAAAAGGCATAAAAAATCAAACTATATTTTTAAAGCTGTCCCGATAGTACCGTGATTTTTATGTATTTATATGGCCTTATTTTTTTAATCATAATTGAAATTTGCACAATGTATTATAAACTTTGTTATCTACATTGTCAGACTTAAAAAATAAAAATTAAAGAGTGTCCCTATAGTGATTTTTATGTGTAGGTCTTCATTTTTGAACCGTTTTAGGGAGATGCTTTATTTTCACACACAGTATTAATGGGTGATTTTTTTGAGGTTAGGATTTTCATGCATTAGTATTTGACAGATCACGTGAGATTTCAGACATGGTGCCAAAGAGAAAGATGCTCAGTATGCTTTGACATTTCATCATGAATATACTTACTAACGAGCAACGCTTGCAAATCATTGAATTTTATTACCAAAATCAGTGTTCGGTTCGAAATGTTCAAATGTGACAAATTTTGTTCAGCGATGAGGCTCATTTCTGGTTGAATGGCTACGTAAATAAGCAAAATTGCCGCATTTGGAGTGAAGAGCAACCAGAAGCCGTTCAAGAACTGCCCATGCATCCCGAAAAATGCACTGTTTGGTGTGGTTTGTACGCTGGTGGAATCATTGGACCGTATTTTTTCAAAGATGCTGTTGGACGCAACGTTACGGTGAATGGCGATCGCTATCGTTCGATGCTAACAAACTTTTTGTTGCCAAAAATGGAACAACTGAACTTGGTTGACATGTGGTTTCAACAAGATGGCGCTACATGCCACACAGCTCGCGATTCTATGGCCATTTTGAGGGAAAACTTCGGAGAACAATTCATCTCAAGAAATGGACCGGTAAGTTGGCCACCAAGATCATGCGATTTGACGCCTTTAGACTATTTTTTGTGGGGCTACGTCAAGTCTAAAGTCTACAGAAATAAGCCAGCAACTATTCCAGCTTTGGAAGACAACATTTCCGAAGAAATTCGGGCTATTCCGGCCGAAATGCTCGAAAAAGTTGCCCAAAATTGGACTTTCCGAATGGACCACCTAAGACGCAGCCGCGGTCAACATTTAAATGAAATTATCTTCAAAAAGTAAATGTCATGGACCAATCTAACGTTTCAAATAAAGAACCGATGAGATTTTGCAAATTTTATGCGTTTTTTTTTTAAAAAAAGTTCTCAAGCTCTTAAAAAATCACACTTTAAAAACTATGTGCCCTATATTAACATTTTAAAACTAAAAATTAAAGGGTGGCCCGATAGTGACGTGTATATGGCTTTATTCATATATATGGCATTATTTTTAAACCGTAATTGCTAGACTCGTACAACTTTCACCGAAGGTTTATTACTATGGCCGGTATAAAAATATCTAAAAACTAAAGGGTGTTCCGATAGTGCGTGCTTATCACTTATATGACCTTATTGTTTGAACTGTAAAAGTCAGATAATTTAAATTAATACCGAGTATGTGAAATTATAAGCGCTATGTCTGTGTTCGCATCACGTAAAAAATACCGAATGGATTTCAATAAAATTTTATGTAGAGGTACCGCAAAAATATCTTATTTCTTAGAGAAAGAGGAGAAAAGTAGTAAGAGGATGCATATTTTTTACCGATTTAAAAGTACTGCATACTTTAAGGCATCTTTTATTTTTGAAAGCTGTATATATTATAAACTCGGTTGCGCAACAGATGGCGCTGTTTTAAAATAGTGACGAAATAAATTAAAAGCGGTATATTTTAAACACGGTTGTGCAATAGATGGCGCTATTTTAAAATAATTACAAAATATGAATTATTGCCATACAGAAAATTGAATAAAATTTGTTTTTGATTTGTATTTTTACTGTGTGGAATTATATTGTTATTGAAATATTTTAAACCGCTTTTTACAGAGCTTTACAATAATTTTTAAAATTTTAGGCTTTAATATAAATTTTAGAATTTTATTCAGGGATGGGTACCTTTACGTGAAGCGTTATAAAAGTTAGAGTCTTACAGTTTGGTGTGGATTACTTTCAAAGCAAAATCGAACAAAATATTGTCAGAACGCACACAACGTGTGTGGTCACAGCTAGTAATAAATCTAAAAAATGAAACTAAAAATTAAAGCTAAAAATTAAAGCGCGTGACGCGCTTTAACGTTGTAGTCTTATTTTTGTCAATTTTTAATAGCACGTAAAAGCATATTGCAATGTGTCCTCAACAATGCATTGTTGGACAAGGATCCATGGAAAATTGTGGACTCCAGAAAGTTTAAAATGACAGAATGGAGCAATTGCAATTTCTCTATTTGGCAAGGCTATATGTACTATCTAAGCACTTAACCTGCAGACAGTTAAAAAAGAAGCGGAAAACACACAAAAAAAATTTAATATAAAATGTTACTGCAAAGCAAGAGTCTTATATTTTTCTAATAAATTACGTAATTTTACTACAAAAATGATAAAAGAACACTTCAAACTATTTATTCTAGAAGTTTGTTATAAAATTAACAAACAAGAACTCGCAAAAATAAGCGGACACTTTCCTAACCGATTTAAAATTACGTGATTTCCAAAATTTTTGTAAGTGGAACAACTTTTAAGTGATTTGCAATCACTTTGTTAAAAATTATTTTAAGAACAGGCTGAATATAAAGATACAGACAATTTTTACGAAAATGTTTTGTGTAAATTTTATCGAAATTTTTTTCTAAAAATTTTATCGAAATATTTTTTCTAAAAATTTTATAGAAAATTTTTTGTTAATTTTTTATAGAAATTTGTTGTAAAATTTTTATTGAAAATTTTTTGTTAAAATGTTATATAATTTTTTGTAAAATCCTTATCGAAAATTTTTTGTAAAAATTTTATAGAAATTTTTTGTAAAAATTTTATAGAAATTTTTTGTAAAAATTTTATAGAAATTTTTTGTAAAAATTTTATAGAAATTTTTTGTAAAAATTTTATAGAAATTTTTTGTAAAAATTTTATAGAAATTTTTTGTAAAAATTTTATAGAAATTTTTTGTAAAAATTTTATAGAAATTTTTTGTAAAAATTTTATAGAAATTTTTTGTAAAAATTTTATAGAAATTTTTTGTAAAAATTTTATAGAAATTTTTTTGCGAAAATTTTTAAAAATTTTTTTGTAAATTCCTTAGGCTTCTTATTTTTCCTTTTAAAATGACGATGATGCATATTAATATCTTTAGATCGAGGATGATAAACATTAGTGGATTCACTTGTATAGTCGCGAAATGTTAGGGTTGATTTATTTTGAATAATTGAAATAAGTTTGAAATAAAGACCTCTTAAACCTCTTGTGTATTTGAAGACATGTCCTTGCACTCACCCTCAGCTGAAGGTAAAGTGACCTTTTGTTGCATTTTGCATTAAATAGTACCTGATTGACTTTACCACTTTCTTAAACCCTACATTGCTACTCATTATTGTTAACGTACCTATCCAATCTTTTGAAAAACGTGACCTAATTTGTTGATCCCAACAACTCAAACGAGTTTAAACCATATAAAGTTTATTTCAATTTCATTTAACGGCTTCTACTTGATTGAATGCATGAATATAAGTCAATGTTTTGCTTTTCTTTCGAGTTTTCCTTAAAGTAGCTGTGTACTGTCACCTTTACAGGTTTATAGGATATTTTTTTTCGTTTTTTTCCTAATAATAGTTTCAAAACCACCAGAGCTCCTTTTTACAAAATTACCTAATGTTTCCTTTAATCTTGTATCTCTGTCTTAGTCAGTGCTAATGTTAATCTTAATCCAAATTGCCCTTCATTCCAGGTAATTTGGTAAAAATCGTTATTGGCCTTAAATAATTTTAGCAAAAGATAATCTCCATTTAAGCTTTTTTTTTACATTTTTATGTGACTTTTTCAGGCCTAGGTCATTACTGTAATAATTTTTGATTTCATTGTTTTTTTTTTTGTCTCTTGTATTTTTCGTTTCTTCTCTAAAAGCATTGGCATTTAAAAACTGCACAAATGTAACAAAAAAAAATATGAAAAGAAATAGATGAACAATTTTTCATTTAGTTTTATTATTTTTCATTTGCAATATGATAATTGCACCTGACACAACTACTGGAAAGATATACACATACATACACACATATGTACATATTCGAAATAGTTCATTGGGAAAATTTTTAAACAAGCATACATTCAGTGCATACACTCTCGATCATATGATTAGAACCACTTAAATTCCTATTTTTAGTAGAACATATCATTTTGAATTTCTTTGCCGACAGCTTTAAATTTAGTAAAGTTTATTTTCTTAAGACTACAAAAATAACAATAACAATACTAAAGTTATGGTAAAGTACAACGAAATACCACATTTTCCATTTCTATGATTAGAGAGCTTTCGAATTTTAAAATTTTTTGCAAGAAATGACATTAGATTTATACATTAAACTATCAATAGACGAAACATATTACTTTCTAATTTTTCACTAATAAAAAATAGTTAAGGCTTTTATATATAACGAAGGAGCCAATGTTTATCTTTCGCAGGGTTATTATTATCGAGCCATTGCGCAGGAAATTAGGCGAAGTCACACAACCGTGTTTGGATCAAACCATGGAGGATTTTAAAGAATTCCAACCGAAAATAAACAAGTCCACCCAGTCGGCTAAGTTCACCTAGTAGGCTAAGTCCACGATCATCCAAATATTCCAAAAAAAATTTCTAAATCAATTTTTTCACAAACTACTAGAGATAAGCCAGAGATGTCTGATATAAAAAATCTCAATTTAATTTTTAATTAAAAATAAACTTTTATTGAAATTAAAAAAAAACAAGTAAGAGTACTATATTCGGTCATGCCGAATCGTATGTACCCTTCACCTTAGTAATGTTAAATATTCCCTTATTCTGTTATGTTTTCTAACTTCACAATAATATACATTCGGTTTTTACTTTTATGATTTTCAACTTCAGTATCTATACATATAATAAAATAGTAACTCATTTCCGTCTGCCTACCTGTCTGTCTGTCTACTTGTCTTTTGCATTCGCACCACGTAAAAACTACTGGATGGATTTTAACAAGGAGTTATACTGATTCCAATAGTATACTGATTCTAATATACCATACTTTTTTCCGCAAAAATATCTTATTTCCAAGAGAAAGTGGAGAAAAAGCACTAAAGGTACGCAGTTATTTTAGTAGTAAAGTAAATACATAAACCATAACTGAAGCACTAACCACTAACAGATGGAGCTGTTGTATAAAGTAAATACATAACCATAACTGAAGCATAGTTTAAGGCGGCACTAAAAAGTAAGGGTTTTTGGTGTGGATTTCTTTCAAAACAAAATCGAACAAAATGTTACAAGGACGCTCATGAAGTGGCGGGCACAGCTAGCTACTAATATAATATAAAGATATTGTTTCGTGAGAATTTTCACAATTAAAAATGGAGCGATATTTAAAAAAATTATTAACTATCGCTAGCGAAAAAAAATATAAAATTGGTAGTTGTTCTTTTCGGATTCAGAGAAACAGTGATTTTTTTTTATTATTACAAAATGAAGATTATTAACAGTATAACAGATTTAATTAAATTTCCCAAGCCTAGATGAGATCAAGGGTGTTTAAAGTAATAAATTTAAGTTAAAAAAAAGGAGTTTAAATTCTACAATATTAAGGGCGTTCAAATTAATATTTTTTTTATTATTTTTAAAATTCATTTTTTATTTAATTAATTAATTTATTTTGATTTGGCCAAACAGATATAGAGATTTTTTTTTTGTAAAAATTTTATCGAAAATTTCTTCTAAAAATTTTATCGAAAACTTTTTCTAAATATTTTATTGAAACTTTTTTGTAAAAAAAAATTATCAAACCTTTTTCGTAAAAATTTAATTGAAAATGTTTTATAAATATTTTATCGGATTTTTGTGTAAAAATTTTATCAAAAATTATTTGCAAAATTTTATTGAAAATTTTTTCTAAAAATTTATTCGTAGTTTTTTTGTTAACATTTTATAGAAAACTTTTTGTTAAAATTTTATTAAAATTTTTTACTAAGTTTTTTGCAAAAAATTTTACAGCAATCTATATGGCGTTGGAATGGTCAGACGTTAGGGGTCATATTGATCCCCCCCTGCTTCCCAGTGGACACCCTGTGAGTCTATCGGCTACCTCTATGTGTATTGCGTTCTATAAAGGCCTTTAATACAAATCAAAGCAGAAAAACCCTACTAACGTAAAACAAACAAAAATCGCCGCTCACAGGGGCTTATTGTTTCGCCGAGACCTGTATGCACACCATGCGATCGACTGGTCGCGGTCTAATATTGATTTAACAAAAAAAGGAATTACAACCGAAAAAAATAAAAACAACATGGAAAAATATAGATGGACGTGGTTTTTTACCCGCAGCCTCGAATCGAATTGTCTGATGTTGTTAAATTCCATTACCAACATTTCTGAAACTATGCCTGGCAGATTGGTGGGCTTAAATTTTATGTATCTCTTCTGGTGCCTTGATAAAGTTGATTTTAACCCAAACACAGACGGTCATCGCTTAGTCAACTTCTCTATGTATAAGTATCCAGGATTCCCTAGAAACCTAACTTTGTGTTTATAAGCTGGAACGCAAGGACACAAAAATGTACAGAGAAAACCTGTAATGTGGCAATATACATATATTAATATAGGGGCAATATCGAAAGAAACCAACTGATAATTTACGGCAACCTTTCTTTCATTGAGTCGCATGCTACCACCAGCCTTTACTCTTGAATTTATTGATTTCAGTTTATCGAATAGTAACTGTCGGCCTCTTTCTTATCATGAAGTCTCTAGCATTTGTTCAAGGTATCCATATTTAACAAGTTTCTGGTCCTACGTCTTGTGCTAACCAGTGCTGGACATTCACACACAATTTGCACCACAGTCTACAAGTATCATCTTCGATTTTTATCTTGGCTAGATGATACTTGAAGTTTCCATGACCTATTCTATTATATCTAACCTTACTGGCCTTCCTGCCTAGGGGCTCTTAGAGCGCCATTCGTGCTCCCTCTAACTTTCCTGGTTTAATGAGTTAACACATTGTAGGGCCGTCTCTTGCAATAGGCTATTTTACAGTGCTACCCTGTGCCAGCTGTGCCTATGAGTCCTTAAAGCCACATCAACGTTACCTTATTAACCGAGAAGCATCTGTTAAGTTTTTAACCCCATTCCAGTACTAGATTAGAGTACACGGTCCCTTGCAACATGGTTTTATAACTGACTTATACTGACATGGTTTTATAACTGACTTACCAAGTACAATGAGAACCTTTCTTCCATACACCCGACTTTCCAGTAGGTAATCCAACGCGTCCAGCAACCCTAGCAATTCAGTCTGATAAAATGAGACTCCCCCAAACGCAGACTACAGGACAGGTAGAGTTGAGTTGAGTATAAATCTGGTCCTGCGCTACCGTTAATAAGAGAACCATCAATTAAAATGCTGATCACGTCTGGCAAAGTATTGCTACTTCTTTAAATTTTGTTCGACCTCATTACGTTATAGTTCGTTGTTCGTCCCAGTTGTGTTTATACAATAAAAATAACATTAATGCAATATTTCGGCCAACTTTGTATGTCATCTTAAAACCCTTGTCACTAAAAAATTATCCCTGAAGATGATGCCGAAATATCGGATTACTCAAATAATGGTTTAAAAAAACCCTGAGTTTTTTTCAATTTTATTTATTTATACCAAGACCTTAAGCCAAACCAACAAAATTCAATCATAATAAAAAGGCCTACAAACTCATAAACATTTAATAAAAACAACATTTGATGGGGAACATGGTTGATTAGGAAAAATTTTCAGTCAAGAATAGCTGTGACGTGGACTAAACATGAACATGAGCGGTGTAAGTAATAACGGAATTCATGTGTGTAATGATATGTTCATAACAAAAGGATGGTTTGGGGAGACTGCATGTTAATGCTGTCAATTTCAGCTGTCGACAAAATATATTTCCAATTAAAGTTAAAAATGTAAGTGGTTCTCTAATCATCTGATTGAGAGTGTATGTATTTCCAGGTTTGTGCCTTAATGGAAATTTTATTTTCCATTTGCTATCATAACTTTTCGGCAATTTGCTTAATGAGACTTAAATTCAATCTCAATCGAAATCGTACTCGTGAATAAATAAATTAAAAATAAAGAAAAAATCCTCATGTTTGTTAGCAACAATTTAAAAATTTCCAACTGGGTTCAGTTATATGGATCTACATGTGTGTTGGTATTTAGGTTTAGGTAGGTACGAAGACATATTGTAGCAAAAACATATGAATTATTTTACCATGCACTTGTATCAAAAACTACATTACAATTTGGCACTTGTCCCAGAAATTATGCAAATTTTTATTTTCTATTTCGACTTTCAGGCTCTCTTTTCTTTTCTTTTCTTTTCTTTTCTTTTCTTTTCTTTTCTTTTCTTTTCATTCGTTACGTTTTGTTCTGTTCTGTTCCCTTTCACATTTGTTTGATTGCAGCAACTGCAACGGTTTCTGATACTAATAACTACAAGGAATGTTTGAGCAAATGAATTCACATTCATGTGCAACTTACGGGGTCTACTTTGTAAGTACTTTTTAAGCAGCATGCAATTCTACTTATGTGCTGCCTAAGAAGATAATAAAATTTTTAAAAATTTAACACAAGCAGACAGTAAAGAAAATTGGTGATGAGAATAGGTTTTCAATTTGGTGTGGATTAGTTAAAAATGGGAGCCACCTTGCAATTTTGCCGTCATCAAAAAATCAGATTTATATATCGTATTTTCCAAACGGTGCACAGTGTCGTGACTTCATATAACGAGTGGCCATAAATAGAAAAAGTTATTGTAAAGAACTGAAATTTGGCACATATATTTAGGTTGACAAAACGTAACAAAATTAAAAATTTAAAAAAATTCGGAGCAAGGATTCGTGTCCTTCCCGTATATCCTGGAATTTATACGTGTCATAAAAGTTAGAAAAAATGCTACGATTCGCTTAAACTATACATATCTTCACTATGCAGTAATACAGTTTTAAAAGATATATCTTCTATATTATCATCCTCCACATTTTCTGGATATTTATTTTTCCAAATCCATTTTTTGTTACTTAAAAATTGTGAAAAAATTATCAAAATAATTCGACTTTAAAGCCGTGTAAATTTTTATAGGTGTAACGCACATGCAAAACGAATCCACCTCTGGAATCGTGGGAGTCTCAGCTTTCATTCCATATGTGTTTTATTGATAAATTTGAAAGTTCTTTTTTTTATTTTTTTCTACTAGAAAGTTTACTGTGCGACTTTAAAAAAATAACAATTATTTAAATTGGCGCACTTAAGCGCAGCTAAATTTTTATTTTTATAAATTAACATACTTTTTGTTATAAAATGAAAGAAAAAATATCCCGGAAATATTTGGAAATTTTTTTTCTTCACTATTATATGTTTGCTTATCACAACAAGTTATCTTTTGTTTTATTAATATCATTCTTATAATGATGCATACACTGTTATCGACATATGTAATTAAAAATACCGTTTATATTCTTAAAACATAATACAACAACTAATCTAGTACAAATTTGGTTTATTTGCCAACTAAATTCAATTATTTAACCCTACGAAGTACATGCTCATTTTTATTTATTTTTTATACAAAATTGCAGTTATTTCAAACCACAATTTTGAAGAGCCATATCTTTGAAAAAAATTATTATTTTAATCTAATTTTTTTTACGCTTATTAGTAAAAGTGTCTTTTATTAAATACCATTAGCCATTTTTGTAATTTCCATAATTAGATTTTTCTATATATGGCCAGGCTCACAACACTGTGCGGTGTCTGCTTATTCACAAGTCCGACCAAAGAATGGACCTTCCGCAACTCTACTCATTAACACCTTTGCTATTGTAAAATTTCATTAAGACATCTTAAGTGGTTTATGAGCTGCCGAATTCATTCCCAAATAATATAACGTGGCAATAATATTAATTAGCCCCATATACATATTCTCTATATATATTGTTGCATTAGAAAATAGAAAACAAATCAATAACATTTCGTGTAAAACAGAACCATAACTGTCGTGTAAACTAACCATGATGTAAAAAGTATACAAACAACTAAAAGACTATTATAATTCTCATTTAGTTAATGTTAAAATAAATATAAGTAGAAAAGGTTTGCAGTCAATGGGCATGTTGCGATCCCCCCAAGACAGGCATTCGTAACATTTTATAAGACTCGGACCTTATACTTGAACTCGTATAATAGAAGAGTCGACCCACAGCGGTCTTTGGCTATGGCTGTTCCCATAGCGGTCTTCGGTAGACTATTCCGACACCGGCCTTCGGACTGATTGTTCCCACAGTGGCCTCGGCTGACTGTTCCCACAGCTGTCTTCCGACTGACTGCTCCCACAGCAGCTTCGAGTAACTGTTCCTATATCGGTCTTCGGACTGACAGTTTCCAGTCGACTGGTTTAACTTGTCTTCGTAATGACTGTTCCCACAGCGGTCTTTGGAGTGACTGTTCCCATAGCGGTCTTCGGCAGACTGTTCCCACACCGACCTTCGGATTGATTGCTTCCACAGCGGCTTCGACTAACTGTTCCCACAGCGGTCTTCGAACTGACTGCACCCACAGCAGCTTCGGCTAATTGTTCCTATATCGGTCTTCAAACTGACTGTTCCCACAGCTGCTTCGGCTGACTGTTTCCACACTGGTGTTTGGCTATCTGCTCGCACAGCAGTCTTTGGACTGACTGTTTCCACAGCGCCTCCGGCTGACTGTTTCCTAGGTTAACAAAAGTTTTTAGTATTGTAGAGTCTACTTTTAAGCAATCATGTATTTACGAACTTAGGTTAAGAAATCCGACGTTCACGAATCTGTAAATCACCCGAACCTGCTGAACGATCCTGTACCCTAGCAATAATATTAGCCGAATTATATCCGAACCAGCGAATCGAATCAGTATCCCGAACTAATATCACCTAAAACTGCAAACTAATTATCATTCGAGCCTGAGTATCAAACGAGTACCTTAAACTAGCATCAACCGAACTATTTATCAGCGGAATCTACGAAGTAGTTATCACCCGAACTAATCATCACCCGAATGTATGCAGTAGTTATCAAGCGAACCTGCGAACTAGTTGTCTCCCAAAGCAGCAAATCATCCATCCAGTACACCCGAACCGGATCAGTTGATCTCTCGTGAGTCGAATATCGTAGTTGTGTTTTCATAGTACAACAAATGTATGTAAATAAAAGAACTAAATAAAAAGACATTTATTTAATTAATCCACGGGAAAAACGAATCAATGTTATCGCTAAAGGTTTGTTGATTCATAAGTAGATCCTGGATACGACTGAGTTACATCAGCCAGCAAAAAGCAAAACACTTTAGAGCCCAGCCACTATGCGTTGCTGTGAACAAAAAACCTTGAAAACATTTTCCAAACAGCCTTCGTTTTAAATCCCCAATACACTAATAATCATATTGGTTCGTAAGATGGATGAATGTACATACATGTGACACATGTACTCGTATGTATTTATTATATGCATATGTATTATTTGTGCATTTGTATAATTGTATGCAGGCATTTGTTCATGTCATCTAGTACCTGAAAGTTAACATTTGTGCTTAACTACTTGCCTTAAAGGTTAGATAACAATTTCTATTATAATCTAACCAAAAAAAAAATAAAAAATACAAACAAACCTTCTATCAACCATTTATTCGGTTCCTTCCTACCTTCTACTTGCACCTCAAGTTCCTTAGAGATGTTGTATGGTTTAATGGTTGATTATTTCATCACCATGTAACTGAGAAGATTTCCCCTAAAACCAACCAGATGTATGTTATATATACAAGCATTAAGACAAGCAGTCTCGTTAGAGAGACCTAAAACAGAGAGAGAAAGAGATAAAAATACAGACACACAGACGGACGGACGGACAAACCGTATCATGTTAAATTATGATAATCACTTAAATTAAAGTGAAAACAACATGTAGAAATGTTTATGTATACTTAAACTATTCACACATATACAAACTTACACATACACATTCAAATATGAACGATATGGTAAAAAAAATTCCTTTAAGTATCTTTAAGTTAAAAACATGTTGAAAAGTTTTATAATTTTTTTGTGCTTCCTCTTTGTGTGTGTGTGTGTGTGTGTGTGTGTGATTTCTCGTGTACTTGCACTTGTCCTTATTAGTGAAGAATCCTGTGGTGTCTATATGAATTGTTATTAACTTTTTTTTTGTCTTGTTTGAGGTGTTGCTGAAAAAGTCTTAGGATTTACATATGTGACCAAGAAGGATGTCAGAGGTAAGTGTTTTTTTTTTTTCTTATTATACTGTAACCGAGAAGGAAAAGAAGTTAGACAACTAAGAAAATATTAACATTTGCTGGACAAATTAATCATTTCAATAAGATTTAAGTCATTAAGTGCTTTTTGATTGTGTAATATTTATAGATTTAATCCTTTACTAAGTATGGTATAATTTGAGGAATTAGAAAGTTTGATAAAATGTTTATTAACAATTAAGTTGCAACGATTAAGTGTCCAAGCTCAATTGAAGTCAAATGCAAAGAAAAAACATGGTTGAGGTAACCATAGTCGAAGAGCAACATATTATGATTGAATAATAAGATTGTAGTCAAACCATATTATTTTTAAAATAATGTTATTTTAATACTGTTATTTTCATTTTAGACTTAAGATATGAGTAATTATTGTTAGCTCAAATATATTGAAGATACAATAAATAAATTGTGAAAAAAAATGTTAGAACCATGTTATTGGCTAACGTAAAAATAAAAATAATTGTAAAATATGATATGACTATATTATAGTAACATTTTTTTTATTATAAAAATTAAATTAAATAAATATGTTTTTGAAAAGTTTATTTGTCGAACTATTATATTACATACATATGCTATTTGTAGTGAAGCTTAAATTTAGTCATTTCAAGACAATTTGTAATTTAAGTTAATCTTTCTAAGAGAGAATAACATAAATATGGTTTGATATATAGTGATAAACACATACATAATTTATTTATATAAAATTACCTTGAGCTGATAGCCATGGCCTCTATGCTCTTTAAACTTTTTTTTTTCATTTTAAAATTAATTCATAAGATTAAACTAATAAATAAATTAATTAAATAAACAAAATAACCTTATAATAAAAGACTCCGTTATGTATTAACTTATTTTTAAGCAGGGACGTAACAATTATAAGATAAATCACAATAAAGTCATTTTTAACTATTAATATTGATGAATTTAAAAAATGGTTATAATTAACCATTTCTTTAAGTTATATTTTATTCTGGTCAATTTTAGTGATAGTTTTTATTGGTTATAAATAACCATTATATCAACCAAAGATTTTTTTTGGTTGCAGATAACCTTTATGTCAACCCAAAAGAATTTTTGGTGAAAAATAACCATTACATAAGTTTTTTTTTCTTTTTTGGTTATCATATCTATATAAATAATATCAAATGTCATTCGTTGGTAATCGCAACACTTAAGAATAAGTTGTTGTCATTAGTATAGATATTTCTTATATTAATTTACTGATTTTCTTGAGACAAATTCAGTATCAGTAAAATTTTCTTGGGCTTTTTGTATTGTCAATGATAACCAAAACTAAAAAATTATTTTTATAATTGTTATAAAGCGGTTATTTGAAATAAAAAAAATTTTGGTTAATATAATGGTAACTTACAACCAAAAACAAATATTTCTTACTTTAATTGGTTACGATAACCAAAATAATATATGTATATGCAATGATAATGGTTAAAAATAACCAATATTAAATAAAATGAATTTTTATGTAACCTTTTTATCTGAAATGAAAAAATAACTATTATGTGCGGTCCCTGTTTTTAAGCCTTCGATTAACAGTTCCCCTAATCCACGATGGAACAGCATACACCAGGGATGGGTGGTCAAGAGGGTGATTGGCTTTTAGTATGCGAACTCTGGATAGCGGTCGACCTTGCATAAGGAGCTCTATGTGGGTGGACAACGTTTTCTCCAATAAATGCCTCGGGAATAATTCAGAAGGGATGGACAGAAACGCCTCGCAAGGGGTGAACAGGTTAATCTCTAAAGGTTCTCCTATGGCGTTGAACCGAGATATTTCAATAGGGATGGAAAGGAGCCTTGTTAGAGGTGGAGAGGTTAATCCCTTTAGGAACTCCAGTTGCCACTGGTCAAGGGAGGATATGGCAAGAGGATGACAAAGAAACCTCGCAAGGGGATGAACTGGTTAGTCTATAAAGATACTCCTACGGCTATGGAGGTAAATGTTAATGAATTGGACGCACCTGGCCCTGTGTGCTTAGGTAAATCCTTTTCGGAAACAGGCACCTCAAAACGTTCCTTCAACGTCGAGTCGGAGTCTCTACAGCTCACGCCTAAAAATAAGATGCAGAGGCAGAAGAGGAGACGGGGAAATGAAAGATGCTGAGACTTTGTGTGTGAATGTTCAATGTGTGTGAATGTCCAGTACTGGCTAGCATAAGACACTGGTAGAAGTCTGTTAAATGTGGATGCCATAGGAGACCTGAGCCTTGAACAAATGCTAGCAAGTACTAGAGACTGCGTGATGAGAAAGAAGGCCGACAGTTACTATAGTCTTGAGTTTTGTTAATATACACTTTAGTTTTAAATAGCATTTGAATAACTTCATATGTGACCCGGGCTATGAAAAAGTGGCTTATGACTAAAAAAAATTTTTCCACTTTTTTTTAGTTTCGATAGCTTTTGAGACGCTCTTTCACGTGGTGAAAACTAGAAAGTCCAAACTTGCTTAGAAGTGTACTAAAAATGTAGAGAAAGAAGAGCATAAAGGAAAGAAAAACAGAATTTTATTGAAAATCCAGAATCATGCAGAAACATGCATTGAAAAAAAACGTCACTCTTTATATACACACACGAACTTATTCATTTATGCTCTTTTGCATTTTTTTTGTTCCCTTTTGGGCATGACTGTTCATAATGTAAAAGAAAAACTACTAAGAAACTGACGAAATGCATTGCTTATTTTTAACAGCTAATTTTTCGAAATTTTGATTTTGAGTCATAAGCCACCTTTTCATAAACCGGGTCACATGTATTTAAAAGAGTTGTTTTTAAATTTAAAATAAAAAGTTAATATTTTTCAAAACAATGAAGAAACTATGGCGAACCGCAAAATATTTTATTGTAAATATGACCATAGAAGGCTTTTCATCACGTAAAATAATAGCAAGGGCAGGCTAGACCGAAAACTATTAACTCATGGGGTACACGACTTATGATGAGAAATATGAGAACTGACAAGTCTTTAAGGACAAAGGAAGCTTCCCTAGCAATAAATAAAAATTTTGCACGATGGACAACAAGAAGAGCGCTGAACAACATTCGATACCTCGCAGCTGTGAAGAAACCTAAACCTTCATTGATTCATTTTGACACGATTACAATTCGCCAATGCATCAGAAAGATTGGGCTGGTGATGACTGGAAGAGCGTAATATGATCAGATGAGTTGAAATTAAACCAACATCATTCTGATGGTAAACAGTATTACAGGGCGCCCACAGCGGTAGACAATTCAATGACGCCATACTAAAAAAATGGTCAAGCACATAAGAGGCAACATCATAGAGTGGAATTGCTTTACATGGTGGCATGTTGTTCCATTGCAAAAATTGATGGCATCATGACAAAGGAAGACTATTTAAACATATTACAGACCCATCTTTCCAATTTTTTAAATATGATCGCATATCCTAAAGAAGAATTTATGTTGCAAACAGGTTCGACAGCCGAAATACACCTGAAATGTCATTGAGAAATGTCTGACGTGGAATAATTTTCAATTGATGCTGTGTAAATAATGTATTACAAAATAAATGGCTATGGACCAAGTACTAAAAATACAAAATATTTTAAATGTTACCAGAAAGTGCAGAATTGAGTTATTTTATTTTATTTTTATTTTATTTTTATTTTCTTTGAATACGTAGTTTTTTGATTTCTTTTATAAACATTTTTGTTAACAACCGAATATTAAATAAAATAAAAACATAAAAAATTAAATGGCTTGTTTATTACTATTTCTATGCGCCTAAAAATGCAGAAAATACAAACATGTACTCACCTCTGCTCCCCACTGTAAATCAAATCAACCATTTTGCATGTTTGGGTGGTGCTGTAACCATTTAATGATCAAAGAGTAACAAAAATTTGTTTATCTTGACGATGGTATGATTAAAATAACTGTTTATGGTAAACATACATTATTACAGAGAACATAAAATGGTTTTTGTGACCATACTTTACCATGTTTTTTTATACTGAGTGTATACGTAAGTAACAATAGAATGACTTAAAATAAAACTTATTTGTTTTTAATCATCGAATTTTACTGGTTTGTGCATTAAAAAAATAATAAATTTCTAAACAATTGTTTTGTGAATTTCTATTCATATTTAATTACTATTTATAACATAACTTGATAACGATTGTATGCGCGTTTATTTATTAACGAACTCGCCATGTATTTTATATGAAATCTTTAATATATAAAATAATAAATAAAGGTGTATTTTATTACCAGAAATGTTAAAACAAAGGGACCTATTCTATATGACATTATATAGTTTTTAACCATATTACAATCATTTAATTTAACCATATAACAGTTATATTTTATCTAAATATAATAATTTGTTTTAGTCTACATCCATCTTTTATTATAATGTGTTTATATTTAAAAAAAAAATTTATTTATTTATTTTAACAATATTATTATCAGAAATGGCAATAATATGGTTATAATATATTGTTGTTATAATTATAATTAAATATAATACCAATATTGTTATATTAAAATTTAATTATAATATGTTGCTCTGAGATCATGGTTACCTCAACCATGTTTTTTCTTTGCGGTTGACTAGTAGACTTTATGGCATGATGCAGATTCTTTTATCGATGGTTTTCACCGATTTTTTTACATGTCCCAGGTAAAAAAAAAACTGTTAATTTTTTGCATTAGATTTTTGTTTTTTCTTAACGCCTTGCTCTAGGAAAATTACTGCCGAAAGTCCTGTGGTTGCTACAAACCATCAGTGTTGATAACTCTTACTTTTTCTGTACGATTTGCTAGTTTAAATCGTGTGTGGATTCTTTTCACTCTTAGCATATCCGATCAGAATGGAGATACGATGGAAAACGGTATTACGTCAGCAGCATCATCCAAAGTACACCATAAAAACAATAAAACACGGTGGTTATAACGATATGCGTTTTCATGGCACGTAATTGGGCCAATGGCAAGTTTTTCTTTAAAAATGTATAAATTTTATTTTACAAAAATATTATAGAAAACTCGATGATACGATGCTGAAGAAAATTGACCGCTATTATGGAATTTTGTGCACGACAGCTATCCAAAACACACTTCACGGCTTGCGAAGATCAGTCCCCTGATCTCAATGCAATTGAGGATTTGTGGAATAAAGTGAAGAAAAGATTGAAGAGAAAAAAATTTCAAAAACTTGAACGAATTGTGGAAAAACTTTGAGACGGCCTGGAAAACTTCACCCATTTCACTTTACATGTATTTAGTTCTTAAGGTAATAAGAAATAGGTCTAACCCTCAAAATTTAAACTATTGAGGGAAATTGGATATTTTTTTAATTATTGAAACAATGGAAAATGTTTTATTTATTTGTCAAGTGTAATTACTTTTCTTTGTTTTTTTTTATTTCAGACATTTATGATACGGTTTTTAGGAAACATGTGATAGTTTCCGGACTTGAATTTAAGAAAAGAAAAAACTATTTTTGTTATCTTTTTAAATATAAAAAATTATATGAATAAATTACTGTTCTAACGAATGTTTTAATTATATGACCACCACTGTAAATCTCAAAGCTCATTAACAATGCCCCCACTCTGCATTGATTTGCAGTCGTGGTGCCCCAATTGTGCATTTTGAATGAGCTTTGAGATTTACAGTGGTAATAAATGTGGAACTGAATGGTTAATGGGATTTGTCTGTAACTTGGAAGAAATCAGACTGTATAAGGGACTTACAGTGGGTCAAAATGGACCACCTCAAACTCATTATGAAATATCTTTCTTTGTTTCCGATTGCTTTCAATGTCGTCCGCATATGCGAAAATGATGGACCTTTAGTGTTCACTGTGCCTGGTTTATGATTTGTTTTATTATTTTGACATCATTATTTTCTCCATTAGTATATTGAAGATGTTGCACAATCCTATGAAGACCTCTTGTAGTGGTGAGTGGTCGCTTCCTATTCTTACTGAGGATCTAGTGTCACCCAGTGTCATTTTACAAAGCCGTCTAAGTGTTGAGAGGTTCTTATATGCAGACAAAGTTTCAAAAAATGTTTCTCTTATGGCCGCGTCAAAGGCAGCTTTATAGTCGATGAATAGGCAAGTCCAAATTATAAAACAATTGGCAATATACTCATGGTTAATGGATTTACCTTCTGAATATATAATAAAAAAAAATTATGTGTTAAAAAAAATGTTTTTACAGGCTGAATGTTGAGTGCCTAAAATACAATTTTCACTTGGGCCACTTCAGTTCCATTAAAAAGCCTGATTGCTTCCAAGTTTTAGAAAAATTCAATCAGCAGTTTAGAAGTTCCAGATTGATTACTATTTATTTTGCCAAAGTTTCCATTATTTAATGCTAGATTGCGATTTTTCTTTCATATTCATTGCGATAACTTTTGTTAACTGCAACATGAAATTATATGCTTTTCTAGATTTATAATTGACTGAAGCTTGCTAAAAAGGAAAAGCCGTATCATTTGCCGTTTGGTGGCTGTAGCAGCGTACGATTGCTTGCACTTAGAGCTACGACTCCTCTGCTTGACTTTACAAGAATTTTGTAACTTTCTTGCACGTATACTAGAATACTTCCCCTACAACATTTTAAGCTTCATAATAATCTTGATAACATTAAATGACAACAAAAAAAAAACTCAAATTGTTTTACTTCAAGTTATTCTCAATTCGGCAAGAAGAACCTTAATGCATACAACACAAAAACAACACACACACACACAAAACTATACATTTGAAACAAATTTAAACAAAAAAAAAAACCAAGAATAAGGCAAAGAAAGCCTAAATGCACACAACACAAAAATGTTTGCAATCGTAAAAAACTAAAATAAAAGTTTAAAATTCTTGAAAACTTTTTTGCTGTCACATTCAAATGTAGTTTGTCGTAGTGGTGGTACGTATGTAGTTGCAGTGGAACTGAGTGAACGTATAAATTTAAAACTTGTTTTTATTTTTTATTATATTTCTTTAGCGACTTGCAATTTTTTTTTTCTTTTTTGTTTTTGTTTTCAAAATTTATGTTAATTTAAAAATCCTCTGTTTCTACAACTACTCTGTTGTGAAAGAAAAAAAAATTAGAAAAAATAAAAAAGAAAAGAAAAGAAACGAAATAGCGTTCTTATGATAAAAGTATGAACTTGAGAAGTTTATACATTTAAAACAGCAAATGCTGCAGTGGCCGTAGCAGTAGTAGTAGCAGTTGCACCAGTAAATAATAAGTATCAACTACTTTAACCGCACGACAGCAAATGAACTTAATTTACCAGGCCATGAGTTTTATGAAAATTTTTGCATTATATTCATGCCGAGGATATTTCATTATTATCTCAACACCATGTTATTTTTTACAAAATTTATAATAATTTTTAGCTACAACAACTGCAACTAAGTTGCAACCACTCAGCTTAAATTATTATTCTTACTGCCACTTTGACTTCTGCAACTGCTAATACCAGTAAAACTATTACTAACTCTGCCACCAACTAAGGCTTACTACTTACTACTCTATGGCTGCAACAATAGAATTTTATATTTTTTTCTATTCAATTAAATGGTTTAATTTTTTAGCTACAAGGCCTTGCAGGATTACGAAAATAAGATAATTTTAATAATTATATTTTAGTGTAAGTATTACTTGAATCTCTTTATCCTCAAGTCATGCATTCGATGAATATGTAGTAATTAGGTTTTGTTTTTACAGCTCAAGGTTTCTAAGTAAAGGCAGGCAGGGGATAAAGGTTTTCACTTTACGTAACAAAACAAAACTCTTAAGTTTTTTAATGCTTCAAGAGTCAAATAGACAACAACTTTATTTGATGATCAATGATTATTGTTTTAACTAAGTAAAAGTGGAAATTCTTAAAAAGCACTTATATAGTTGGTGTCGTATGAGTAATATTGAACTTTTGAAAAATATTAATCATACGCTAATTAAACATTAACCTTTAATTGAATATTTATGTATGTGACCGTGCACAGTGAGAGGATTGGCTACCTTAATTGTGGATAAAATTTACTGGAAAATCGGCTAATAGGGTCCTGAAACTCGAATTGGTGTTGAAAATTTGGATTTTCTGCATGTAAGTCCAGTATAGAAAAAATTAAAAAGTTTTTCACAATTTTTTAAAACTTTGAAGTTTTTCAGCACTCTGTTTTAAAGGGTTAACCAAATTTTTTTTTAATTAGGGTAAAATTTAGTTAGTGAGTTAGTTAGTAAGTGATGCCCAGTGAAAGGGGCCTAAGGCTAGGTGGAATGAACTTTTTTTCATTTATGTAAAATTTACTGGAGAATCGACATCCTGAACCTCGATTTTGTTTTTCTGTAAGTCGAGTACAGAAAAAAATCATAAGTATTGCAGTGAGCCGTTTTAAGCGGTTAACCATTTTTTTAAATGTTTTAAAAAATTTTGCGAAATCGAATGGAAGTGTTTCTGTCATAGAAAAAAAAACATTTTTTTCAATGTGTATATTGAGTACAGAAAAAAAATTCAAATCAGTCATAATCGGTAATTTTGGAGTCATAACATTTAGACTCAAAAAAAAACGTTGAAAAAAGGGTAAACTTTAAACGGCACTCCTGTAAAATTTACTTTTTCCCTTAGGTCACCTTCTATTTGCGCAAACACATACATATATATTGAATTTTTGCAGAATATTAATCATACGCTACTCAAACATAAATCGCTAAGGACCATATTAATAAAAAATATTTTTGGTTTATTAAAGGTTTAATAAACAAATTTCGTATGAAAATATATTTGATAAACCTTTTATAAAAGAAAAATATTTTTTTATGAATTTGGCCCTAATTAAATATTGTGGAAAAAGATTTATTATTTTACATCGTCATAGAAAATGCAAAATATTACTATCTTATGGAGATAGGGCGTTTTACATTTACTATGACGATACATTTTCTCATGAATAATTCCTATGAAAAATCTTGTATTATTTAACACGATATCGAAGTGGGATTGAATGTAATTTCATTTTTAGTGGATAATAAATAGTCTGGGTCACTTACAATGGCGAACAAAAGTTAATGAAGGTTGCTCGGCTTTGTATGGAAATGTCAATAAAACCGCAAAAAACTAATAAAAAATAAATGCCGAATTTTATATACCCTTCACCTTAGTAATGCTAGATATTGTTTTTCTTCTTATGTTTCTTCGAAAAATTGTGGTAATTTTGTTTTTTCAAAATTTTTTTTGTAAAATTTATTTTTAAAATTTTTTGTAAAATTTTTTTAAAATTTTTTTCAATATTTTTTGTAAAAATATTTTTAAAAAAAAATTTTTTTCTCACAATCTTTTATTAATTTTTTGTAAAAACTTTATGGAAAATTTTATATACTTAAAAA
This sequence comes from Phasia obesa, assembly GCA_949628195.1. NCBI lineage: Eukaryota > Metazoa > Arthropoda > Insecta > Diptera > Tachinidae > Phasia > Phasia obesa. The sequence goes on along the minus strand of OX451215.1, from coordinate 174,590,472 downwards.
TGTTTGTACAAAATTCTTTATAAAAATTAGTACCTTTCTGCCATCTATATTGTTTTAGAATGGTCGGACTTAAAGTAAAATATCCTGAAAAAAATGTCCTCATATTCACAGATTGGTAGGCTTAAATTTTCTCTACCTCGTCTAGTGCCGTACTAAATTACATTTTAACCGAACACGGACAGACGGACTACGCTTAATCAACATCTCCAGTTATAAGGATCCAGAATATATATACTTAATGGGGTCGGAAATGAATATTGTAGACATTACACACGGAACAAACTTACATACATATCCACTTTCCACCTATGGTGAAGGGTATAATAAAATAGAAAAAATATATCAAATTAAATTCAAGAGTATTCGAATACTTTTGCACGCGACTGTTTAGTTCACTTTATTTAGTCTAGTCTCTATTTTCGCATTATTTAAAATACATTTCAGTGCTGTCTACAAGATGTTGTAAAAAAAACTTTATTAAAACTTTCATCATTATTTTTCAGATTTAAAAAATTAACACATTTAAAGTGGAATTGGGAAATCGAATGAATAGTAAATCACAGTCTAAGTCAAATGGTCCACTAAAGATACTTATATAAAACAAAAGCAAACGTTGCGTTTTGTATATTTTCGTAGTCTGTTTTTAAATTTAAATCATTTTTCGAATATTTTTCTTCCTTTTTTGGGTTCCGTACCCAAAGGGTAAAAACGAAACCCTCGAAAGACTCGAAATTTTTACACAAATTTTTACTTTGACCTCTATAAAAACAAATACCTGAACTTATAGGGTGTTCCGAAACCTAGAAATTGAAGTACGCTTCGACTGCGACATGATTTGCATAATCTTTTAACAATATAAATTATTAAATTTTTTACAAAAGATGTATTGCCACGGCCGCTATAACAATTACTAAAAATTAAAGGGTGTTCCGTCAGGGATATGTTTTTTACATATATGGCCGTTTTTTTTTTTTTTTTTTTTTTTTTTTTTTGTAATAGGTAGACCCTTGATATTTTCATAGAAAGTTGTTTAACACTTTCTATGAAAAAGCGTGTTCCGATAGTGATGCGATTTTCGAGAATATGACTTTCTTAACCGCAAAATTTTTAAAAAGTTGTAAACATATGTCCGCTACACCATAAAATATAAAAAAATTAAATTAAAGGATGAAAGTGACACAAATTTTGCGTATGTAACCTTATTTTCAAACTGGAATTGTTACACGTTTTAAACTTAAATAGAGCATGTATACATTTTTATTTCGATAGTGACACGATATTTCATACATAACCTTATATTCGAACAGTAATAGGATGACACTTAAAACTTACACAGATTATATTTTACAATACCTACTGTAACAACAAGTACTGAAAAAGATTAATAAATTAATCAGTCAAGTGCAAGTCAAACTCCACAATTAACAATATTAAATTGTTAAAAATTAATTGTTAACACAGTGCAACACGGTACATAAGCGCTACCTAAACGGTGTTAAGAATCATTCCTAGGAAGTTCATATGTTCTAGAAAGTTGTTTATTGAGATCTTAGGTTCATTTTTGTAGTTGATTGTTTCCTTGAATTTTGAACGGTTTGCTACCTATTGATCTGAACAGGTGAAAAATGGGAATTTTTTAAAGTTTTTTGCGATTTTGACCTTGAAGATGTTTATTTTAGTTTTTTTGATTTTATATGTTCACAATTTTTGTTCTTTATGACAAGAGCTACAACTTTGCCCCAGAGAGTATATCAAAATTCCAAACGGTTTGCAAAATATGAGCTTGAGTAAATGATAATTTTTTTGCAAAAATGACATCGAGGCCCAACATCTTTGAGGGCCCATAAAAAACCTGGAGGACTTTGGGCAAAACTGGGAGACAGGGGTCATTTTTTTTTTTTTTTTGTCTTTTATGACGTTGTGGTGTCCGTATTTGGTTATTTTGCCATGACTTAAAAAATTACACAGTGTGTAAAATTACACAGTGTGTAATTTTTTCACGTCATAATTTTTAATCTTTTATACTAGAACATTGTACTGAATACCCCGTAGATATCAAGTGTTTTCTATTAAGTTTAGCAGAGAATATTGAATTCCTCAAATTCGCGATACCTAGGGAACACCCTTTTATTTTTATTAAATTTATTTCCGTTTCTTGTTGTTAAAGTGGATATTGTAAAATATAATCTGTGTCAGTATCAGCCTATTACTGTTCAAATATATAGACTTTCTGTGAAAATATCAGGAGCCTACCTATAACGGTTCAAAAAATAAGGCAATATAAGTGAAACCCATGTTATTTCGGAAAAATTTAAGAGTCTACCTATTACGGTTCAAAAAATAAGCCATATACGTCCAAATCATGTCACTGTCGGAACACCCTTTAATCTTACTATTTGTTATAGCAGCTATGGCAATTCCATTTCTATGATATATCATATATATCATATGATATATCAAGGAAATTTGTATGAAAAGCCCTCAAGTTTTTGAGTTTTTGCTATACAAATTTTCTAGACGTTTTGTTCAATTGGGTTACATAAACAGCACATAATATACGTGAAAAACATCACAGAGATAGAGCAGCCTTTGATTTTTACTAATTATCATAGCGGCCATCGCAAAATATATCTTCTGTACAAAATTCAAGAGCCTAAATATTAGGGTTCAAAAAATAAGGCATATGTGCAAATCACGACACTCATAATAGCCTTTAATTTTTACTATTTGTTATAAAGGCCATATTAATACACCTTTTGTGAAAATTTCAAGAGTCAAAATATTATAGTTTAAAAATTAGGTCATATAAATGCAAATCTCGTCACTCTCGGAACACCCTTTAATTTTTAATATTTGTTACAATGGTGTTAGTAATATAAATACCTCCTTCAAAAATTTAAAGAGCCAAAATATTATCGTTTAAAACTTAATCACGTCACCATCGGAACACCCTTTAATTTCTGGGTTAATTTTGTAGCCTTATTTATAAAGTGAAAATAGTTTTAATTACTGTCTGCAAATTTTAAATGGTTACTTCCTACAGCTCAAGAAATAAAGACATAAACGCAAATAACACGTCAGTTTCGGAAAAACCTATAAGTTTTAATATTTGTTACTTTAGCAGCCACAGTTACACAGCTTCTGTGCAAATTTCAAGAGTCTACCTATTATGGTTCAAGGCTTAGGCCAAATACATGCAAATAACGTCACTATCGGAACACGCTTTAATTTTTAGGTTTATTTTTCTGCACTTGTTTATATAGCGAACTAATTTTTAATTACTGTTTGTAAGTTTTAAGCGTATGAAGTATGATAAAAAAATAATAGTTATTTTAAATTTCCGTGAGGTACAAATGTTCCATTTTCGCTTTATATTTTTTTATGTTGGTACACATGCCTGTTATTTATGTTGACAATATCAGCCATTTTGGATTGTCAGTTTGTTTTTGACAGATAAAAAGGTTAGTCGTGTTTTGCTGTGCTCTTCGATTTTTTACTATTTCAAAAAAAGAAACTGTATTTAGTTTTGTGTAAAAAATGAAATTAAATGTGCAAGGACATTATGGACAGTTATGACCTTTGTTGAGCAAATCTGGATCGTCGTTGACGATGTTCAACATCTCCTGAGCGATGTCCATGCAACGTTGTTTTTGCTCAAAATTTAGCAATTTTGGAACAATCTTCGCTGCCGCACATTTCATGCCTAAAACATCCGTAAAAATTGCTTGGCATGAGCCGAACGATATGCCAACATCATCAGCAACCTCTCTAATAGCGATTCGACGATTATCCAAAATCGTTTTCTTCACTGCTTCAATGTTTTCATCGGTTGTTGACGTGCTCGGGCGAACATCCTCATTGACATCTTCTCGGCCATCCTTAAACCGTTTATACCACAATTGAACTTGTGTTCTGCTCATAGTAGACTCGCCAAACGCCACAGTCAATATTTCAAAAGTCCTTGCACATTTAATTTAATTTTTTACACAAAACTTAATACAGTTTCTTTGATCGATTTTGTGAAATAGTAAAAAATCGAAGAGCACACCAAAACAAGACTAACCTTTTTGTCTGTCAAAAACAAACTGACAATCCAAAAAAAAAATCCGAAAATTGAACATACGAGACCTCACAATTGAAAATAACGGTTATTTTTTTAATAATACTTCATATGCCTCCTACAAGTTCAACACATATACGTAAGTAACACGTCTCTATCGGAACACCCTATATGTTTTAGTATTTTGTGCCATAGCGGCAACAGTTACACATCTTCTGTGAAAATTTCAAAAGTCTACCTATTACGGTTACAGAGATAAAAGGCGCTGACAGACGGACGGACAGACATTGTAGCGAAAACAATGGGGTAACGTTTTTGCCCTTTGGGTACGGAAGATAGGCTGTTCCCTATATGTCGCGAATTTGAGTAAATTGTGCTTCTTTTCTAATCATTTTAGGCAGATACTCTATATGTGCATAGAGTATTTAGAACTATGCTCTAGTATAAGCAATAATTAAAAATTAAAGGGTGCCCCATAAGAAGTAAAAAATTTTAAACTCATACTTTTAAAATTTAAATTTTTCCTCTCTAATTGTAAGAAACTACTTTACAGTGGACGTCCAATAGTACGTACTTTCGTTTCTACGAATGTCTAATAGTACGAATGGCAATTTGTCAGTTCTATAGTACGAATACAAAATTTTTTACTACTCGTTAGTACGAATAGCGGCAATTTTTTGGAGAATATGATTTTTTTTGGATTTTTTTATTTCTTTTTGCAGTCAACTGTCAAATTTGTATGTACATACATATTTAGTTGTTGTGAAATTTAATAGTGATGGCAAATGTTTTGTGTCGCGTGTTTTACATTTGATGAACACGAGATGTTTAAAGTAAAAGAAGTCAAAAAGAAACGAATATCTTTGGAAAATAAACTAATAATTATAGAAGACAGTGAAAGTGGAAAATCCCTATATGATATTTGTAGCAAGTATGGGTTATCCAAGTCAACCATTTGCACTATAAGAAAACAGAAGGAACAGCTTTTAGCTGCAACAGGTGCACACAAATCCCGCTACAGGGTAGCAACTGGGGAATTTAATAGAATGGAAGATGCGCTGTACGAGTGGTTTTTGTGTCAAAGAAGAGCTCATATTCCAGTAGGGAGCAACCAATTAAAATCTAAAGCTTTGGAATTTCATGGAAAATTTTATAAAGGACACTTTTGTGCCAGTTATGGCTGGCTTACGAAATTCAAAAAACGCCATGCTATAAGACTACTTAAAGAATCTGGTGAAAAGCTATCGTCTTTAAAGGAACTTGTGGCTCCATTCATTAATAAGTTAGCTGCTATTATTGAAGAGCACAGCCTTACCCATGAAGCGATTTTTAATGCAGATGAATCCGCACTTTATTGGAAAATGTTGCCGGATAAAACATATGTACATCAAGGCGAAAATTCTGCACCTGGAAGAAAACTTTCAAAGGAGAGAATAACGTTTTTAATTTGCGCGAATGCGGAGGGAACAAAAAAGATTAAGCCTTTTGTGATCGGAAAAGCCCAAAAACCAAGATGTTTTCGTAATAAAAATTTGCCGGTTGCTTATGGAAACTCAAACTCTTCCTGGATGAATGCATCCCTTTTTAAAAATTGGTTTTTTACAATTTTTGTTCAAGAGGTGAGTTGTTATTAACCTAAAAATGTTTGAAGTCTATCCATTAACATTTGCAGGTGGAAAGTTTTTTTAAAAAAAAGGTCTCCTCTTAACAGCGCTTCTCTTGCTCGATAATGCTCCAAGTCACCCACTTGCGGAAGAATTGGTACACCTAACTAAAGATGGAAAAATTTGGGTTGTGTATATGCCACCCAATGTGACTCCATTAATACAACCGATGGATCAGAACGCGATCAGACTTTTGAAGCTTAATTATCGTAGCAGTTTGCTATCAAAAATTACAGCCTCATCTGAAGACTTTACAGGATCTCTCAAGAAGATAGATTTATTTGAAGCAGTATCTTTAGTTGCAGTGTCTTGGGCGAAACTCTCTGCTGAAATGCTAAAAAAAAGTTGGAGAAATATTTTAGGTAACAGCGATAAAATGTTTTGACACATGTATTCAATGGGCTGTTGAAAAAAAAATATTCAAATTTCCCAAACACTGCTATTGAGATCTATTCAAGAAAAGGCGGTGGAAATTAAACTGCAAAACAAAACACGCCAATGCCTAATGACTGATTTTCTTAACCAACAAATATAATCGCTGATTTTTTGAACAAATATATTTTATATGTACTTTTAATATTTATTTACATACATATGAACAAATGTATGATGCTTTCACACTTATTGATTTAATATGAATTTGCATATTTTTTAAGTTTTTTTTACTTTGTTTTGTTTTTAATAAAAACATAATTAAAATTAAACTATATGAATATGTTTTATTTTATATTAAATAGGGTAAAATTTTTGTCCAATAGTACGAACTTTCCAATAGTACGAAAAGGTCTGACATCATATAATTGGACGTCCACTGTAGTTAGTTTATTCATACTAAAGTTAATCACATTAGAAACGCATTCCCAATGCACTACCAAAAGCTGAATAACAGCGAGAAATTTGTAAATGACGCAACGCAATATTTATTAGGTAAAACAAAAACAAATTGAAAAAAAAAATTCCAAAAAATTATTTTACCTTTTATTTTACAAGGTGTATCAGTATCGCCAATATTTTGATCAATATTGTATAGTATCGAAATAAAGGTGTATCGATACATCCCTAATTAAATTTATTATCACACATACATATATTTACCAAAAATCGATTTTATTTTTTTTTTTTTGTTTATGTAAACGTTCCGTTTAACCACTCACTTGTCGCTAACGACAAGATCAACGACACAAATTCTTACAAGTAGCACAAGCTTAACCTACAAAGAATTATTTTTGTTTACTTTCGTTGAGTAAATTAAAAAACTAAATTCTCTTTTATATTTAAATCAAGCCGAGCAGAACAACTTACAAGCCTGAACAAGTGAGAAAAGAAACCGCACATAAAATTGTTAATGCTTTGAAAACTTGTCAGCCTTGTCCATATTCATAGAAATATGTATGTATGTATTTATGTATGTATGTATGTATGTATGTATGTATGTATGTATGTATGTATTTATGTATGTATGTATGTATGTATGTATGTATGTATGTATGTATGTATGTATGTATGTATGTATGTATGTATGTATGTATGTATGTATGTATGTATGTATGTATGTGTGTATGTGTGTATGTGTGTATGTATGTATGTATGTAGGTATGTATGTACTCTAGTGTAAACACTTAATTTTCTTTGTTTTTCCTGCTCGTAACTCTTTGATTTTTGTTGTTATGTTTTTCTCCGGCAATATTATTTGCATATAAAATTTACATACACACTTTTGGTGGATTAGAGTGTATGTGTGTGTGGCAGCACACACTTAAACAAACTCACTGATGTCTTCTTACACATAAATTACGCCATATACTCATACATGCGACCGAATGAACGAATGAATGAATGAATGTTTAAATTAAACTAACTACCAACTAATTTAAATATTTGTTACACCTTGCAAATCACCTTCCATTCCAATGTCCTTTCTGTTGTAGTTGTAGTTGTAGCTGTTGGCAAGAAACTGGTGCTTTGTATTACTCGCACCACCGCCAAACAGTTGTCGAACAAAACGTATTTACAAACGAGTTGAGTGCGTGTTTTAAAATGTTTTAATTACAAATTGTTTTCAATTATTGAAAATATCTTAGGGGGGAAAGAAATAATTGCGAGCACTTGCGTTACGGAAACTACATTTAAATTCTTTTCCCTTGCGTATTTCCGTAAAAAATAATTTCTGATTTTAGTTGTAGCAATTATAAAACTATTTAAAAGATTTATTTTAATTACGAGTACAGATTCACACAGTAGGTAGTCTGTACATAATAACAATTAGAATATTAGTATTTTGACAGTCTGTGATAATCCGAATAAAGGTTAATCGCACTAATTAGTTGTAAACGCAGAAGAAATCTCCCGATGAGTAACTTTCCTTTTGTTTTATTCGAAATTGGACCAGCACTTAATAAAAATCGATGGGAAGGACAAAAAGGGATTAATATTTGTGTATATATTTGATTCGAACTTTTCCAGATTAATAGAGACGCAACGTATTAGACCACATACGAGCTACGGTTGTGAAAAATCGAAATTTCGATATTTTAACAAAAAATATTTTTCAAAATTTGGTTTTTTTTTATAAAAATTCTGCATCGTATAGTGAATTTTCAAGGCTTTTGCTTAAGATTTGTTGTTTTGGGACACTGTTAAAATCAGGAAAATTGAGTAAATCGCATGCGTTTTTAGTATCTTTTTACGATTTTGAGAGGTTGGCAATATATTTTTTGTGGCTAAACGAATAAAGATTTTGTTTTGTATTGTATTTTTTTTGTGCAAAGCTATATTAACAACTACCCAGCAAAAAATACTGCTTCGTCGTATGCAGGTTTGTAAAGGAAAGACGAGTTGTTATCGCTTACGAACCTGCTTACGTATGACTAAATATTTGTTCGCGATGTCCCACTTAAGCCCTTTTCACACTATTATACTGAGTATTAAGACTTGTCAAATACTTGAATCCAATGAGAAAGTGTGATAGTGTGAAAGCAATATGTTATCAAAATGTGAAATAATACAGAAAGTAATTGAACATCGCATAATACCAAACCATTTTTAGAAAATTTTCTAAACGATAACATTTTTCATTTTATCAGGGTTGTGTTTTTTTAAAGAAAAGAAATAAGCTGATTGAGTCACAGCCGATAGTTCGCCGCCGCCGATGAATGTTGTCTTTGATCCTGGACCTGCCTTAAATTGCCATCAGTCTTAACGCCTACGTATGTACTTTATTTCTGCCATGTCTAGAAATTGTTGAATGTACGTATTATTTTTTTTGTTTTGTTTTTTATTTTTTTATTAACCGAAAACTTGAACGGCCAAACAAACTTAAGACCCGTCACTTCTGCCGTCCACATAAAATTGCTCAGCCGACGCCGTTCAATGTCTCATCTCGGCTTGTTCCTTTGCTGATATTTTTCATTTTATTTTAAGTGTGATAGTGTGAAAACGAAATGTTATGTTACGTTAGATTTTTTGACAATCACACAATTCTCATTGGATTTCTATCTTACAAAATCCAATGAAAATCTTAATACTCAGTATTATAGTGTGAAAGGGGCTTTAGTAGGATTTCATTTTAAGCGCTCAATGCAGCGCAGTAAAGATGTTCTAAAATCATACGGTATTAAGTTCGTAACTCGTCGTAACTCCTCGTAAATTCGAAATTTGTTTACCTCTGCCTTATAGTTGTGCTTTTTAGTATGCACTACTGTAAGGTGAAGTGTAAAAAATTCGTTGTTTTTTGGAAACTTAACATTTTATGTGATACAAAATTGCATGTATTTAGACAAAATATATGTGCTTACTATTAAGAGATTTTGTATGGCAGGAAAAGATTTTACTGCTTCCAAAAACCCAATTTTTTTTTTTGCTGGGTACCTTTATTAATTTTTAGAAAAATTTTATTTTAAATATTGATGATAAAAAATCTCGATCGAAATTTAGGGCCACCATGATCCTAAAAATATTATAAATCACTATACAATTTTTGTTCTCTACTTTTCTTCTTCTTCTTTATTTGCCGATTCGTTTTCCGAATGTTGGCGGCCAATGTAATTACATTTATCATTATAGTAGTAAGTTATAACTTTTTTATAATTTCTGCAAACGTCCCTCTATTTCTTGCTTCGCTTAGAAGATTTACAACATCATGGATACCGGTCCACGTCCGAATATTATCGATCCATATCATTTCTTTTCTTCCTCTAGTACATCTTCCTTCAATATTTACACGGATAATAGTTTGCAGCAACTTATATTTTGGGTTGCGCATTATGTGCCCTAAGTATGCTGTTTTTCTTATTTTTATAGTATTCAGAAGCTCTCGTCCATGTTGTAATATTTGTAGCACCTCATTGTTTGGTGTATGGTGGGTCCAAGGTATTTTAAGTATGCGACGGTAGGTCCACATTTCGAAAGCTTCAAGTCGCTTTATATCCACAGCTTTTATTGACCATATTTCCATGGCATAGAGCACATTTAGACTGTGGAAAAATATGTTGCCCGTTTTTGAGCCATTTTTTGCGACTTCTTCCAAAATTCACCTTTTTTTTCTGCTTTTGCTCAGCTTGCATAGGTAGATACGAGTAAGAAACCTTTTTGTCGGTCATAAAATGTTTTTGGTTTCTTAGTTGTTTGAAATACATTTATTGTTATATTGTTACTAATATATATTGTAATAAAATATGTTGTTAGTAATATAAATTATTTATTATCTATACATAAATATGAACTGTTTTTTTTTTTTTTTTTTGAAAGTGGTATTAGTCCATTTTTTCATATATTGAGATAGTTAAGCGTTTGAAGCAATTCAAAAAAATATTGGTCAACTTTAGTCAATTCGAGTGATGTTTTTTTCACTATACACCTTTTAAATTTTATTATAAAATAAAAATAATTAAAATTATTTGGAAAAATACACGTTTTTTGTAGCTCCTCATGGACTTATACCACTTTCATAAATAACATATTACAAGAAATAAAAACAGGAGTTTATATAAGTCCATATTTTTATAGACATAAGCTTTACTAAAGAGGATTAGTGACAACATATTAATTTTGCTGGTGTTTTTCGGTCTTCCCTTGTTTTCCAAATAAAAAAAAAATAAATAAAAATAAATAAAAAATTCTTAACCGCCGCTGTTCAATGTTTCGACTCGGCTTGTTTCTTTGCTTGATTTTAAATTTTATTTGAAGTGTGATATTGTGAAAACGAAATGTTATGTTACGTTAGGTTTTTTTATTAATTACAACTTAATGATTCCATTATTTAATATATAGTCTAGATTTTAATTATCCGTAAAAAAAAATATTAAAAATATCTGATATTTTACTTGAAGCTGTAAAAATATTAATTGTTCAAAAATGTTAAATCTAAATATTGGGCATTTTTGCAAGCAATTCAAATGACAAAAAAAAACTAAATAAATCACAACATTGCTATCATATTATAGCTGTTCGCAAGCGCGAACATTGGCTGCTATTTGGAGAACATGCTTCTTGGATACAATATTGTTGTTCGTTGTTTTCTTTTCTAAGTCCCATTTGCAATTGCATTTGCAATTTGTTTCTGCAATTTTCTTCAATTCCTTTTTTGGAATTGCGTTAGTGTCTACACATGCAACATAGGTTTCGGTAATTGCTGTTTTGAATGCTTAGAATTTGTTGTTGTTTAAAATTACGAATGAGAGAACAAAATAGAATTGCAAGTACACGCAACTCAGTAGCAGTTTCCATTCTTCTTTCCTCTCTCGCCTACAAACTAAATATGACAAGTGTTTTTACTAAGCAACACATACAAGTAAACCAGATAACGGTAAAAGGAAGATGCTTTACGTTTCAAATGGATCATTTGTATTGTTTAGTGATTTTTTTAATTGTCTAAATATATTTTGAATATATACAAGCAGTTGCGTAATATTTGCTGTGTTGTAAAGATCTCTTTTGTTTAAATATTACAAGTGAAGTGAATTATTGAAAAATGGCTAATCCACGTGTGATCACTATGAAAGAAATAGAAAGAATGTTAGAAAGCGATGAAGAGCTTGAAAACTCAATTAAGTCTGTAACTGTGTTACCTCCAGACTTTGTTGGTAATGTCACAGATGAGGAAATGATTAATGAAGACCTTATTCCAATCAATGACATGGTAACTTGAGTAATTATTACATTTTTTATTGTCGTTCTAATGCTATAATTTTCAGGAACCTTCTACGTGCGAACTTGCAGGAACATTTGAAATAATGAATGCAAATGATGAAGAGCTTGAAGATTTAGAATTGCAAAGGACATCAATAGCTTCCTGTGGAACACCACCACCGAAGCGAGGAAGGCCAACCTACGTACCGTTTGACTCTTTTGGCAAACCAAAATGGACAAAAAAATGTAACGCCAACAAGCAGTTCGATTTTCAACTTAAACCTAATGCAGAGCTATTGAAAGTCATTAAAAAAAAGCTGCATGATGAAAACAGTGGTCTCTCACCAGTTCAATTGTTTGAAAAATTGTTTGATAAAGAAATGTTGCAAAAACCCCACTACGCACAGGAAAGTAGCTGAAGCGTGGAGAAAGTGATTATCAATTTGATAGAACGAATTCGGTATTGGCTTGTCGTTGGGCAGACAACAAAGAGGTGACGGTTCTCACCAACTTCGAACAAATTGAACCGATGCGCAGCGTAAAGCGATGGAAAAAGGATTTGAAAAAATATGAGAATGTGCCACAACCATTGCTTCTTAGCTCATACAACAATGGGATGGGAGGAGTAGACTTTCACGACAATGCTGTTTCAAATTACAGAATAAATATTAGGTCAAAGAAGTGGTATTGGCCTTTATTTATTTCTGTTCTTAGTTCTTCAGTCACTAATGCGTGGAAACTACATTGCTTTTTGGAAAAAGCGGAAAATAATATTTTATATCAAAAAGATTTCAGAGTGAGCGTAAGCAATGCTTTGCTATTAAGTTCGCAGTCAGATGCTAAATCCGCTCAAGAAAGATCCGAAAGAAGCGTTACTTATCAATTGGCACGTATTATAGGGGAACATATTCGAATTGTTCAGCCACAAGGAAAATCTCGAAGGTGCCAACTTAAAGGGTGTGGCAAACCAATCAAGTGGATGTGCCAAAAATGCAATGTATATTTGCATCCACAATGCTTTGAAAAATTTTATTTAAAATAAATATTATTATTTTAATATGTTAATAAATATACATACATACATATGTATTTTGAAATAGTTCTCATTAGTTATTTTGATTTTTAACATACATATTTATGAAGATTTTTGTGTACTTACAAATTTTTTCATATGAAAAATTCATGTCAAATTGAAGTCAGTGTTCGCACTTTCGAACACCTATTTCCAGGACTCACGGAAAAGATAGCGCCAAACCGGCAACGAATTTGAATTCAGAAGACCCAAATTACTATAAAAAGTGTAGATTTTTTAAAAATCCTCTCGTTTGAATTTTCTTGGCTGAATATGGGTTAATACTCAGTATTATAGTGTGAAACGGGCGTTAGTAATATCTGCAACAGCGCACATTAAAGTAGCAATAAAAAATAATAGTTGCAATAAGAAAATTGTTTTAATTATAATTATTACGAATGGAATTATTCCACTTTCAAAAGAAATATTTGTTCGATAGCATTGTACAGAAAAACTGTTTTTGTTTATTTTATGTCAAAATAGAACTCCATTGAAATTGTTGTCATAACAATGGAAAGAAGGAGTCTATAGCTAATTAAAACTACCGTTAACTCAGTTTTTTTGAAAAGTGGACTTATACCACTTTCAAAAAAAAACAGCTCATATAATAAAACTGTGATTTTCTGCCTTTCTGTCTGTTTGTGTTTGCAACACGTCAAAACTACTGCACAATTTCAATAAAATTTTATGTAAAGGTACCTAAGCGTTGTGGTTCAAATATAGGATATTTTTTCCCCCGTAAAAATATCTCATTACTAAGAAAGAGAGAGAACAAATAGTGAAAGTACGCAATTTTACCGATTCAATCGTACTGCAAACTTGGCAGCAACTTTTACTTTTGTCAGCGGATAATTTAAAATACTATGCAAACTTTTAGATTTTTATATAAAGCTTATGTTCCTGAGTAATAACCCAGAGATGGGTACCTTTATATAAAGTGATTACAAAAACCATATCTGAAGCACTATAAATGTAAGAGTCTTGAAGTGGATTACTTGCAAAGCAAAATAAGGACTCTGAGGAAGTGGTGAGTACAGCTAGTTATGAATAAATTAATTATTCTCGATTAAATAAAATACTATAGTGATAAATTACAAAAATGACTTTTATTAATATTCTGCTCTTCGGCATAAAAAAATGAATATTTTTTTGAAATTAGCAAAAATAAATTTTAAAAAACAAAATTCGCATGGTCGTTTCGGAGGGTGTGATTGCAGGGATACCTACCCTGCCCATACACATTTTGTTTTTATGGTATTAAGGCGTATGTTATTCATTTCTTTTATTAATTACATTATTTTTGCAAATAATATTTTATGCCACCGCCCACAAAAGAGGGAGGGGCGAAAAATAGCATTTCAGAGTCTTCAGGGTCCAAGTTTAGGTTTTAGAACATTCGCTAACTATAAAAGTTGCATTCGATAAACAAAAGGTTGAGGAAACTTGAAAAAAGTTAATTTTTCAGAGGTAGGATTAGTTCTTCTAAGGCGAATTTGTTTGTCCTTGGTTGAGTTTCCTTATTTTATAGCCCTAACAGCCTATGACCGTAAGTGATTTTTCTGCCAAGTTTCATTAATCTATGTGCACTCGGTAAATTTTTAGAGCCAATATAAGCTAAAAAAAAAGTAATGTCCGGCTAGATTAGCAAAATACCCCTATGTGCGTCGCACACTGGGACGACAGCGGCCAAAAATGCAAAATATGAAGTATGCTAAAAATGAAAAATAAATATGCACGATCAAAGTTAAAACTTTACTTAAGAAAAATCAGAAAGAATTTAGCAAATATTTTAAACATTGTAGCTTCACGAGGCCGTTAAAGTCTGCATATTGAAAAATAGTACATATGAGATTATTATAAAGAATTTTTTCATATGAGCGTGGGAGGATGTTTTTCATATAAATTTCAGGTGTTTTGGGAAAAAAGAGTATGGGATTTTATTTTTCAATATATTTCTGATCTGGCAATGCCAATTTATTTGTTTTGACAAGTGATCTTTATAATGCACCGTTATCACGAAGCAAAGCATCCGATTATGAAAAAAGTTAAAGTGAAGTGTTTTAAGCAATTATTAAAAAAAGGAAAAAAAGGC
Organism: Phasia obesa; assembly: GCA_949628195.1. Classification (NCBI taxonomy): domain Eukaryota; kingdom Metazoa; phylum Arthropoda; class Insecta; order Diptera; family Tachinidae; genus Phasia; species Phasia obesa. The sequence continues at coordinate 174,575,458 of OX451215.1, read as the reverse complement.
TCTCTCATTTTTTTTTTATATTATTTTGGTACAAGTATGTATATTCTAAATCCAAAATATTACGTGCAGAGACTTGCACTTTCGTTTTTTATGGGTTATTTTATTTTTTTTTTTTTTTTGATATATGGTTGGCTTCCAAACATTTGCGACGAGGCAAACAACTTCACAATATTGTGTGTTTCATTAAAGAGAGATGTGGTGAAAAAATTATAATTAATGAACAAAAAATAGAGTTAATGCTTTTAAAATTCAAGAGGTTGTGGGAGAAATGTTATCGAATGAGGACAGCTTTTGAAAGGAATAACGGCTTATGGCTTGATACGGACTTGGAAGTAGAAGAAGAAGCTGTGGTATGTATTAAAACAGTTTTTCCGAAAGTAAATGCAGTATTTTGTAGTCGTCTTTTATTCGCATTCGTTATTTAGGTTGCAAGCACGAGCAAGGGCAGGCCTTCAAAACCATTTGAAGTGCCTTCAGAACGAACGAAAAGACGAAGGGTTTCAACCAAGTCGCCGCAAGAAATAATCAAAGCTGCGGAAAGATGCCAACGAGGAGAACAAGATGACTGCAAAACAAAAAAGACCTTAGGTGTTATGGAAGCGTTGTCACTATTTCTTGAGTTAGATTTGACGAAAGAAAAGTACAATATTTTAAGGTCAGTTGGTAACTCAATACACAGCGATTTTTACCCGAGCTACTACGCTTTAAAGAAGGCAAAGGAAAACTTGCTTCCACAACCCATTTCTATAACAGAAACTTCAGCTGAAGTACCGCTACAAAGTTTGCTCAATCGCACAACCTTGAGCTTACTTCAAATGTGTTCATTTGAAAGAACTGAGCAACAAAAATTAAATTTGATATTAGAAAGCAAATGAGGCTTTGATGGTAGTTCGAGTCATAGCCGCTACAAACAAAAATTTTCAGATGCTCAAAGCACTGATGAAAGCAAGCACAAAGAATTACGAAAGGTTCGGCAGTTCAACACCAGAAAAACATCATGACAAGCTAGTAATTACGATTTAATGGCAAACTTATTGCTGTCTTCAGAGCCACTGCTAACGGGTAATAAGCGCTCAAAGAAATTCAGTTACAAAAGTGATATACGAAATTACCTTCTACCAGAGGCAGATGTTGAAAAAATCGATAGCAATGAAGAAACAAGTGATGAAGAATAAGTTGTATGAAAATATTTATATGAAATAAATGCAATTATTTTTTATTCAAATGTTTTTTAATTTTTCTTCCGCATCTTATGGACGTTGTAGTAAAGCGATTACGATCATTTTTGGTGGAACATTGGATATATTTAGTTTAGTTTATCACGTATGCCGAATTTCATTAAAATATGTTGATTTTTTGCAGAGTTAGCATAGGATGTTATATTTTTTCATATGGGAGGTGTGCCTATCCGTCATCCGATTTTGATGATTTTTTTGCCAAAAACTATATTTTCCTAAAATAATAGCGTGTGCCAAATTTAGTGCTTCTAGCTCAACTCCTTCTTATTCTGGCCGCGGCTAGTACTGAGTCGTCCCAGTGTGCGTCGTAGGCATCCTAATGATTTTTTGTTAGATTTTGTTTTTAAAGTAATCCAGACCAAATTTTAAGACGTGTCTTTTATAATACTTCAGTTATTTTTTATTTATTTTCCATATATAGAGGTACCAATCCCTGGGTAATTTTACAGGAACAAAGGCTTTATATAATATTGTAAAATGTATATAAAATTCTATAATTATTATAGAGTTCTGTAGTGTTAAAAATTTCCCTCTGACAAAATCAAAAGTACTAGCAAGTTTGCAGTACCATTGAATCGGTTGGACAAAATTTCCCAAAAAAAATCCTACTGAATAGAAAAAAATACCTGCAGTGTTTTGTAGTCCGATCTCTCTCCTACACTCCTTAATCTCATTATATGTATATCCACCACGATCCGCGAGTTTTAACCAGAACACAATTTTTGACCCAAGTTATAAATAAAACGTTTAAAAGTTTTTTTCTGCACAGATTTTCAACGTTCCTTTTTGGGCTAGAAATTATCTAACAGTGAAGTGTCAAAATTTAAAATTAATCAATTAATTTAAAAAAGATTTTCTTTCAACTCTAGAAATAGTAAAGGATGCAAACTTGAACCTACTAAGAATACATTTTTTGAAAACAAAAATTACTTTTCTTTAAAAAGTTGTGAATTGTTTTACTTTGCTGTTTTGTTCCAAACAAATGTAGTAGACAGTTGCATTAACAAGCTCATCTAAGGGGTATGCTCAACTTACTGAACACATACCTACTCATACCTTATTATTAGTGAGCAAACCTCTGTTCGTACCATAATCACAATGAGCTGAACGAGTAAAACTAACTTTCTATACTAGTGAGGGCCGTGCTTACACGTTTCACGTTCGAAACACTCCGTGTGTTTTGTTTAGCATTTTTGTAGAACTTTTGGAGAAGGCTTAGTGCGTTTTGCTTACACTAGTTTTTTTTTTTTGTATTTTGTATTTCTTAAAAAATGAAGACTTCAAAATGAACGTAGGCAATGTTCAACATTTACTCATACTTATTCGAACTTGCTTATGGAAACTCTGCAAGCTTTTTGCAATTAGCTCGCTGGTCCTCACTCATCGTTACTCGTGTGCAATGAAAAAACATGAATTTAATGAAATATTATAAGGAGCGCCTTATGAGCTTCCTTTCCTATGCTCATGCATAGGAAAATAACGTAATACCTCGACAAAGTGTTAATACACCAAAAGATTAAACTTTCCATAATATTAAGAAACAGATTTATATGAGTAGCAAGCAAACTAAGAAAGAGTGGGGCAGCTCTATATTACATTTTTCTTTGTATTTAAAACAACACACCGCAAATAATTTTTTTTTCCGGAATAAACTGCTTTATTGTAAATAAAAATAAATTGTTTTAAAAACATTTTTTCTCCAGAAGAACATAGTTGCTCATTTCTTTTTATTTCGCTAAATTAAATTTCCTGAAATTAATTTCCTTTTTTGAAATCCTTCAGCCTTAAAATTGAATATCTAAAGAAGAAATGGAAGAGAAGAAATAACAATCAGTCTAAAAAAAATGGTTGAAATACTATTTAAGCAGAAAAATATACATATACTTGTACGTACTTGCAGCCTAACAGACAGACATGCATATATACAAGGCTGGATGTATCCAAGTTGCACAGGATGTAGATATTTTCCTTTCTTGAATTTAAAGTTTCTTCTTTATTTTCTTTTCTTGTGTTGTTTTTTTTCCATTCATTCTCTTTTCCTGTGCCCCACTTTTTCATTCCTTTTTCGAAAACTTACAAAACAAATCCCATGGTTGATGGTTGCACCTACAAAAAGCAGAAAATAGACACAAAAAAAAACTCCGCAACAGCACGTCAGAATATTCAACACAGGAAACATTAAAGTTAAACATATCTGTGCTTGCAACATGATGAACTTTCTATAATAATGATGATGAGGATGAGAATGATGACAACGACGCTTGGCTGACTAGGTAAAACAACAAAAAGAAAAAGTGTGTTTATTAGGGTCGTAACTTTTTGAGTTGTTATTGCAACTATCAAACTTTTAGCCATTTAGACCATAAACAATGTAAATAAATCTTTCAAGTGGTAGTCAGACCCACACACATAGGGTTCCGTACTATGATCAAATACAAGATTTGAATTTTTTCATGACATTTATGGGGCCCTTTTATATTTTAATTTATGTTATTATTACTTGATTTTAAAAATTTTAAATGTCTGCTTGTTGTTTCAGATTACGTCACTATCGTAACACTCTTTAATGTTTTGCAATTGCTATTATAGCCGCCAAAGCAGTACATCTTTTGTGAAAATTTCAAGAGTCTACCCACATCGGTTCAAAAAAAAGGCCATATACGTTAAAATCACGTCACTCTCGGAACACCCTTTAGTTCTTAGGTTTATCTCTTATATTTGTTAATTTAACGAACATAGTTTTGAAAACTCTGTGTAAATTTTAAATTACTGTATATTAAGGTTCAAAAAATAAATGCACATAGTTAAAAATAACATCACTATCGGAATACCCTTTAGTTTTCGTTCTTGTTGTGCATAGCGTTCATAGCAGTACATCTAATGTGCAAATTTCAAGACTACCTATAACGGTTCAAAAATAAGGTCATATACGTAAAAAGTACGTCCCTATCGGAACACCCTTTAATTTTTGGTTCTTCTCATTCATAGCGTTCATAGCTATACACCTTATCTATCAAGACTCTACTTATAATATAAAATATAATACAAGTATATAATATAAAATAAGATCATAAACGTAAAAACCGCGTCACTATCGGAACACCGTTTAATTTTGAGTTTTAGTTTTCATACTTGTTAGTAGTATAGCGAACAGAATTATATTGTACTCTGAGTACATTTCAAGTGTCTGCCTATTACGGTTCAAAAAATAGTGCTATAAACGCAAATAACTATCTCGGCCCTATCGGAACACCCTTTAATTTTTAGTATGTGTAGTTATAGCGGCCATAGATATACAACTTCTTTGCAAATTTCATGAGTCGAAGTATTACGGATCCAGAAATAGAAGGCGCAGACAGGCGAATACGCGGACACCATCAACAGACATTGCACAGTAGGGCAGAATAAAATATATTTTGGAAATAACTCAGCCATTTATAATGCGCTAGGCCGATCGATCCAAAATCTGAAATTAACTTAGCAGAGGAGTATCTGAGCTGAAGTTCTGACGCTAGGTATCATCCACTTCCCAGGGGTAGCGCTATGTCGTCTCAAAGTTGGATACCTCGCAGCTTTAAATTATTTTAGAGCTTGGCGTTTCTTCGTTTGGTTTTTTAAAATTATACATGTTTTTAAAGATCTAGTTAATAATGTAGTTACAAAATGATGCTTTAATCTATGTGTTTTAAAATGAGCGAGTTATAAGCAATTTAAAATTCATTTTTTGATTTTTCGATACCCTTTTTCAAAATATTGAGAACAGTTTTCAGCAATTTATTTTAATTTTTTTCTTATAGTTAAGCGAGCAATATTTAAAATAATATAATATCTTTTCTGACTTAACAAATAGATGATTTTCAGTTTAAAAATTACAAAATGATTGCATTTTTGTGTATTTTAAATATATACAAAATTCTAAAACTATTGTAGAGTTCTGTGCTGCCAAGTTTTGCTTTCACTAATTTATCTCTATTTTCCTTGGAAATGAGAATAAAGTATCCTTTATTTGAACCCTGATACCAAGGTACCTCATAAAATTTCATCAAAATTCATCCAGTAGTTTTTACGTGATGCGAACACAGACAGACAGGCAAAAATTCTAAAAAAAAGTGAAGTTTTAGAAATATAATTCGGTGATTAAACTTTTTTCACCAAAATAACAAAAAAAAACTTTATTTTTATTTTCTCTACAACATTGCCAATAGTGAAGAAATTTTGCTAAATAGTTCTTGCAAAAAAAAACCGACTACAGAACAAATATACGTGCATCTAACTAAAAACTAAAAATTTAAAAGGAAGTAATCTGTAAGAAATAGAACTCAAATCAAATTCTTTTATACTTGTTGCTCTAACGGACATAGTAGTATACGTTCTGTACATTCAAATGTCTATCCATAACGGTTCAGCAGATAAAGCCATATACGACAAATTACCGCAGATATGAGGACACCCTTTATTTTTTTACATTTATTATTACTGACACAGCAATAAAAAGTAACGGTTTCAAAGATATGGCCATATAGGTTAAACAATATCACCTAGGGGACACCCTTTAATGTAAAATTTTAAATTAAACACTTATTTTAAAGGACAGATTCTTTGTAAATTTCAAATGTCTGTCTAAAACGGTTCAAAAGTTTGGCCATATGCATCAATTTACATCAACTATTGAGACACCCTTTATAACTTTAAATATTTATAAATGTTATTATACGGGACATAGTAGTGGAGATTCTGTCTAATTTTCAAGTGTTTGTCTATAACGGTTCAAAAGATAGGGCTAGATAGGTAAAATTTTATCAATTATGGGGACACACTTTAGTTTCCAAATTTAAATTATATACTTGATGTTATAAAGGTCTTAGATATACAGGTTCTTTGTAAATTTCAACCGTCTCTCTGGGACGGTTCAAAAGGTTTGCAATATACATCAAATTACATCAACTATTGGGACACCCTTTAACTTGTAATTATAAATATTTAATTTCTGATTATAAATATTGGACATTCTGTGCAATTTTCAAGTGATTGTCTACAACGGTGCAAATGGTTCATATATTTAAATTGACGTCACATATGGGGATACCCTTTAATTTTTATGTTTATTTTTTTATTAATTTCTGTTATGGGCAGTAATTAGTAATAAGCAGTTTTTTAAAATTTTAAAAGGGTGCCGTTTACGGTTCATAATACACGTAAAAAACACGTACTTTGTATAGGGACACAGTTTAATTTTCAAAATTCTGAACTTATTTTAAAATGGGACCAATCTGTAAACATTTCCTTTCTAATAAAGAAAAAAATTTTAAAATCGGTTCAGAAATGACTGAGTTCTGTGGGCACAAACATAAAAAAAGCAACATTCAGATGAATAGATAACCTCCTTCTTTTTTTGAAGTCGGTTAAAAAAAATAGTTATCACCCTAGTGCACATGCTGTCAACGACAACAGCTGCAACAGCAGCAAAATATAAACTAAAAAATAATCTTTTTTGAATGGAATGCAATTTGTCTTGCACTTTTTCTACTTTATTTACATCCCTCAGGCCTTGAAAATCGTGCGTGTCATAAAATAGAATCAAAAAAATATTGTGAAAAAAAACTGTATGGTTGAAGAATAACAATTCAAATTTACAGATATTTATTGGTAATTTACACGTATTTTTATTTAATCGATACTGCTGCATGAATTTTTTATTTATTCTGCAACAAAAGACACATAAAAAATGTCACCCCAAAAACAGAGTTTTAATGTTGCATCGTTAAAAATTGATTACTTGATTACTTGACATTAAAAAAAACAAACAAATTTAGTTAAATGAATTTTTATTATTTTTTTTTATACATAAATGATTTAAAGCTTAATGGAATTGAATTAACTAAAAGCAAATATTATATCATTCTTATGGTTGGAGTATTTAAAGTTTGACTGACTACTTTTTATATGTAATTTCAAATTAAGAATTTTTTTATTAATTACTGATAAACCTTTGATTTACTTCATCCAAAATTAAAAAAATATTTTGCGATTAACAGTGGATTAGACAGAAATCAAACTTCAATAAACTTCAACTATTACTCAGAGTCGAAGATATTTGAAAAAATAAGTCTTTAAAATTTGGCGAACAAAAGTCATTTTTTTTTCTAATTTATGGTATAAACACATATGGGACGAACGACGAACTTCGAAAAGAAGCGATGAATTTTTCGACAAAAAAAATTTTGTTCTTTATATTCGTCTTTACTTCGTTAATAGTTTCACTGTTATGCATTTTCATTTAAATTATGATAAAAATACATCACATTGTATCAATTAATTAAATGAATTTTTACTTGAACTATTTTTAAATTAATAAATTAATTATTTAAGCTTATGTTCTTAATTATAAAGAGATAAAAAAAATTAGATACCAGCAAAGCAGAATGCATTTTCTAGACACCTATGTCCGTCATCAGTACTCTTCGTATAATTAATTTATTAATAAATTAATTAATTTACAAAGAAATTTTTGTTTACATTCAGCAGCTGATAGTGTGACGTCATTTCAGCAGAAAAAACGCACAAATTAAAAGAGAAGAAATAATAACAAATAAATCAGTCAAGTGCGAGTCAGACTCACACACGTAGGGTTGCGTTCAACTTTAAAAATATATTTATTTACGTGAAACACATGTTATTGCGGCACCTTCAATTGTAGCGGCGATGACAACACATATACTGTAAAAATTTCAAGAGTCTACCTATTACGGTTAAAATAACACCATATACGTCCCAATCATGTCACTGTCGGAACACCCTTTAATTTTATTATTTGTTATAGCGGCCATGGCAATTCCCTTTCTATGAACATATCAAGAGTCTACCTATTACGATTCAAAAAATAAGGCAGTATACGTGAAAAACATGTCACTATCGGAAAACCCTTTTATTTTTTTTTTATTTTTTCTATACAATTTTTAAGAGTCTACCAAAAAATCATGCTATATACCTAAAAATCACGACACTGTCGGAATTTGCTATTTGTTATAAAGGCCATATTAATACACCTTCTGTGAACATTTCAACAGTCTACCTATTATAGTTAAAAAATTAGGCCACAGAAATGCAAATCATGTCACTTTCAGAAAAACCTTTAATTTTTGCTGTTTGTTATAGACCATCTGTGACAATTTCAAGAGTCTATCTATTATGGTTCAAAAATTAGGCCATAATCATGCAAATCACGTCACAATCGGTTTAAGTTTAATTTTGTATACTTGATTATAAAGCGAACATAGTTTCAATTAATGTCTGCAAATTTTAAGTAATTGCCCTTCTGCCTTCTCAAGAAATAAAGACATAAATGCAAATAACACGTTACTTTCGGAACACCTTATATCTTTTAGTATTTGTTGCTACAGCGGCCACAGTTATACACCTTCTGTGAAAATTTCAAGAGTCTACCTATTATGGTTCAAAACTTATACCATATAAACCCTGTCATGCGAATTCCGTCACTATCGGGACACCCTTTAATTTTTAGGTTTATTTTGTATACTTATTTATATAGCGAATTAAGTTTTAATTACTGTTTATAAATTTTAAGTGTATGCCTCCTACAGTTCATTAAATAAACACATATACGTGAATAACACGTCTCTCTCGGAACACCCTATAAGTTTTAATATTTGTTGCGGTAATAGTTATACATCTTCGGTGGAAATTTCAAGAATCTACTTATTACTGCTCCACAGATAAAAGGCCGTGACAGACGGACAGACATTGCAGCAAAAACAATAGGGTAACGTTTTTACCCTTTGGGTACGGAACCCTAAAAAATTTTTCATTTTAATTGTATGCTATAATTTGTTAGTCAAAAATTAAAGTTCACATATGGACTAGGGATTATGAAATACTTTTGAAAATAATTGTGACTATATATATATAGCATTTTTACAGCAGTCTTCTTTTTCGAATCCCAGCTTTGGGATTTTAGAACGTATCAAAATTTCGATTTAAAATAGGTAAAATTTAAAAACAGGAATACTAAGACTAACCCTTCACACATGGCTGAAATATGACTAAAATATTTAAATTTTGCCCCACTGTGCAACGACTAAACGTTATGTTTAAACGATAATGGAAACAGGGAATTTTTAATTTGTACTGATTAAGCACTATTTTTTACAAAAAAACAATCACTCACATCAAAGAGTGGCTTGATAAATACAATGAGCACTCTACACCATTAATTAATTGAATAATACCAACACAAATGATGCCAAACGTTCGGGTCAGAAATGATCGTCGGCGAAGTCTGTAGGCACCTCAGCGGAAAAAATGACTTTTCCATTAATATTTTGATATGAAAAGACAAAGCAATGGTGCAATCACTATGACTAAAATCCATGCATTAGGCATAGACTTGCGCCCATTTCCAGGGCCTTGAGGATTCTTATTAATTGTGAGAAGTGAAAAACTAACAAGACGCTGGATTAATTGTATCGACCTTAAAGGAGTCTGTCTACGTTGAAAAAAAAAAACTCTACTTTGCGGTACATAAAAAAGAATATTTTATCTAAAAATTATGGAATGATCGTGCGGAATCTAATACACTATTTACAATCCCTTATATTTTCCAATTTCATTCGTGTGTTTTTAGCTACATGAGTACTATCGATATCAATAACTATAGTATCACAGCTGAGAATGTCAAACTATGTTAACATTCTATTCAGTAAGATTTGGCAAGTCACCATTAATCGTTTAACGAAGAACAACGCTTCTAAATTGTGGAAATATACTTAAAAAAAATTATTCTATTCGCAAGGTTCATAGAGCACTTCATTCACTTTATGGTCAATATAATCGGCCTAGTTAGTTTTCACACTAATTCAAAACGATCAACAAAACAAAAAAAAGCGTACCGGGCAGATATTTAAAATTTTCAAAAAATATTTTATGTGACCCATAATTCGGAATTTTGACGACTTTGGCCTTATAAATAGTAATAGTAATTTTCTCCCTATACAAGTATAAAAAAATATTAATAGTTATAGGGAGTCCCCCATAGGAGACGTGGTTTTGCTTATCTTTTAAAGATAGGCAGACAAAAAAAAAACCTGCTCCAGCATAAAATAAAATAAATATTTGATGTACAGACACGGTCCAGTTACAGTTTTATTATATAGAGAAATCTATAGAATATTAAAGACTTGGCAATTAGGCCCTATGGGCTTGCGGCATTGTTTTTGGAAAATACATACATGCGAAGAAAGCTGAAGACGGATCCAGAAAACACCTTACATTCTGCTAGTTAGTCTCTAAAATAGAATTTTCCGAATTAATCACTTTATTTGTAACCTAGAGAGAATAAAACGAAATTAAGCCTGACTTCAAAATTCCATCTGAAAATAAAAACTAAAATAAACGCTCAACAAACGAAAGCAATATTAACAAGTACTGTTGTTTTTTATTTATTCTGTAACAGTGTGCAATATTATACTCTCCTTCTTATTAAAATTTTAGCATATTGTATGCTGTGACTTTTGTTTTTCAACTTGATGAGGGTACCAAAATAAGTGTTGTTAACTTTCTAAAAACTAATACAAAAAATTGGTACTTTAAAAACAAATTTAAATATTTAATGGTACGCATCCCTTTGTGAGCAAAGCTGACTCATAATTCATCGATTTTATTCCACAGTACTGGGATTTATGATTTTGCTGATTATCGATAACAAAATGGTTGAAACTACATATATTTACAGATCGATGTACTACGTTTCCACGAGTTATCTAGGGTACAAAAAAAAACATTTTCACTTCAACACGTAAAAATCAGTCGTTGGAAAGGGTATAGACAGTTAATAATTCTGTTTATGTACAAACAGCTTAGTGGGAACACGCAGTACATAGCCAGAGTCTTTTAGGGGAAATGAACTCCCAACTCCTAAGCTGTGTACTAACGAGCACTCAACTAGCTAACCTAACGGGGCAAACCTAATCGATATATAATTTCTTAATCAATCATTAAAATACTTATGACGAGTATTAAAACTTTTAGTTCTTTCCTTTATTAAACAAGAACTAAATGAAATTTTCAATTGTTGTTTGCAATATTTTACCACAATATTGCCATACTGCTGCATTAACACACTCACACACGCACATAAAAGAATAACAAAAATTCCAATAAAAGTTTAATTTTTACCTTAACCTTGTAGTTTTAAGCAGCAAATTTGTAAACAAACTTTCTGCTTCGTATGCATTTTGAAAGTCATAAACAAAACTTTGGCTGTTGAAAAAACAAATTTTTCCCCCCTTAAAGTCAACAATTTACAAAACATCAAAACTTTGGATATTTCGTTTTACAAAGTATTTTTTTTTTTTTTTATCCACCGTTCGTTCGTTCGTTCTTTGACTGACATTGATTGTCGATTGTCTGAAGGTCCCCTAAATAAAGGTGTGTTTACATTGAGTGTACAAGTCATATGTACTGTCAAAATTGCTATCCATATGGAATTTCATGTGTATGTCAAAATCAGTGTTTTACACATGGTTTATAATTTTTGTGTTTAAACGTACACATGTTACATACATATGACATAACCTCCTGTTATTAAAAACAAAAAATTAAAAATAGCTGGTCATCAAAGTGTGGTTTAGATGGATTATTTTTTAAATTATTAGTCTATATAATAAAACTAATAATATTAGCTTTATCGGGACTTGCTGTAATAAGTTATTAGCCAATTTTGCATATTTTTGCCGCCATTTCATTTTATTAGAAACCCGCTAGTGATGTCAACTATGCAAAGAACTACCATTTTGTGTTATCATTTGGGAGCTTCTACAACATTACAGAAATCACTTTGTAAGAGAGAAATTATATAAAATCAAAAAGTAATTATAATAAATAATACAATAAGTATTAATTAATATCATTTGAACTAGGTACATATCAGCAACAATTAAATGAATAATTTTGTTGATGTTAATGTCAATTTATTTTCGCTCTTTTTTATTAGGAATAAAATATTGTTTATCCTAATTCTTATGACAATAGAAAAGAATTAAATTTCTTTAAAAAGCCGTTGCTTTTCAAAATGAAAGAAAGAACTCCATTTTATTTTCTTTAATGATTTGCATTTGAATAGCGTTAAAAAAATCACAAGCCGTAATAGACTTATTATTTTGTGGTCTTATTGCATGTAAGTTTAATAAGGTTTTGATATGCGCCAATGTAGTTGTCTCATTTTCAAAGGCAATGTTTGATGAAAACGTCGATTTTCTTTTACTGGAATCTTATTATAATACCAAAAAATTTAATAGTGTATTTACTTACATATATACATATTTTATTTCAATATCATTTCATTCTTCTTTGGTACAGCAAAACAAAAAACCAAAAAAAAAAATATATTTAATTTTAAAGTAAAAAGTGGAAAAAGAAAGAAATTACAATACTTATACATATTTCCTAGGTTACATAGCGTAGATTTTTCACCATAATTGCTGTATGATTGCTAAATTCTGATAACGCTTCTTAATATATTGCAATATAAAAAATAGAACTATTCAACATGGATTAAAAACATAAAATTTTGTTAATTTAAAATAAGATTTAGGTTTTATTCATTTTTTTTGCAAAATGGAGTTCTCTCATTTTCAACGGCAACGGCTCAATTAAGTGATTTGCAGCATTTTCGATACCCACAATACCTCAATAGCATTTTTTTGTCCTGCAGTCTAAAGTTGTTAATTAGGTAATATTACAGTTTACACACTTACCGTCTTAAAAAAGATTTGAAAAATAATGCGCTATAGTAAAGTAAAATTTTAATTTAATTCAGTCTTTCTTAGTACCGGTAATATAGATAAGCACACCTTGCCTTTCATCACTATACATTTATGAAATTGTGTTCTCAACTTCTATTAAAATTGAGTCATTCATATAAAAATGTCCCTTATGCCCATCTGGCCCTAGTTTTGAAAACAGACATATCCTAATGGACCCACAAAAAATAAAGATCTGTCTATGTTTTAAATATCATTAAATTCGATTTGGCCGTGATTGACGTACAAATAATCAAACTTGCAAATATATATATAATATATGTATCAACATTAGATTACATAACTTTATTATTAATATCACCTATGAGGTATCGATATAAATCTTCGAACATTAAGTTACTAACAAAAGTTAGAATGAAGATATTGGTTAATTTTAAACTCCTTAAATTCATGATAAAAATGTATGAGCGGAATTTTTGAAAATAAAAGTGAACATCACTGAAAACAGCTGTTGTCATATAGTTTTACACATCAAATAGAGCGTGCTCTAAATAAAAAACTAACACATGTTATTGCACATAGGAAAATAACATATGTTATGTTTCAAGAGGTTTACATTATGTGTATAGTTTTACATATGGAAAATCTCACATTCCATATGACTTGTACACTCAATGTAAACACACCTTAAGTAGAGAAAATGAGTAGAGAAAATGTAACACATTGTAATTTAGTTCCTCCAATTTTTTTTTGTTTAAGTTGTTTTTGGATAACAAAAACACATTTAGCCAGGATAATTTAATACATCAATTGTTAAAATTTATTTTTGTTTTTTTGTTTTGGTCTCTATACACGCAACATGGATATTTTCGTTCTAGTACAAGGTTGTTTAATCGCTTAATTTAAAATAATCAATGTTTTTGTAGGCCGGCCTTTTTAATTTGGATAAAATTTGTAGCTATCACAACTACGAATATTTGTAATAGAATAAAACAAAATTACACAGGGCTACAAAAAAAGCATTTTTTTTGCGTTGTGGCATTTTCCCAGAATGTATATAAACAAGAGTGCTATATTCGGCCATGCCGATTCTCTCTTATGTTTCTTTGAAAATTTTTTTGTAAAAATTTTGTAGAAATTTTTTTAAACTTTTTTATAAAAATTTTGTAGAAATTTTTTTTTTAACTTTTTTATACAAATTTTTTTAATCATTTTGTTCTTAAAATTTTTAGTAAATTAACTTTTAAAAAATTTTGTGATAATTTTTTGTCAACATTTTTTTGAAAATTACTTGTAAATATTTTTTGAAAAATTTTTTGTAAAAATATTAAAAAAAATTTTTGTAAAAATATTTAGAAAATTTTTTTTATTTTTTATTTTTAAATTTATTAAAAAAATTTTTATTTCTTTTAAAATTTTGTTTTAAATTGTTTGTAAAAATTAGAAACTTCCTGCAATCTATATTGCGTTAACGCAAAAAATTTCCTAAAAAAATTCGCATATTGGCTACAACCCTAATCGGCTTATTTACTGCTCCTGGTTACCAGTAGGCACCCTGTGGGTCTCTTGGCTACCTCTATATGTATTATTTTCTATAAAGGCCTTTAATACAAATCAAAGCAGAAAAACCTTACCAACCTAAAAATAAATACAAAATTGGCCCTCGCAGGTGGTTATTGATCACTCGAGATCTGTATGCACTCCTTGCGATTTACCAGTTACGGTCTTTATTAGACAAAAAAAAGCAAAATAGAAACAATAAAACTGAAAAAAAATTTAAAAAAACGTGAAAAAATATAGGTGGGCGTTGTTTTTTTGCCCGCAGCTTCCAAAGGAATGATCTAATGTTGCTGAATTACAATCCCAAAATTTCTAAAACTATTCCTGGCAGATTGGTGGACTTAAATTTTGTGTGTCTCGTCTGGTGCCTTGGCAAGAGACATTACCCGAACAAGGACAGAGGGATAGACGGACATCGCTTAATCAACTTTTCAATATATAAAGATCCAGAATATATTTACTTTATGGGGTCGGAAATGAATATTGTAGAAATTATGGAATGACAAACTTATAGATATATAGGATATATCAGTACATAGCGAGTTGCCTTAACCTAACGGTAATCTTACTTTTGGATGAAAACAATGCGTCTACCAATGCCCTTATTGCGCATAGCTTCACAACAAGTAATAATTTTAGAACATGGGTTACCAGGATTATGCTCGTACCCCTTGTTTAGTCCAGTTTCAAAACACTGCTAGCCTCGGGGACTGGTGACCCCCATATATATACATACATACCGGGAGCATTGGCGTCAAGGTGTTAGAAGTCAACAAGGCAATAATGCACTTCGAAGGGAGAAGTAGGAGGGAAATTGCTTCCCTTGGCCAAACATCAGCAGAGTAACTCGCAAATGATAACAGAAACCGTGAAATATAATCTTATTTGTCTGTAACAGGCTCGACTTTACAAGTATAAGTGTTTGTGATTTTTACAATTAAAATATTTGAGCTGATTGCTAGATCAAATGTATTAAAAATACAATAAATAATATGAAATAAAAAATCACGGAATTATCAAACTGGCCTCGTATGTTAACTATAGCTGCTTTACGTTCGTAATGTATTTATGTGTTTAAAAAAATTCTCAAATATAATGCCCGATTTAAAGGCAAGTAAGTTCAATGGCCACATTGTTTCCATTCTCCAAACCTTGTAAACTAAGTTCTCATTTGCTACATTGACGTAAATACAAAATTGAATTATGTGTTACCAATTCGCCCTAAATGCAATCTTACGTGTCAACAATTCTACAACATAAAAGGCATTAATATCTTTTTAATATAATTGAGTTGACTCACGCGATTTTGCACTTTAACTTATTAAATTCGCACTTCAAATCGTAAAATAATAAAATAACATAAATTAATTGAACCCGATATTTACAAAAAAAAGAACAACTTTTGATTTTTATCGCATTTTTGGTTTGATTTTTACTTCAACTTCTACATAAACTGACGGATTTTTATAATAGAAATAAGACACAGAAAAATGACCCCAAGAGGCAAACCCATAACGGATCAGTAAAAATTTATAGAAGACCATGTAGAGAAGTCAGAAAGTTAAACACAATACTAGGACCACGATTGCCAATAGTTGCCAAGTGTCGAATAGTTGCCAAGTGTCGAATTACAATTATGCAACTTTTGTCGCTGCAATCTTTATGGTTTCTTCTTTAATATTGCGTTTGTGTTTATATGGTGCAATTTTTATTGCAGCAATTTATATAGTTGTATGCTTTTGTTTACATTTTAAACTTCAAAATTAAAACTACGAATAAGAGGACAAAACGAATTTTTTAATTGCTACTAATGAAGAATTGCAGCAACATAGTTTCCATGGCATTTATGTTCTAAAAACGATATCTGATAATTGAGCTACCCTGAGTAGTTGTCAAAATGTGATTACCGTAATGGCCTTATGACTCACTGCATCAAAGCAGTAAATAGGTAGATTGCAATGGCAATTAGTGCCCCGGGGGCAATATGTTTGTACAAAAAATAATTCCAATTTTGTAAGTTAGGTTCTGCCTTAGCCGGTAATGTTTGCTAAGCTGCCGCTTCTTGGTATGCATTCGAATTTTGGTCGACTTTTATCTGCCGCCGAGTATATTCTTCTTTAGCCGCCGCCAGTCGTCATTTCTTGTCGGCTTCGT
This sequence comes from Phasia obesa, assembly GCA_949628195.1. Lineage (NCBI taxonomy): Eukaryota > Metazoa > Arthropoda > Insecta > Diptera > Tachinidae > Phasia > Phasia obesa. Next base: position 174,558,729 of record OX451215.1, on the reverse strand, counting down.
CCTCTGCTAATGAGGGCATATGATGAGACACAACAAGTATCAATTTCAGAACATGGATGGAAGGACTATCTAAACTCTCACCACAGAATTCCCATTATGTTATTTGCTTGACCTGAAGTTATTACTTACTAGTTTTTGGTCTCAGAAGGTGCCAACTCTTTCGCTAGGTTAGAAAAGAGCAACCCAAAAATAAATTTTGAAAAAAGAACACGAACAATATACCATAGACCAAGTTTAGAGGCAGATGTCAGTCTCATTATAGCCCACCTAACGATGTTACAAAACCCAACCCATCTAAACTCCCGCCACTTTATTGGTGGCTTCTATTTCGCAACAGTGAGCCGGGCTAATTTTTCCATTCTGCGATTTAAGACCACACCACAGCCACTACGCTACTCCCCGAAGATCCTAGTCGGGCACAGAGACTTGTTGTCCCTGTGACGTCCGGTACCGGATTCCATAGTAAAAGACGATTCGTCACTGGTTAGACCTCGAAGGTTCTTATCTTCAAGTTTCTGGGCCCGTGCAAGCCTGGATAACTGGTGCCCCCATATACCACGGAAGCATTAGCGCGTGGTCGACGAGTTAGAAGTCGACTTGACAATTTGACCCCGGGGGGAAACTAACTGTTACACAGCGCATCCTATCAATCTTTTAACTTTTGAACACTTTTTTAAGAATCTCTGATGTTATTTGTTAATTGTGATGATTTATGTTTATGGCCAATTGCTTAAGAGTTATTTAATTGTCAGCATAACACAAGGGTTTAAACTACTCTCAGAGAAAATAATCGAGAATCGTAAAATCGCACACCAAACATAAAAATTTTTTAAAGCAATGGTGTCAGATTTCATTGTTGTGGATTGATTTTGATATACATAAAAATGTATATTTTTAAAACTTATGCCGTTGACGTATCCATTTAAACAAAAATGAGTCTCAGCATTGAGCAAGATTTCGCGGTAAAAAATTGGATAATTTTGCAATTGTTCATAAGACCAATTGGCTTCAATTATTGAACCATCTGAATATTGTATGGCTGTAAGCTAAGATTTCTACACAACATTTTCATCGTGTTTTTTTTCATAATTTATTTATTGTATCTTCAATATTTCTGAACTAACAATAATTACTCATATCTTAAGTCTAAAATAAAATATTCTTTTTAAGTCCAGCCAGTGCTAGACAAAATAATGTTTGTTTCACGGATTTTGCAATCATTTGCGGGTCATCCCTCTAATGTACGGCCAAGAAAAGCAGTATCTCTTCTTTTTAGTCGATTGTTACGACTGACTGTTCATTCAGCATGTTACGCGCCAAAGGGTTTGGATGAGATTCAAGCCTCTTTAGATATGTGACTGCATGTTTCGCTATTTCTGCTTTAACTGATGGCATGTTTAGGTCTTTGTGGATGTTCGAATTTTATACCAGACGCCAAATCTTATTTTGACGCCTTTGAATTTTTTCTACATTGCTAGCTGAGGCAGTGCCCCATAACTGAATCCCATAACACCAAATTGGTTTGCGGACCGACTTGTACAGTAGAAGTTTACAATCTAAGCTCAGGGTGGAGTTTTTGCCAATAAGCCAATTTAGTTGTACTGCTTTTAGTTTCATTTGTGTTAACTTGTAGTCAATATGGCTTTTCCAAGTAAGGCGACGCACAGTGGCTGAAAATCGTTTTTCGTTGGCCAAAATTCTGTAACTTTTGAACCGATCAAAATATTGAAATAATTTTTTTTTATTGGATAGATATTTAGCTCAGCTTGATTCAGTTTTAATTACATTAAAATTGATTGAGGACTTTTTAAGGAATTCGAGGTCAAAGTTGAACATTTTAATTTTTTTAAATTTCAGAGTGAAATATGGGTTTATTCTGTGTGTAACATAGTAAAATATACCACTAAGATCCAAAAAAGTATATATATTCTTGATCAGTGATGAAATCTAAGACGATATAGCTATGTCCGTCTGTCCATACATCCGTCTGTCCATCCGGCCGTCCGTCCATTCGCCTGTCTGTATGAACACGATTCAGTTTAAACGAAAAGAGCTAGACCCTTGAAATTTGGTACATATATATCTTGAAGGATAGCGCAGGCTAGGTTCATAAATGGGCCAAATCCGACCAGGGGGAAAAAATTCCCCTAAGAAGAACTAAACCAACCCCTGAAAAACTACACATTTTTACAAGTTTTTTTGTAAATTTGTTAAGCAAATGAAACAGTTTTATGTCAAAGAAGATTCAAGGTCTTTACCCTGGAGCCAGAAAATCATAAAAATTTATTTTTGGACCCCGCCCCCTTTTTGTGGGCGTTTATATAGCATATTATATGAAAAATAGTGTCATTAATTAACAAATTGTATTACCTAAGCCTAGATTGCATAAAAAATTAATTTTTAAGCTTTCATGACGAATGGAAAATGTACTCGGATCTTCTGCGCTACCTTCACCCCACCCCCCCCCCCCCAAAAAAAATTTTTTGGTTAAGCAACAAGAAAATATAATTTTTATTCATTTGACTTAAATATTAATTTCAAATATTCCATATTTTGTTCTGTGCTATTTCTGTTCTTTAGTAGTTTTTTGGCTTCTTCATCTAAATCCCGATGGTCCACTTTCCATTGATTTCGAATACTGGATATGAACGGATCTGACGTTGCCAATAATATATTAAATAGATCTTCATTTGTTGAATTCCGTGAAATTTTCCTAGTATTGTGCTCTCTATAAAATATGTAATCCTTGTTCCTTTTTTCCTGAGCCTCCTCTGATAGATCTCCAAGTGGCACCAAATGATAAAGGATTTTGTGAACTGTTGCAGACATATTTCTCCATGGGTAGTTAGTTATATATATTTTTGCAGTTTCCTTAGCATTTCGGTGCTACACGAATTTAAGTTTAATTTAATTTTAACGTAACTAAGAACATCTTCCTGATTTCTGTTTCTAAAATACACTTCCGCCAGTTCTTTATAACTGAAGCTCTCCATTTTCTTTTGAATATTTTTATTTGCGTTTGTTATGTTTTATCCGTACACTTAAAGGATTAAGTTATTACTGAGTAATCCCTTAACGAATCCGTACTTTTATAAATTTTTAGATACATGTTCTTCACACACTGATCTTTAATATCATAGCAGGTAGCGCTTAAATTGAACAAAACTGCACTCATGCGTCAATATGGGGTTGTTTTTTTACTTTAGTGGTTTAATGTCGCAATTATTGTTATGAAATTATTTATGACTTTGGTTGACCCTAACATTTAATAACAGGTAAATTTAGAAAGAGATCATATGCTTCCTGTAGAGCCCATTGTGATAATTTTATTACTTATTTTTTGCTGATCAAAACAAAGCCATTAAACCCTTTCGAAGGTATTATATTTATTTTTTTTAGTTATACGTAGCCTAAACTAAAAAAAACATAAACTTTTAGGCAAAAAAGTGAAAATTTAATACACCATTGTATATGAATTTTTTTCGAGTAATTTCATTAAAATGAAAAAAGTGTTCAACAGGCGGCTCGTGGCGGGTGCAAAAGTATATATAGCCTTAAAGAGGACACTTTCACCTTTCTCGTGGTTGTATACGTTTCTTGTTCCCTTTTGTTCCCTAGAAGTTCTATTCCACTAAAGTTTAAATTTAAGGAAAATATAGTAGTTTCATAAATATTTCATAACGCCCCTAATATTAAACGCTAGAGCTGTGTCTACTTACAACAACTAAAGACAATAATCCTACCAACATTATAAAAAAAACCGCAGACCATTATCGATGATAGCTTGCGAGTAGTAACCATTTAATTTTGATAAAAACCAAAGAAAAACACCTTTTTCTGAAATTAAAAAAAAAGTTGAGTTTGACAGCATGCCACTCCCACAATTATCAATATTTTAACATAATTTTTTGGCTACCTTAATTTGGATATATTAACTACAAAATGACGTAAAAATTTTAAAAATCGGTGACAAAAAAAAATTTACTTTTGGCCAACGAAAAACGATTTTCAGCCACTGTGCGACGGTCAAGATGTATACCCAGGTATTTAACGTCTGGAAGCTGCGGTATCGTTTGGTTATTTATATAAATAGGAGGGCATGAGTCCCTACGCAGTGTGAAAGTTATGTGAGTACATTTTTGTTCATTCAATTTTATTCTCCATTTTTCTAGCCATTTTTCCAAATTGAGTATGTGGTCTTGTAAAAGTTGTGAAGCTTTTTGGGCACTTTCATGAATACTTAAAAAAGCTGTGTCATCTGCAAAAGTTGATGTGTGGACTAGGGTGCTAATTGGCATATCTGATGTGTACAGTAAATATAAAATTGGTCCCAAATTACTACCTTGGGGAACTCCGGCTTCAATGAGCTGTGGCGAGCTTAAAAAGTCACCTTCTTTTAGTAAAAACTTGCGATTCGTTAAATAATCTTTTAAGAGCTTATACAAGTTTTCGGGCAAGTTCAGCTTTAGCTTAAATATTAGGCCTTCGTGCCAAACCTTATCGAATGCTTGAGAAACGTCGATAAAGAGCGCAGAACAGTATTTTTTTTCTTCAAAGGTCGTTTTAATTACATTTACTAATCTGTGTGTTTGTTGGATCGTACTATGTTGTTTTCTGAAGCCGAATTGATGGTTCGGAATACATCCTTTCGCGCTAAGAATTGGATTCAGGTTAGTTATTAATATTCTCTCAAATAACTTTGACACGTTTGATAAAAGGCTTATAGGTCTGTATGATTCTACTTTTGTGTGGTCTTTTCCTGGTTTAGGAATCATAGTAATCAAAGAGACCTTCCACTCTGTGGGAAAGTACTCAAGACGTAAGATGGCATTAAAAACAAACAGAATAATTCTGCGACCTATAGGGGGCATTTTCATCGTGTTGGACGGCCAAAGTTGCTGAGAATAGTGGCGCATTGAAAAAATCGACTCGTTTTCTCGCTACGAACATTTCTTTGTCTTGTTGATGGCATTGAATGTTTAAGCTTCGCCGGAATTTTTTTTTTTTTTTTTTGTATTAGTAAATTTCTATTAATAAAAAATATTAAAAGTTATTTAAAATTCTCATTAATTATAAAACACATAATTTTTTCAAACGCATTTTTTAAAATTTCGCAAAATATTACTCTAAAATTACTTTACTTTTTAATATTTAATTTTAAATTTAAATTTAATAGCAATTTTAATTGCTTCTGCACTTTATAATAACAACATCCACATTCAACTTAAAAAAATAACTCAAGAACAAACTTAGACGAAGAGTTACCAAATGAATGAAATATTAAAGACCCAAAAGTAAAGTAAAGTAAAACATGACAGAAGAAAGGACTGTAACAGAATAATGCTACCAATTTGAATAAAATTTAATAAAAATTTAGATGATGCGGAAGGTAGTCTCAAAAACATGCCACCAGCAGTGGTCAACGTTCATACTGCAAAGATTACGAATTTGTTTAGGTTTTTTTTATTAACACTAAATTACAACAAACAGTGTTTGAGAAACATCAAATTTATTCAGTATTCTTGATCAAATCAAACTGAACCGAGAGAAAACTACATCGATAAACAAGTAAGCCACCTAAGACTTTAAGAGCTCAGTCTTTGGACAAAAGAATTAAACTCAAAAGGCACTCTTCAGGTAAAAGCCTTTCGACACGACATCCACAAAGTTGCTTGGATATAACTAAAGCACCTTAAGGGGGATAACCGTGTTAGGCGCAGATCATGGAAGCTTCAAGCATCATTTGTTAAAAATGGAAATCGAATAAAGTGATACTTGCAGATTGTGTCTGGAAGAGGTTAAGAAGGCAACGCACAGTGTGTGACTGATGATAACTGTATAGCATAGGTCCTACAATCAAGGGCAGACATACGAGTACATAAAATGTAAATGCTATGGAGAAGCCTTATACAAATGCTACCAATTACAAGGATGAAAGTCGATAGTTATCGGACGTCAGCCTAAAATCACTAAAGTCGAAAGTAAGGACTAGTGTTAATACGAGAATCAATAAATTACCAATAGGGTGCCTGAAATCATTGAGTACGGTAGGGGTCGAAAAGGCTTCCATAAATTTAGTAGTCGAATACTCTTCTACTAGTTTCGTCTGTTTCTATGAATGTCCTTATTAGAATATCATAGGCCATAAATACCGTATTTATGTTCACTGTACAAAGTCTAGACTACGGATAAAGTTAATCCTTTTTAGTAAAAGATCATTCACATATTCTGGATGTCAACAAAGAAGTTTTTCGAAGTCTCATGTTTTAGTCCACAAAACTTTTAAAGCTTGATCTTTGCGTTACTGAATATATATTGTTGGTACCTCGGACCGGTAAATTCTCATATAACATACTTTAGGTTACTCTTATTGACTTACAGTAGCCGTTATAAAACGTTTTTGAGCCCTGTCAGAGCTTCTCAATGACAAGATAACTCCGATTCGACCACGGAACCAATTTCTTTTATTATAGGTAGATATGGCGAAGAAGGTTTCTGATCATATAAATCCTTTGTATATAACACTGTAATAGAATCTTTCGACTTAATTTGCACTCACTTATCGATGTCTTTATAATTTAAAGAACCGATGGCAATACAATAACATCTTAACCTTAAGATAAGGTCTTGTCTGGCAGCGTAAGAAAAAATTCTAAACGTTTTATTTATCCAATCTATATGCTATATTTTTCCTGTTCTTGGTCTGGTCTTGGGATCATAGTGTTTCCACAAAGCATCTCTATCCTATCTTGTTGTCCAGTGTTTTTTTACGTGATTCCGTTTCGATAATCTCTATGTTTTTTGAGTTAAGAGATTATTAGTCTATTGTTGCCTATTCCAAGAATAACGCCTCCATATAATTGTGTAGTGGTGCAGATCCTTGCTATGTGGTATGGAGCATTTGGAGAATTGCTGAACTTCCATGGCGGATATGTCTGGAGGGGGGTGAAAGCCTTTTTATTGAAAACTCGAACACCTCGATAAACATTTGTTCCAGTCTCTGCTGGGATTCGAACCAGAATCCTTCGGTTTGGCACTCTTAACCACTATATCAGGCCACCCTTACTAAAGGTATATTATATTTTTAATAATTATATTCTACTTAAATAGTTACTTGTTAGGTGCCCATATTTATGTTCATACCGCTGGCCGGTAATATATAATATATAGGAAGAGTCCAATTTGAGGTACACCTCCGCAAAACCTGTCATAAGAAGTAGAATTAGTTGTATAACAAGGCGTTTCTTGACTTCAGAAGGTGTATAAATTCAGGTTAATCGTAAATTACCCAATGTTAGGTACATACTGCGTACTATATTATTAATGTTGTGACTAAATGATAAAGACGAGTTGATATGAAAACCTAAATATTTAATCTTTTCACAATAAACAAGCCTGGTGTCACCTAACCTAACAGTTGGAAGCTGGTTAAAATGGAGTTTGTTCCTGCTAATGGGTAATAATACCGATTTGGCTGGATTGAGCATAAGCCCGTTTGCATTAGCCCATGTGCAGACAGCCTTTAGGTCCTCATCGAGACCAATACGGCTAGATATGTACAATTTTACATCATCAGCATATGCATTAACATTAACAAAAATGACTACACTAAATATGTCATTTAATATATAAATGCTGAAAAGCAAAGGTCCTAAAACTGAGCCTCCAGAGGTTACATCTTTAAGGCATGACTCCCTTGAACCAACAACTACCTTTTGAACTCGCTGAGATAAGTAGCTGCTTATTAGGAACACTACGCTGTGATCAAAGCCAAAAAACCATTCTGGTTTTCTGCAAAGAAGTGATCATTCAAAGGCCTTTGAAAAATCCAACAAGCACATCAACGATAAATCACCCATTTCATACGCTGGTCTTATATCATCAAGTACTTTTAGTATTGCGGTTGTACAACTATGGCTAGAACGAAACCCTGATTGTAGGGGAGAGCAATCACATTGATGAAATCAATCATTAGACGAGACATAATTGTTTCAAATACTTTTCCAAGAACAGAAAGTATACTTATGGGCCTGAAATCATTTGGGTCATTCGGGGTGTTTGTTTTTGCCACTGGTATAATTTGACCAATTTTCCACATTTTGGAAAAATTGAAGTAGTAAAGCAATGATTAATAATATGGGTAATTGTTCCAACAACATACGAAATAATTATTTTAAAAAAACGTATACATACTCTATCCTCACCAATGGCATTAGAACGAATGCTTACCACAGTTCTATAGACTTCATCATCCGATACAGTTGAAAACTGAAATTTGTTAGAGACCGTAAATAAAGACTGAATATAAGAAAAATCTGGTATGTTTAGATTGTTTACCGTAAAGAAATCATTTAGGTTGTCAGGATCTAAGTACAATATTTTTCCAGAGCTGTCTGGTAATGGTAATGACGTGTTGAGCTTTCGATAAAAATACACTTTCTTTGCTTCTCTAGTAACCAAATTAGCACGATTTCTAGCTATCCTATATTATTTTATTAATTTCTTCTTTCCGTTATTTATCTATTCACTTAAAAATGAATTTTTATTTTTATTAAATATTTTTTTAAATTTATTTATAGGTATTAAAACTTTTATAATTTTAATTTTTAAATAATATCGTGCTACTAACTAAAATTATAATTTCTCTACGGGGTAAGCTAGTTTCTATGGCCATTTCGCTAAGTGCTCAATTTAGCGCATCAGGAAGCCTTAACCCAAATTTTAGATGAACTAAAGTTACTCTTAAGTTTAATAATTTTATCTAACTAACTAAAAAATAAGTCAAAACAATTTAATAAAAAGTAATAAAGTTCAAACAAAAAACAATAATAACACAGTGCAACACGGAAAAAAATAACCATATACGGACACCACTACGTGATAAAAGACCAAAAAAAGACCCTTGTCTCCCAGTTTTGCCCAAAGTCCTCCAGGATTTTTTTATGGGCCCCCAAAGATGTGGGGCCTCGATGTCATTTTTGCAAAAAAATGATCATTTACTCAAGCTCATATTTTGCAAACCGTTTGAAATTTTTATATACTCTCTGAGGCAAAGTTGTAGCTCTTGTCATAAACATATGAACTTCCTAGGAATGATTCTCAACACCGTTTAGGTAGCGCTTAGGTAGCGGCAAAAGTGAAAAATTTCCCGAAAATTTTTTAGCTACCTAAGCGTTACCTAAACGGTGTTAAGAATCATTCCTAGGAAATTCATATGTTCTAGAAAGTTGTTTATTGAGATCTTAGGTTCATTTTTGTAGTTGATTGTTTCCTTGAATTTTGAACGGTTTGCCTATGGACCTGAACAGGGGAAAAAAGTTAAAAAAAAAATGAATTTTTTAAAGTTTTTTGCGATTTTGACCTTGAAGATGAAGTTTTTTTGATTTTATATGTTCACAATTTTTGTTCTTTTATGATAAGAGCTACAACTTTGCCTCAGAGAGTATATCAAAATTCCAAACGGTTTGCAAAATATGAGCTTGAGTAAATGATCATTTTTTTGCAAAAATGACATCGAGGCCCCACATCTTTGAGGGCCCATAAAAAAAAAACCTGGAGGACTTTGGGCAAAACTGGGAGACAGGGGTCTTTTTTTTGGTCTTATATGACGTAGTGGTGTCCGTATATGGTTATTTTGCCATGACTTAAAAAATTACACAGTGTGTAACCAACAGTGAATTTATATTTTTTACTTTATTTCTACACTGGCTAAGTTAAATTTACCCCGTAGTAATAAATTTCAGTGAATTTATAATTTGCGTTAATAGCACGCTATTAAGTAAAAATTAGAAGTAATATTTTTATTTTAACAAAATAATAATATTTTGTTATTTATACAATTCTCTCTTTACGCTGACCACTCATTTTAAAGAATAAGTTGAAAAGTTTCAAGTGGCATAATTTCATCACCCACAGAAATTTGTATGTTTTTTTTTGTACATATGTATGTACTCGTATGTGTATGTCGACATATAAAATAAGCACACACACACACACATGTATGAACCAACAGCATATAAGCTGAAATTACAAACCATCAAATATGCTTTTTTATGTAGAAAGTTATTATTTCATGCGTAATTTGCACAAATTGCCATACGCAACGCTGATTTAAAGTACTAATACTTATAAAATAAATTGTCTTATTATGAACATAAATTAGAAGGGTAATTTGGGGTAAAAAAAAAAACGTTCGAAAAAAAACAAAAATTATTTTATTATTCCTACAAAAAATTGGGGGCTTCACAAGGTATGCTAACATGTCATATTGTTATAATGTTCTAATATTTTATAATAGTTTAAAAATATTTTTGTTGTGTTTCAAACAAAAAACGTTCTAAAATAATAAAAAAATTTTCTGTATTTACCCCCATATTCATAAAAAATAAAATATATTTGAAATCTATTTTAGAACAAATTTTTCATACAAAAGTTGTTCTAAAATACATTTTAAATAATTTTTATTTTTTATGAATATGGGGGTTATTGTTTTGTCATACGATTCAAGAGAAACCTGAGCCGCATGGCTAAGTCGCCTCATTGAAGCCGCCTGTTATGCGACTTGCAAGCTGTAATTTATATCCTTTTTATACTTTTATTTTTATCAATGGACTTAAACTTAAAATAGTACAATAAAATATGAGGGGTTGTTCACAACAGTGATATTTTTTTATTATTTTAAAAAATATAACTTTGACACCTTGTGAATTCCCCAAATATTTTTTCCATATTATTTATTGTATCTTTCATATGTTTGAACTAACAAAACGTACTAACATCTTAAATATTAAACTAAAAAACTGAATAATGCACAATTGTTTTTTTCTTTCTGATATTCGCCAAGAGAAGCAATATTCCTCCGTCGTATCTACTCCTATCTATTTTCAAAGGTAGTAAAATGATTAATATAGTCTTTAATTGCCTGTGAGTTTCTTTTCCCAAAAATAAATTAAAAGACTTCAAAATAAGATTATATGAATGATCACAGTACTGGTTTATAAAAATTTCAAACACTCACAAAGATCAGAACGTGCCATCAGTCCGAGCAGATACAACGAAATATGGAATAACTTAATGAAATAAGCTCAATCAAATCCAATTGGTAGGTAACTTACTTATGGATTGTATTTACATTCCACTAAGAAGGAAGGAAGGAATATTGCTTCTTTTGGTCGAACACTAGAGGTATGAACCGCAAACGATACAGGCACCATGAAACTTACAATTATTTCTTACATTGGCTGGAATTAAAGAGTTTTATTAATCAATTTTTGTATGGAAATTTGTTTTATAAACTTTTTATAAATTTAAAATATTTTTTTTATGAATATGGCCTTTAATAAATCAATATATTAAGCAAAAAACCTAATCGAAATTCATGTTCAACTTGTTTTCAGCGCCTTACAAAATTCGACCGCAGGTTAAAATCATAATTGTTTTAAAGTGTCTATAGATTTGTGCTCGCACACTTGCAAAACGCATACACGCTAACATCTTTTGGCACGTATGTATGCCCTGCCAGCATTGTGCAGAGTCTGTTTCGAAAAGAGTCATCGAAGAAATTAAATATTTTTTTCGTATTAGTTAAAATTTTGATTGGGTTTGTTTCCATATATATTTTACCTAAGGAAATTATTAAGAAATAATTAAATTCTACCTATATATATATTGAAAAGCATTAATATAAATTTAATGTCAAATTTAAAAATAGAGATTTATTAAAGTGTTTATGATGAGTAACAAATCCAGTTTTATACAGTTTTATATCACGTCAAACCAACAAGGCACTCAAAATGACTACTTCAGATTTTATTGAAACTTTTTTTATTTTTATTCCTTGACTCTCTGAATCGAAATATAATTTTTAAAAAACAAGTTTTTTTAATATAACTTCTGATCCCACCATGGTCCCACTCTAAAATTTTTATGGTGTACTCACTAAGCCACATTAAAAAACATATATGAATTTTAAAAATATTTGAAGACACTATCTCAATAATTTTTATAAAAGTAGTGCTGATGACGGACGTGGCTGTCTAGAAAATGTGCATTCCATCGTGCTGGTGTCTAAAAATTAAATTTTCCCAATTTTTTCTTTAATATTATCAACTAATTTGTAATTTAATTAATTCTTTCTTAGAGAGAATAAAAACGAACTTAAGCTTGATTATAAATTTCGTTGTATGTAATTTTTATAAAACTTTTTTTTTTAAATATAAGAAATTTAAATATAAAATAAAATTTAAAAATTTAAAAATTTTTTATTTTTTCATGATTGATATCAAATAAAAGCGTATGAAATCTCCTTTAAACTTCCTTGGGATTATAGAACTGGAATAAGAATATATTTAATCCTCGAGCTCATGTGCAAAAAAGCGATATTTTCCTATTTTGATAACTGTATAGCTAAAAAACTATAACAGATAGAATTTTTTTAAAATTATATTTGCCTTCAGATAGTCAAAGAATATAATCAACAAAAGTTTCAATAAAATCGGAAGTGGTAAATTTGAAAACATTTCTTTTTTTTTATTGATTTGACATGGAATTACCCTATTATTTTCAAAAGTGACATAATCAGTTCTTTTCTTTTTTTCATTCCCTAAAATACATATTCAACTTATACAAAATAAAATAAAGACTTCTTTAAGTCTAATTTATTACAAATAATATATGAAAAATTAACTTAAAGTAGACTTCAAGTACACTTTATTTCTTTTGCATCAGAGCATAAATATTTATACTTTATAAAGACGTTTACAAATTTTTCACTAGTTGTACTTATATAGTTTATCCCCACTGTAGTCACTAATTAGATAAGAAATAGATTACATACTTGAATAATTTTAACACCTAAGGGTATCACCTGACTGACTTTTTCAATAGAAAATGCCGGCAGGGTAAAACTTGTATAATATGACATTTATTGTTTACCACTAGCGTGACATGACATTTCAAGTTAAGTTACGTTTGTACGAGTATGTTTGTAATATTGAGCAATAATAACATGAAATTCAACTTGTGTAGATAAACACATCGTATTTAATACAGCAGTAACAATGACGAGAATAAAAGTTATAAACGAATAGGCCGAATTTAAAATACGCTACAAGAATATGTTATAGTAAAAAATGTTGTTGGTTAGAACAATGCCGCATTTAATATAAATTCTTGTTTTTAGATATTGAATATTTAAATTTCATTAGTCGAACTTATTATTATAATTTATTAACATACTAGCTGTGCCCAAACACGTTGCGTACGTCCTGACAATATTTTGTTGGATTTTGCTTCAAAAATAAACCACATCAAATTTTAAGAATCTTACGTAATTACTTTATATAAAGGTACCCATCCCTGGATAAAACTCTAAAATTTATATAAAATTCTAAAATTTTAAAAATTATTGTAAAGCTCTGTAAAAGACTGACAAGAAACGAGTGATTCATTATTCTAAATCAGCGTTATCTTTTGCGTAACATTACTTATAATATACTGCTTTCAGATGTCTTAAAGTATGCAGTACCTTTAAATCGGTTAAATTGCCGCTTTTTACCGCTTTTTCTCCACTTTCTCTTGGAAATAAGATATTGCGGGAAAAAAATATCATATATTAGGAGGAGGTACCTTAGTACCAAAGGTACCTCCTCAGAATTTATTAAATTTTATTAAAATGCATCCAGTAGTTTTTGCGTGATGCGAACACAAAAAAGAAATCCATCAATGCATTCTGATTACTCTTTCATCTCGAAACCTGCATATGAGACCATTTTCGTGATAGTGGCTAGAGTACCTTTATATCAACAAAAAGATATTATTTTTATTTGGCTATAATTGCAAAAAATTTAAAAGAAAAACAGTGTAAATATATTATTAAATGGAATTTGCTTACTATAATATGTACGGATTTTGAAATTATCTTAAAATGTAATCACAAACAGTTTTTTACCTCTACTGAAAATTTTAAAATTTTGAGTTAATACCCTCTTGTTGATCAAGTGCGATATGTATGTATAGATTATGAACTATTTGTTAACATTTGTATAATAAATATTTGAAGTAAGAAAAAGTTCACTTTATTCCAAGTTGAAATAATATATTTTAAAAATTAGGTGATTAATTTTAAAGAAAAAAAAAAATGAGAAAAATCAAGAATCATCCGTCTTTAGCATTAGGATCTATCTACTTCAGGTGTTAGTTCGTTATAAGCATCGTCTACCCAGACAAAAATTTCGTTTACTTGGAAGTAGTTTTGTAAGGGAGATAGAAATAGACTCTGCCTTTCAACCTGCTTTAGGAAGGCATGACTTTTGTTTGCGATGTCCCACTTGGTAGGTCCCTTTGCTTCACAAAATTCTTTATAAAAACTTATTCGCTGACGTTTCTACATCCTCGTAAGCGAGAGAGGATGCAGTTTGTTATTATTGTCTTATAATTATAGCATGCACGAATACGCTTATGAGAACCGCTTTTGAAAGACATGAGTTTTATTTTATTGCTTACCAAAACCCTATAATTTTTTGCTGGGTATTTAATAAACAGTTGCATGAGCAAGCTCATCTAGTGGGTGTGCTCATAAGCGCATGAGCAAATAGTCATACTTGAACACAATCTAACTTACTGAACACATGCCTACTCATACCATACTATTAGTGAGCAAATCTCTGTTCGTATCACAAACGCAATGAAAAAATTGAGTAAAACGAACCTTCTATACTAGTGAGCGTCTTAAGGAAAGAAGACCTTAAAATAATCGTTAGTTATATCTATTATTAAAAAAATCTGTGTTTTTTGTTTGTATACTCGAACTGTGTTTCACTTAAAGCCTAAAACTGCTTGAACTCGTATAAGTTCATTGTTATTATGTTCAAGATTTATTCATACTTATTCAAAGTTGCTTATAGAAACTCTGCAAACTCATCGCATTTAGCTCGCTGGTTTGCGCTGTTTATTATACTTTACTCATCGTTACGTGTGTGCTATGAACAGATCGTCGCGTTTCTTCTTAAACCACGTAATTGACTTTTTTGGTTTTTATGGTAGAAAATAACATTTGCCACCAGACTACAGTCTCATCTGGAAAGTTTCAGGCCAATTGGAGCATTTTTGGTAAAGTTAAATTTTTTTTTTTATAAATACAAAAATAAATGTTAATTTACACTCAGAAATTTGCCATTTGCTGGTTGCGCCAAAACCACGTAGGCGACAGATTTGGCTACAATTAATTGTAAGTAACAAATTTAAAAAAAAAGTTTCTATACCCTTCAGAGAGTCACACAGCCAAGTTTTGTAAAAAAATTGTTTTGAAGCCCATATTAAAGAAGTTATTAAGTTTTTTTCGTTTTCTGAAAATGACTTTTTGGCGCTTATGTGGTTTAAGAATAAACGCGACGAGATATGATCTCAATGAAATATTATAATGAGCGTCTTATGAACTTTGATTTTGTAATATTTAACCAACCAAAATAAGGTAATAGAATACGATAAAATTGTATTTTATCCTCTATCGTCCATTGATTTCTTTCCTATAACATTTACCACTTTATATCTTTATATTTGTTGTTGATTTAGCCATTTCATTCTACTTAGATATAGTAACACCAAATTCAAAAATTTTTATTCTTGTATTTTTCAATACTTTACTTCTAAATTAAAGAAATGTAACTTAAATAAGGCGCTTAGACGTAGTTAACAACACTTATTTTCGTACCCATTTAGGTGCAAAAGCATGACACATAAAAACAATAATATGCCATTCGCACATATATTATAATATATTAATGTAGGGAAGATATCGAAGCAGATCGCCTCCTTAATTGTTTCCTTTTCGACCCCTCATGTATTATAGGCTACCAATTTGTTATTTACGAAAAACATACTTGAATTACGTGCTATCACCAGCCTTTATTTTTGACATAAGTGTTTTTAGACTGGCAACGACTATCGGCCTTCTTTCTCATCACCAAGTCTCTAGTAATTGCTAGCATTTCTATATTTTCTTTTTGATATTTCATCCTAAAGGTATGCAACTGGTCCGCCTGTCAGATCTGCAGAGAAATCCTCCTTTAAGAAAATGGGATAAATAGAAAGCTTTTTGCGAGCCTTACAAGAATCTGGTTTCAGTTTTTCTCATCACATCGACATTTTCACGCCCTTAATCAAGCGTTCACATTAATATATTTCACCATAACTTGAAAACGGTTCATACGATTTAGAAAAATGAAATAACAGAAGATTAAGGATAAAATTATCTTTGAACTATTTTAACACAATTTTTAGCTGTTCAAGAGTTTAAGAATTATTCGTAAATTAATGACCTATTTTTGTTTTTCTTACAAAATTTATAAAAGTTTTTTTATTATTCATTAAGACCTTCAATAATAAACCTTCAACACCTTAACGCTATTGCTTACGGGGTATATGGCGGAACAAGTCCAGGAGAATTGCACGGAGCCTGAAAGTGGAAGATAAAAAACTTCGAAGTCTAACCTGTGTCTAAACGACTAGTACCACGGAAATTAGTAGCCCCACAAGGATTGCCGCAAATCTATGAGACCGGTTATTGATGAGGCCCCTTAGAGAGTAACGTAATGCTGTGGTTTGGACCTAAATCGCAGGTAGGGAGATTTAGTTCGGTGTGCTGTTGCACTTTAATACCAATTGCGCGACAGCACAGAAAAAATTGTTTGCACCAATTAAAGGTTTCAATTAGTTTTCAATTAAAGTTCAATTAATTTTTTAATTGATTAAAATATATATTTGTTTGAACAAAAAAAACCTTCTAATTAAATAAATAATTGAATCAATGAATTATAATCTGAAACTTATTAAAACTGTTAATTGATGCAAACAATTTTTTTTTTTGTGAGGAAAAAAGAAGGGGTATAAATATTGTCCTACCAGTCATGTTTTAAAATTACTACTTGTTGAGTCGCTATGAGCAACAAGGTAGTTGACAGAAGCATTGTTTTTATCTAGTGCTTCTGGAGTTATTGAGGTAATTCTGTATCACTCTTATTCATAAAAGTGGATACATTTCCATCACTAACTTACGAATAATTCTAAAACTGCTGAACAGATAAAAAATGTGTAAAAGTAATTTAAAGATACTAAATTCATATCAATCGAAGAAAACCGTCTTCACTGGCTGTTTGTTTGAATGGATGGAGGGCGCTTTCGATGCGAGAACTTCATTGTAAAGCCAAGTTTCAGATAATATTTCTTACAGCACAACCTAAATTAGCGCGTTGAGCGCCAACTATCTGTCAAAAATTCTCATGTACAGTAAAATGAAATGAATCTCAATAGCGCGGAATCAACGCTTTGTAATTGGAAAATCCGATTTTGACAGAGCGATAAATAGTGAAGTTGTCTGCAAACAAACTCAAATTGTTTTTTCTTTTCTTGACGAAAAGTGATGACATTTTAGTTTCTGTCAGATTTACCTAGCGATTTTATTTCTATTTTGCGTTTCAATTTATTAGTTTTTTTTCGTTGTTGTTTTCTTCTGTTTTAATGTTTAAATTTCTATTTGAATGCGTTGCAAAGGTTATCATCGAACAAACCACCCAGGATGGTTTTAGTAGTGACTATAACGTATAACTAAAAGAACAACTGTATTATACTGCAACCATTAAAGATATACGACGTGGAATGAAAGACGTTGTACAGCAGAGATCATTTATTTATGCCGCAAATCAAATTTAAAGTTAAACTTGAATGTAGTATTTTTGCAATTATTTAACTCTAAATGTCATGTTCTAAGGCAGTTCATAACTGTGGTAATCAAGTTCAACAACTACTACTGCTACCAAAAATAAAAAGCAAGACATTTCATTGTTCATTTATTAAATTGATTTCCTGCAAAAAAGAACACATGCAGTTCATTTAAATTTTTTATATTTTTTTCTGCCTCTTAATTTGTTGTCTTTATTGTTATTTTGTTTTGCATTTAAAAATATTTGTGAATGCAAAAACTCGACAACAAGAAACACAAACATTGGGTAAATTAAGCCATTTTCAAACTTCCGGTAGACATGTTGAAATGTCATAAATTTTAAATAATACGATTCAACTATAAGGAACAACAACAACGACATTAAATGTACATAAATCTACAAATTATTAAAACGTTAACATAAATCACGAATTGCTTTATTTTTATTAAATAAACATGAAATGCAAATGAAATTAAAAAAATAAATTTAATTTACTTAGTCCGTAATTAATAATATTAAATTGACACCCATACAAATTACACACACATATACAAACACATATTTTTAAGTGGAAAATGTCAGCTTCCACAATATTGACCAGAAATACTTTTTAAATACGAAAGTAATTAAAATATAATGAAGGTCGCTGTTACACAGTGGGGTATATGGCTAAAAAAATGTAAATAAAATTTTGCATTATTATTTAATAGGCCTTAAGTACCGCGAAACACATAATCTTTTCTAAAGTTTTTATTCTCACCGAACAAGTTCTAGGCTACGGATAAAGTCAATAATCTTATACGATGAGGCAATAGAGTGCCTCTTGGGAATTTTGTTCTAAGAGATGCCAGGCAGGACACGCACAAAATACATATTCTGAAGTCTTATAACATTCTTATTGTAAATTGTAGTAACGAAGACCACAATGTCCGGTAACCCATTCCGTATGTAGCTTTAAGTCACTCTTATTGAATAATAGTAGCCTTGTGGAAGTACACCGAGATAAGGTGAGTTTTAGTTTCAGTTTTTGCTCAGCATATCCAGTGGATATGCCTAAGAAGTGGTGGTTCCCAACGGCAACCCGATGAGTTAAAGGTCTAGATACTCATGCTCGAATTTTTATCTATATTCACTCTTTTATAAGGGGTGATCCATTTCGAGGTTTTTTTTTTAATTTAATGGAGAATGTTTATTATCATTTGAAAGAACATTCTTTGGCATTTATTTTTTGATGATTATGTCTATTAAATGTTGCCGTTGCTACGTCGCAGTTGGTCCATCCGTTGAGCCAATTTTTAGGACTCGTTCGACGATTTCGACTGGTAACTGGCAAATGGCACGAGTGATGTTTTCCTCCAAGGCCTCAATCGAAGCGGGTTTGTCCGCATAAACTATAGACTTTAGATATCCCCACGATTTTGGTGGCCAATCGACTGTCCTAAAACATGAAATTATGTGCTCACCGAAATGTTCTCTCAATAAATCCATTGATTGATGCGATGTGTGGGAAGTAGCGCCGTCTTGCTGAAACCAAATGTCGCCGAGATCACGAGCTTCAATTTCAGCCATCAAATAGTCGGTTATCATGGCACGATAATGGTCGCCATTGACGGGTACGTTCGCACCGGCATCATTCTTAAAGAAATATGGACGGATGATTCCACTGGCTCACAAACCACACCAAACCGTTGTTTTTTCTGGATGAAGTGGCAGCTCTTGAATCTATTCAGGTTTCTCTTCGTCCGAAATGGGGCAATTGTGTTTGTTTACATACCCATTGAGCCAGAAATGGGTTCATCGCTAAACAAAATTTGCCTCGAAAACGTCAGATCTTCTTGGAACTTTTCAAGAGCCCATAGAGCGAAGCGATTCAGGCGTAAGTCTTTCCATTTGAAATGCCAAACAATACTAAACAAAAATAACATGACAGCATGACACGACTCACAAGAGATCTGTCAAAAAAAGGCTATTGAAAAAAGTACCTCGAAATGGATCACCCTTTATATAATTGCCAGAAAGCTATAATTGTATACACAAGTGGACCGATCTGCCTAAAATTTTCACGTCTTTACCAGCTATTTGGCAGGAGTATATTTTTTGAATATTTCAAGTGGGCGTGGCACTTCCCATACAATGTAAATACGTATCATTGTGTTTCTTTTAAACAATAATAGAAGAATCTTAAAATTTTTGCAAGAAACTTTCTTATTAATGTGGCAGTCTGGCTGGATTGAAATAGTGGGCGTGGTACATCCTATACAAAATTATTATCGTAAACCTAGAGAACTATAATAGAGTCTTGAAATTGTGTACAAGTAATATATTACAAATGTGAATAGTGTGGCGAAAATATACTGAATTGAAACAGTCGGCGAGGATTC
This sequence comes from Phasia obesa, assembly GCA_949628195.1. NCBI lineage: Eukaryota > Metazoa > Arthropoda > Insecta > Diptera > Tachinidae > Phasia > Phasia obesa. The sequence goes on along the minus strand of OX451215.1, from coordinate 174,538,631 downwards.
TCTGACACAAAGTGAACAATTATTATATTATACCTAAGGCACTAGGTGGTTAAAAGCACCAAAATTCGAACCGAAGGAACATGGTTCGAATCCCGGCAGAAACATATATTTTAATCTCGGTGTTCGAGTTTGTAATTAAAAGGCTTCAACCTCCCTTCCAGATAAAGCAACCTGAGTTTCCAGCTCACTCCGGGCATCAAAGAAAAAATAGCATCACATGGACGTTTAGAAAGTGGAACATACAGGAAAATAATGGCAAAATGACAAATACTTAGCAAGACTCCACACCATATAGCAAGGATTTGCAACCCAAACACAATAAAACCCGTAGAAATGTTGTTCCTAAGCTATAGTAAAACAAGCATCAACTTAGCTGGATAAACATAAATATAACCGAAACAGAAGAAAAACTCAACAATGGACAAGAATTAACGGGCAAAAACTAAGATGAAAAAATCTAGCATGGCAAGAAGCAAGAAAACAACAGCGACAAACCGTGTAAGATTGAAGATGCTTTGTAGAAGCCCTTTGCTTTCAAGGGGAGTAATAGGAAAAAAATGTTTTACAAGGAATCCTCCATAATTGACTTAATTCAAACAATGAGCGTGGTACCTGTCACACAAAGAATATATTGTTATATAACATGCAAACTATAATAGGTAGAGTTTTTAAATTATTTACCATAAATCCCCCTATTACTGAGTATAGTTAATCAACAAAAGGCTGGATTGGAAAAGTGGGCGTCGAACATTGCATATGCCGTACAAGATTATTGTATTGAATCCAGCGAATATGAAATTTACTCTGAGAATAACGTGTGTTTGCAAGTTAAAGCTTGATGGTTATGCGAGGAGAACCGGTTACCCCCACATAACCCACTTATTCTATGTCTAGAGAATTGCACTTTCTCTTTAGCAAACGTAGGGTGCTCTGAGTTTATTTATTTAATTTTTTGTGTGTGGGGACAGCGAAGCAACCCGGGGATCGCTTAAACAAAAATTGTTTCTTCTTTGTTGCATGCTGGACAGTCAAAACAAAAACTGGTGTCGGCAAACGAGATATTACTTATAAAGTGTGTTTTTTATAGTGGTATAGAACTTTAAGTTGCAATAAAACAACGATGGATTATTCGATTGACATGAATTTTATTTATACGAAAGATAATCTTGTGGTGTTACATTTTAAATATGTTTTCTGGCATATGACCGATACGGCTGGTGCGGATGTAGTCCAATCTGGACGTCCAATTTTCGATGACTTTTTCCAACATTTGTGGCCGTATATCGGCAATAACACGGCGAATGTTGTCTTCCAAATGGTCAAGCGTTTGTGGCTTATCCGCATAGACCAATGACTTTACATAGCCCCACAGAAAGTAGTCTAGCGGTGTTAAATCACAAGATCTTGCAGGCCAATTCACAGGTCCAAAACGTGAAATTAGACGGTCATCAAACGTGTCTTTCAATAAATCTATTGTGGCACGAGCTGTGTGACATGTTGCGCCGTCTTGTTGAAACCACATCTCCTGGACATCATGGTTATTCAATTCAGGAATGAAAAAGTTAGTAATCATGGCTCTATACCGATCACCATTGACTGTAACGTTCTGACCACCATCGTTTTTGAAAAAGTATGGACCAATGATTCCACCAGCCCATAAAGCGCACCAAACAGTCAGTTTTTCTGGATGTAACGGTGTTTCAACACACACTTGAGGATTACCTTCACTCCAAATGCGTCAGTTTTTTTTGTTGACGTAGCCATTCAACCAGAAGTGCGCTTCATCGCTGAACAAAATTCGCTTATGAAAATCGGGCACAACGGTAATCTCGTTTTGGGCCCATTTGCACTATTTGCAAACGTTGTTCAGGCGTGAGTCTATTCATGATGAATTGCCAAACCAAACTGAGAATAAATCACTTGACAGCTGTTAAATCGGTCGCCATCTTGAAAAGTAATGCCAGCTTAAAGTGTTATACCTCTATAAAAAACACCCTAAAAAAACACCCATAATTAAACAAATTGGTAGAATAAAAATTTAAGCAGTGCACAGTGGGGCAGAATCAAAATATTTTGGAAATAACTCAGCCATTTGTAAAGGGCTAGACCGATTGATCTAAAAATTGGCATGAACATAGCAGAGGAGTATCTGAGCTGGGTACCAACCACTTACCAGGGGTGGCGCTATGTAGTCTCAAGGTTTGGTACCTATAACCTGTAAATTCTTTTAGAGCTTGGCATTTCTTTAATTTTTGTTTCTCTTTCGCTAGGTTTGGCTAAGGCTTTAAGAAAACTTGTTATTACGCAAATTGACAATACAAATTTCATTTACCAAATCTACAACCTGTCTAGTTTGTCAATCCTGATTGAACCTATGTATATTAAGCTGAAAGCTGTTTTTATACCCAATACTATGCAGAAAAAATTAATTAAAAATTTGTATTACTATTCTTACAACCACGATTCTCACGATAAAACTGTTTTAGTTTTTATGCAAGGTACGACGCCCACAGTTCCCATCTAATCTGTTTTTTGCAAGATTTTGCGTAATAACACGATAATAATAGTTTACTTTTTATGGGAGGTACCACTCCCACTATCCTAAATTGTGGAACAAGATTAACGTGAGTACCTGCTTAGTTGGTCTAATCTCATGGTGGTCTTACCACCGAGTAAAACGTAAGCGTAGACTAGCGCCCCCATTGTGTAGTATAACAACACTTTACGACCAATCGCAATTTGTGTGTGATACAGTCACAATGAGTTGCAATTTATGTAATATGGCAAGCCTTATCCAAGGCAAACCTAGATCCATATTATAGCCTCTTGCTTAGGGGTTTGGAGACTATCCAAACTCCGTCTGTTGAGAGTGCAACAGCACACTTGATCGACCTTGCACCTTACCTACATAAATCGATTTTAAACCACAACCACCACGTGTACCCCCGAAGGGGACCTCACCAATAACCCGTCACAGAGAGGATAGGCTCTTTGTGGGGCCACCGATTCCCGTGGTACCAGTCCTTTGGGCGCTGGTCGGGCCTCGAAGAGAACCCGTATGTTTTGAAACACAGACCTTTTCTTCCAGATTTAGGTTCTAGGAATCCTAGCGTCTGGCGCACCTATTTTCCCCGAGTGAACCGCGTCAAAGCATTTTCCATTCCTGCAGTGATAATTGGAACCCCCAGGAGTATCCCACTATCCTAAAGGGGTTACTTGTACAAATTGTCAAGTCTCTACATTTTTCATTTTGTATCGAAGCCGCCATGCCCACAGTCCCAATCTAGTTTAAATTTTGCCAGACCATAAACATTATGCACACTTGTGCAAACTTTCAAGACTCTACCTGTTGTAGTTCTCTAGGTACACAATAATAATTTTTCACTTTATATAAGAGGTACCACGCCCACTGTATATTATGTATATTAATAAGGAGATTACTGGTGGAAAATTTCCAACATCTACCTATTATAGTTCTCTAGCTACTTAAAAAGTGGGCGTGGTCAATTTTTATTTGCGTAAAAACCTAAGTTGTGTTGTGATGACGATTTAAAAAAAAAGTTGGCAAAATCGGTGCAGCCGTTCTTAAGTGATGCGTTTACCAACGCATCAGCAAAAGAACTTAAACCATTTTTGGAAATTTTTAAAACTTTTTTGGACATTTTGTGGTTTTCTACACGGACGAACCGAACGTATGTATAAGCATATGTATATATTTATATCTTTTTTTATAATATAATATCCCAATCTATATTTCATTTTATGCGCTGCACTACTCTTTCTTTTATCAATTTATTTTTTTTTTTTTTTTTGAGCGTTTGCTATTGCTTTTGATGTGGCAAGTTTTTCTTTCAATATTTATTTGTTCCTTGCAATTTATTCTTACCCCCGGGGGTTCCAAATGTCACTGCAGTAATGGCAAATGCTTTGACGCGGTCCACTCGGGGAAAATAGGGGCACCAGACGCTAGGGTTCCTAGAGCCTGAATCTGTTTGTTTCCCAATCTTTATTTCATTTTATGCGCGCACTACTCTTTCTTTTATCAATTAATTTTTTTTTTTTAGCGTTTGTTATTGCTTTCGATGTGGCAAGTTTTTCTTGCAATATTTATTTGTTCCTTGCAATTTATGTTTGTTCAAAGTCGTTTAGTCTTTTTCAGTCTTTGCTGAATTTTGCAATAAATTAAGAGCAACAGGATGCCTTTACACACCTGAATGCGATTTTGTCTTCTGGCTCTTTGGATTTCTTTTTTTTTATTTGTTGTCAATTTTGCCGTTTTCTGATTCATTTCCTAAATTCCATATTATACGCCATTCGCTTTGGATTAATTTGACAATAATTCATAGTGATTTGTGAGGTTATAGTTTTCTAATACTTTTTAGATTTTTTGAAGGAAAAAAAAAACAACCTTTTTTTATTTTAGCGGCCAAAAATGATGCACATGCTGTTTGTATAGATCTTTATAATTATTGCAAAATAATTATTAATCCTTTCGTGCATTAAAATATAGGGTTATTTTCAAGGCTACGTTTAATAAGTTTGTTGGCGTACGATCCAAGTGAAATGGAAAGGAGTAGACACTGACACTGCACAATAAACAATTTAGAAATCTATCACATTTTAACCTACATTTGGTTCATAACTACAAATGTGTTGGTTATTATTTATTTTACACTTGTACACAGGGTGGTCCAAACACAAGTATCTTTTTAAAAATAAAATTATATGTAAAAACGAAAAAAATTTTAATTTTCCCATTACTTAGGGAATATGATGTCATTCATGAAGTAGTTTATCTTGTCAGTTCGTTTTTTTTTTTTAAGGGAAATAACACTCAGGCTATTAGTGCCTATATTAAGCTTTATACTTTCTTGACAAGGGATGGGAGCAGATGAGACAGAAGTTTAAGCTATGATAGAATAGAAGCTTCAGTTTCAACAACACTATGTTGCAGAGCATCTGGTGTTAATTACGCTCATTAATTTTTGAAACTAGTATAGCCGTTTTATTAATAACTATCTGTGTTTAGACACGTTTTGTGCGTCCTGACAAGAGTTTGTTCAATTTAGCTTTGAATATAATCCACACCAAATTTTAAGACTCTTACTTTTATAGTACTTCACGTACACGTATATACTTTATATAAAGGTACCCATCCCTGGATAAAATTCTAAAATTCATGTAAAATTCTAAAATTTAAAAAATGCTTGTAAAGCTCTGTAAAAGATGCGCCATCTGTTGCACAACTGTTTAAAATATCCCGTTTCAAAAAAAAAAGATGCCTTAAATGGGTAAAAAAAAATCGGCTTACATTCACTGCTTTTTCTCCACTTTCTCTTGGTAATAAGATATTTTTGGGCGAAAAATTATTCTTTATTAGAATCAGGATACTAAGGTACCTCCTTACAAAATTTTGTTAAAATAGTTTTTACGTGATGCGAACACAGACAGAACGAGAGACAGGAAATGAGTTACTGTTTTATTATATTAATAGATTTTACTTCGCCACCGATTTAGTGTTATACGCAAATCAGATATGTATTATTTTAATTAGAGAAATTAATGTTGCCACGGCTGGGGATCGAAATCGTTTTAGCTGTTCAACGTGCTAACTACATGAGCTACAACACCCAAGTTTTTACGACTTTGTTAACGACTTCTGGTTCTATCTCACGAATGTGTGTATCATGTGTATGGTTTCTATAGATATGAGACTTGCGCCTGCAGAACTCAGTCATTTCTGAACCGATTTTAAAAAGTTCTTCTTTATTAGAAAGGCCATGATTGGTCCCATTTAAAAAAAAAATTCATAATTTTAAAAATTAAAGGGTGCCCCCATACAACATAATTGTGTTATGAGCGGTAAGGACACCAATTTTAAATTACAAAAAACGTGCGTATCTCTATGGCTCCCAATAATAAAAATAAATACAAAAATAAATTTAAAAATTAAAGGGTGTTCCCATAGGTCACGTCATTAGACCTATATGGCTATATGGCCTATATCTTTTGAACCGTTATAGACAAACACTTAAAAATTGGACTAAATTTCCATTACTTTGTCCGTTATAATAACACGTAAAATATTTAAAATTAGAAATTAAAGGGTATCCCAATAATTGTTGTAAATTAATATATATAGCCAAACTTTTGAACAGTCATAGACAGACGGTCGAAACTAACAAAGAACCTGTATAGCTAAGTTCGCCACAACAACAAGTATAAAATTTTAATTTGAAAATTAAGGGGTGTCCCCATAATTTATATAATTTGAACTATATATATTACTATCTTTTTTTTTTTTTTTAAAGAGAAGTACCACTCAGGCAGTTAATGCCTACATTAACTGTGGTACTTTCTTTGGAAAGGGATAGTAGTAGATAAGACAGATAGATGGTTAGTGATAGTAAAGCTTCAATTCTGGCAACACTGCAATTGCACGTTATGATTATTTTAGAACAGTATTGCAGCGCCTCTGGTGTTATTTAGGCGAATTAGTTTGAAACTAGCATAGCCAATTTATAATTATTTTACTTCGCCGGCGATTTAGTGCTATGTGGCAATACCGGCGAAGGAGGGCGCTGTGATATGTATTATTATAAAGAGAAATTAATACATATCAGAAAAATTGATGTTGCCACGGCTGAGAACTCGTGACCATTGCTTAGTAGTCAACGTGCTAACCACTTAAGCTACAGCACCCTTTTGAACCGCTATAGACAACCATTATTGAACCATTATAGACAGACAGTTGAAACTTACAAAGAATGTGTATAGCTAAGTCCTCCCTAACAAGGGTATAATTTAAACTTAAAGGGTACCCCACTAGTTAATGTTATTTGATCTATATGAACAGAACATATATGAACAGAACATATATTACTACAAAATTAATACGGCTGTGCAGGATGACTTTAACTGATACGCGATCGTCCGTTAAAATAGGAAAAAACCTCTCCGAGCCGTTTAGTACCAAACGAGGTTTCAGACAAGGCGATAGTCTATCGTGTGACCTTTTTAATATCCTGCTAGAAAAGGTTATACGGGATGCGAATGTGAATAGAATTGGCACGCTATACACTAAACAACACATGTAGACATCATGGGTCGATATAGACATCATGGGTCGAACATTGCGAGCGGTAACTGCGACCTTTGAAAAAATCGAAAAAGAATCTGCCAAAGTGGGTCTGGCAGTAAACGGCGATAAAACCAAGTTGATGGTATCAACGCACAAAACGTCCAGTAGACTCGGACAGACAGTGGAAGTTTAAAACTACAACTTTGAGGTAGTCAGCGATTTTATCTACCTCGGTACCGCCATTAACAAAACAAACAACATCAGTTTTGAGATAAAAAGAAGAATAATACTGGCCAATAGATGCTACTTTGGACTAAGTAAGCAGTTTAAAAACAAGGCCACCTCTCGACAGACAAAGATCACTTTCTACAAGACACTGATATTACCCGTGCTATTATATGGTTCCGAAACATGGGTACTTGCGAAAGCAGATGATGCAGTGCTTGGAGTTTTTGAGAGAAAAATTCTTCGTAAAATCTATGGACCAATGTGTTGTATGAACCATGCGCTTATGAGCTGTATGCCGACATTGACATAGTCAAAAGTATCAAATAACAACGATTGAGTTGGCTAGATCATGTTGTGAGAATGGATGAAGATGCTCCAGCTAGAAAGTCATTTGAATACGAACCTGGTGACGGTTCACGCAGAAGGGGAAGACCGAAACTTCGATGGAAAGATCAAGTTGAGGAAGACATCTCTAAACTTGGTGTCAGAAATTGGAGAAGAAGCGCAGAAGATCGAGGCGCTACAGGAACAAATGTTCTGTAATAGCCACTTAAGTAAGTACATATATTACGATGTCCGCTATAACAACAAGTATAAAGTTTTAAATTAAAGGCTGTTCCTTCTTTAAATTCTTTAAATTTGATTAGGTACAAATGTTGTGCCATAAAATTAACTTATCAATTTGAAGTGTCAACTATTATAAGGCAGATTATTTACAATAAGGAGTGTTGTGTTCGGCCTTTTTCTTAATCAATTTAAAGGAAGAAATAGTCAAGCTTGAGGCCAGTTTTGTTTTTTCAAAATAGATTTTATTATAAGTTTATTCCGATATTTCGATATCCATCGGATATCATTATCAAGGACTAAAATACAAGAAAAATATTTCATACAATAATACATAGTTATAACCACTGTGTAACAAAACAATACAAATAACAAAATAAAACAGACTTACAATGAGTAACAATCGTACATGAAAAAAGTACGTCAGACAGTTTTCACATTAAACATTGTACTAATTAGACTATTTTATTCTCTTGTTTATAATATGTCTGTAGCTTATAGCTGAATTGTCTACATCTGTTTTAAAGTTCATTCTCTTTTCTTTAGGTATGTTTATTATATGTAGCATTTCCAATGTGTACCGTTTTTTGTATTTGTTTTCTTGTTGTAAAATATCAACATTCTCTAAGTTTGGCTTGTGGTTTCTCTCTGCACAGTGGGATACTAAAGCTGTTTTTTGCGTCGAAATTTTATGAATGTTTTTTATATCCGATTTGTGTCCTGTTATTCTAGTTTTTAATTTGTTACCAGTCGTACCGACATATACTTGATCGCACATGTCTCTGTCATTTCCCATGCAGCTAATTTTGTATATAACATTGGCGTTTTCCATTTTGTCCAGTTTGCATTTTGTGTTAGTAAATAATTGTTTCAAAGTGTTTTTTGACGTGTGGGCAATCTTAATTTTTTCCTCATCGTAAATACGTGCATTTTTAAATCTTTCGGATATTTTCGGGACATAGGTCATGGATTTGTATACTTTTGCTGTCTCTTTTCTTTCAATCTTATCTGTTTTATTATTTTTCAAAAGTTTATTAATTAATATGACGGGAAAATTATTTCTTATTAAAATATCTTTAATTCTTTTTATATTTTTGGCGTGAAAGCTCTCATCGCTAATGTTCAAAACTCGCCTTATCAGATTGTTGGCTGTGTTAATTATAACGTTTTTGGGTTGGCAAGAATGGAAATTAATAATCCGTCCGGAAGATGTTGGCTTTTGGTACCAATCTACTTTTATTACATTTCCCGTTCTTACAACTAGAGTGTCCAGATACGGGAGTTTTCCATCAATTTCTTCTTCCATTGTAAATTTAATATTATGGTGAAATGAATTGAGTTGAACTAATATCTTATTTATTGCACTTATCTTTACAATCCCAAAAAGGTCGTCAACATATTTCGTCAGGAACCTAGGTTTCTCCTCAATATTCTCCATACAGCTATCCAGAAGTGCTTCCATAACTAAATCTGCTACAATAGGTGATGCCGGAGAACCCATTGGTAATCCCCTACACTGTTTATAAATTCTGTCGTTATATTTAAAATATCTATTGTCCCTTATACAGAATTTCACAATTTCTAAAAACAGTTCTCGTGGTATGTTTGTGTGTTCCTTAATATCGTCCCATTTTTTTCCTATAACTTCTATTGCGTAATCAACTGGTATACTCGGAAACAGTGATATAACGTCAAAGGAAACTAATTTTTCGTCATTAGATATTGCACTATTATTTACCTTATTCCTAAATTGCACCGCATCCCTTATGTTGTAATCAGACGTCTCTGTAAGTTTTTTCAAAACATTTGTCACTAATTTACATAATCCACTAGATGGTGAATTGACTGATGCACAGATTGGTCTGAGAGGGTATCCTTCCTTATGGATTTTAGGAAGTCCGTATAGCCTAGGTGCCGTTGCCGCGTCATTTTTAAGTCTCTTCCTTTCTATTTCACTTACGTTACCAATTAGGAACAATTTTTCCACTAATTCATTATTCTTACGCTGTAAAGAACTCGTGGGATCCTTTTTTAATCTCCTGTATGTCATCATGTCACCTAATATATCATTCATTCTTGCTTCGTAATCTTCTTTCGTCATTGCCACAGTAACATTTCCCTTATCAGCGTTTACTATTAAAATATTTTTGTTTTTGTACAAAAATCGTCTTGTTTGTTCCACAGTGCTCAATATGTAACGCTCTCTTTTTGTTAAATTAAGTTTGTTGATATGATTCTCCAACATTGATGTAAATTTCGTTCTAGCTGTTTCTTGATCCTCTTTTGTTCTCTAACGTTTGTATGCAATCCTCCCCGTCTGCAATCATTTTAAATAAAGGAAATTTCTTCTTATCCGTAGGAATAGCAAATTTTTCCCCTAGTGATAAAAGCCATTGAGATTCTTGGGGTATACTGGTGTTAGTCTTGTTTACGAACCACCCATCATTATAAATTATATTAAGATCTTCTTTCTGCTGTTCTTTCAGCTTTTCGAATTTTTTCCTATGTTTGTTCCTAATGTGTCCATGGATTTTATTCATCACCATATTCTCGCTGTTCCATAATATTTGTTTTTTCGTTATCCGTCAAATGGTTGTTTATGATTATCTCTAGTTCCATGAGTTTTTTGGCATGATATTTTCACTAGTTCGTGTTTATGCTTTATTACAAGGCTTAATAATTTCCTATGAAAATTTTCCAGAATAGTGCTTAGGGCGTTTTCAATTTTTGTAGGATTTTTTTGGTTGCATGTGAAAATATTGCGTACATTTTTGTGGAGTTGGTTAAAAAGTTCGGTACTATACCTGTATTTCTACATTTTATAAGAAAAGTTATTGTCGACTTAGCATTAAGCTCTTGTTTCTTTAAAGTTTTTCGACTGATGTGAGGTGGTTTTGATATTTGTATGTTGTTGTTTTAAGTTGTGGTATACCATATTTACGGCGTGCTTTCCGTGATGTAACAATAAGGAGTGTTGTGTTCGGCCTTTTTCTTAATCAATTTGTACAAAAACAAAAATATTTTAATAGTAAAACGCTGATAAGGGAAATGTTACTGTGGCAATGACGAAAGAAGATTACGAAGCAAGAATGAATGATATATTAGGTGACATGATGACATACAGGAGATTAAAAAAGGAT